>JAZGLO010005976.1:925000-1635000 GCA_036873155.1 Biomphalaria sudanica | reverse complement strand
AAAAATACTAGAATGAGAAAGAAAGACATATAAAGGAGATTAAATTTATTTTGGTCTGTTTTAAAAAAAAATTTTAATCTCTCTCTCTCTCTCTCTTTCTTTTTTTTCTCTTTTAGTAAAAAGGTCTACTTTTTTTTTCTTTTGTTTTTTCAGATAACTTGGTCACGTGGTTACAACTGATCCTTAAAGTTTGTCCCCCGAGTCAGAATACTGATTTGTAAAATCAATCACAGACTAGCCGCCTTCCTTGAGCATATAAAACCTATTGTACATAATGAACTTTCTCAAATCATTTTTACATTTGTTTTTATTATATTTTTGTATTACGTGTCAGTTGTTCGAAAAGCAGCTATTAATTTTGTGTTTTATGTCTGTCCCTCCGTCAGTCTATCACGTTTCAATTTCAAAAACTAAAAATCGCAAACCTCTGAGTCCTCCCATTGAATGGGTACCTGATATAAGTTGGGGAACAAGTAAATGTAGTTGGCCATTGTTCTGGCTACATGACACCCTAGTTAACCGTGTGACACAGAAACAGATTCTCTAGGTCTGAAAAGGGGTACTTTATATTTAACCTTTTTTTTAAATATTTTTTTAGAAATATCTTTATCTATAAAGTTTTCATATTGGTCACAAAAATGTTATTAGTTAAATAGTTGATGTACTAGGTAAAACTTTGTTTTAGGAGAAATCTTTGTGATGTCCTTCCGAGTTTAATTTCCTCACTCTCTTTCTGGTTCTAATCAATTGACCGGAAATCTTGTGCACAATCTGAGCAAATACATTCGCTCAAAAAGGCTAAGGATTTATTCTCCAGCCTTTGGACATGATTCCTTCTGCTACCTACCTCCTTTTATTCCCTCCCCAATTTTTTTTAAAGCCAGCCATTAAAAATGAAAATGTGTATGTTTAGTCATTTCAAGCTTTAATATAACACAACTAATAACATTTTCTATATATATAATAAATAAATATATATTGTATATATTGTATATACATATACTGTATCAAGGCTTATGTTCACATTTAGCTGGTGGACAGACTTCGAAAATCAACTGCAAACATGTCACGATTTTATCTATAGAAAGAAAAAAAGAAAATTATTTGTATGTGATTGCTGGTAACTTTAAAACTTCTATTGAGTAGATATTGTTAGACATATCTCTATTCTACAAAGCTTAAAGCAATTCTTTTCATTTGTCTGGTACAAATTCTGTATGTCTTATGTCTCTCACTTTCCAGTTTCGAATCATATTGAACATTTGCACAATTATTAGTTGTTTCTAATAAAACAAAAATAACAAACGATAAATTAAATAATGGTAATTAACAAATTTTGCTTCACGTCATATGATATTGAGATATATATATCTGTAAATATGAAGTTCTTCCCCTAAGACATTTTTTACAAGTATTTTTTTAATATTTTGCTATTTTGTGATGTAGTGTTACGTTTGGGCGACTAGGAGCTAAATGTAACTGGTTGAAAAGTTTCAGCTTCAATAGCTCGCTGTCAAGGGCAATGCCCTGAATCCTTCTGGTCGAAGGAAGTGGTCAACTTCGAATTCAACAGATAAACTGCATACATTATATCAAAACAGAAGACTTAATTATGATCTATATTTAGCTACTTTGATGAGGTGTGTTTTTATAACTTCCTGCAGATTTCCTGTTATAAAATAAGGAGAGAGTAATCCCTCTTTTTCAATATGTAGTACGAGATGATAAAACTATTTTATTTCTTATGACTATTTTATTGTTTTTTTTGTCTGACTGGGAAAGAAACGAGGAGGAAAATGTTTTTAAAAAATCATTCCACATTTTTATATTACATTGGGGTTTGGGTTTTATTTCTAGTGTTGTTTTTTTTAAATTAAGTAAGTTTCCAACGTTCTTACAGAAATGATTATAATGTCGTAGCCTAGAACCTCCTGCAGGAAGACCGAGAGTGGAAGCTACCAGGGTTCGAATTTGGGACCTTCGTCATAACACTGAAGCGCATACCGCATGACCAGGTAGCCCAAGTACACGTCTAGTCAAAATTGAAACTTACAATAAAGAAGATTTCCAACTTAGTTCAGAGTACTAATATTGACATGATGAGATGAGTTTGTTATTATTATCATCAGAAATATAACCGATTACCCAAACAGGTGTCCTTATTGAACACACACTATAAGTACACAATGTAATTACATTTGAATAGTACATTCACAAAAGTAGACGCCGTAAGCTTCTTTCGATCAACTCACTGACTCCGCTGTTGTCTTCCCTTTGTTTAAACACCTTTCTTCATTTCTCCAACTGCTGAGAACTAGCTAGAAATGTATTTTAAGTAGTATGGAAATTCAAATAATTTTTATTATCAGTATGAGCAAGTTATCGTGTTTGCATAAATTTATTGTAAACATCAACAATGGAGCATGAGGCGTGCATTTCAGTAGCATGACCCGTATTATGGTCATGTGATCGAAAGCCTTGATGGACCAAAGACAGAGTGTGTAAAGCAGTTCAGTACAGGACAGCGAGGAGACCGGGATAGTCAGTCTATCATGAAGTCAGTCCGGGTTGGAGTGAATCCTCGAGTGAAGCAGTAAGAGTCCAGGATGAGATTGAGAGACAGGTGAGCTTTGTACGGTGATGTACAGTGTACAGTGTAGTCAGTTTATTGTTTTGACAATTGAGTCGTATTGGCTGTTGTTTATTTATTTACTCATTAAAGTGCCAGAATATTTGAGAACTCTTGTTGTCAAGTTCCTGAGTTTAATTTTCAATAAATCAACAGCCAATACTGGACTATTGGCAACACGTAACACTGACTGTACAAATGGCAACACGTAACACTGACTGTACAAATGGCAACACGTAACACTGACTGTACAAATGGCAACACGTAACACTGACTGTACAAATGGCAACACGTAACACTGACTGTACAAATGGCAACACGTAACACTGACTGTACAAATGGCAACACGTAACACTGACTGTACAAATGGCAACACGTAACACTGACTGTACAAATGGCAACACGTAACACTGACTGTACAAATGGCAACACGTAACACTGACTGTACAAATGGCAACACGTAACACTGACTGTACAAATGTTTCACCGTTAACAACCGTATCAGCTCCTGTACTGCTGTATCAGCTCCTGTGCTGCTGTATCAGCTCCTGTACTGCCGTATCAGCTCCTGTACTGCTGTATCAGCTCCTGTACTGCTGTATCAGCTCCTGTACTGCCGTATCAGCTCCTGTACTGCCGTATCAGCTCCTGTGCTGCCGTATCAGCTCCTGTACTGCCGTATCAGCTCCTGTACTGCCGTATCAGCTCCTGTGCTGCCGTATCAGCTCCTGTACTGCCGTATCAGCTCCTGTACTGCCGTATCAGCTCCTGTACTGCCGTATCAGCTCCTGTACTGCCGTATCAGCTCCTGTACTGCCGTATCAGCTCCTGCGCTGCTGTATAAGCTCCTGTGCTGCTGTATCAGCTCCTGTGCTGCTGTATCAGCTCCTGTGCTGCTGTATCAGCTCCTGTGCTGCTGTATCAAACTCTACTGGCCTCTCCGCTTTGTCCCGGACTAGCAGTGGGTTCAACTGTTCAGGACTGACTTCACACAATGGGCTCGTTGTGTGAGACTTTTTATCTCAGATCAAGAGGTCATCTCATGCTCGCTAGTTGTTTTGACTATACACCGCACCGAACCGTAGTACTGCGCCGTACAGAACCACCGCACAGAACTGCACCGTCCTGATTGTGACATCGTCGCTCTATATATAGTGTCCCCGCTAGCATTCCAGAAACCGACGAAACATAACTCGACCATTCTGGTTGATCACATGACTACATCATATGTGACTGGCCTGAGTACTATTCAGAACACAGATTCTTCCCGATTTGCGTCGGCTGACTACACACACACCATATCCGCACCATCGCCAGTGTTATAACAATATTATAAGTCTTACCGTAAAATGGTACTTTGAGACCACAGCGTACAAAAGGTATATACAGTAAGGTAGCACCAGTCAAAACACTGGCAGTCAGGTAAACGTATTCCAGTCTTGGTTTGAAGATGATTGGTGCGATAAACAAGTAGATATTCGCCAACGACATCAGAATAGGAATCAGGAGTGGTATCTGGGCAAAAACAAATTTGTCATTGAAAAACATAAAACAATACATAGACAAAACAAAATTTAGACATCGATACATATTATTTATGGCACTCCCACATTGCAGTGAAGAGAGAGAGAGAAAAAGGTATGGAGCGACAGAGAGCGGAGGAGAAGAGAAAGAGAAAAGGAGGGAGGAAGAGAGAGAGAAAAGGAGGGAGGAAGAGAGAACGAAAGGGATGGAGGAGAGAGAAATGGATGGAGGTAGGGAAAGAGAGAGAACAAAGAGAAGGAAATAGAGAGAGAAGTGGATGGATGGAAAAAAAGAGAAAAAAGGAAAGGAATGAGAGAAAGGAATGAAGGGACAAAAATTCTAATCTGACTCTAACAGCCTCTTGAGGTCGACAATTTTAGAAATATGGATTATAAATCATTTATAATGGTCTAGAACAGCATTTTAAAATTTTAACTCTTTCCCTTCTCACCTTCACTGGCCTATGTGCATCTTTCATTGTTTGTAAACGGAACCGAATCAATGCAACGAATGTGCAAGCATCGAAGAAAGCATCCAGAAACCCAGCGAGGCTGATGAACTGGCCCAGGTCAGCTGGTAACAGGTATAATAGAGATAAGGACACCTGTGAAACAAAGAAAAAAACAACACATGACTTTTTTTTTTAACAACTTATAACTGATTTTAAAAAATGATTTAAAATCTGATTCAATAATTGAGTTAAAAATTGATTTTATAACTGATTTAAACAACTGATTCTTTAAATAAGTTAAAAACTGATTCAAAAACTGAGATGAAAGCTGATTCTATAACTGAGTTGAAATCTGAGTCAAAAAGTTGAAAAAAAAACTTTTCCTTGGCAGCTCTAGACTGTGTTTTGCTTTCGTTTTCTAATGGAAGAGGTTCTAATGGTGATGTAGTGGATTCCATCCCATTGTGGAATAAAAGCGAAAAAAAGAATCGATCGTTTGGCGAAGCTTGGAACAGATGTTAACACGGAACAGGAAGTGTGCAAGCACTTAAAAGGCCCATGACAGAAAGGATCAAGCGATTTTGGCACGTTTTAGCACAGGACAATGTCAGGAGCCTAATCCGGGAAAACTTCGATTCCAGAAACCGGCACAGCTATGTGGACGCCGAAACCGTAGAAAACACCCAGAACGATTGCAGGGTGATTAGAGACAATTGAAAAAGTAAGGTCTTGATAGAACTTGTGCATGCGGGGATCTTGCCTTGTACGGAGACATAAAAAACCCCGAGAAACACTGCCAGATGCCTCAGCACGAGACTTAGTACATGGGGACTTACAGATGGATGTTGAGCTGTAGACTACAAAATACATTTTTGAAGTTCAGAATACAGGAAAATACAACACTTGGCGAAGGGGCTCCATAAAGAACCTATTCTATTTACTAAAAAATGTACCGACTTATTATAATGAGCACTCATTTCTTACATTTATTTTAAAAAATTACCCCACCCCGAAACATACATACACTAAATCCCAGTTATGCCCATGCTTTAAGAAAGGACAGAATTTTTATATCACCTGCGGTTGTATGATGGCGTTAGTGTTGATCTAACTGGCCAAGAAAAAATAAGTCTTGCAAGAATAATTTCAAACACTTTTGCAAAAAAATAAAACAATTAAAGAATTAAATGAAGCATGTTTGTGAAAGGGTCAGCAGTGATACCCAGGGCCTTCTAACTTGACGTATCCCAATTTTCCCTTGTATACCCTTAAAGGTAGCTTTTTTTTCCCTTTTGTAGAGTATAACAAAAAGTCGGAAAATTTCTGGGTCTGTAATGACTTTACGAAGTTAATATTCTCTGGAATAGGACAAAGGTCACCTCCTGGACACCAGGTCAAATAATTTACTTGACCATTCTATAGAAGCTTTTTTTTTCTGACAATGAAGAAACAATAGTTTTTTTGTTAATATCTATAAAGGTGCTTTGTACGTATGTCTTAAGCTCGTTCTAGCACCAGTGCTTACTGTAATCGTCATGGCACCAAAGGGAGTTAACTGTGAGATCTGTATATAACTGAGGAAGTCTGGTAGGTTGCCGTCCCTGGCAGCAGTGAAAGTTATTCTAAGTAAGACAAAAAAAAGTGTTAGAAACAGTATAATGAGATTAATGAATGGTAAGACTAGCATGTGATAAGACTAATGTGCAATAAGATTAATGTGTAATGGTTTCCTTGCGTTCTGTGACCTGCTGGTACTCAGTACGTTGTTATTGGTGGATCCAAATGTGGAGATCATAACAGCCACTGGAATCAAGATGGCGATGCTCTGTAACACTTTGTCTGCAAACAACTGGAAAGAAAAGAGACAATGGCATCGCTATTACAAAGTGTCAACAAAATTGACACATCTGGCAGTACATAAACACAGCTGCAAGCACTCACAGGATACCAATCATTTACTATTTAAGTTAAAACACAGAAATGATAGTTCTAATTAGTTTGAATCTCAATCCCCTGAGCTCCCTCCCCCCCCCCCCCCCACCGTTGCAAAGAACTAGGTAAAGTTCCCTTTCAGACTTTGCGATCGATAGATGGTCTGTTTCTATGGCTCACTGTTAACGAGGATGTCTTGTGGCTAGCACAACGAACAACCGCCTTTACTTTTACCCATCTAATGGATGGACTTAGAAGCGCCGTAAGGATCCTGAATTTCAAAATCCCTGTCTTCACCGAGATTCGAAGCCAGGACTTCAAGTTCAGAAAGCCAAGCGCTTTATCATTCAGCCAACGCGCCTCCAGAACAACTATGGTTCACCATCATTGTTTACTTAATTGATGATTCGTTGTTTTCCTTTTTTAATTTTTTTGTTTTTTTGTTTTTGTAACTTACAGTAGCCACAGCGTTCGACTGAAGTAGCTCGGACCTGGTCATTACAGCCAAGTAGGACACATTGGTCATCACATAGATAGCGAGTGTAAACAAACAGCCAGTCATTATAGATCTCGGAACATTTCTGTAGAAAAAAAAAAGGCAAAGGCAAATGCACTAAAAACCTTTTTGGTGTCTCGGGGTGTACAGAATACAGAAATATGGATAAGCAAAGCATTTTAATCAACCCTCTACTAATTTTAGCTACTTTTCAGTACTAAAGAATTGTAAAATGTTTTACATATTTCGAATGTTCCTTCAGAGTTGAAGATAGTTTACTTCCTAGTCCAAACCTCCCGCAGGACGACGGGGGATGGGAGCGGGCAGGGTTTGAACCCTCGACCGTCGATAAATCCGAACGACAGTCCAGCGCGCAAACCGCACGACCAGGCAGCCATCCTTTAAATTTATAAGATTGTTTACTTGTAGCGCTAAGCACTTTTCATTTTTTAGTTGGCAAATGTGATCTTTAATTAAAGCGTCTTGGACATAATTAATTTAGTCTTATGATCTTTTTCAGCCGCTAAGGGACTATGGATCATCTCATAGAAAAGACGTGAATGCCTGGGCATTAGCTATGGTTGAAATGATGTTTTCCACGCAGCCATTTCCCCCACCCCCACCTTCCACCCAGATAATATGTCCAAAATAACGGCATGTGCCCATATGGTTTAAGGTCAGCTGGGCCGCAGACTCTGCCAGGATCTAACATTGTGTGGTGGTAACTGCCTAAGTGTTGCCAGCTCCTGATTTTTCCTTAAGGAATCAGGATACAAAAAAATCTGCCAACTTTTCTCTTTGCATTTTTTTTTGTCGTTTTTCAACATATTCCATTATACAGCCATCACATTTCTTCATATCCCTTCATTTTATTTTTACTAATATTAACATCTAGTATGAAATCAGCAATTTTATGAGTGATCGAGTTTCAAGTTTTTCTTATCAAATTAATGACTTACTTGCCAGGAGATTTTATTTCCTCAACCAAACAGGTCAAACTTGCGCTAAAAAAAAAATAATTATTATTTTTGTTTGTTTTGGCCAGCATAATAACATTGTAATACATAACACAACTTTAAATCCAGAAAATGTGTTTATTTTCCCCATGCTCAGTTGGATGCCGTCTAGACTGTTTTAGTAGAGCAAAATGTGTTTGTTTTTTTTTCAAATGTTTTTAATAGCCAGGTTTTTTTGTTTCCCACTTCTTGAGGAGCTGCTTACAATCAATCAGACGCCAGTAGAAGCTTTTTCACTTCTTCATAACTGAATTAATTCCTCTTCCAACTGTTTTAATTGGCACATCACATGTTTGATAGCCAATGACGTGCTAGTGGTGAAGCACAGGGAACACTTATTTATGGTGATTATGATGCTGCACGGGAGAATTAGGAATGATGGGTAAGAAATCTCGTTTTGTGAGTTGATCACATGGTCAGAGGGTAGTAGAAGCCATGGATATCAAAGAAGATAGACGTGTTTTATTTTAGTTGATAGTATTGCTAGATCGGTACTTAATGAATTTCTTATAGGATTACCTGTGAGATATGTTATATGAGTTATTGATGGCTGAAGTTGCCAGTATAAAGTAATTTGTTATTTTATATTAATAAACGTATATCTGCTAAGTCAGACTTGAATCAGAGAATTCTAATACATGTTGTGTCGTGATGATTAGAGTAGATATGAGTGACAACAAATAGAAGGACATTTATTTAGTACTCAACAGATATTATGACAATACTGTGACAGATTTTCGCGTGTGACGTGTGTTTGGCTTGTTTAATGTCTAGGGGATGATTATTTTTGAAGCTATGACACACCGACCTATCAGCATATAACTCGGGAGCAGGCACACAACGAGACAAACAATGAAATAGAGATACATATAGTTAAAAATTGAAGAATATTTATTGACATAGAAGTATAAAAAGTGGTGGAGGAGGGTTTGCATCTATCTCTAAGCAATACTTTATTTAATCATCACTCTTGCACTTAATAAGAGAGTATGTCACTTTGTCAGTGGCGTAACTAAGGTGGGGGGGATTTTAAAATCCCCCCCCGGGCCCCCACCTGGGGTGTGGCCCAAATAGGTGTCCGAAATAAATTTGTAAATACATAAATTAATATATTTGATTGACAAATAGTGTCAACAGGTGTCTTTTTATTTCAACATTTATGGATTAAATTTATCACAAAGACTAAACCTAGATCTAGGTCTATCAGTACGTTGACTTTTTAAAAATATTTTTTCACACAGAGTTTAAATTTTTTTATAAGTTAATTTTGCATTTTAAACTTTGTTGCCACGAATAAAACTGCATGATATACAGCGAATTTTAGTTATCTTGTTACCTTTACTATTAGTAGATCTAAATGACAAGTATTTTATGGCTAAACTAATTAACCTTCAAGCAAAATTTACAGAATCGAGTATAACAGATCTAAAAGTTATTCTTAACCATGCTAAAATAGTCCATTATTCGGGTTTTGCGTCTATAATTTCAGAATTAAACTTTACACTCAAGTTATTACCCCTCTATTAAACTTTCCTCCATTCAATAGAAACTCCCTTTTTATTTCCATCTAATCCTTTTGCTTTCGCACAAAACATAAACAACAAACAATGACGTAATATCATATAATATTAGCACAGTCTTCCTTTTGAAGTTATTATCACACCCTTCCTTTTAAAATTCTTAAGAGTGATATCTACTAGCAGGGCCGGCCCTAGCATTTGCGGAGCCCTATGCGAAACGGATCGCGCGGGGCCTAGTATGGGTAAGGATAAGCATAATGTCAAAATAATTTTTTTTTAATTAGAAAATAGGCCTACTTTCGTCTTTGCAATAAATTTTTATCAAATGAAAGCACGCAATGCCACTTTTATTTATTGGCACCCCAAAATGCCAATTTTCTCTATTCTTCAGGAGATTTGAATAATTTCCAAAAAAGTTCAGGACTTTATCGTATATTTTGCTTTTCATGAGATTTCCTGGAGGCCCTGTAAAATCAGGAGGTCGCGAAAACCCTGTTTATTTAATTACGTTATAATGGTTTAATTTAATACTTAGAAGTAGCGCGGGGCCCACTGCGACTGCATAGGCTGCAGAGGCCCTGTGTACTAGGAACTTTAACAATTCGTCCACTTCTGGTTGTCTTGACTGGCACAACAAGTTCTCTAGACATTGGTCTATAACTGTCTGTTTCGTTTGTTCCAACAGTTTGCAGTTCATTGTCTTCATCGGTATCATAGTACCCAGAGATGTCTTCATCGAAACTCTTGTTCAAAAAGCGTTGATTTCTTCTGTATGTTTTCCATCGTTTGTCTTTACGATGTAAGATCTGGGTGCTGAATGTTTTTTTATGCCATGTTTGACCTAGACGAACTCTCCGACAGAATAATCTTTAGGTAGTCTTGCTTTTGCGTCGTATTTCACTTTGCTTTTCATCTGTCGTTCGTTGAGTAATGTCTCTGCATTTTCAGCTACCGATGGTCTCAATAGTTTGGGATCAGTTGGAATGATTCCCTGAGTCTTCTACTCGTCAGCAGTTGTGATGGTGAATACGGCAGTCCACTTATCGGAGTATTTCTATACTCGAGCATAACGAGATATGGATCTTTCCCACTTTTGTATGCTCTGAATACTTTTGCTTTCGCACAAAACATAAACAATCAACAATGATTCCCTGTAATCAAAACAACCAGAAGAAAGTAAAGACTTGATGGCAAGTTGATTTCCAATGTAGGACTGTCAATAGAACTGCAATTCAAACGTGTTGCGACAGAAGTGCTGGACAGATTTCATATGGAGATGAAGGGCAGATTCCAAAGCCTGGAAAGAAAATAGATACCTTTGGGTTTCTTCTTGAACCAAGACACCTGTTAGATGAAGACACGCTTATGACAAACTGTGTTGCTTTTCCTGTTTGTATGATGAAATAAATGGAAAATCGCTTTTTCAATGATATCATTGATGCACGAGCACTTTTCATCAACAAACGAGTAATACAATCACCAATAGACATATTTAGGTAAAAAGGCTTCATATGGTAATTATGTGTGCTCAAACTTTGCAACCTCCTCCGAATACCGCTAACTCAGGCCACTTCCATTACGTCATGTGAGAGATCATTCTCAAAGCTCAAGTTCATCAAAAACTATCTCAGGAGCACAATGACGCAAGAAAGGCTTATCATGGCTTTAATGTCAGTGAAGTCACAAATACTAGAAAGTATCGATGTAGTTGATGTTATAGATGTCTTTGCTGCACAGAATGCACGACGTGAAGCGATATCAATTGAGAGTTGTCACTTGTGCATTATTTAACTAATAAAAAACGGCAATATTCATTAAGAGTCTTCATGATTATTTTTTTGTTAAGTTTACTGATATACTGAACCAATTTGATTTTGAGCTTATATATATTTGCGTACATTATCTCATGTCATATGACGAATGTCAAAATGCAAGGGGCCCCCAAAGAGGTCAGTGCCCCCGGGCCCCCAAATCCCTAGTTACGCCCCTGCACTTTGTCTTCTGAACTGAACCGGTTGTCCTGCTTGGGTCGCAGCTGACAAGCACCAAATGAAGTAGTTGATTGATGTGGAATAAGTAGGCAAGTGATCCGATAAAAAGTTGAGTAGATCCTAGTAGGTGGGAGATGATACTCAATAACAAGTAGTTGACAAGGCAGACAATGCCAAATAAATAGGCAGGTGATCCAAACAAATAAGCAGACACCTGAGGGAGGCTGCGGATAAATAAAGACAAGTTAGGACTTTTTTTGATGCCCTCGACTGAGGTGCATTCATCAGATTGTAAAGTTGCTTTTGAGTACAAAGGGGAGATGATGACAAATGGGATTTGGAAAACAGATGGCTGATAGTAGCAATATAAAAATGTACATAAAAGGGGAAATAATAATCTCAAATAAATAACACAAGTTGGAAGAGAAAATGGGGAGGGGGGGGGGAATTGGGCGGTGGTCAGCGACCATGACGGTTTGTTTACATACGACCGTCGGCCGAGAACAATGAAGTGCTTGAATGGGGAGAGCGTCCGATCAAGGGGCGCAACTCTCGTCAAAGTAGAATGACTACAGGGGAGATAATTCATATCTCTTTTCTAAGAGCGGTATTAGTGCGCTAGCACAATTATCAAGGCGGTCAGCCGAGATAAAGGAAATAAAATAATATATACATGGTTGCATCAACGATCAATTGAGCAATATGCCATGTTTATGTTTTCTACTTACGACAGTGAGAAATACACAATGCACTAATTAAATATAAATGAAGTAATAAAATACACATGATAATATCCAGTGAGAAATATGCACAAAGTAATTAAGTGGAACTGTGATTAAGTTCGGCTTACCACCAGGTATTCCTTTAAGAGTAAGAATAAATGAAATAGTGCAGACTCGATTGCCAGCGAGAGAGAAATAAGCGGATCTGGTTTGACTTAGTCTACCTTATAAAGGTCCGTGAGAGGTGGACGGAAACAGGAAATGCGATAGGCCAAAGATAATCTCTCGCGTGGGTGAAGTCCGACGAAAGTTGCACCTTGGAAGGGCTAAAAGGCGTGGTGACACGAATAATCTCCTTGATCAAAGAGAGACGTGTGTGGGGCCAGAAGAAATAATGAAGCGTGTTTCATCCAAGGTGGCTTCGACGTGAAAGTCGGACATCTGGCGCCTAAGACCAAAGTAAGTGATTGTTTATCTTTACCCCGGTCAAGGGGAGATAAGTGAAAAGCCGCCAAGGTGGTGGACTCAGTCGAGTGAGAAGAGGAAAAGGTGGGGCGGGTGATGAAATTGGGGATAGAACGGGGAAATAATTTTAAAAAAATAATAATTATAATATTTAATGCTGTGATAAAATTGAGTGACTCTGACAGCAAGCTTTTGACTTGTCACAAATACCAGAAGAGGTATTAAGATAATACAAAAAACATAACACACTCAAAGAACCTGATAGTACACAGAAACTCCATCCGGTCTCTGACGCACAAGGTCCTCTAAAGATCCTGTGCCCTTTTATGACCCTTGGGCAGATGGAAGGCTTTTCCTCAGAGGCCAGGAATAAGAGATTGCCACTTCGTCCATCTTTCTGTCCGAGGGTCATCCACCGAACGGTTGATTATTTTATCCCATCCATTATGCTGGACGAGGCTTCTCACACACATCTTTGTTCCACCCTTTTCTTAAAATTAAAGAGGGTTGTCACATCAGCATCATTTCCCATAGAGGAACGTCGTGGTGGATACGCCGGCTTAGCGTAGCTTTTCTCTCATCCTCACCACGTGAAATGCTTATTTTAAACAAATGTGCTGTGTTAGCTCACTGATGAAAATGTACTGTGTTAGCTCACTGATAAAAATGTGCTGTGTTAGCTCACTGATAAAAATGTGCTGTGTTAGCTCACTGATGAAAATCTGCTGTGTTAGCCCACTGATGAAAATGTGCTGTGTTAGCTCACTGATAAAAATGTGCTGTGTTAGCTCACTGATAAAAATGTGCTGTGTTAGCTCACTGATAAAAATGTGCTGTGTTAGCCCACTGATGAAAATGTACTGTGTTAGCTCACTGATAAAAATGTGCTGTGTTAGCTCACTGATGAAAATGTGCTGTGTTAGCTCACTGATAAAAATGTGCTGTGTTAGCCCACTGATGAAAATGTACTGTGTTAGCTCACTGATGAAAATCTGCTGTGTTTACATACGACCGTCGGCCGAGAACAATGAAGTGCTTGAATGGGGAGAGCGTCCGATCAAGGGGCGCAACTCTCGTCAAAGTAGAATGACTACAGGGGAGATAATTCATATCTCTTTTCTAAGAGCGATGAAAATGTCCTGTGTTAGCTCACTGGTGAAAATGTGCCTTTTCCTCTCCAACCCTGTCTCCCCTAACGATGAGGCCGGAAAAAAATGTCCTCGACAAACAAGGTCCAGAATTATGTTCAACCCACAGTCCCAGTTGGAGTTTAATAATAAGCATGTAGTTAACATTGTGTTCAATTCATTATATAATGTCACGTAAATGACCAGGACACACTTAACATAAAATGTAATTCTTTATCTATAGTCTATAGAATGTGCGTATAAACTTACGCGCCACCGTACGCCCAAAGGGCGCTATAAAAAGCTAAAGCGATTGAGGATGGGTCACTTCTTGTGCCACTGAATCCACTGCCCAGTTCGCTGTTAACGCCTATGTAGAATTGAAGAAAAAGTTATGATTCAAGTATCTAGGTCTACTCCCTATATTCATTATGGTGTATGCGTGTGTGTATGTATTATTGTCTACTAGTATGACTCTAGTGCTATTTTTAGAGATGGGTGAATTGCGTAAGATTTATTTTAAAAGCTGGACTTGCGGTGATTGAAAAGGAAGTTATGGCTGATGAAAGACATGTATGGAGACCGAATGGTGAGGGTAGGTAGATAAGTAGATAAGTAGATAAGTTATGAGATCATTGAAAATCCTTGAACATCTTGCTATTCTGTTGTAGTACATTGCTGCACTAACACATATATTTTTTTCTTGTGCACAGGGTTTCAAGCTTGTATACGTGTGTGTGTGTGTGTGTGTCGAGTGAATGTGTACGCCTACATGGTGGACTGAATTACTTGTGTGGCGATACATCTAAACACATATCTAAGAACTATATGTCTTTCACAATTATTAAACTTGGAGTCAATTATCTCCTACAGTACGTAATTATAAGATAATCTGATAATGTTCAGAGGGTTTCGAGACCTATTTTACAGGTTTTTTTTAATACAATTTTATATTGTTATATCAAGTATTGTTCATCAGAATTTTTAAAAAGTAATTCCCAAGGTGGATAGTTACCTTTAATAATGGACACTACGCCGCCAACACATATGACTATAAGGGCAGAGATCTTCCCAGCTGTGGTCACCACAGTCAGCCTGGCTGCTAGCCTGGAGCTATACATGTTGATCAAGACTATGCCCACTGCAAGAAGGAAGTATCAATAACACAGTTTCAATGTACATCATTCTCAAAAAACAACTGGAGTTACAATAATCAAATCATCGCAACACTTTCACATTGACTGGTCATTAACATCACATTGACTGGTCATTAACAAAGATATTCTTTTACAATTAATTATGATCCAGAAGCAACCCTTTAGGAGTGATCAGTGAGAATGATACCCATGTCATCGCGCATCAGTTTGATATTGAGTACAAAAGACAAGCAGGGTCGGATTTAAAAATGGGCAGGCGGGGCTACTGCCCCGGGGTCAGCACCAAAAATGTTCCTCCACAAAAGAGATTTAGCAACCTATACTTTTTTTTATTCGAACATTTTGTTTCGCATTTTTTGTTTACTAAAACCATTTTTTAAATCTTACGATTGACAAGAAGTGTCCATTTTTACCGTTTTCGTAATATAGCGATGCAGTTTCAGATCTACGGCAGTGGGTCAACCCAGGGCCTTACCCTCCACAAACTAAAAAAAATATAGAAAATGTAGGAAACTAGTTTCAATGTACAAATACTCTATTTCTTTCTTCTAAAATATGCCGCCGCCTTTAGATATTAGTTTTTATCATTAATAAGTGATATTTAATAGCTAGACTAGTTGGTTTTTTTTGTTTCGTCCCTGAGTTTTCCCTGAGTCAAACATGACAAATGTTCCTTTGACATATTTATTTTACCACGAAAATAAAAGTAGAATATGAAAATATGTTTAGCCGTTTAGCCGACATATTCACACGATCCTATAACTACTGTGAAAACGGGTTTGTTAGAAAGTTTCGCTTTTTAATAGAGATAAAATTAGGTATTTTATTTTAGGGCCCTCCGGTCGTGGAGGGACAATAAACATACACTATGGTCTCAGGTATGATCTAAGGAACATTTATGCCAAGTTTTGTCAAGATTGGCCGAACGGTTTTCTATGCGGGACATACTTCGTACATTCTGCTTTATATATTACGTTATAATTTAGAAATAAATCGATAATTTTGTTATTAGATTTTAACTTCAGAATGTGTTCACATAAAGTTAATGCAGCGATCAACTTCTCCAAGAGTACAGGTGAACCACATGTTGGTAGTAGAGAGACTGTGTACTTGGCAAATGTCAGCAGCATGATGATTTGACTTATTGAGTTCCGAAGCAGAGTTTTCTGTTGAAAGAAGTTCATGTTGAATGAATGTATGAACAAGCATATCTATGGGGATAACTCAACATTTACAGCACTATATCTCAACATTGTAAGATTTATTTCCCTTTTGCGATATTAAACCACATTAATTAATTATCAGTAAGTAATTAATAAATTGTTGTTTTTTTAGTTGATTAATGTTTTGTTAGGAACTATTAATATTTTTGCAATGTTTCAACTTGACCCGAGAATGGGAAGAGGAAGAAATAACTTGTTCAAAGTTTTAACCAGACAGACAGACGTAGAGAATTGACATACGCTTTGTAAAAAAGAAAGCTTCGAATGACTAGGAGCAGCTCGTTGAATTTATTTCAAAGCAATCTTTTGGACACTATAATTTAATTGGGAAATTTCACGAGTGAAAATGTGCATTGGTCTGGATGTTTGTGTCCAGCGAAATCAGTCAGTAAAACGCAGAAGTCCTTCTTCTCCGCGATATCTGACTGGTCATAATAACTGTCAACGATAAGGGACTAGTGACTAGTCTTCGACTGATAACGGTACCAACTGCCAATCTTGCAAGGCAGGCACTTGATTGTGATCCACAAGGACAGAGAAAGACTCCCCTTTCAGACCTCAAGGTCTATAGGACAGATGATGTAAAAGTTATCTGTTTCTGTGGCCTACGTTTACGAGGGTGTCATGTGACCAGCAGAACGACCAACCGCATTTACTTTTCCCCAACTAATGTCAGGTATCCATTAGAGCTGGGTGAACTCAGAGGCGCCCAAAGATCCCGAAATTAAAAATCCTTCACAAGAATTTCGAACCCGGGACCCCCCGTCTCAGAAACCAAGCGATTTAACACTCAGCCACCGGGCCTCCAGGTACAAGAAACTATTGTGCGATATTTCAACTTTATCCGAGATTGGGTGTGGAAGAAATAATATTAATTTTATATCAGACAGACAGAATGAGTTCATATAAGCTTTTTAAAAGAATGCAGGTCACATATGGGTTTGCCAGGCCATGTGAAACACTGCACTCATCCTTATTCTTCGGTATTGAAGACATAACCATTATTATTAGTGATGTTATGATTATTAACGATGAATAGTGCACTTGCTTCCAGACCAATTGTGCGTCCTAAACAATAAATGAAAAGACTCTACTCCTATTGAACTGTCAAAGCCCCAAAGTAATTGTCAATTAAACGTTCATGATATAGACAGAATTAATTTATGATTTAAAAAACTTAGTCGAAGGTAGTACCACCTAAAAATGAAAAGTATTACTTATCTCTTCTAATTAGAAATTTTAAAAAAAAACATTTCCACTCTCCCTTTCCTTTCAAATCTTATCTAAAGTTGTGGGTCTTTAAGTTTTGTCAGTTCATCTTTTACCATGACCAGTGTGTGACATGTTATAATCAGAGTAATCAATTACAGAGAGAGAGAGAGAGAGTGAGACACTATAGCATTGATGAATTTCACTGACCACAAAATATAAGACTTACCTGGGCAGCAAAAATGAATCCGAAAAAATTCCCAAGTCCGAGCCTTATGTACGTATACTGGCCACCAGATATACCAATCATGGCTCCCATTTCTGCATAGCAAAGAGCAGCTAGAGAGCAAACACAAATACACAATCAAGAAAAATAACTCTGTTGTTAGAGTTAATGATCAAAATGTTGCTGAGTGGTTTGTTTGTCTTAGTGGACATGGTCAAGGCATAACAAGATACCTGGCCGTATTTGACGTGCTTCAGTCTGTCGTCACGATGGTCAAGGGTTCATACCCTTCCCAATGTCATGTCAGAACGTCCTTCAGGAGAGCTAGAACGTTAAAGTGTATCTCTGAAGAAATGGGTTTCAAACGCAAAATTGAAATGCTAATCTTGATAGAATTAGCTGAACTTATGAGCCGACACAGACAGCCAGCCGTTAGGCATGTATTAGACAACAATGGCTCTATCTAATTGTGTATCTCTCATAATGACAAGTGGACAACATAAACACATTACATATAGAAGCTTCAGTTAGTATGAGCAATTAAGCTGTGAACGTAAATATAGAGTTGAAGCTAGGTGCTGAAACAATTGATGATACACACATATTAAACAGCTGTCTGTGTCGGCTCTATTGAAGTTGTTGAACGGATGCTGCGAGGTGAGGGGCTAGCTAGGACATGTGACCATTGACCACTGGGGTGGTAATTTGCATTCGGGAGAAATGGCTCTGGACCAGAAGAACGTCTTTTGGACATTCCGATGGTCTAGACTAGAAGTTAAGTTCGCTTAGTGCGTTATCTCTAGGTGGTGTCGTTTCCAGGGTCACTGGTTCGAACCTTAAGGCGCAGTCCCTTATTTTCTAGCATTTAATGCACTACTTTCTGTCATTTAAAAACTTGGTCCCTGGTGCTGCTGTTCATTTATGTTGAACTTATGAAACGCATTTATTTGTTTATTTTTTTAACTATTGATGTCAAGCAAAGATTTGAACATTTGTCTCACTTGAAAGAGCTCTGTAATATCTACTTTTACTCACATCCAAGAGAGATGAGTCCAGCAACTGCCCACACAACCAGACATAGTCCAACTGACCCTGTGTTCTGGAGGACACCTTTAGGGGAAATAAAGATCCCTGAACCTTGAAGTCACGTTCCAGTAAGCATATGAAATAGACAAAATAAGTGTTAACAATATAGATAGAGCAGGAGGATCCACAGCTTAATAAATCGCTAATGGAAGGTGGGCTATGTTAGTATTATGAAAGTCAGTTAAAGTATCAAAAGTATATTTTAATTCTTTAAAAGGACTAAAACACAAGTCACATATTACTTTCCAACAGAAGACAATATGGATGGATGGCTGCCTGGTCGTGCGGTTTGCGCGCTGGATTTTCGTTTGGATTTATCGATGGTCCCGGGTTCAAACCCTGCCCGCTCCCATCCCCCGTCGTCCTGCGGGAGGTTTGAACTAGGAAGTAAACTATCTTCAACTCTGAAGGAACATCCGAAACATGGAAAACATTTTGACAATATTTACAGAAAACGTATAACGACATATAAAGATTTATAAAAAAAAAGCTTTGCTTAAAATAAAAATGGGGCGCGTTGGCTAAGTGGTTAACTACTTGGCTTCCGAACCTGGGGTTCTGGGTTCAAATCTCGGTAAAGACTGGGATTTTGAAATTCGTGACTTTTAGGGCGACCCTGAGTTCTCCCAAATTTAATGGGGACCTAACTGTAGTAGGAGGAAATAAAAGCGGTTGGTCGTTGTGCTGGCCACATGACACCCTGCTCGTTTACCATTGGCCATGGAAAGAGATGAACTTAACATCATCGGCCCCATATATCTAAATAGACGTTAAAGTACGAAAAGTACTATAGGAGCCCATAGGACCAGATGATGTAAAGATCATCAGTTTCTGTGGGTCCAAAGTCAATGACGGTGTCATATGACCAGTACAACGACAAACACCCTTTACCTTTCACCCTACTATTAGAGTTTAGTGGACCAGGGGCGCCATGAGAGTCCAAACATTCCAAATCATTCAAAATCGGCCCCCGAAGTGGTCCACCCAGGCAGGTAAAAAGGCAGGTTTCAATATTATCAGAATGAAATTCCTTCAAAGACAAATGACAGAGAAGAATGGAGAAAGAAGGTTGACAGATCTTGTGTGGTGCCCCAACGGTCAAGCAGACCAAAGGATAGGTGAAGGTGAATGTGAAATTATATGTGAACCTGGCCTAACTGATGTCTTATAATAAGTATCTAATTGATCTAATTGTTTTGTAAAGGGCCAATCTCTTATTCCTCACAAATGGACAGTTACCGTGATATAATGAAAAACTACTTATTGTTGTTTTAGTTTAATCAGACTTATACACATCCTAAATAGATTTTTTCTCTTTAAAAAAAGTAGTAAACATTTTTTGTGTGTAAATATAGTACTTATTATAACAGAACTTACATAACTTAACAATACAAATATTTTAAAAAAATCATCAACCGTTTGCATAAATGTGTTAAAAATAAGGTACATAGTTCTCCCCCCTAATAAAGAGCCTCAAGTGTTTGTTACTATTAATAGTGAATAGTTGTAAAAGTGGTGTATTTTATGAAAAAAACTGCTTGCGTAAGTGATTTAAAAAATTAGATTTTTCGTTTTCAGAAAAGAAAAAAGTAGCCGTTGCATCAGAACTTTGAATGGTCTAAAAAATTAAGATGTCGGATTTCCACTATTTTTCTAGTTTACGAGATCTAAACGGGACGGACGGACAGACAGGCCACACAAAACTAATAGCGTCTTTTTCCCTTTCGGGGGCGCTAAAAAAGAGGTTAAACTGTCAACTTAAAAAACAAATGAGACTCTAAATTTTGAAAGAAAAAAAAAAGATGTTCTACAGGTCAAAAGTTTCTTTTGTGGAATCTCAGTAATGGATTGTCGTGTTCACCTCGTCACGAATAGCTGCTAGACCCAGCTGTCAAATCTGAGAGTCCATGGTTCGCGCCCTGGACAGCACTGTTCCGCGTTATTTAATTCAAAATTTTCGCTAGTATTCTTAGTGACGTCATGTATGAATCTAAAATGAAAGCAATAGTCAATAGAGGCACGTTTTTTTAAAATGTAAAATGCTACATTAGGGCAACTAAAGAGTAAGCTATTAAAAAAATTGCTCACCAATAATAGATCCAACAACAAAAGAGGTGGCACTGACTAAACCCAACTCTTTTCTCAATGCCACTTTCTCCTGCTCAATGTGCACCTCCTGAGATCAAACACACACGTTTCAATTGATATTCTCGTACAAAGTTTGAGAGTCCAAAAACAAAATTCCAAAACCCAGTCTTCTAGGGGATCATCTGTGTGTCTGGGTATCATCTGTGTGTCAGGGTATCATCTGTGTGTCTGGGTATCATCTGTATGTCTGGGTATCATCTGTGTGTCTGGGTATCATCTGTGTGTCAGGGTATCATCTGTGTGTCTGGGTATCATCTGTGTGTCAGGGTATCATCTGTGTGTCTGGGTATCATCTGTGTGTCTGGGTATCATCTGTATGTATGGGTATCATCTGTGTGTCTGGGTATCATCTGTGTGTCTGGGTATCATCTGTGTGTCTGGGTATCATATGTATGTCTGGGTATCATCTGTGTGTCTGGGTATCATCTGTGTGTCAGGGTATCATCTGTGTGTCTGGGTATCATCTGTGTGTCAGGGTATCATCTGTGTGTCTGGGTATCATCTGTGTGTCTGGGTATCATCTGTGTGTCTGGGTATCATCTGTGTGTCAAGGTAATAATCTGTGTGTCTGGGTATCGTCTGTGTGTCTGGGTATCATCTATGTGTCTGGGTATCATCTGTGTGTCTGGGTATCATCTGTGTGTCTGGGAGAGTTCTTGCACACGTCCATTCTCCCACTTCCCCTTCTCGGGTCAAGGTCACATTTTGCACAATTATTCCTTGTCCCTAACAGATCACGGGTCGATCAAAAATTAACCAATTAATGAATAACTAAATGTTTATTAATTTTGTTGTAGATTTAAAAGAGAGATCAATCTTGCAGTATTGTGAGAGATATGACCTTAATTGTGACGTTCTTTACTTTATAAAATCTTTGTTATTGTAAGTATCATTCATATATTGTTTCTTTCTAATTTCACTTCATTTTTTCACAAAGATTCTATCAACTCACTCTGTCTGTCTGTCTAGTAAAAGGTTTGAACACGTTATTTCTTCCACACCCAATTTCCGATCAAAGTAAAATTTTGCAAAAATATGTCTTGTACCTGACGAAACAAACAATTTGTTAATTAGTTATTGGTAATTAATAAATTGTTATCTCGAACAAGGGGAAAAAATGTACTTGACTGAAGTGGTGATATAAGCTGAACTGGTCCTCTTTATAGATCGCAGCTTTAATATACGTTTGCACCAAACAATATATAATTATAAAATCTTCAATTTTTATAAGCCACTAGCAGAGTGGTTAGTCTGTTTGAGAAGGCTTGAGTTGAAATTCAGGTCGTTCCCCTTTCTTTAATACATGTTTTGACTCAGCGGTTATGGTAGAATTCTCCCCCTCTTCCCATTATTCCAAATGGTTCCCGGTAAGTTCAGGATCCTAGCGTATTGAGAACGCTAACAGCGTGAAACAGCGCTAAACAAAAACAAGTGGTAGAAATGTTTCTAATCGCACAGATTTATTTGTTGTCAATCTATTACAAATGTAATGAAAAGACTGATCCAAACTAATTGACTTTTCATATAAGCTTTTTTTTTTTTCTTGTTTTTTTTTATGTTTTTTATTTCTTCTTTTGTTTTGTTTTATTTAAATTAAACTTTTTGTCCACTATAAGCTGATTGATTAACACTGAGAGTATCACAAAAATGAAAGCTTAATAAAATGTAAAAAATGTTATCTGTCTTGTGCATATGATAGTAGATACTACTACTAATAATTAAAGCTTTTTTTTTTATAGCGCTTCTTTCATTCTTGTAGCTCTTTTGTGGACCAGTTGGGAAAGGGGTATCTGGGAGAAGTAAACCCAACTCTTCTCGAGTCTGGTGTCGAACCTCGAACCCCCTCCAAGACAAGCCAAGATCATGCGTACTCAACCTCTCGACCATCGTAAAATAAGAAATCCTTAACTCTTAACCTTACATTCGTTTCTCCAAAGAAACATTATTCTCAACTATGTATATCTATGTGTTAGTCTACTCATGCATGTTTATTAGAAATTTAAACTGTACAAATTTATCGGTATTCCTGACTGATCCAGGCAACCCTTAACATGGTCTAATGACACCAGAGAAGAAGGAGCACTTGTTTCAATCCATAATTCTGAATGTAAAATGGTAAAACAAGATACTTGGCTCAGAAGTCTTCTAAAAAGTGGGCCTACATAGCATCCACACCACCCATGATGTAATTACAATTGCTATGGGCAGGTCAACTCCCGCATCCCTAAAAGGCTTCTTTACTGCCATGTAAGGGCTGGACTGCGAGCAAATGATAGAGCATCAATGCATCGTGGCGTCGCGAGATGAAAACTGGCGCAAAGAAAACAAAACAGAACCAGCTGAAGAAAAGCACCCAAGAAAATCAAGGCAACTGTCACAAGCTCCAGATAAAGAAAAGCACCCAAGAAAATCAAGGCAACTGTCACAAGCTCCAGATAAAGAAAAGCACCCAAGAAAATCAAGGCAACTGTCACAAGCTCCAGCTGAAGAAAAGCACCCAAGAAAATCAAGGCAACTGTCACAAGCTCCAGATAAAGAAAAGCACCCAAGAAAATCAAGGCAACTGTCACAAGCTCCAGCTGAAGAAAAGCACCCAAGAAAATCAAGGCAACTGTCACAAGCTCCAGATAAAGAAAAGCACCCAAGAAAATCAAGGCAACTGTCACAAGCTCCAGCTGAAGAAAAGCACCCAAGAAAATCAAGGCAACTGTCACAAGCTCCAGCTGAAGAAAAGCACCCAAGAAAATCAAGGCAACTGTCACAAGCTCCAGCTGAAGAAAAGCACCCAAGAAAATCAAGGCAACTGTCACAAGCTACAGCTGAAATAGCTTGCCCAGTGGGCGAACGAACATTTTGGGTCCGCATAGGTCTCACAAGCCAAATGAGAGCGCACAAAAAAATGCTGTGCTAAGCCCTCAGCCCCTAAAAGTACAAAAGTGGTCACTATCATACAACGATGGACGAACTATATAAATAGCAGCACAATGTAAAATAAAAGTGTATCTAATGTATGATTGTTACCTTGTTAATAGACATTGTCGAAACTAAAACTCTAAGTCTTGACAGGAAAACTGTTCATTACATTAAATAGAGAGATGATGACTCAATAAAAGCGTGTCCTTAGTATGCCTATTAGTCCATTGATGTCATTAGGACATTTGTCTATTAAAAATAATACATTTAAATTCAATTTGCCATAGCTACACTGTGCTTTATCTCGATTGCAAATCATGCAGAATCCTAGGTCCAGACTAATCATATCTCTGATGGTACCTGCATTTTAGTGCGAAGAGTGAACTACGCTGTTTTATAGTTGTGCTTGTTTAGACTGTGTTTATCTTTAACATGAGCACATGAACGCACTAGAGTCTTAAGTGGGGGGGGGGTGCGATTTCTTCTAAGCCCTAACCCCGACGCCCAGTAAATTCTAACCCAATGCGACATAATATAAATATTTCTTAAAATATCAATAAGTAGATTTTACCATACAGATATGTAACTAATTCTGTTAACAAACTGTGATTTCTACACAAAAATTTGACCCCCCCCCCAAATTGAACGGTTGGGGGGGGGGGGGCTGGATTAAAGCAATCACCCCCCCCCCACTTCACCTAATCGGTCAACATACTGAAGGGGAGTGACATCAACTAAACATCGGTTAATATATAATTAATAATAAATACAAATAATTATTATCTAGGAATAGTGGTCAGCTCACACACAGACACATTCGCGCACTTACACAACAAACACGAGAGCACGGGAGGTCACAGGTCAGAGTCACACCAATTAGAAAAGGAGTCAGTAAAAGTTAATAGTAAAATGTGCCAGAAAGAAACCCGAGCCCTGCAGTGGCTTATCTTATCTTATATAATACAGACGTTACTTCAAAAAAGAAGATGATTACGTCCTACGCGTCATGCATTTAGTCATGCATATTAACCAATGACTTAAATTCTGCCAAGTCACTGGTTTTTCTGGCTAGCTCAGGCAACCCATTCCATGCTCTAATAGCACTAGGGGAGAAGGAGTATTTGTACAAATTTGTCCTAGCATATGGGACGAGGAATGTGCCTTTATTTTTGTGTCTTTAAGAGTATTTTATTAAATTTTGTTTTTGTATTTGAAGATTATGATTCAGTGTTTTATGTATAATTGCTACTTTACTTTTGAGTCTTCTGTCCTGAAGGCTCTCTAAATTTAGTGATTTTACTAATGGTGTTACCCTAGTCAAATGTGAATATTCGTTTGTTATGAATCTCACTGCTCTATTTTGTGTTTGTTCCAGTTTCCTAATGTTTTCTTGAGTTGAGGAGTCCCACACGGTGGATGCATTTTCTATTATTGGCCTAACCAAGGTTAAATAACATTTTAGTTTTATGTTCTTATTTGATTTATAGAAATTTCTTTTAATAAACCCTAATGCTTTGTTGGATTTTTTTATAGTTTCATCAATATGTGGATTCCATGACAGTTTTTCATTTATTATAACACCTAGGTATTTTGAGTTTTTAGTCTGTGTTACTGGTTTGCCATGAATAAGATAAGTGGAATTAATTTGTTTTAGTTTTTTTGTTACTCTTAACAACTGACATTTTTCTGGGTGGAAAGACATGCTCCAATTTGATTCCCATTTCTGTAATTCATCTAATTCTCTTTGTAAAATATCTGTGTCTTGTTTTGTTTTTATTGTTCTATATATTATGCAATCGTCTGCAAATAATCTGACTTTTGTTTCTGAACTAATGCAATTTGGTAAATCATTTATGTAAATTAAAAATAGTAGTGGACCCAAGACTGTTCCTTGAGGTACACCTGAGTTTACTGTTATTGGTGTTGATTTAGAGCCATTTATTATTACAGTTTGTTCTCTCCCTATCAGAAAATCTTTAATCCACTGATGCAGTGGACCGTTAATGCCGAAATATTTTAATTTTTTAAGCAAACTATGGTGGTGAACTTTGTCAAAAGCCTTGGAAAAATCTAGTAAGATAGCATCTATTTGTTCACTATTATCTAAACCTTTTGAGAAATCATCAATTTTGGCTTTTGTTAACAGAATGACAAATGATTGATAGTATAACAACAAAGGACATATGTGCTGCAAGCAAACAGTATCAACGATGTAAACATTGACCTGGCTATTCTTATACAGAAAATCTCTATAGTTTGAAATAGAAAGTTAAAAACCCTGAATGTTACTATCATAGACTTCTATATTATATCTAGACTGGAAACCGGAAACTAATTCGTATCCGTGATTTATCGATTCACATACCTATATATATAGATTTTTATGTACGTAACTCTTTTTTCAAGCTCAAATGGAAGTCGCCCCAAACAATATTTTCTGTCATAGAAAAGTAATGATCTTTACTTTTCAAAGTTTAGAAATAATGCAAAATCATTTCTCGGATTTTCTTGAGAATGAGCTATTAATCACATAACTGTATTCACGCTAAAATATGAATCAAAGCCATTTCCTGTTAGTTTCAATTGAGATAATGTTTCAAAAATCCTAGATCGAAATAATTCATGGCTATTGATTTTAATCAACTTATTACAATTAAATAAATTGATTACTTAGATCTTTCTAGATTATGTATCTAGAAATTGCAAAATAATTATTAAAAGGAGAGTGTACCCTTTTTTTTTAATATTCAATTACTAGATCTAGATCTCAAAATTAAATTATATCTTACATAGGTTAGGGTTGAAAAAAAGAAGACTATACTTTTTATAACTACTTTACAAAACAACGCCTAGTTTCAACTTTAATTTTTTTTTTACATTTTTTGTATTGTTAAAAAATCTCCATGTCCAGTCTAGATATAGTATATATAGGTCACTGGTTACTATAGCATCTGAATATAGGCTCATACTTTGGACTATATTTGTAAATCATGCGAAAAGGAATATTAAGGCAATGAAAAGCAATATACTAGATATCTTTAAAAGAAAAGTATAGAAAATAAAATTGAACATTATGAATAAAAAAATATGTACAACAAAATGAAACGAATGGAACTTAAAAGAAAAATGAAAGAGAGAGAGTTAATGTACAGAATTTGTTGACTAACATGTCACCGACATTTAAGGGGACTAACCCTGGTTTCTTTTGAAGTAACAATCAGTATATACTTGGAGGGAAAAGAAATTGTGACTTAAATGTTAAAATGTTTCTATACCATTTAATGTTCATGTTTCATTATTTGATTGTTCAGTTCAATTATTTATTGGTTCCATTGCTATTTTTGTAAGTCTATAGTACTTTGAAAAAATTAAAAAACAATAAAGAGGCCAGTAGCTCTAAAAATTGGTAAAGACCAAGAAAAAAGGTAAAAGCCCAAGGACTCCTAGGATGTAAAGAGCACGACTATTCATGTCAAAGCCGAAATACTGTGGTATCCATGGTAAAGGGAAAGGGTAGAACCATAAACTTACAGTTACAGAGTAAATGAATAGGTTTACAGAAACTGCAGCTATTGTCGACAAGAGTAATTTAATGTATCATTGATAAATATTGTTTAGAAAGTACTATTAGGTCTTAAACTGACTTGCATTTCGCTTGCAATTTGATAATTTTATTTGATTCTTGAGAAACCGCTTCCTTCCAGCTATCTTTTTTCCCCACAATGGTTCCGAAGCAGTTCCATTGCTATAGTCTTGTGATGTTTTTGAAATGATTTTCTTAGGGAAATAACTCATTATTACTTTAATAGCCAAAGGAATTAACGAATGCTCTCCCCTGGTATAGTCTTCGTTCATTAGTTAAATAGTTAATTAGTCCAATATTCGCTGTTGCGAAACAGTCGTCAGATTCATAAGGGAGGAATTGTTTTTTTTTATTTCTCTTTTCTTTTATTTAATTTTCTTAATTGTATTTAATGTTTCTTACTTTTCTCGGCATCTTCGTGTCTGAGCTGCTGTCATGAAAACCAAACACGTCGTCGGGACGTTCTATTTAGCTAGAAAACTTGGGCTTATGCCTACTTTCTATTGCCTATTTTTGGTGGCCTTTCTTTGCCTTTTTTGTGGCCTTTCTTTGCCTTTTTTGTGGCCTTTCTTTGCCTCTTTTGTGGCCTTTCTTTGCCTCTTTTGTGGCCTTTCTTTGCCTCTTTTCGGGAGCTCTGACTTTTTTTTTTCAGAGGGGGGGGGGGGAGCTTTTCATTTTTAAATAAATAAAAATTTTAGCATTATCGATTCCAATATGAAAATGAATTGAATATTAAATATACATTACTATACTAAAAAACAACGACACTTGTTGATAATTAATTAGTACTTAATTAAACAAAGTCTTGCTACGCATTGTAGAAGTCTCCACTTCTGGCGATTTACAGTAAAACTTTGTGTCACAAATCTAATATTTTGAACTGTACTGTATCCATATATCAATATATTGTGAGATGTAGCACTGTGCTCATCCATATATATATATACATAGAACGACATTTGAAAACAAATAAAGATTACGAAATAGCCATACTTGTTGTTAGACTTATACAAAAACAACAATACCGCTATTCATGTCACACTTTCGGAGAGGAGCTTGGTTAGGCGATTCTCGAAAACGGTTAGAACGATTTTCCTAGAAATTTAACAGCCAATGTATATCGTTAAGGAATGAATTACTAGCTCGTTGGTCACACGGAAAACTCTATTTTTTTAAAGTATGAAAATAAATTAATGTAGACGTGACTAGAGACCTAGAAAATAGTTCTCTTAAACAAGCCATATATACGTCTTCGGATATTTAGGTATGTAGATCCAGGTCATTGAAGAGTTTAATAATTATATATCCAGAAACAGTTTACACACCGTCCCCTACGTCCAGATCTAAAGCCCAATCACTGGAATGTTATAAAGTCTAGTAGATTTATGGAGTCGAGGTGGCTGAGTTGTAAAGCTCTTGGCTTTTCAAAACCGGAGGGTCCCGTGTTCGAATCCTGGCGAAGAGTGGGATTTTTAATTAAGCAAATTTTAGGGCGCTTCAGTCCACCCAGCTAAAATGGCTGGCATTAGTTGTGGAAATGTAGGGCCGGTTGATCGTTGCGCTGGCCTCATGGAACCCTCTACATGCTACACATGCTAAAGACATTAGTTAGGTATTTAAAGTTATATAATCGCCCTATAAGTAAAGTAGGTATGCCTTTTTTTCTATAAAAAAAAGTCTTTCTATGTTTTTAACGGCCCCCTAAAGGGGAAAAGACGCTATTAGTTTTGTGTGGAATGTCTGTCCGTCCGTCCTTACGTCCGTCCCGTTTAGATCTCGTAAACTAGAAAAGATATTGAAAATCCGACATGATATTTTAGACCTTTCAAAGTTCTGATGCAAGGGTTACATTTTTTTTTTCTGAAAGTGAAAAATATAATTTTTAAAATCAACTATGGAAGCATTTTATTCATAAAAATACACAATTTTTACCACTATTCACTATTAATAGTAACAAACACTGGAAGCTCATTAGTAGGGGAGGTACTCGTTCACCATATTTCTATCACATCTATACAAACAGTTTTAGATTTATTTATTTTTTACAATTGTATTGCTGAGTTAGCTAAGTTCTGTCATACTAACTATTACATTTACAAAAAAAATTGTTACTATTTTTTTTCAAAGAGAAAAAATCTATTTAATATGCATATAAGTGGAACGTGATTTAAAACAACAATTAACAAGGTTACAAAAGACAGTTTCTGTGAAAGTATACGCACTATCCAAAATATATACAGAAAGAACATCCGAATGAAATTATATCAGACAAATGAGAGATAAGAATGGAGAAAGAAGGTTAACAGATCTTGTGTAGTGCCTCAACTTTCCCGCAGATCTAAAGGATATGTGAAAGTGAATGTAAAGTTAGATGTGAACCTGGCCTGACTAGTTCCCCGATCAGACCTTGTGGTCTATATGATTTAAAGTTCATCTGTTTTTGTGGCCTACGGTTAACGAGGGTGTCATGTAGCCAGCACAACGACCAACCGCCTTTACTTTTCCCCAACTAATGTCAGGTACCCATTAGAGCTGAGTGGACTCAGAGGCGCCCAAAGATTCCAAAGTTGAAAATCCCAGTCTTCACCAGGATTCGACCCCCAGTTCGGAAGCCAAGCGCTTTACCGCTCAGCCACCGCACCTCCCCTGGCCTAACTGATGTCTTACAATTGATCTAATTGTTTTGAAAAATGTTCAATCTCTTATTCGAATCCTAAAAAAAAAAATTCCGCAATAAAAAAAAGTTCAGGAAAATGAAGTTTACAAGATTACTATTTGCTTAAATTAGGTCTAACTTATAATGTATTCTAATTAGTTTTTTCTCTTTAAAAAACTGCTTGCATAACTGATTTTAAAAATTAGATTTTTCGCTTTCAGAAAAAAAAAGTAGCCGTTGTATCAGAACTTTGAATGGTCTAATATATTGTGATGTCGAATTTTAAATATCTTTTCTAGTTTACGAGATCTAAACGGGACGGACGGACAGACATTTCGCACAAAACTAAGGATTTTTTTATTTATTTTTTTTACGAAAGGTTTTTTTTTATGAGGCTTTGAATGAGAGATTGACACTATACAAAACAATTAGATCAATTAGATAATCATTATAAGACATCAGTTAGGCCAGGTTCACGTCATGTCACCTTCACTTTCACCTATCCCTTGGTCTGCTGGGCCGTTGGGGCACCATACAAGATCTGTCAACCTTCTTTCTCCTTTCTTCTCTGTCATTTGCCTTTGATAGAATTTTATCAATATATTATTTCGGGAAATATTGAAACCTGCCTTTTTACCTGCCTGGGTGGACCACTTCGGGGGCCAATTTTGAGTTTGTGTTTCCACACAAACTGTCTTTGTAACCTTGTTTTTTTTATATTTAATTTAATAAAGAGCATTTACACTACAGCCCAGTATATTTATCCAGATGTAGAATCTTAAGCTGAAAACAAACAAACATGTAAGCGTTAATTGCAGGACACAAAGTACACATGTGAGTCCCAAACTGTAAACAGCGTGTTAAAGAGTGAGCGGTGAGTCTGTGTGTGTCTGTGTGTGTGTGAGGCGATAGAGCAAAACACAGCCTAGTCAGGCCAGCGATGAGGTCACATCTTGATAGATGGTTTGATGACTATGTTATCACTGGCTGTGTTGTGGAATCTAATGGTCGACTCTCTGTACACTTGTCATCCTGATTGCTAAAACACAGGTATGGTAGCGGAGAAGAAGCACGTGAGAATGTCTGCAGAGTATTTGCTTATGTAAATACCCTTTCTACGGTGTTTCGTTTTGGTCTTGTTAGTTGTTTATCTGTCCTTTCTGCTCAAAGTATTATTGCACTTTAGATAAGTATCTATATTGTGATTTTTAAATTTAGAATTGAATCTATTTAATAATCTTACAGATAGTAAAATTACTAATAAATTATTAACACAAAAAAATGGACTTAAAATAAACATCACATTCATCTCATCTGCATGTGGTCCCTTCTGGGGCATAGGCCACAAACCAGCTTCCTCAAAGAGTCTCGGTACTTGGTGAGTCTCTCCTACTGTCCCCACTTTTTGGATACCTCTAATTAACAGACTAAATCGGGTCTGACAATTGACATATGACATTACTAGGCTAATCCTGGCCTGTATAAAGACATAAGATATGCTGCATGAAGTGTATGGGATTCGGAGAGTTTTACTAATCTTACTATAAAGTCAACTGAAACTACAATATCGTGAGATCAGCCGAAGTGGTGGTGAAAACTGACCTTGCAGGCATCTTCGAGTCAAGCGCTTTATTTACCTATAGGTAACATAAGCTATTGATTAGGGTCTCTGCTTGTTTGGGAGCACCAGAACTAAATAGTTCCAGGGATATTTTCAATCATTCTGAAGAAAGAGATATGAAACATTGCCTTTATGTTGATTACAATGGGTTTCATATCCTATATATAATAACAGGGATTCTCCGGCTTCCTGATTTTCCAGGGCCTTCTGGAAATCTCCTGAAATTGCAAAATATACGAAAAAGTCCTGAAAATTTCCTGAAATTATTGAACTCTCCTGAAAACTCATAAAAATCTCCTTCAAAATAGACAAAATTGTCAATTTGGGGTGCCAATCGTATGCACGACAAAAAAAAACGGCACTGTCAGCTTTCATTTAATAAAATATTATGACAAAGACGAATGTATTTTCTAATATAAAGTCGTAATTTTGACATTATGCTTATCCCTACCCAGACTGGGTCCCGTAATTGTTAGGGCCGGCCCTGTCTGATCCCCAATCCTTTTCTAAAGTGTATCCAATAGAAATAAACGAATGGAATGGACAAATATAAATAGAAGCTACACTCCATAAAAAAGATTGAGATCACACCTTTTCTTAATCGCTAAATGAAATGACTGCTATACATTATTTGAATATTCATGACGTTTGGTTTTTTTTACAATCAGTATTCCTATTCTACTAATTAGATTCAAGTCTTTCTAGTTTAACTGAGATGAACTTCAGTTATAATTTTTTCTTTAGTAAAGGGAGTAGCTATCAGGGGGCACAGCAGACGCGAAATGAAGTCAATAAAGAAAGGTAGCGGCCAGTGAGTTAATCATGTCTAAATCTAAATAAATCAATCTTTGAACTCTTTAAAATAAATTACACAATTATCTCCCCCGAAACGTTACGAATCTATATTTACAAAGAAAAAAAGACAATGGCGTTTATTCAAATCCATGTACGATTAATAGGCCAAACACGGCTACATGTAAATAAGTATCTGTCTTGTTCTTAGACAAGCACTATGGAAATGTTCGTTAAATCTGACCACTTCGGTTTATCATACCATTACAGTTGGCACTAAAAAAAATGGCTCACCCAAATCAACTATAGGACTACTGTACGAAGGAACTGACTATGAGTGACTGGCAGCCACTATACCGGGACCGGGTGAAACCGGTGCTATAAACACGGGAAGCGGGTGCTTGTGAACACGTGCTGGGTGCTATAAACACCCAGCGGTGGGTGCTATGTGCAAAGTCCTTGCAATTATAGGAATGTGAATATTTCGTGTTTTTTTTCCCTTCATAGTGAACTAGATATTCTACAAACAGTAAGTGCATCAAGACGAAGGAGTAGGTAAGTACTGTGCTTTCTCAATGGTGATATAGACTAAGGTGCTACCAGCTACATAATTCAATGTATGCATGGCAGGCCAGGCTTAGGCCTAGTTCACTTTTTGTCTCACCTAGGGGCTTGCAGTAGAGAACGACATAAAAGCAATATGTGTGTTTAGGCCTCCTAAGTTTTCACGGATTTGAATCAATTTATTTAAAAAAATTAATGCTTTAAAAAAAAACAAAGCTTATATTAAGCATAGCTGTATCAATTGGTTTAAATCAGTGATGTCACTAAATTTGTTATTTAATTAACAATAATAAATATGTGCGATTAGAGATATTTTACCAATTTTGTTAAACGCAATTTCATGCATTTAGTTTTCTTAATACGCTAATATCCTATCACTTGTCTAGACCAGTTGGGAAAGGGGTGGGTGAGAAAGAAAGAGGTATCTGGTTGAATATTACCATAATCGCTTTTAAAATTTATTTATAAAAACATGAAAAGTTGAACGATCTGGATTCAAACTCGAGGGCTCTAGCCTCCGAATACCTACTCATGTTTGTACATCAACAAATATACCAGACGTGCTTATGAAAATAGAAAGTTTTATAGTTATTTATTGTTAGTTTCAAATTTTTAAAGCAAAGTATAAAGGAGACTAATTCAACTCATACCACATCAGTCAAGTACGATTTCTTTCCCTTTTTAGATATTAAACAAATGATATATTACCAATAGTTAATTAACTAATTGGTTACTTTTTTTTAATGATTTTGTTTTGTCAGGTAAAAGAAATAATTGTGCAAAAGTTCAGCTTAATCCGAGATTAGGTGTGGGAGAAATAACGTGTACAAACTTTTTACCAAACAGACAGACAGAGTGATTTGAGGAAGATCTAATTCTTGTTCCGTTTCTCTTATCGCATTGATGTAAAAAGCTGATGTCCAGTGTCAATGTCTATTTTGTTTCAACCTCTCTGACTTAAGAGTTTTATTTCAGATTGACTTGTGAAAGGCTGTTTAACTTCTGTTTAACTTCTGCTTAACTTCTGTTTAGCTTCTCCAACACTTAAGCTGTCATTCTTTCTGGTATTTAATATGCAGTGTTGTGGTTCATGTGTCATGGGCTTTGGCTTGTTGATACTCAAATATTTATAACTAGATCCTGACTTGTGGCTATAAAAATAGAGACGAAAGAAGACCGGGGGGGGGGGGTCAAAATCGATTTAACAACACAGCAGACGTGACCTCAACGTTTATGCCTCGACTCCGTCTCATCCTCTTTGAGGCTTTTCGTCCTGCTGCAATATAACTTCCTCCATATTAAGATGAGAGCCTCTCTGTCTTAACAATTGGAGCCAATAAAAAATTAACTTGTATTTCACTTTTAATTGTTTTACCTCCACTCATGTATCTCCGAACCTCATTTTTAATCTACCACCATGTCATAATATACGTCATTTCCTCTTAACCTTTGAACTGAACTGCATCTGTAAATGGGAGTAGAATGGTTTTCAGCAGGTTTTGAACATATCAGCATATCTCTAATATAAATCTAGTTAGAAGAAAAAAAAGTATTGTGAACTATTTTTCTCCTGTGTAAAAAAATATAAAATGTTCGCTTTCAAGTGCAATTTTCAAATTCATCTTGGCAATGTTTGGCTACTTCCTCTTCTATTTCAGACGAGTTGATTGAGAAAATCTGGCCATAGTTTAAACTAATCAACAGTTGTTAGTATCCAAGGAGGTTATATTTTGATGGAGATGGCGGTTGCTATCAAATGTTCATTATCGGTTGAAGCCAGTGGGCGGAGCCTATTCGCCATATTGGTTTACTCAAAACATTACATCCGTTTTCATTGCGATACCAGTTTTCTAATTCTCGTAACGACTCAAATTAGCCTCTTATTTTGTCATCTTGTTTTTTTCTAAACTCCTCTAAGGCCCAAGTTCATATCTGGTGGTCTAGATATTCCAATGGATCAATTACAAAGCGCTGTAGAGCATGTAAAGTGATTTATACGATCACCTGATCGAGGCCTACAAAACCGAAATATAATGATTACATCGAAATTAAGCACTATTGTGGGCTGAAAAAGGCACAAAAATGATTTGCAAGAGGTTTGTTATATTTTTGATACTTTTTACCGCACTGAAATCACCACAAAATTGATAAAATTGAAGTGAAAAGAGTACTACTACCTACTACTAATAATAATGTTACAGTAATACTAACTATTCTTTCCCTTATTAAACTCTGGCCTACATTTTAGTAAATATTTCTTCAACGTTAAAAACATAAACTTTATGTAATGTTAGGTTAATATTAGGGTTAGGATTAGGGTTAGAGTTAGGATTAGGGTTAGAGTTAGGATTAGGGTTAGGCTAATCCGTACCCTAACCTTACTTACATAAATACATTACAAAAATAATAGACGCCGCTAAAATGCACTTTTACCAAAATTTATATAAATAATTAAATGGCACTAACAACATTAACTAGACTCTAACTCACTAAAGTTTAGTCTTTAGTGACTAAAAACCAAACTAACCGATGAAGCGATATCCCGTTTTATGGTCGTCGTTGCGTACAACCGTATGCCGAACAAGAAGGCATTTGTAATGTTTATTTTATTCTATACACTGTGTTTTTAACGTTTTATAAGATATTGTACAATGTACAGATATTTAAATAATGTCGTGAAATATTGTCAAACAAATTTCTCAAAAAAAAAACAGACTACACGTTTTAATTTGAGTAAACCAAGATGGCTGCCATTTGGCTTCAACCTAGTGACGTCACGCCATCTCCATCTAAATATAACCTCCTTGTTAGTATCCATACTTTAATATTTCTTCTGGTTCAATTCAAACACATCTACGATGTGTTGGTGTCAGTCAGCTTTTATAATCAAAAACTAATTATTATTTACAATGAAATGGAATCTGTTTTTTGTTTATAATGTACAGTGGAATGTAATTAACATCGTCTGCTTCTTACGCACGCGCACACACACTCACACACATACATGTAAAACACACATCTATATATAAAACATAAAATTCCGTTCAACGTATCATGTTACTTATCAACAAAGCTGTTTTTGTTTTATTTTGTTTTTGTTTGTTTGTTGTTTTTGTATGTTTGTTTGTTTGGTTCCCCCAACTCGAGAGAATGCTTGTAGCCGAAATGCTCATGTAATATTGGACATTTTCATATGCTAAACAATGTCAGGGACTCCCCAAATTTAACTTTGAACTTTGCCAACTAAATAAAAATTGCAAATAGATCTTAAAACATTTGATTCTGCAGTGCTACAATGTGCACAAGAATAAACCTAGAACTTTTTAAAAACATAACTCATCAACATTTTGTACACCGGATACACCAAAAAGCTGGCTATTTATACGTTTTCCGCCATAGGCCTATATGAAAATCTCCAATAAGGGATTGATATTCGATATAAAAACATTTCAACAGAACATTTCTGTCAAAAAAAAAAAGCACTTTCTGTATCTGGAGCTAATAATGGCAACATTCCGTTGTAATGATACGATCTTTTTTTTTTTTCATATTTCCTGGGCACAAGGTATTACCATAATGCAAGTTTATAATTGAGGCGGATAACCGGTGTTACCATAGTTGAAGGTCATAATTAGATCGGTAATTAAATCTTTAACATCTAAATAAGTTATGTAGAAAACAAGGTTTCGTCTTTTGGTAGAAGGGGGGAAAGGTCATATAAACATTTTCCTTTGTTTTCTCTTATCGAAAAACTACAGAATTGTTTATGTAAACAAATTAAACACGCTACTAGAATATATAATATTAACAATATGTTACAATATGTTACTATCCAGTGAACGATTTGTCTGTGAACAATATGTCGGTGAACGAATTGTCAGTGAACGATTTGTCGTGAATCAACTGTCGGTGAACAAGTTGTCGGTGAGCGATAAGTCGGATGAAGGAGTAGTCGAGTGAAGGAATAGCCGGAAGAACGAAATGTCGGGTAAACGAATTGTCGGGTGAACGAAAAGTCGTGAACGAAATGTCGGGTGAACGATTGTCGGGTGAACGAATTGTCGGGTGAACGAATTGTCGGGTGAACGAAAAGTCGTGAACGATTTGTCGGTGAACGAAATGTCGGGTGAATGAAGTGTCGGTGGCAGAGTGGATAAGTTTCCCCGGGCTCGAATACTGGTGAAGACTGGGATTTTTTTTTTATTTGGAGATCTTTAGGGCGCCTCTGAGTCCACCTAGCTCTAATGGGTACCTGAAATTAGAAAAAAAAAGTGGCCGCATTACACCCTAGATAGCCGTGGGCCACAGAAACTGATGACCTTTACACCATCTGCCTTAAAGATCGCAAGGTCTGAAAGGTGAACTTTACTTTTTATAGAGTGCTAATATCCGGTCAAATGGTCATCTTACTGAACACGCAATGTCTGGAGTCTGTGCTACGATCTGGCGGCCATTCGCTACGATTCAGCAAGGCCCCGCGAAGTGTCAGCCGGATGTTCTTGTCGCCGAAGCAATAGGAATTCGTGTCAGGCGTCTTTCCCGTGGGACTAATTTAGGGGATATTTTGGGTCTGAGGCTGTGGCGAATTGTTGGCTCTTGGGAGACTTGACGTTGATTGCAATAAGGATTATTATTCCGGACAATTTTTTTTTTAAAGTTCAGACAAAAGAAAATTCGCTACAAGCGTTGCTGTCAAATTGATTCATGGGCCAGTTCATGGCTAGCTTACTTAAAAGCTATAGCAGAAGAAGTAGGACTAAACAGAGACGTAGCTAATGATTTGGAGCCCCGAGAGCTTGACATCCTTTGTGACCTCTGCATTTTTCACATTTGACATCATAACATGAAATAATGCGTAATATTAATGCAAATAAAACTTTTGGACACTCATTTAGGCACCCTCTCAAGTTGGGGCCTGGGGGGAATTTTCGAATTTGACCCACTCTCCCACCCTAGCTGCGCCACTGGAACAAAATGACAAAAAAAACAATTACCAGATGGGACATTGTATACTTGTATCACAAGAACTAGCCCTACAATGGAACCTTTTTTTTAGTATCAAAAGACTTCTCTTGAAAGATGTTTTCGAGCAGTCATAAAAAAAAATAATTAGCAGACGAAATTGTGGATCCATTGGAATAGATAAAGTAAGAAGAGGGGAAGTTGTAGTGAATTGAAAATGTTGTTTTACACGACGGATACTATTCGTTGGGCTGTAGCTTCAGGCAGTTAGTACAACGAAACCGTCGGTTGTTGTTTTTTTATCTCAATACAGAACTTGAAAAATAACGTTTAAAAAACGTGAACAAAGCTTGTACAAAATGTGAACAAAACTTCTCTTCAGACGAAACAAAATTTAATTTTTATGAACAATATATTATACACAGCTTGTAACTTCAATGTTTTCAGAAACTCTGACACGTGAAATGATAAATTTACAACTCAATCTATAAATACACATCTTTTATGTCAATGGTGACGATAATGTATATTCACGTTCACCTATTCTGTGAACCGTTGGGACACCATGCAAGATTTATCGACTCTGTCTGTCTCCTTTTCTCTCTGTCTTTCAATGGCAGGCCCGTCCATTCTTTTATGTTTAGATATTCAGATGCAATGTAAACCAACAAAGAACACGTGTGATTTAGGCTTCTTGATTTCAACTTTGAATCATATTGAAGGGAACACGAGCACTCCGATATCGCTTAAGTCCTCTGTAAACAAACACATCTTTCTTGAATGCATTCTCAAGTATATATTGTCCGTTAATTCTGTCTCCTAACTTATAATTAAGCCCTCGGAAGAATCGTGTTTTGGACTAAAATTAATTGAAATTTGATTTAAAATAATAATAATAGTAATAATAATAATAATAGTAAAAATAATAAAATAGCGTTACCATAAAAACACATCATGTCCACCATTTTACAGCTCCATAAGCCTCACTCCCTGTTACATTAACGGGTTAAAGCCGGGAATCTACGTCAGTACTTGGACACACTCGTGATTTCCTGAAGATCAAAGAGATAGTTCTCCACACCTGCATGTTGTTTGTCCTGGGTTTGTATCGCAACGTATGAGAGAAAATCTAATCTAAAATTTTACCTGAACACAAGAGCTGCGTTTATTATAGTTTTAAAAGGCGATATTCCGTTTTGTCGATAGATGCGAAAAATTCTGATATTAAAATGTGTGATCGTGTTTGACGTACCACGTGGTCTTCAACAAAAGGTACCTGAAAATGAGAGAATGTGAACCAAAAATACTTTTTTATTATTATTATTAAACTAGTCGACCGACGGTGTAGCATACGCCGCTATTTTGCAGGGCCGGCCTTAAGTGACCGCAGTGGGCACCGCACTTTCATAGGACCCGCGCTAATTCTAGGTATATAAATTATTAAATTAAACCATTGTATAACTTATAACAGATTTTCCTCGGCCTCCTGTCAATTTACCAGGAGCTCCTGAAAATCTCCTGAAATTGCAAAATATACGAAAAAGTCCTGGAAATATCCGGAAATTATTAAAATCTTTAGAAAACTCATACGAATCTCCTGAAATATATAAATCTAGACAAAAATTGTCATCTTGGGGTGTCATTCAATAAGGAAAATGCCATTCCAACGCGCGATAAAAAAAAAAAAACGGCATTATCCCGTAATTTTGGAATCTGGTTAAAGAAGCTTCTCGCGCCTAAAACTAATGAAGAATTACTTTAGTTCAACAATTATCGAAGATAGATTGAAACATTTCTTAATTCTTGCTATTGAGCGTGATCTATAGAATAAATAGAATTTTTATGATATACTGTATGACTTCGTTACACGCAAGGCTCGTAATTTTAAAAAAAGTTCGTGGGATAACTCTATCCGCAGAAATATAAGAGTGATCTTTCCTTTACTTCTTCTTCTCGTCCAAACTATTTCTTAGGGGGAAGGGAAAGATAAATAATATACAAGAGCTCTTTAACCTCAAACATTCAGGTAGCTTCATTTTAGCCATATTGAAAGACAGTATCACTGGGACAACTTTAAATATTTAGGCAGATTCCTTTCATCCTATGGAAAGACATTACCACTAGGATGGATTGAATATTTAGACAGTTTCATTTCAGCCATATTGAAAGACATTACCACTGGGAGGAATGAGTTGTTGTGGTGTAGAGAGTACGAGATGTTGCATTCAGTTGAATGGCCAAACATCGGAAGAAGTTCATTCATTTAAATACCTAGAGTCAAACCTAATAAAGGATGCGCGTATCACTCAGAGAAAAACAACATGCTTGAGTTTGGGACATACGGATGTGGAAAATGTGGATTAGTCTCATCAGCTTCTAAGTAAAATTAAAACTGCATTCTTTGTGGGGATACTTACAGATAAACGGAAACGTCTCGGAATTTATCGGAAAGTTTTTCACGACATTTATTTCTACCTAGGAAAATTATATTTTTGGATGACGTCACACGGTACATTCAGAAGCACTTTAAAAAAACAAAACTTCTTGACCACATTTCCGCTAGGGAATCAATGCGTTCATAGGAAAACAAAAACTTCCGCATGGAATTATCGTCCTCCAGGATAATTTTTTTTTCCAGACACTCCCCCCCCCCAAACGGAGATCTTCCTCTTCCAATTAGATCTACTATCTTCAAAACAGGAGGCGGCGACCTTAATGAGTTGAAGAGTCACGTAAAGGGGTGGGAGAAACATTTCGCAATATCCGAATGTCGTAGTGACACTAGTTAAGTCACGTGACTTCCAATCGATTTTATTTTTCTTCTTCCGCGCTCAGCACTTCGTCAATTATTATCAGCAGAAGTAGAACCACGTGACCACCAATTTCTGTTTTGTCGGAGCCGCGATGTCCTTGTACATTATTATAGTCACCATTACATGTATGACCCAAAGACTAGGTCTTTCGTTGTAATGTTTATACATCGGTTATCTCCGGAAATGTTGGGGACACCAATTATTGGAGAATGATAGATTAACAATCTTATCTTATCTTATAAAATACAGATATTACTTCAAAAAAGAAGATGATTACGTCCTACGTGTGTTCCTAGGCCAATCTAGTCATGCATGTAAACCAATGACTTAAATTCTGCCAAGTCACTGGTTTGCCTGGTTAGCTCAGGCAACCCATTCCATGCTCTAATAGCACTAGGGAAGAAGGAGTATTTCTACAAATTTGTCCTAGCATATGTGACGAGGAATGTGCCTTTATTTTTGTGTCTTTCAGAGTATTTTATTAAATTTTGTTTTTGTATTTAAAGATTATGGTTCAGTGTTTTATGTATAATTGCTACTTTACTTTTGAGTCTTCTCTCCTGAAGGCTTTCTAAATTTAATGATTCTGCTAAAAATGTTACTCTAGTCAAATGTGAATATTCGTTTGTTATGAATCTCACTGCTCTATTTTGTGTCTGTTCCAGTTTCTTAATGTTTTCTTGAGTTGAGGGTTAAATTTTCTAATCTACTTTATAAAGTTAGGGTTTACATCACATCTGCTGGCTCCTCTCTTCTTCCTTTAGCCCACTGTTTCTACCACAAAGTTCAGAATTCGATCGGCTTCAATGAATGAACTAATAGGACTAGGCTCACATTTTATTAATATAAAATAAATAAAGGGGCATAACTTATTTTCCAATTTCATAGGATAGAATAGATCAACCCGAGGATTTACAGTGACAATAGCCCTGTATAGCCTACTGAGTGATCGATTGGCTCGAGAACCATTTGTGGCGATTATTTGTATTTTCCCCCTTCTAATCCATTTGAGAAGCGAAATTTTAATCTGATCAAACTATTAATCATCAAACGTTGAACCGGTCATGTAAGCTCATTAGGCAAACATAAAGACACACAAATGAACATAAATATGCCTAAATTGTAACATTTATTTCTTTTTCACGGGTTTAAAACAAAAATATTTTCTCCAATAGCAACATTTCAGATCCTACTTGAACATGTTTAGCAAGCCGTAAATGGCGTTCGTTATCTTCTGTTGTCGAAAAGTGCATTATCTCCCCCTGAAATTACTACAAGGAGGGCGCGAACGTGGCCTGAAAGAAATCTGGCTAATTCATTTAGCCTCACGTCTGCCTTGTTTTTTAGACTTGCCAGTTTTGATTGCCTTTCTGAAGTATCTCTTCAATGTTTTTTCTCCCATTTTTTTTCTTTATTTCTTGAGCTCTGAGTTTCTTCTACGATTTCTAGCATTTTCTTTTTCTACCTTAATTACTGTTTCCAATTTGTGATGAAACGTCATAACCTCCCCACACACACACTCACACACACACACAAACACACATTTTCCACCATTAAGCATGTAATAAGCTGAAATGTACAAGTGATGTGCTGTTTTGTCGTTTTGTTCATCTTTCACATTTGTCATCACATTTAGATAGATACATGTAGATAGATAGATAGATATTGTCGGTGTAAATAATCTAAATTATAATTTGGAAAAGAAAGTATCAAACAAAATGGCTTCCAATAATTTTTAACAATTATTTTTTTGTGTGTGCTGATAAAAATCGATCCCTGCATACAATTGTTAGAAGAACTATTAACTACTAACTGCTTCAATAAATTAACTTGTACCCAAGCGCGTGTTCCACAGAGAGACTATTCCAACTTGGGTGACAGGTGGCGCCACTGTGTCAAAATGCGCAAAAAGTAGGTCAGCCTTAGTACTCTCATGTGAAATCACACCAATCTCTGGACCATCTACTCACAAATTGTATGTGAGTTGGCATGCAATATTTCCTTGCACAAAACTCCGTGAGCTAAAGACGCCTGTACTGTGTAAAAACAAACTTTTCTGATATGATCATTAGTGTAACAAAGCAAGGCATGACAATTCTCTATCAATAAACACATTCTTGGCTGTATAAAATATTCACATTGGTAACGTCAACTGTGACGTAATCATTCAGAGGCTAAGGTTGGCATTACTATTCATTTTGTGGCCAGCCTTCACGCACTCGTGGTCTAGAAATAGAATCTAGCTCTAAGAAAGCTAACTACTACTTTTCCGTTCCTAGTGCTACGGTAAACCCGTACGCCAAGTGCTATAGTGCTACGGTAAACCCGTAAGCCAAGTACTATAAGGCTACTGTAAACCCGCACGCCAAGTGCTATAGTGCATTAAAAAATAGTCCCCCTTTCAGACGTTGCGATCATAGGGGCAGATGATGTTAAGGTCATCTGTTTCTTTGTCTTTGGCCAACGGTCAACGAGCAGGGTGTCATGTGGCCAGCACGACGACCAACCGCCTTTACTTTCCCCAACTTAAGTCAGGTACCCTTTAGAGTTGGCTGGACTTAGGGACGCACTAAAAAATCTCGAAATTTAAAATCCCAGTCTCCACTTAGATTCGAACCAATAACCCCAGGATCGGAATCCAAGCGCTTAATCACTCAGACACCGCGCCACCGTTATAGTGCATAGCCCCATCCAATTTGCTCCCATTATTTTCTGTATCTGAGCCTGTAACATAACCGTTGAACATGTTGAAAAGAATCAGAAATAAGTCGGAAAAATGAAAATATTTGATTTCACTTTTTCAAACGTTTCTTAAGAATTAAACATTATCAAGTCCTCGATCTAACTTCATGGAAAGGATTCAAACCAAGGACCATCAAAACGACAGTCTGAAGCACATATCTCACGACCAGGAATTCGTTTGTCATAAATGAAGATTGTGTTTTGGACAAGTATCTTAGTCTTGCTTTGACTGATGTTTAAGCCGAACTTCTGGCAAGGAGCAGATAGTTTGTCAACCAGGGACTGTAGCTGAATATCAGAAGCAGCCACAATAGCTGCATCATCAGCATACAGGAGTTCCCTGACGAGTAGCTTCCTAACCTTGGTTTTTGCCCGCAGCCTTGATACATTAAATAGTTTTCCAGAGGATCTTGTATGGAGAAACACACCTTCGTTTATGAAGAATATGCCAAACAGAGTTGGTGCGAGCACACATCCCTGCTTGACACCACTGCAAACCTCAAAAGGTGCTGATTGGGCTCCTTTGAATTTGACAGTACATTTAGTTTCCTCGTGAAAACACTCAATGAACTTCAGTAGTTAGGGAGGGGGGAGGGCAACCTATTTTCCTGAGGAGTTTGAAAAGGCCACTTCTGCTGACCATGTCAAAAGCTTTAGTCAGATCAACAAAAACGATGTAAAGGGGTCTGTCTCTCTCTCTGAATTTCTCCTGCAGTAGTCGTAGAGAAGTTATCATGTCTATAGTGGATCTACCACTCCTGAATCCACACTGAGACTCTGGGTAGACTCTAGAAGCTATCACTTGCAGCCTGGATAGTGTCCAAAACACAAACACTGCACCTCAAGTAAGCATTAATGGCCAACCACTAGAAATTGTTGATCACTTTTGTTACCTTGGCTCCATAATATCCAACAACACTCTACTGTATAAAGACATAAACAACAGGATAGCCAAGGCAATGGCCACCACGTCACGGTTGCAGAAAAGAGTCTGGGACAACATATTGCTGACTAGCAGTACTAAAGCCCTAGTCTACCGGACCTGTGTGTTGAGCACCTTGCTGTACGGAAGTGAAACATGGTCAACCTACTCATGGCAGGAAAAAAAGCTGAATGTCTTCCACCTCCGATGCCTAAGGCGGATCTTTAAAATAAGGTGGCAAGATAAGATAACCAATGAGGAAGTGCTACAAAGAGCAGGGTGCCAGGACATCCGCTCTGTTATCAGCAGCAGACGCCTTGGCTGGCTTGGCCACGTTCGTAGAATGCCAGTAGGTCGACTTCCACAGGACATCCTGTATGGCGATCTAATAGAAGGCAGGAGAGCCGCTGGTCGCCCACTTTTACGTTATACGGATGTATGCAAACGCGACATGAAGCTCTTCAAAATCGACACTGGGAAGAGGTGGCACTGGACAGATCCACATGGAGAGAGAGGGCATAAAGGAAGGGTCACAGATTGCAGACGTCATACACAACAGAAGCAGAAAGAAGGGTGAAAATGCAACGGCGCCTGGTGATTATATATGCCCAACCTGCGATCGCAGCTGTTTATCAAGGATTGGCCTCTTTAGTCACACAAGAAGTTGCAAAGGGAAAAGATCGTCTCTCCAGACGTAAAATAAAAAATGCCACTAATGAAGATGATTACTATTAGTATTAAAGAGTTGGCAATGCATTTGATCATAACAGTTTTGTTGTGCTTTCAAAATTATATAGAAATAGATATTACAAAAACATAAATTCTACATCAGCTTCGCAGCTTATCCTATTAATTTAGCATGAGAAAAACATAAACATACGTGAGATAAAAAAATATTATTTTGAGGAAGACATCCGAGTAGGCTAAAAGTAATGTGTCATCCGCTGACATATTTTTAACGCTAGGTGCTATCTGATAAAATCTAATAATAATTTTTAACCCATGTCATTTTCAGAATTATTTTTTTTTACAAAATTCTTAATACATTTCCACTACCGCTGTTTCCTTAAGGCAGACAACCTTATCTTTTAGAGGGTTATGAGTTAATATAGTCAAAAGGGATAACAAATGTTTGACATGTTTTGGATGTTCCTTCAGAGCTGGAGATAAACTATATCACAGCCCAAAGTACCCGCAGGACGATGGAATTGGCCGAGGGTTAGGGTATGAACCCCGGACCATCGAACGACAGTTAGGGTTAGGGTTAGGCCAGTAAAGGCAGTCAGTAAAGTTGTTTTACCATGCTCACATCTGCAGTATTTTAAGTTTCTGTTAAGTTAGAAAACGCTACACTTAATAACTATAAACAACCACAACACTATAACACTAGATTCATCAGTCCATTTATTTACACCCTCATAGTACGAGGTTACACACAACACTCTGATATGAACTTTCTTACCAAGGGGAATAACTCTACATATTGTTAACAAACACATACACATAAATGTCAACATTAATTACAATTTCTTTTTTTTTCTTTTATTCTTTCTTTCATTCCTTTCTTCATTCATTCCTTCCTCTCTTTCTCTTTAAACTGTATTTTGAAGGCTAAGTAAAACTGAGCATATAAGCTACACAAAAATAGATGATAGTACCTCTGACTACCTCGTGATATAATTTTAAAAAACAAAAATGTTGCAAGTGTTCTTGTCTACACTAGATACAATTCAATCTTCTCAAACAACAAGGAGAATGTGTAGGGTGAGAATAAAGAAAAAAACAAAAAATCAACTTAAAAAAAAGGAATGTAGCACTGTCTAGTATGTTCAGAGTTGTCTTAGCATTAAGCCTACATTCAATAAAACTTGTACAGCAAAATTTTAACTAATCAAATATTAAATTGTATGTATGCATAATGTGATAGTGTAGGCTACGAACATCAATGACATACAAATAAAATGACACGATGTTAGACCTGCACATGTAAATGAATAGATTTGAGCAGTGCGTGTTCAATGTGATAGTGTAGGCTACGAACATCAATGACATACAAATAAAATGACATGTTGTTAGACCTGCACATGTAAATGAATAGATTTGAGCAGTGTGTGTTCATTAAAGAAATATATCAAAATTTGAACAAAATGAAAAAAAAAACTGGTATCAGAAAAACGGTACATCATGTTGCACACTATACAAATACATGTAAATTAGAAACACCCAGATTTCAGTCAGTTTTCGTTATGTACCGTCTCAACTGATCAGCATTCTTATTTGGTGTCTGGTTATGCAAGGCCTTGGTCACTCATCACGGCGATTCGTGTACCTTCGTATCTGGTCAAACATTGGCTGTAAGTTGAAAACTACCTGTTAAACTATGCACGTAGAATGGAGTCAAAATGGGTTGTCGACATTTGGTTGATAAGACTTGGAATAGAATAAAATGTCCTGAGGATAGGGGGGGAGGGGGTAAAACAGGTATGGAGCCATACATCCTAAGAATGTAAGGCTTAAAAGACGCTATGAATGGAGTCAATTGTTCTGATGTTGTTATGGTGGAAAGCTGCCTCACCAAAAGACTTGTACTGTCAGACTGTCACCTTGTTTCTTCACTAGTTCTGTATTCTCTGAGGGTAACGTTGGTGTTAACAGTGGCAAGTGTAGATCGTCATCTTTCTGTTGGTGGTGTAGGCACTAACCAGAAATACACACAGTCTCATACGCCTAGGTTTCAAAGAACGTTCTTCCCACACAAAGAAGATCAAATGTAGTAGGGTAAAGAAATGTTGACAATGCTCTACAGTTTGATCAAATGTAGTGGGGTAACAAGACTGGGGGGGGGGACTGTTAACAATCTGCTCTGTTGCTGTTTTCAAACTTGATGCACATTGTCTGAATCAAGAGTCACTCAAAGGCGATACGAGAAAGTAATGCCAGTTGTTAAGGAAAACAATGTCTCTATACACAGCAAACTTGTGACTAGAGCAGATAGCTTCACATTGTCTCCCATTAACACACAGATGTTTCCTTCTGGTCGCTGAGATCAAAAGTCACTAAAAAAAATATTCTGCCTAATATTTCGACACAAGTATGTTCACTTTGTTTTTCAGTCACAGGAACTGAAAGTAGTCTCCACACAAACAGCTACAGTAGGATTATAATTCTCTCTGACCGTGACCTTGAAGAAGTATTCTCCAAACAATTTCTCCACCACTGTCAATCATTAAAAGAATTCATCGCTTTACTGGAGCGTGCTCTGCCCTCATAACCTAGTTGTAAAATCTTTCTCTCTGTGGTCTCCAGTAAACGGACAAGTTCCCTTTTCGTCCTCTACAACTATGAGAGTTTCTGTCAGATTCTCCCAGCTGTCTGGACATTTAGACAAAAGATGTCTATATGACCCACAAGATATGCATCTCAAAACATTTCCATCACGACCTAATGGGTTTAAACCTTTCTTATTTGGTTGAGAGAACTGATATCGAGCAATATGTCTGACTTGACCTTCATTTCTAAAGTGACTTCCACCTTTATATAGTTTACTTCCATGATGTTCCACTTTCGGCTTGCTGGTGTATTTCAACTGCTCTTTATCTCGTCTTTCAAAGCTCTTGAAGTTTTCACGTCTGCTGTGGTTCAACTGTTGTTCACCTCGTCTTCCCAAACTGCTCAACGGTTCATGTTTCTTGTAGCCAGCCGCCCATAAAGCCTCCTCATTCTCAGACAAATGCCTTGGCTCAAGTTTGATACAGGCATCGATCTCTTTCCCTTTACTAACTTCTCCTTTGAACTTTCTAAGAGATGCCTTTGCTTCTTCATACAGCGTCTCCCGATTAGCAAAGTTCATACCTGTTAAAACTGGCATCTTCTCAGTTTGCGTAATTCTTGCCTTTCTGAGCACTTTGAAGGCCAGAATCTGAGATAACATTTTCATTCGTTTCTGTTCTAATCTCCTATACTTTGTATCAAACTCTGAGATAAAATCATGTATGGATTAATTTTCCCTTTGCCTGAAGTTTTCAAAATCATCAAATTTATCAAGACTGACTGCCAGGTCGTCTTTAGCCAAGTTCTTGTCAAGAAACTTCAACAGATTCTCGAAACCTTCCTGACACTTGAGTTCCGACAGCTCTAGTCGCTCCAATACCTTCTCTCTAATCCTTGACTCACTGCCTTGTGGTAATGAAAGGGTTACGGCTATCGCTCTCTTCTAATTGCTCAAATACCTTCTCTCTAATCCTTGACTAACTGCCTTGTTGAAATGAAAGGGCTACGACTATCGCTCTCTTCTCTTTCTTAAGCTCCGTGATTTCATTCCACGCTAGCAGTTCTTTCTTATATAATTCATAAGACATATCTTTCAAAAAGGTTGGAATCTCAATTCTTGTAGCCATTATCACTTTAAAAAGGATCAACTAAGTAAATACTTTTACTTACACGCTCTGCTACCACTTGTTAAGCTAGAAAACGCTACACTTAATAACTTTAAACAACCACAACACTATAACACTAGATTCATCAGTCCATTTATTTACACACCCTCATAGTACGAGGTTACACACAACACTCTGATATGAACTTTCTTACCAAGGGGAATCACTCTACATACTATTAACAAACACATACACATAAAACACAATGTCAACAGTTTCAACAGCGCTGCCTGGTTTGGCAATCTGAACATTAAAAATGTTAAAACTTTATACAAATCAAAATGTAGTAGCGTCATTGGCCACAAACAAACCCCATTGGGACAACTCATCGAGACAAACAAAAAATCATAAAAAGGCTACAATGATTTAAAAGAAAAAAAAAAAAGTGTATATTACAACTTTACCATCATAAGGAAGACACAAGACACCCATCACAAGCAGGCACAAGAACTTATATGTTCGATGGTAATCAAATCATTGAATGAATCCAACTTTCTGATGTACACTTAACAAGTAATGTTTATGTGAAACTGTAGCATGAATGTATATTATTATATTTCATTTGCTATCGTTTTTATGTTTTGTTATATGCTATATGTAATAGACAAAGACAAATGCCCTGAAGTATGGTGCAAATATATTATAATTTTGTTATTATTCCTCTTCTTATTATTATTATATATGTAATATAACAAGTTGGTCAAAGATGAGTTTACATAGCCAGATAAAATACAGAATTTTTCATATATCTTCGGACTCGAAGACAACAGTTTATATTCTTTAGTTTTAGGAATTCTTGTGCCGTCCTTGAGATAATATGATAATAAGATAATAAGATAATAGTCAGTGATGCCCCAATTACTGCGGGCCATATCTGGCGAGGTGCTGTACGACACGTCAAAATATTTGCCCGTTGTGTATAATAAAGCCGCAAAGGCATAGTGTGGCGACCCGTAACTCGCATGTAAGTAACAGGCAAACATATATGGCCCACGGGTTGAGAAGGTTGGCCACTTCTGTGGATAGCGAGCAAAAAAAAATTAAAGAGGAATAGAGGGATACTTCAAGGTCAAACTTGTTCCAAAAAAAAAAAGCCTGTTTCTTAGTTTCTCTGTTACAATAAAACACAAAAATAATAAACAAAAAAAAAACAGAAAAAAACAACCTCATGAACAAAAAAAACCTAGACACTTAGTTTGATCAAGTTTGTGAGATTTGATAAGAGAATGAGGTAAATGTCAAGACGTCTGCTGAGACAACTCTAGAGTAGCGATAACGCTAATTAGTTCTAACCTGGCACAGCTTTGAGATAACCTCAGAGCACAATACTTGGATCTTTTGAATTTAGAAAGCCATTCATTCACCTTCTAAATTTTTTGCCCTGTAAATTTTTTTTTTTCATTATACGTAACTCTCGCTTTGCTATCCATGAGTTTGCGAGTCAGTACAATTTTTTTTTTGTTTTCTTGTATAAATTATTATCGTATGTTTAACGGGTGAACATGTCATAAAATAATTTCAATGAAACTTATATCGTCTTATTGCTGAGTTATTGGATTAAAAAAAATGAAATTTAAAAAAAAAAAGTAAAAAATAAATAAAAACACCAACACGCTTATGTAAGAGAAATCACCGCCCAATCACTGCAATACCTCTATACTGCGAGGTTTATCTCCTATTTTTATACAAAATTAATTGACATCCGAGAATGGGAAGTGGGATTAAAAATGTGTAAGAGAATTCGCCCAGACAGACAAAATGGGTTAATAAACGCTTTATAATACTTATAATTCACAAAAACCTTCTAATATTATGTATGTTTTAGTTTATCTTATTAAAATAGAACAGTGCAAAATAAAGCCATGAGACTTATATCAAACGAATATTCAGATTTGACTAGAATAACGACATTTGTAAAATCGTTAAATGTAGATAGACATATATATATAACACTGAATAGTAACTAACAAATATATACATTACATATTTCTAAAGAAATATTCTGAAAGACAGAATTGAGTTTAAATTTATTAAACTCAGGAAAATTAAGCTCAGTTGCTTCATTGTGTCCTTCATTGTGGTGTGTTTGGTAGACTTATAAGCACCTCCGAATCAGCGTAAGTCTTGTGTTTGTAGAAACATTACACATTCTCCCAAATAACATTTTCACAACTGGATTTAAAACAAGGAACGCATTTAATTTGTAACAGAAGAGAATTCGTCCTCTGACTAAAGAAGTCATCGCAGAGCTTTACGAGAAAGACACTGATGTTGTCTCGTTGTGTTCCTTTGGTTCTCTATAAGGATTCATTAACTAATGATTTCCCTTCACGAACCCACAACTCTCAAAACGATCCGTGTTTCTTGTTACCATGACAACTGGTAGTTATACGATTTCTCAGTGTATTTGATCAATTTGGTAACAGAGGCGGAGACTCTGGGTTAAGGTTATTTATTATGTACAGTCGGTCGATCCTCCGACGCTTCATTAAGCTATTTAGGCAGATATTTTGAGACGGCTGGATCGCACCCATTCACAGGCTGGATGTGGCCCTAGCACCGCAGCTTGAGTATCAAAGCAAGACATCGACGTTGCTAGGATTTAAAATTGATCACTCAATAATAGAAACTAGACTCTGAGACATTCACAGATGATCAATTTGGAGTTTATCTTACAAATGCATGTCACTACATCACGTATGACGTAAACGACAGGCAAAGATGGAGTGACATTTACAAAAAAAAAAAAAAAATTTTTTTTAGTTGAATTAAAATGTATGTATATATATATATATAACCATTAAGTTCAAATCTGTTTAATTCCTCTGTATCGGTCGTCTTTATATTTAGCGCGTTTACTATCATATTTCAGTGAACAAGTAATCTCAGACGAACTGCGCAATGGATCAGGCATCTCGCTATAAAGTCATTAAAGAGGGGAGTTTTGAGGCCAGTGTCTTTTTCGGGGCTTACAGTAAAATATGTTATTCTTAAGAACATGGTTGATATTCTGGGGAGATTCTCCATAAGAGCAAGTTTTAACCTCCAGAACAGAGTTTTGCCTAAGTTTGGCAGTGGATCATGCATGACGTAGATCTTCAAGAGATGCAGGTCAAGCCTCTATGCCTTCTGCAGTAAAATAAAAAATGTCAAGGACGCTATGTCAAGGACGCTCAATTGAACTTTAAAAATTGCAAACTAAATAAAATTCAGAAACAGAATATCTCAAAAACTAATTGATTCTAAATTCCTAAAATGAGCTCACCAAAAATTTTCATATAACTTTAAAAAAAAAAAAAAGCTTATCAGCACATTTTGTACACCGGATGCACCGGATTCATTGAAAAGGTTTTCCGACATGTATGAAAATCCAATATAGTTGCTACGAATTTTTTTGGTATTATTATGAACTACATACATTTTGTTACATGTGTAATATAAATGTAGGTGAATGACAATATTTGCCAGTGTGGTGTTGTTTAACCATTAACAAAATGACAATCATGCGCCTTCTTTCCTTTTGCTTTCAAGTCAACATAAAAAATTAGAAACTTCAATTGGCGACTGTGCAGTTTCACAGTTAACGCAACATCCTACGCAATTAAGATAATATGCCTTCTTCATTGAAGTCTAATACAATACATTTTTTCACGAATATTTATAATCTTTTATCCAAATAAATCTATAACCATGTCACCTATGATGACTTTTCTTAAGAAGTTACCTCACTTCTCCTAAGTGATCCCTTCTTAGAAGACAGGCACAAAGATAAAGGCACATTCCTCGTCCCATATGCTAGGACAAATTTGTACAAATACGCCTTCTTCCCTAGTGCTATTAGAGCATGGAATGGATTGCCTGAACTAGCCAGGAAAACCAGTGACTTGGCAGAATTTAAGTCATTGGTTAATATGCATGACTAAATGCATGATGCGTAATCAACTTTTTTGAAGTAACGTCTGTATTATATATGATAAGATAAGTACTGGGCTTATTCGTGCAGGAAAAACAAATGTTAGTAAAGGCCGTAACTTATGCTAATCTGTGAGTCCAATTCTACTCAACAGTCGAAGCATTGATTGTCTTTTATTCAAATGACTAAAATATGTTTCAAATGTTTTAGAAAGTTTAAAGTGATGGAGTCTTCAAAAGTCTAAAATAGCTAAATTCTATTTTGACCAGCGGTGTAGCAATCATGCCCTGAAGCAGTGGCGTATGGTGGGTACATTATCTCATATCACGATGTCAGATGTCAAAATGCAGGGGGGGGCCTAAAAAGATCGAACCCCCGGGTCTCCAAATCCCTATCTACGCCACTGCCCTGAAGGGATTTATTGCACCAGTGCCCATTACTATTTCGGACCCACGGGTAGGGTTACGAAGAACGTGTACCATCAAGGGAGAACAGAAAGGTCTAAGCTTCACAAAGGAGGACACACAAAAAGGACAGTTCATATAAACTCTATGCTTACAGTGCATTTCATGAAGTATGTCAGTAAATCGTAGGATGTACACAAGGATCTGAACTTATTCCTATCGGTCAAAAACTCGCCCACTTTACCTGTCGGCACTTCATTACCACAGAAAAAAAATATTGCTTGGATATCTAGGTTTTGGGAATAGATAGATGGAAGGTTGACCGGAAAAGGTAAAGTGGGGGGGGGGGGAGAAACATATGTTCAAACATTTATCTTCTGCTGCTAACCTAGTAGATGTCAACAGGACCTGCTCGTAACTGAATATATTACTCGTTATCTATTTGTCTACCTTGAGATATATAGATATAATATATATATATATATATATATATATATATATATATATATATATATATATATATATATATATATATATATATATATATATATATATATGGCTATTAGCGTTCCACACAGGCTATGCCCGTTGATTTGTTCTCATGATTTATATTGTTTATTTACGTCCCCATGATTTGGTGAGTTTTTTGTTTTGTTTTTGTTGTTTTTTTTTGTGTGAATTTCCAATCAACGGACCACATTTTAAGGGCAAATCGTACAGTGTAAATTTCATGGGTTCTTGTTTTGTTTGTTTTGTTTGACATGTTTCGGGTGTTCCTTCAGAAAGGAAGATTATTTCGTCTTAGCCCGGTGAGAGATAACGACGGGAGGGTTCGAACCCGAGACCATCGAGGTGACAGTGCAGAGCGTTGTGTAAGTAATTTTTAAACAATTTTTTAAAGTTTTAAACTTCCCATGTTGTCATTTGCGCAAAAATCTTATTCCTATCAGACAAATATTTTTAAAAACTTTTTAAAAATTTAAATACAAAACAGAAATATATAGAATATAAATTTGGTGTATGGTAGACGTATATATAAAGTATCCAATGTCTTTTTAGTGAATAGTTGTTAAATTGGTCTATTTTTTAGTGACAAAATTGCTTGCATAGTTGATTTTTAAAATTTAACTGTTTGCTTTTAAAAAAAACGGAAAGTAGCCGTAGCATCAGAACTCTGTACTATCTGAAATATCTTATTTTTTATTATCTTTTCTAGTTTCTGTGATCTAAATGGAACGGTCTGACAGACGGACGGAGAGACCACACAAAACTAATAGCGGCTTTACTTCTTTCGGGGGACGCTTAAATTAAATGGAAGAAATAATAGAATTTATCTTTACGAAATGAAACAAATTGTATTTTTCAAGTAGAAACAAGGAAAAGATTTACACACACAATTAACCCAAAATATAATAATAATAATAAGGCTTGCCTTCGTGTCCGAAGATTAGTAAGGAATACAATATTTCCCGTGACACGGCAGCCCCAGCTTTGACCTACATATTTTGCCAATGAAGAGCAAGCATCACCATTGTCCGCGGTGGTCTATTAAGATATTCTTTTCACCGTCTGCGTCTGTCCTCGGCAGCGGATTTTCTTTTGGTCTCAAATGGTCAAATATAATTTTAAAAAAATTCACAAAAGTAGACTTTACATATAGCTTCAAAGTTGTCAAATGATTTCATATATTCTTTTCCCTCTCTAAAAATAGCTTCCCCGATTCCCCGATAGACAGAAAAGAACCAGAATCTAGTATTGGATCGATCCCGTCTTGACTCACTGGACTTATTTAGTTCCATTGAAAACTAACTATTGTGTCTCGAAATGTACAATGTTCTTTATTGTTTATACATGTAAAACTTTGAGAATAAAAAAAATACAACAACGACAAAAAGCTTATAGTAAGTGTTGTTGTATCATTTAGTTTTGATCTTCCATGGAATTAAATCTGTCATAGATCTAGAATCTAGACTAACAACAATAAATCTGTGCGATTAGAAATATTTTTACCAATTGTTTTTGTTTAGCGCTATTTCATGCTTTTAGCTTTCTCAAAACGCTCTGATCCTAGCACTTGTTTAGCGCTATTTCATGCTTTTAGCTTTCTCAAAACGCTCTGATCCTAGCACTTGTTTAGCGCTATTTCATGCTTTTAGCTTTCTCACTACGCTCTGATCCTAGCACTTGTTTAGCGCTATTTCATGCTTTTAGCTTTCTCACTACGCTCTGATCCTAGCACTTGTTTAGCGCTATTTCATGCTTTTAGCTTTCTCACTACGCTATGATCCTAGCACTTGTTTAGCGCTATTTCATGCTTTTAGCTTTCTCACTACGCTCTGATCCTAGCACTTGTTTAGCGCTATTTCATGCTTTTAGCTTTCTCACTACGCTCTGATCCTAGCACTTGTTTAGCGCTATTTCATGCTTTTAGCTTTCTCACTACGCTATGATCCTAGCACTTGTTTAGCGCTATTTCATGCTTTTAGCTTTCTCACTACGCTATGATCCTAGCACTTGTTTAGACCAGTTGGGAATGTGGTGTGGGAGGAAGAAGCAGGTATCTGCGTCAATATTACCGTGATCACTTTTTAAATGCATTTATTTAAAAATACATTTGAATGACCTGAAGTCGAGCTTGAGATCCTCCTCAAGCCAACACACTAACCACTGTGTCAGTGAAACTATTTATGAAAATAAAAGATTTTATAGTTGTTAAAAGGATTTTTAGAATGTTTAGAATCTATTTGGAAGATTTGAAAAGCACAGCAATCAAACTAGGTTTTTGCTAACAATTGACATTCTTCTTAGCAAGTAAGCTACAACTTGAGACTGATATATGTATCTCTCTCTCTCTCTCTCTCTCTCTCTCTGTGTATGTGTATGTGTGTGTGTGTGTGTGTGTGTGTGTGTGTGTGTGTGTGTGAGAGAGAGAGAGAGAGAGAGAGAGATCACTTTGGTCATCTAAGAGGGCTGAGGAATTTGCACTGGGGTTTGGTGCCTCCTCATGTGGCTGGTGAGACAGACCTATGTGAGCCCTAAATGTTTGGTGGCACACTGGGCAGATTATTCCAGCTGAAGCTAGTGTCATTTTTCTTGCTTTTCTTCAGCATAAACACAGCCACCAGGGAGACAGAAGCACATGACAGAGCATCATGGCGTCGCGCTGTGAAAACTGGCGAAAAAATTGCTGAGGCAAAGAGAACAGCGCTGACAAGCAGAAAAGCGCCTGAAGAAAACTATATATTAATATATAGGTAGGAAGAAGCTAGATCGTTTCATCTTTCAAGTAGAAACAAATAAAATAAAAGGTCTGAGTGGATAAGAGAAATTATACTCTGATTTTAAAGTAAAACCTCGGCTTCTCTCTACAGATGGCCACCAACTAGAGTCAAGGGTGTGGCCCAGTGTGGCCTCCCAGTTTGAACTGTTGGAAATTCGACTCTGGCTAGTGGAGGGGATTTGGGGAGAACATTACTAAGAACACGTAGCCAGTAGTGGGGATCAAGGAAATCTGCCCGATGATTGGGTCTGGTGTCTCTGAAAACAATACTTGCAGACTTCGTTACGCGTGGCCTCACACATGACAAGATAGCCTAGATCAAAGGTTTCAAAGCTCTCTCTCCCTCTCTCTCTCTCTCTTTCTCTCTCTCTCATACACACACACACAACGAATGTGTTAATTAGTCAAACTGTTCTACGTCTGAACATTAAGTCATGAACAGTTTTATTTTAGTGAGGTCAAATTGACATGCACTGAATTGATTTTTTCACTGTTGTATGACTAATTGCTCATTGATATAATCTTAAACTTCAACAGCTGCGTTCAAAGATTCACACGTATTCTAGGTTTTCATTTAGACTATCCTAGGTTTTCATTTAGACTATCCTAGGTTTTCATTTAGACTATCCTAGGTTTTCATTTAGACTATCCTAGGTTTTAACTAGATCTAGAATTATTATTTAAAAAAAAACTTAGACCAATAAAACCTTCCCTGAATGTTACAAAGAGGAAATCAAGACTGTTGATGCAGTTGAGATAGCACTACTCTCTCCAGCAGTGATGTTCAGCCTACGATCAGCGGGCCATATCCGGCATGGGATGACGTGTTATCTGGTACATCGAGCCTTTTGACCACAGCGCTTTGTGACGTCGCATTTTTCGACAGGTGCTATAGCTCACGTAATCACAGTGATACAAATAGCTTCTCTATGTCCAGGACCTGATTTAGACTTGATAAGATGCTAAGCTATTTGAAAAAATCCGGCACTGAGTAATCAATATTATGCAATTTTTCCTTAGCGATTTCTTAAAAAATTAGTGAAAATATTACTGAAATTTATTTGGGGCCCACAAGCAAGTGTGGACACTAATACTGTGATACTAAGAGGCTTACTAGCTCACATAGTCACTGTGATACTAATAGGGTCGCCAGCTCACATAGTCACTGTGATACTAATAGGCTCACTAGCTCACATAGTCACTTTGATACTAATAGGCTCACTAGCTCTCATAGTCACTGTGATAGTAATAGGCTCACTAGCTCACATAGTCACTGTGATACTAACAGGCTCACCAGCTCACATAGTCAGTGTTAAACGTTTGAAACTAGTTCGGTGCCAGTTGCGTAAACTGTAAGGGAGGCCACCCCATTCATAATCAACCACAAGTACAACTTATTATTGAAATACAGCTACTATAATCACAAAGTCAAAGACCTCCATTTTTTACCACCTTCCTCGCCCCTTGTCTTCAAGCCCATTCTCAAAATAATAAATACATGTAATTGGGTGCGCCACTGCCCAAGGTAACATCGGGCGCTGGAATCTCCATTACCGTGTCTTAAGTTGCACGTGCCAAAACAAGGTTGGCAATGTTTTTCTTAATGCACAATGGAATATCTCGACTGCTGGATACGTGTGTACACCAGCTTACCCCCTACCCCAAACACAACACACTAACACAGACTTTATATGTATCATACATTAGAAAGCTAACATGGAGACATGTAGAACGAGAAGCCAAGACGGCAGGTTTGGACTCAACTAATGGAAATTGCCCAATACAACATTCACTAGAAAGCTCACAAGGAGGAGACCTTTAGAACAAGAAGAAAAGACGGCAGGATGGACCCAACTGATGGAAATTGCCAAATGTCCGATGGGGTGTAATACTGTTGTGACCCAATGCTCATTGGAATGATTAGGTCAAATTCGGGTGAACGTCGAACAAGACACATAAGTATGGGATCTCATTTTGTCTTACAGGTTACATACCTGAGGCTTTTGTAAAGCGTCTTACACAATTGGTTCTTGTCGTTAAATGAGTTATAGAACTTGTTCCGATAATCCAGACGAGACAAGAATAAAGCACATGAATAGAACATAACAGTAGTTCAGACAATACGTCACAAGTCAAAAGCGTATAACAATAGAGAATCAATAAAGACAACTCACTCAAGATAAAAAAAAAAGTATAGCATTAAATGGTCGAACTTCTGGGGATATTTTTTTCTTTTTTTTTTATTATCATGATAATATTTTGTGCAGTCAAGTAGATTTGCCAACCGGTAACAGCAGCCAGCACTTTGCAATACCTGCCATCAATAGGCAACACCAGCCAAAAAACGGGCAACAAAGGATAAGACTGAGAACACAAGACAGCAAAGAGCAACACGAGAAACGCTGGGGAAAACTCTGTGCAACACAGGACAACATTGGTCAACAGTGGACAAGACTGTGCAACTAAGTACAATATTGGTCAACACAGAAAAAACACTGAACAACACAGAACAAGATTGGAAAACACAGGACAGCACTGGACAACACAGGACAAGACTGGACAAAAGAGGGCAAAATTGGTCAACACAGAACAAGACTGGGCAACACAGAACAACACTGGACAACACAGGACAAGAATAGGCAACACATAGCAGCACTGGACAACACATAGCAGCACTGGACAACACATAGCAGCACTGGACAACACAGGACAAGACTGGACAACACAGGACAAGACTGGGCAACACAGAACAGCACTGGACAACACAGGACAAGACTGGACAACACAGGACAAGACTGGGCAACACAGAACAGCACTGGACAACACAGAACAACACTGGACAACACAGGACAAGAATAGGCAACACATAGCAGCACTCTACAACACAGGACAAGACTGGACAACACAGGACAAGACTGGGCAACACAGAACAGCACTGGACAACACAGGACAAGACTGGGCAACACAGGACAAGACTGGGCAACACAGGACAGCACTGGACAACACAGAACAACACTGGACAACACAGAACAACACTGGACAACACAGCACAAGAATAGGCAACACATAGCAGCACTGGACAACACAGGACAAGACTGGGCAACACAGAACAGCACTGGACAACACAGAACAAGACTGGGCAACACATGACAAGACTGCAACACAGGACAGCTTTGGACAACACAGGACAACACTGGGCAACACAGAGCACCATTAGGCAACACTTGGCGACATCGGACAACAATAGATGTTTTTATTTTTTAAATTCAATCCAAAGTTCTATTTAATTGCATTATTATATTTTTCGTTCACAAGTCAATGACATTCCTTCTATTCCCATTAACAGTAATATATTTATTCAAATTACTGAAAGCTCAAGTCTATGACAGTCATCAGACAAGGTTACAATGGGATATTTGTTTACATTGGAAGGACAGTCGACAGTAGAGTTATTCTGCGGCCATTTTTCTCAGAAACATTAGCTGCAGGCAACTGTCTCAGGCCTACAATACATTTCAACAAAGAAAAGTAAAATCTGGAAATGTATGGGGGGTTTTATTGTGTACAAAACATTACTACTTTTGAACATGACATATGTCGCAATGAGACTTGAAGATCCCAATATTCAAAACATCGGTAAAGATTCAATGTGGCTGGTTTAAATTAAGTGTGTCACGTAACTACAGTTGTCCAGGTCAGGGTTATTACAAAGCTAATATCAACTTACTCTGTCTGTCTGGTAAAAAAGTTTCTACACGTTATTTCTCCCACACCCAATCTCGATCAAGCTGAAATTTTGCAAAATTATTTCTTGTACCTGAGAAAACAAGAATTTAAAAAAAAAATTACATATTGGTAATTAATTTTTTTGTTTAGTATCGAACAAGGGAAAGAAATTGTACTTGACTGATGTGGTGGAATAGGTTGAATTAGTCCCCTTTGTAGATCGCCGCTTTAACGTTTGAAACGGTCAAACGTCTTTCTCCATTTCTCGCTTGTCTTTTGCCTTGGATAGAGCCTCTTTTAATGGCAGGCCCGCCTATTCTTTTATGTTGTCTTGCCATCAATTACTCTGTCTGCCTCTTCTTCAAATTTCATGGCATTCGCTTTTACCAGAGTAAATGAATGAGGACCTTTTGTGTTAAAAAGATTGTTGATATATTTATCTACTAACTTTGTGCACATGCATCGTTATTTAAAGATTTGAAATGTATTTTATCTTTACGTAAAGATAGTTTAATTTGCGGCGAGGGTGGCCAACCCTCGATGACGGCGTTGGACCGAATCCGAGAGGAAGTCCAAAGCCCGATAGGCCAACATGGCATGACTTTCGATGCATAGAAACCAGCCCTAATTGGTACGCGGAACATAAGGACCTGCACCAATGGGGTAAACTGGCACAACTTCTTGGATTCTGAGAGATGCGATGGACATTTAGCAGATAAATGGCGTCGCACCTTAACATCCGTGGGCACCAGAGGCTAGGGAAGTCGCCTTTCTCCGACAGAGTTTGCCACCCGGACTGGTGCGATAGGGTCTTAGTAAGTCTAAGTAAGACTTCTTGTTGACTCTTATTAAGGTCAAACACTAGGTTTTAAGTTGTAACCTTTAACTATGATGCTTAGTATGACCCAATCTTCATTGATGATCCCCCCCCCCCGTTCTCTAAAATAAGGGACACAACATAGCCCAGCCAAGAAGGATAAATCTTGTAATACATATATCAACATTGCTCTTCAGTACATAAGAAGAAAAGATTGGGCTTTTAAATATATACAGTATATATAATCGCTATTAGGCTCTCTATTTCTCTGTTTCCATTTCTCTATTTAGTTAACTATCTCTATATGCTTGTCTGTTTAAATATTTCTCTCTCTCTCTTTTCACTCTTTTTTTTAATGTATGTTTGTTTGTCTGTCTCACTTTTTTCTCTCTCTCTCTTTCTTTCTCTCTCTCTTATCGTCTCCATCTCTTTCCCTCTCTTTATCCCCCCCCCCCCATCCTCTGTCTGCACCAGTCGTGACTAATACAAAAAGTCATCAGGAAACTGTGACACCGGGTAACTGACATGTCTGCTAGACCAAGAGATCTATTAACTGCAGCCACATCACTGTGATTCCATCAATGCCTGGCATCAAACACGTTACATTAGAAAAAACAATACACTGGTGTAGGAGTGGGTGGGGGGGGGGGGGAGATGGACGTATGGGAATCCCACTGTAGACTTTGAGTACATCATCGGTTCACTTTCGAGTCACTTTCTCACCTCGGTATCTTATCTCTCACTGGGAAAGTTTAAAAGGAAGGAGGTGGGGATTGTAGAGGTAAACATTGAGTTTTGTTTACCTGGGGGAGGGGGGGGGCTACTTTTGTTTTCCATTGATGAATGTAGGTAGTGGGCCGACTATGATTTGTCACGGAGAACAATGGTGAGTGGTTAGGTCTGCTGAGACGAGACAGTGAGTCATGGCCAACTGGATGACATCGGTGAGTCTTGAGGAGTGGACATGTTCGCCTCGTCATCTTTAAAACAGCAGTAGGACGGTGTTCGGAAATGTGTCTTAATTTGTATCTACAAACAATTAATCCGATCTACCCTGTATGCGTGTTAATTAACTTTTTTACCAGACAGACAGAAAGACAGAAAGAGTTGATATAATCTTTATAAAAATATTTATAATCGCACGGATTTATGATCATTAGTCAAGATCTATTACAATTTAATCATACAACTGATTGAAACTAATTGATACAATTACGCTTAATATAAACTTTGTTGTAACCAAAAAAAGTATTTTTAGCGGCCCCCGAAAGGGGAAAGACGCTATTAGTTTTGTATGGCCTGTCTGTCTGTCCGTCCGTCCGTCCGTGCCGTTTAGATCTCAGAAACTAGAAGAGATAATGAAAATTGGACATTATGATATTATAGATCATTCAAAGTTTTGATGCAACGGCTACTTTTTTTCTTTTCCGAAAGTGAACCATCTAATTTTTTAAATTATACATACAAGCAGATTTTTCAAAAACATTACACCACTTTTCAATGAAAAACTTCAGGGGAGGTCACTTTTTTTAAAAGGTCATGGACTTCTTCATTAATAACTCAAGCTTCATTCATAGATTCGCGCATTGGTACAAAAGAAATGGCATCTAAGGTCCCAATGGTAAAAGTGTCAATGGATCATTATAAAATATATATTCCATTTATTAACTATCTCGTTGAATAAAATGTTGTTTTTTTAAATTGATACGAACTTTATTTTAGTTATAATTTTTAAAATAACAAACTACTTTATAGCGCTCAGTTTTAACATATTCCCATTATAGGGGCTAGGGGCCTACACTTAGTCTATATAAGACTAAATAGAGCCCAGATCTAGATATATTTATAATATATATATATTATAAATGTATTGATTATTAGACAAAATTTTAATTATTAAGGCAATAACTTAGGGGTGCAGATTTATTTATGTAAACAATAGTATCACATAAAGAAATGAATCGGATACGAACAGCAACGTAGACAATGCACCATTATCCGCTAACAAAAGGCCTACTATTCATGATCTTAAGATTGGCCTAGGTCTAGTAATTTGAAGATTAAACGTGTACATTTTCGAGTTCTACTCTAGATATAGTAGATTCTATATTAAGATTCTAGATATAGACTTAGATCTAATTCTAGATCTAGGCTTAGATCTATTTCTAGATCTAGACATAGCTCTAGTTCTAGAACTAAACTTAGATCTTGAATCTAGATTTAGATCTAAAACTAGGTCTAGATCTAGCTAGATTTATGTCTAGTTTGTATGACAAATTACAATGGAGATATTTCTTTTTATTTGCGAGGGGAAAGTCTTAGTAGGTCAAGAATAATTTTTTGTTTAGTGTCGCCAATTTATCTAATTTTGTTAGAAGAGTAAATCTCTTTATCACTTGTAACATGTTATTAATTTTGAATGTATGGATAAGGTTAAGATTATTTTAAAAAATATAAGTGTACGCTAAATGAATATATGGAGATGCTGTGGCTGAGGGGTAGAGCACTTGGAACCGGAAGTCCCGTGTTCGAATCCTGGTGAAGACTCTAGGTGGACCACTTCTGGTGGGAGGGGGCGATTTTGAGTTTGCGTTTCCACTTTAACTGTCTTTGTAACCTTGTTTTTTTTTTTATGTTGAAGTTTAAAATCTCTTCACTAAAGGGGTTAGCAACAGAGGTATGAGGTAGTCTCGTTATAAATAATATGATAAGTATCTCTTTTGAAACTACCTGTCGGTGCATAAAACGTAGGGGAGAGAAATAATTGTACTCCCCTACGACAACTGAAGTCTCCCTTTCCTTCATCAGGTCTCAGATTTGTTTTGATGGATCTCTCTCAGTACTTCTTCAAAACTGTGTGGAGTTTTGTATTTTCTATGAATAAAATGTATGAGTCTTGACTCTAGTTGTAAATGTCAATTAGCTGAAATACAGTTGATGTTAATGGGATATAGATCTAAGAAGTTTTGCTTTAAACAAAATAGCATGAAGTTTGGTTGGGTTCGGGGTTTTCTGTAGAACCAGCGGGTTTTGGTAGACTTGTTAATGTTTTAGTAGGGAAAAAAAAGTAAAGCTTCCCCTTTCAGACTTTCTGAACTATACGACGGATGATGTTAAATCTGTTTCGTAGCCCACGGTTAATGAGGTTGTCATGTGGCCCACGGTTAATGAGGTTGTCATGTGGTCCACGGTTAATGAGGTTGTCATGTGGCCCACGGTTAATGAGGTTGTCATGTGGTCCACGGTTAATGAGGTTGTCCTGTGGCCCACGGTTAATTAGGTTGTCATGTGGTCCACGGTTAATGAGGTTGTCATGTGGCCCACGGTTAATGAGATTGTCATGTGGCCCACGGTTAATGAGGTTGTCATGTGGCCCACGGTTAATGACCTACCGCCTTTTCCTTTCCCCAACTTATGTCAGATAGCCATTACAGCTTCGGGGTTTTCTGTACAACCTACAGGTGGACTCAGATGCGTTCTTAAACATCCCAAAATTTAAAATCCCGGTCTTCACTAAGATTCGAACCCGTTATCCCCGATTCGGAAGCCAAGCGCTTTACCACTCAGCCATCGCGACTCTTAATGTTATAATTCGGCTGAATGCGAATGTGGATTAGAGGAGGCTCACCAAGTTCTAAATCTTTATCATTCGTTATGGCTACTTGTTATTAGTCGTGGAGTAAACCTTGATCACAAATATGTTAACATTATGTCACCTATCCTACGTGGCGAAATCGAACTTAATAGTACCTAGTAGAACATGTATAATGGCATCATTACTTTCACATAGTAAAGAACTTGTTGAATCGATTTTGTGGGATCTATCAGTGTCATTCTGACTTCCTTTTATTAAACGGAAACAAATCATTTGTGCATGTATAGTTCTTGTTACAGGAGATCAATGCACACTCACAAGCTTAGAATGAAAGATCGATATCTAAAAATAGCTCTCACACCTCACTTCCACGACCCCCCACCCCCAAGCACTTCCCTCTCCCTCCTTTGTGAGGAGTGAGTAACCTTTAGTGACTGTAATGAATGGACGCAAATGTGCTTAGGTACTTTTTATCTATTAATAGAATTGACTTCCCTCCCCCCCCCACCGCACACCTTTAATGACGTCATGTGGTGAAGCGTGCCAGCTGTGCTACGTCACACCTTGTCTACCCCCCCTCCCCTCGCCTCCTCCCTATTTGATCCTCACCCCACCCCACCCCTGCGAAACCTTGATCTTACCTTATAACCTTATTGTTCAGTAGTAAAAATAGATTGAACGTGCGTTCTCTCTGCAAGCTTTTTTATTTTCTCTTTCTTAACCACTCTCTTTTTCTTTGATATCTTGGATGTTTCTTGCCTCTATTGTATCTGTCTCTTTTTGTATTACTCACTGTTCTCTTTTCTCTCTCTCTCTCTTTCTCTCTCTCTTTTAATCCTTCATTCCTCGTAGCACTGCGTGAAACACTACACGCACGCACAGTGAGCGCATGCATGTTTGCTCCCTTCGTATTTTCTTAGAGAGTAGAGAAGTGACGTCAGGGGCTCTATAAATAGCCACAGCGCACTTTCCACCCCTCTTCTTCTTTCCAATTATACCAACCCTCTGGTAGGAGAGAGAGAGGGGGAGAGACAGAGAGAGAGGGGAAGGTTTCAGTGTGAGTAGTTTTTTTGCGTGTGTGACTATCAACAGCAATAGCTACCTGAGCTTTTACAACACCAGCATCTTTCCATTGTTCTTGTCGGAGTTGTAACCCAGCAGTAAGTCTTTCTAGAATATACACTTTTTAATGAGCTAACAGTCTTAACTATCGATTGGGAATGAATTCAAAAACTAAATCTAAAAATGTGGATTAATGTGAACGTCAAATAAAAAAACGTCTTAAATTATTTAAATGAGCCTAACAACGAAAAGCCTTTAATATGATTTTTTTAAGAACTAAATAACTAAAATTGTTTGATGTACACTTTTAGGGACCTAATTAATTATATGGCTTGATTAAAATTTGCTTTTTATGTAAATTGTTAATAAACTAAAAAAAAAACTAAAAGTGTATTGTATAAGCTTTTCATTGAATTGAAAGGCATACATAAACCTGACTGCATATCGAGGTGTTTGCTGAACGCCTAAAGGCAACACGGAAAACTTCTCTCAGATACTCTCATCCCCCCCCCCTTCCTCCCAATCAGTCCACAAAAGAGATTGGACCAAGCTCCCTATGCTTTAAGCAATGACAGTTCGCGCTATACAAAAACAATTAAAAAGAAATGTTAAAGTGGACTTATATAAATGCGTAGATAGTGAGAGAGTTAATTATACAACGTTTACAGAAAGTTTATAATCAGCGGGACTCTCACAAATCTGACTGGTAAAAGAACCACTCATCTCTGTCTTGTAGGTAAAGTTATTTAGTTATGTAATTAGAAAATTATTATTTTTTAGCCTCATGAATGAAATCAATTAATCTTTCAATGCTCGGGTAACTCTCGGTAGGAGGGTTAATGGCGTATTAAATATCAGGACTTTTTAACTCGAAATAAACATAATTAGTGGAGATTTTCAAGCTATTATAAGTCAGAGTTACCTGCTCTTTAGGAACATTTTGATTTTTAATTTCATTTTAAATGTTTAACAATGCGAAAAAACAGTTTCCTTTTCAGACCTTGTGATCTGTGGGGCATATGATGTAAAGGTCATCTTTGTCTATGGCCAACGGTTAAACAGCAGGGTGTCAGCTTAACGACCTTAAAAATCTTGAAATAAAAAATCCCAGTCTTCACTGAGATTCGAACCCGGGACCTCTCGGTTCGGAAGCCAAGCGCTGCACCACTAAGCCACCCCACCATGCCCCCATTCTGAATCTGTATGCTGCTTACACAAAAACGCTTGTTTTTTTTTTTTTTGGGGGGGGGGGGGTCGACTCTTATTTTCTTATCTTATGAACTGTAGACGTTACTTCAAAAAAGAAGACGATTACGTCCTACTCGTGTTCCAAGGTGACAATCTTCAATCATAAAACGAACACTGTAGAAGAGGAAGGAAGGAAACCCATAAAGGATGGCGGGATAGAGCGGGAAAGTGTGTCCCCCTTTAAAACAAACATTTCTGCTAGAAGAGAACTGAAAACTTTGTTGTTGTTGTTTTTTTCTTTGCAACTCCAGACTAAACCAAGTTAGAGTTGCTTTTTTTTAAAACCCTAGCGACTAAAAGCTTATGCTAAACATTTCAGCCCTCCAGTTCTCGCGCAAAATGTCCACCTCAGCAACTTACTGAGCTCAAAATAAAAAACATTAGTGAAAGGGTAACTGTCTTTGATTTATAATATTGTGGTAGAAAGTAGAATGCAGGATCTGACGTGCCCAGCTTTGACCTATATACTTTCTCACTCTTAATGCAGTCTCAGAGGTATAACTGAAATATTAAATTGGGTTTATATTGAAATTATTTTTAAAAAAACTTGAACTAAGAGAGATTTTGGCCTCATTGCCTCCCGTCCCCCGGCTATTAGCTAATAATATACTGATCTTTTCTATCAGTTACCCCCAAACCAATGTATACTAAGAGATCTCTGTGGACTAACTAAAGCACTTTTCTTATACTCGCTATGTTCTAAGAAACTCCAAAACACCCATCAGTTAATGTTTGATGTGTTAATTATACATTTTACGATAGTGTTTCACAAACGTTAGCTCTTTGTAAAGTCGTACAACACATCCACAAGTTAGCCTCTACAAAATAATTTGTTATGAGGTTTGCAGATGTACGAAAGAATTCAATCCCGAGAGTTCTTAAAGAAAACAAAAACGACTTTGAGTAAAAACAACTTCCGCTTGTTTGACCTATATTCCAACAGCCCAGTTCCCTAACCTACATATTCTCGATCGTTATTCTGCTTATTGTGTTGTTGTTATTGAGCTAATCCTAATATTAAAACCTATTCATCATCATCATCATCTTGACTTTGCGTTCCTCATGGAACATAGGGCCTCAGTAAAAATACGCTACTCTCCACGGTCTCTTGCTAGTTTTTAATGGCCTCCCAGCTCTTTCCTGTCCTCTCGTCTTCCTCTAGCCACTGCGTCGCTACGTTCTTTTTGGTCTTCTATATCTTGTTCCACTCTAAGGCCTGTCTAGCTCTGTTGTTGGTAGCTTTTCTAAGGGTGCGACCAATCCATCTCCACTTTCTAAGATTTGCACCTCTATATTTCTCTGTCCACCCATCTGCTACAGTTTGGTGTTTTCTGTTTTGTCATACCAGTGTACTTTCAAGGTATTTCTCAGACAGTTGTTGATGATGTTCTGTGCTTTTATATTTTTCGTTGTTGCTTCAGTTGTTCTCCATACAGTAGGATAGCTGTAAAATATGTGATAAAGATTATAAGTTTAGTCTTGTTTGAGATGTAGGGAGATTTCCAGGTTGGTTTGAGCTGTGTAAATGTCTGACACTCTAGATCTATACGACGTTTAATGTCTTCAACTGTCCCACCTGATATACTGACTACACTCCCAAGGTATATAAAATTATCTACTTGGTCTATGGTCTGAATATCCAGTTCTGTGTCTCCATTTTGTTTGTTGTTTATTAATATTATTTTGATGGGTCCTACTCGTTTGCTTACTTCCCTTTAAGCTGTGACTTTTTCTTGCATATCCTAAAGTCTGTGTGATTATAAGGCTTTGTCATCTGCGAATTCCAGATCTTCCAGCTTTTGATGTAAAGTCCGTTGGATTCCTTTCCCCGAATTAGAGTAAGCTTCTTTTGTGACCCAATCCAATACTAGAAGGAACAGGAGTGGTGAAAGAAGACATCCCTGTTTGACTTCTGTTGTGACTGGAAATTCCTCTGACAGTTTGCCACTGTGAGCTTCTTAGGTGAAACCATCATTTTGATTATTGTTATTACTTTGTTTGGGATACCGTAATGTCTCATTACCGCCCAGATAGATTCTCTGTCGATACTATTATGCTAGTAATACTAAAACCTAATAATAAGCAAAAAAATTCTCTCTGCTTCAGACAGTATTAATGTCTACCTCAATCGACTCCCAGATCTTGTTTTAATACCCTTAAGGGTTTGTTTACAAAACAACTCATCTCGGCATACAATAAGTCCAACTGTAACGTGATATCAGGTAGAACAGTCTGGACATTATCAGAATACTATCAGAAGTACAATGCCTGATGTGCGTAGAAATTCAGCGTGATTGTCAAGAAATACTATTCCAGTGTTTCTCACACCATGAGGGGCGGTCCACCATGGAGGACGGCGCCCTAACAAAGGACGTGGGGGGGGGGGGGGGGGAGCCGATCAAATTTCACAGGGCCAAAACAAAAAAAAATGTATTTTAATGTAGTTATTTGTAGATGGAGGCGCGATGACTGAATGGTAAAGCGCTTGGCTTCCAAAAAGAAGGTCCCGGGTTCGAATCCTACTGAGGACTGTGATTTGTAATTTCGGGATTTTTAGGGCGCCTTTGAGTTCACCCAGGCATTTGGTCGTTGTGCTGGCCACAAAACACCTTCGTTAACCGTGAACCACAGAAATAAATGACCTTTGCATCATCTGCCCCATAGATCGCGAGGTACGAAATTTGAATATTAGCCGAGTTATTAACAATCCTTTAAAAAAAATTCATATTTTAGGGAAGAGACTTTTATTTCGTCTTTTAATAAGGACTATCACAAATGTGTACCGTTCTATGTATAAGTTTTCGCGAGAGGCGTCGGCAACAATATGGACTGAAATCTTTGGAAGAAATTTTAAAACGTCTCCTCTAGCGTGATTCTTCTCGACTTTTTTGGTGGAATTTTCTCCGAGTGTTGCACTTTGCTTTGTAATGTTGACAACTTTGTTATGTTGACAACTTTGTTATGCTTGCTGACAACTTTGTTTTGTTGACAACTTTGTTATGTTGACAACTTTTTTATATTGACAACTTTGTTATGCTTGCTGACAACTTTGTTATGCTGACAACTTTGTTATGCTGACAACTTTGTTATGTTGACAACTTTGTTATGTTGACAACTTTGTTATGTTGACAACTTTGTTATGTTGACAACTGTGGCGATGAATGTGTCACAAGTAAATGTTTGAGAAACACTGCTATATCCATTACTTTCTTTGAGCTTACAGTAATTGATCTTTATATTTCTCTATATTTTAGCAGATGTAAGTGTACTGGCCTTGATTGATCGAAATTACAAACAAGCAAAATACAAAAAAACTAGGTTACAAAGACAGTTTGTGAGGAAACACAAACTCAAAATCGGCCCCCGAAGTGGTTCACCCAGGCAGGCTTCAATATTTTGAGAAAGAACATCCAAATGAAATTATATCAAAGGCAAATGAGAGATAAGAATAGAGAAAGAAGATTGACAGATCTTGTGTAGTGCCCCAGCGGTGAGCAGATCAAAGGATAGGTGCAAATGAATGCAAAGTTAGATGTGAACCTGGCCTAACTAGTTCCCCTTTCAGACCTTGTGGTCTATAGGGCAGATGATGTAAAGCTCATCTGTTTTTGTGGCCTACGGTTAACGAGGGTGTCATGTAGCAAACACAAGGACCAACCGCCTTTACTTTTCCCCAACTTATGTCAGGTACCAATTAGAGCTGGGTGGACTCAGAGGCGCCCAAAGATTCCGAAGTTGAGAATCCCAGTCTTCACCAGGATTCGAAATACCGCTCAGCTACCGCGCCTCCCCTGGCCTAACCGAAGTGTTATAATTGATGTAATTGTTTTGAAAAGGCCCAATCTTTTATTCGAATCCTAAAAAATAAAACATATGTCTACATTGTAAAACGGTAGATTGTGTAGGAAATTGCAGTTTACAAGATTTCTATTCATTTTAAATTAGGTTTATAATGCATACTAAATAGCTTTTTCTCTTTAAAAAACTGCTTGCATAAGTGATTTAAAAAATTAGATTTTTCGCTTTCAGAAAAAAAAAAGTAGCCGTTGCATCAGAACTTTGAATGGTCTAAAATATTGTGATGTCGGATTTTCACTATCTTTTCTAGTTTACGAGATCTAAACGGAACGGACGGACAGACATTTGGCACAAAACTAATAGCGTCTTTTCCCCTTTCGGAGGCCGCTAAAAACAAAAACTACTTTTAAAAAAAACAAAGCTTATTTAAGGTTTAGAACTGTTTGATGATGTCATGTCTCTCAATACATCAATACTTATTTCCCCTTATTAATTAATTGATAATTTTATTTTTAGTGATGCATGTGTTGTCATAGACAAATGAATAATTTTGTAAAGTTTCAACTTGATCTGAGAATGGAAAGTGGTATTTTAAAAAAAAGTTTTCAAAGTCCTGCCAGACAGACCGACAGACAGACGGAGTGAGTTAATATAAGCTTTGTTGAACAATGAAGTTGTCAGACGACCTGTTTTGTAATATTTGGTTACAATTTTAATCTGATATAAATGTTCTTGGTAACAAAAGATGTCAGTGTAGGCACATTAAAAAAAAAGTTTACTTCTAATTATTTCCCTTGTAAATAAGCTACTAAAAACGTCGTAACCTTATTAAAAAGACGAAATAATTATGAAAATTAACAGATTGTTGTAGACATAACTATCGCGCTAATTAAATGCCAACTTTGAAGAGCTATTAGCTTATACAGATTAAGTTTATATGCTCGATAATGCTTGGTTTTCATGCTTAAGGACCACACTTCCTGAGTATTTTTTGTTCATTCCGTTCTACCAATCTCTGAATAAAACAAACCAGTTACCTAAATAAAGGAGAAAAAAATTCACTGTCTTGTTTTGAATGGTACGCATTTCTTATCCTCCTCATTTAAAACTTGGCTAGAGTCTTGGGAGTGTTGTGTTCTGTTTTGAGCAACCAAAGGTTCCACTCCTTTCAGCCTGTAGCCAACCACTTACAATTTATTTAGTTGTTGTCTGGGCTGAATTGTATACCAATAGTTTAAGGTGCCAAAGACAATATGTAAATTGTCTCTTTATCGCAGGGCTGGATTAACATATAGGCAACAGAAATTCTAGCTTAGGGCTCCACTTGTTTGGTTCCACGGAATTCTGCAATCCTTTGTAAGAAAGGAAAGAAGAATCATTACCATATGTTGATTGCAAGGGGCCACATGTATCTCAAAAAGCTTAGGGCCTTCTCAAGTGTAAATCTGGTCCTGATGCATTGTATTCAAAGTGGTCAATGTTATAATGAATAATTAACTAGACTCGTGTTTCCCACTACTCTGAAAATACGCACGTAACCAAATCAGGAAGAGCAATCTCATTACATTAAAAAAGGTTTCATGGAAGCCAGTAACTTGGAGGAAAATCCTGGCCAAGAAATCAAATCTCACAATTTGTGTAAGCTTTCCCAGGAGAAGAGCTCCTGTTGTTTGTCTGCCAAATTATAGATTTAGTATGTTACAGTCCCAGCAATATTTTATACCGATTATTCATAAATGATCTAAATTCTTGATGAGTATGGGATGTATTTATTTAAGTAGTTTCAAGCAGCTAATCAGATAGGCGTCTTAAATGGCTTGATACTGACATTTGAATCAAGAACGAAATTCACTTTTTGAAATCAAATAAACTTGATTTTATTAACAAATAGCCACAGACTTTTATTCTCAGTTTAGAAGTATACAGGAGCTCGGTGGCTGAGTGGTTAAGCGATTGTCTTCTGAACCTGGAGTTCTGGGTTCAAATCTCAGTGAAGCCTGGGATTTTGAATTTCGGAATTTTTAGGGCAAACAGATGACCTTAACATCATCTGCCCCATAGATCGCAAGGTCTGGAAAGGGAAACTTTCCTTTTTTAAATTTAGAATTATACAAATACAGACAATAAGTTCAATAACAAGATGACCAAGTGTTTAAAAACTATCTCTCAATTCCTTTCAATATAGTGTTTTCCCAATTCAATACTCTCATGTCTTTCTGTCCCAGCCATTTTCATCAACCTTGTTGCCCTTTTTATATCTTTCTAAAAATGGCATCAGCCATTAAACACAAATTCTAATTTCCGCTTTCCGCATTTTAAGCATTCAGTCGTAATCTTACTGAACTGTATATGGGTCAGGTCATCCCCAGTGATGAGTAGAATTCAAGTAGACAGCTGCTGTCTCTAACAAATCTTCCTTGTTTTACCATGATGAGTCAGGCAGCGTGAAACTCTGCCTTGTCTGCCTCGCTTTGAATCCAGGTCATGGTGACCAATACCATAGACGTCATGCACATACATACCAATTACCTGACAGGACGTGACAAGATCTAACATTCATTGAACAGTATTTTTTTTTTCTCCCCGCCGACAAGCAAATAATTTCTTTTTTTTTTTAAAATCCTGGGCAGGATAAACGTTTGATTTCTGAACTCGTAATAATGACGCAGCTTTCTTCCCCTGTTTCTTTGTATTCTCTACTAGAGAACAGTTGTTTATTAGAGATAGTTATCTCCGGCCGGAAGTATCGTCATCCAAAAGATTAAAAAGGTCTGTAGATCCTACCACGCGAAGAGCATTTGTGTCACTGTGGCTACTTCTTAGATTACAAATGTGCTGGGTATTTTTTTAAAACTCCTCCTGGGTCAAAGCATGATGTTTGTGCAACACTGTGACAGCTCTCTTGTGCAGCATCTACCAAGAATTGTAATGGCTGTTTTGCTTTGGGTTAGGTTTTTGTTTTTTTTTGTTTCTTATTACAAAGCTTATATCAACTTACTCTGTCCGTGTGGTAAAAAGATTGTACTCGTTAATTCTACCACACCCGATCTCGGATCAAGTTGAAACTTTCAACAATTATTTTTTATACCTGACAAAACACGAATCAATTAAAAAATTAAATCAACTAGTCAATTAATTATTCGTAATTAATTATGTTATTGGATATCGAATAAGGGAAATAACTTCAATATTATTGAGAGGTATAGTTGTAAGTGCGGACCACCTTCCCCTAGATAAGGATTTTTAAAAATATCTTGCTTGTTTTAAATGTGTTGGCTTTTTTTTCCTGTTAGCTAGTTACATAATATTGATAAAATATAAATGATTTTTAAAAGTACATACTGAGAATGATACGAAATAACGTTTTCATTTATCTACTTTTGTGGATATCAAAGACAAATATTTTTCTTTCTTTTTCAGATCTCTTTGCCTTTATCAGACGAATACGATTACACTCACACACGCGCAAATCGCCTTTACGATCTTGGAAACATCCTGGATTTAATTGTATTAGCGGACGCCATACAAAACAATAAAACAATAAAACACATTTCGCGGGACGATCGATGACAGTTTGATCACGTCCAGTCGATTCCTTTGTGTGCCGACTACATCCTGTAGGAATAAACATTGCTGGGATAGTCGATACCCTCACCACTGCCCTGTAATAGTCGATACTGTCATTATTTTGGTTGTTTTTCTGTTTTTCTGTTTTTGAACCTTGGATTGTACATTTCTGTGGAACTTGCCAGAGTTTTTAATACAAAGACGCAACCTTTATAGGTAAGTGGTGATTGTATATCCTAGCAACTTGTATTTCCATATTCATATTTATGAACTACAGTGTATTTGTATTAATACATATAGAGACTAGATTTTATTGTACGCACTTCTAAGAAAATAACAAAGAGTTGCCTAGGAAGTATTCACGTCCATTCTGTTGCTATCGAAACAACTGCGTAAACATGATTTCAGTCAGAATCTGCGCCATAAAAAAAAATTCTTATTTGTCCTGGAGGGTGTCTTGTGGCCAGCACGACGATAAACCGTCTTTGAATCAGCCAGTAAAGCCAATGACTTGATATATTTAGCATGCAAGATAAGATGAACAGATGGAGACCCGTTGGGTGTTGTAATCTTTTTATTTTTAACAAACGTCTGGAACAAAGACTCATAATTATGATCGATTTTATATGGTCTAATAGATCTGGATTATCTTAAATCTATTTCTTATTGTCTGTTAATATTTTGACATCTCAGGGCGTGGTTTTGTTTCTGTGTAACGACTTTTGTGAAGAGCCTGATATAATAATTTCGCAACTTTACTCATGGCGAACCGGATGCTCAGATTTCTGACCAAGTTTGACATCCTCTCATTATTTAGCCAATCGACTATTTCTACATAGCACACAATTTGGCCGTGCACAATTATTTTCCAAATATTTATTATTTATTTTATTTAGCATTTGGTTTTGTTGTTTTTTTTGTTTTGTTTTTTTAAAAAAAAAGGTTACTGCAAAAATCGCGTCTCTGTGCTCTCCCTTGGGAACCGTTATTGCAGAAGGTCTTTGGTCCACGCATTTATCTCTGCCGCTAGGGGTCAATCTCCTCTGGTGCGCGCGCTCATAAAGATGTGTCGAAATCTGTTTACTCATCTCTCTCACTCTCTCTCTCACACACACACACACACACTCATACTTTATTGACTATCAGCTTAGACCTACACGTCATCTGTTAGGGGATGGGGGGGGGGGCGGTGTCCTCCAAAAGTTGACTTAAGTAAATACTTCACTTTAAGGAAGGCCGGCTCACCAGGGGGGCACCAGAGACACGAGCGCAAACAGGATAATTAGATTTTGTTTCTGGAGATTTATAATCTCTAAGTTTTTGAAAACTGTGAAGAAAATTTTGATTGGTTGCTTTTTTTTTTTTTTATCTTCAAATAGCAGAATTTTTAAAAAACTGTTTACGTCAGGTTTATTTTTAAGCGTTCGTGGAAGTGAACTTTGACCTTAGTGTACTTCATTTCATACTTTCCTTTCTTTTAAGAACTTTATATATTGGAGAATTTCGCAATAAACTAAACAATGTCAAGGACTTCGAATTGAACTACAATGCTGCCAACTAAAAAAAAAAAAGAACTGAGCTAAAATGTTATTGTTAAAATGTTATCAATGCTTGGCAGTTGATCTTCGTATCAGATCTCCTTTATTTCCGCTAGCTAGTTGTCCATTTTTTTTAAAGTTTTAAATCGTAGAATAAAACCGTAGTACTTTTTCCAATTATTTTGTAGTGATCTCAGAAAATTTGATTCTGTAGTGTCAAATTGTTAGTAAAATTAAAACATATCTTTTAAAAAAATATTCTACAGCTTTTCAATACTTCTTTTGATGTGTACACCGGATATACCAAAAATCTCGCTATTTATTGTTTTTCTGACATGTGTGAAAATGTCTGAATTAGTGTGAAGATTTCGTTTCAATTATAGATGTTTGAAAGATTTGAGAAATAGAAAGAGTAAAGGAGAGAGAGAGAGAGAGAGAGAGAGAGAGAGTGAAAGGATAGAGAAAAAGATGAGGGGATGGAGAGAGAGAGAGAGAGATTATTGACAGAGGAAATTCATCTAATTTGATTCAAGTCATACTATTAAAACGTTTTGTTTTCTGTCCTACTACCTACGCATTATATTTCAATTTCAAGTTGTTATTTTGCATGTTTTATGTCACCTTTAGACTTTGTTTTAATTGGAATACAAGCAAGTTTAGGAATTGATGACTAGGAAGTAACCGGTGAACGGGTGGGGGGAGCTTTGTCAGCATCAAGTTTAACCAACTTTGAACTAGTGAGATTGTAAAAGGTCTTGAGTTACAGTATAAATTGTAAAAGGTCTTGAGTTACAGTATAAATTGTAAAAGGTCTTGAGTTACAGTATAAATTGTAAAAGGTCTAGAGTTACAGTATAAATTGTAAAAGGTCTTGAGTTACAGTATAGATTGTAAAAGGTCTTGGGTTACAGTATAGATTGTAAAAGGTCTTGAGTTACAGTATAGATTGTAAAAGATCTTGAGTTACAGTATAGATTGTAAAAGGTCTTGAGTTACAGTATAGATTGTAAAAGATCTTGAGTTACAGTATAGATTGTAAAAGGTCTTGAGTTACAGTATAGATTGTAAAAGGTCTTGAGTTACAGTATAGATTGTAAAAGGTCTTGAGTTACAGTATAGATTGTAAAAGATCTTGAGTTACAGTTTAGATTGTAAAAGATCTTGAGTTACAGTATAGATTGTAAAAGGTCTAGAGTTACAGTATAGATTGTAAAAGGTCTAGAGTTACAGTATAGATTGTAAAAGATCTTGAGTTACAGTATAGATTGTAAAAGGTCTTGAGTTACAGTATAGATTGTAAAAGGTCTAGAGTTACAGTATAGATTGTAAAAGGTCTAGAGTTACAGTATAGATTGTAAAAGATCTTGAGTTACAGTATAGATTGTAAAAGATCTTGAGTTACAGTATAGATTGTAAAAGATCTTGAGTTTCAGTATAGATTGTAAAAGGTCTTGAGTTACAGTATAGATTGTAAAAGGTCTAGAGTTACAGTATAGATTGTAAAAGGTCTAGAGTTACAGTATAGATTGTAAAAGATCTTGAGTTACAGTATAGATTGTAAAAGATCTTGAGTTACAGTATAGATTGTAAAAGGTCTTGAGTTACAGTATAGATTGTAAAAGGTCTAGAGTTACAGTATAGATTGTAAAAGGTCTAGAGTTACAGTATAGATTGTAAAAGATCTAGAGTTACAGTATAGATTGTAAAAGGTCTAGAGTTACAGTATAGATTGTAAAAGGTCTTGAGTACCAGTATAGATTGGAAAAGATCTTGAGTTAAAGTATACTATAAAACTCGTCAATAAAATGCTCGTCAAGCGCTTCTCCTATCTGAAGTCTCTATCACTCCATAAATAAGTCTTATCATTTCATAAGTTAAGTTCGCTGACACGTCTTGTCTACACCATACCCCCCCCCCTCCAGAATAATTGTGGTCATTTCTTTCAGTAGAAAGTTATAGATACATTATGCTCTCTCTTTCTTTGTTTCTCTCACACACACACACTTTTAGGTCTTTATCACACACTGTCTCTCTCTCTCTCTCTCTCTCTCTTTCTGAGAAGGTCAGAGTGCCATGCCAGTTCGTGTATTGCTCAACGTGACAAATTATTTCCTCACCAATTGTTCGCTGTTTTTTTTTATCCCGAAGACGCTAAGAAACAAGTTTGATTGAGGGGATCGATGCATCGATAGTCTTAGTGTCGTAGTGTCTTCATACCTGTTTGAATGAAGCGCAGGAAAAAAAAACTGTCTTTGATAAAAGAAAAAAAAATGACTCGTTTTATTCGACATTTTTATTATTATGATTGTTTGAGATGTGCAAGTGTTTTGATTGACTCTAAGGGGATCATTTGTATGCATTGAGACAAATCCATAAAAGAACATAAATGGTATATCAGCCGCTATTAGATTAACACATTTGTCAAATATGACACTTTTTTTTTAGAGTGGGTTACATACCACTCCTAGAAAAACAAGGTTACAAAAGACAGTTTGTGTGGAAACACAAACTCAAAATCGGCCCCCGAAGTGGTCCACCCAGGCAGGCTTCAATATTTTCAGAAAGAACATCCGAATGAAATTATATCAAAGACAAATGAGAGATAAGAATGGAGAAAAAAGGTTAACAGATCTTGTGTAGTGTCCCAACGGTCCCGCAGATCAAAGGATAGGTGAAAGTGAATGTAAAGTTAGATTTGAACCTGGCCTAACTTGTTCCCCTTTCAGACCTTGTGGTTTATAGGGCAGATGATGTAAAGTTCATCTGTTTTTATGGCCTAAGGTTAACGAGGGTGTCATGTAGCAAGCACAACGACCAACCGCCTTTACTTTTCCCCAACTAATGTCAGGGTGCCTTTAGAGCTGAGTGGACTCAGAGGCGCCCAAAGATTCCAAAGTTGAAAATCCCAGTCTTCACCAGGATTCGAACCCGGGATCCCCGATTCGGAAGTCAAGCGCTTTACGACTCAGCCACCGCGCCTACCCTGGCCTAACTGATATCTTATAATTGATCTAATTATTTTAAAATGGCTCAATCTCTTATTCGAATCCTCAAATTAGGTCTAACTTATAATGCATATTAATTAGCTTTTTCTCATTAAAAAACTGCTTGCATAACTGATTTTAAAAATTAGATTTTTCGCTTTCAGAAAAAAAAAAGTAGCCGTTGCATCAGAACTTTGAATGGTCTAAAATATTGTGATCTCGAATTTTCAATATCTTTTCTAGTTTACGAGATCTAAACGGGACGGACGGACAGACGGACAAAACTAATAGCGTCTTTTCCCCTTTCGGGGGCCGCTAAAAAAGAATGATTTCTTTCGGTTTAGTTTTATCATTTTTATTTTTGGTCGATCGCTAGAGCAGTCATAAAACTAATTGTAGGTGTTTATATTAAAAGTAATTCAGACTAATTCAGAGTCATCTGTTCCTTGATTGTTCTTCGATATTCCTTTCAATTCTGAGTACTTACAAAAAGTGCACACAAATTAGTATAAATTATTTTCTTTAAAAAAATGTATAGTTTGTCAATGCTTCCGTATTGGGTACACCGGTTGCACCAAAATCTCCAAAGTCACCGTATGACTTGTTAATGTTTATTTTAGCATATTTCTTGAGGCTACATTTACTTACCACTGCCTATATATATATATGTCTGTGCTTAGTATTGTAGATTGTATATAAACTTAGTAGCCTATTGTAGATTGTATGTATTGTATATACATGTATGTGTATAGATCTGCGGTACAGTCCTAAAGCAGAGGAAGTCAGCCAGTAATAGTTTGTTTTTTTTTAATCTCACTACAGAGTTTGAAATGACTATGCAATAAAAATAAAAGTCTTTTTATTTTCTTTCATGAATATATCGAAGTTTTGTTATAGTTGCCAGACATGTTATAGTGTAGTGTTGTTTTCTACTTTAAATCTTGTTCTCGATTCTTTCGCTAAACTGTTTTAGATATAGCCTAGATCAGCGGTTCTCAACCTTTTAGGCTCGGCGACCCCTTTTTACAACCCCCCACTCTGCCGCGACCCCCCCCTCCGCATAAACACACAGCAATAGAAGAATGGACAAAAACAATTCATTTTTTCGATGGTTTTATGCGACCCCTGGCAAATCGTCAATCGACCCCCAAAGGGGTCGCGACCCACAGGTTGTGAACCCCTGGCCTAGATACTCACGTATCACTTCATGTTTTATTTTTTTAAAAAAAAGAACATATTGGTTAGTATGGGGCCCACGACATTTGCGTTATTATTTTTTAAATGACTCAAATTTTTTTTTTTGTTTCCGACAAACGTCCACCATTTTGTTTGACTTGGCTGTCCATGAACTGAAGAAAAGTACAAGCTAGCAGTAAGCATTGTCAAAAGTTGCAACACACTAGGATGATATGTCTTTTTGTTTCATTTCTTTGGATTTATATTTTATGGTTATGTTGAATTAGCTAGATTTGCCTACAGTCATGGCTAAATCATGGCTAAATCATGGCTAAATCATGGCTAAATCATGGCTAAATCATGGCTTAATCATGGCTAAATTATGGCTAAATCATGGCTAAATCATGGCTAAATCATGGCTAAATCATGGCTAAATCATGGCTAGAGTCTGTATTTAAAACAAAACGAATGTGTAAGGAATTGTTTATTGTTTTAAAAAATCTATTATGCGTCATTGAAAATAGATATATAGAAAGGGGGGGGGGGTTTGAAGGGGGGAATGCTTTGTTGCCATGTTAACATCTCCAAGGTATTGGTTTTAATTAACAATCTTCTGCTTTTGAGCTATTTTTGGCTCAGTCACATGATCTCCAACTGCGAGCCTCTCAAGACTTCATCTTACATTGTATATAACTCTGTGATTGGCACTTGAAGGTTCAGTTATTATTTTGTTTAACCCCTCCAAGAGTTACCGTGTTTACGACATTCTGTGTGTGAGGAGCTCCTTTGTTGCTTTTGCTGAAGTGAGCGCACTGGACATGGCGAAGCCATTTTACCTGAATCTAGCTACTCTACAGATTCTTTTCTTTCTAGAGATGATGGTTGTTAGTGGATGAACTTGTGCTTACCTCTTTCAACTACAGATTTATTTTTTATTTTTTTTTTGTAAAATACAAGTCCTGCATACTTTAATTAGTTACGGCACAATGTGGCTGAGGGATGTAGAGAATAGCTACGGAGTTGAAAAAGTTCCAGACTTTGAATTTGAAGAGCTCAGGGAATAAAGGAGAATCAATAAGTGTATAACTTCCCTTGGGAATTATATGACTATGTATATATATATATATAATTCTCTTCGTCGCCCGACCATGCGGGACACGCATCATGGAAAGATAACTCTTATATTTCTGCAAGTCGGACTAGAGTTACCCCACGTAACTTTCGCGGTGAAAAAAAAAGGTGGGAGAGAACAAGTAATCTCTGTATTCACCCGTCACTACATAGCAGGGCCGGACTTAATCATTGCGGGGCCCTATGCGAAATGGATAGCCCGGAGCCCAGTTAGGGTAGGGATACGGATAATAAGTGAAAATTAAGAGTTTGCAGAGAGAAAATAAATTCGTCTTTGCATTTTATTCATTCTTTACTAAGAACAGGATTACTTTACGAGCCTTGCGTGTAGCGAAGTCATACAGTATTTCATACAAATTCTGTTTTTTACATAGATCACGCTCAATAGCAATAATTACCAAACGTTTCAATCTATCTTCAAGAATTGTTTATCTCAAGTAATTCTTCAATAGTTTGAGGCGCTAGACGCTTCTTTCACTAGATTCCACAATTACTGCTAATGCATAATGCCGTTTTTATTTATCGCGCGTAGGATTCTTTTTCCATATTGAATTTTTGTCTATATATTTCAAGAGATATTTATGAGTTTTCAAAAAGGTTTTAATAATTTCCGGACATTTCCAGGACTTTTTCATATATTTTGCAATTTCAGGAGATTTCCAGGACCTCCTGGTAAATCAGGAGGCCGCGGGAAATCTGTTACAAGTTATAAAATGGCTACATTTAATAATTTACACCTAGAATTAGCACGGGTTCCACTGCGGTCACATAGGTTGCAGTGGCCTAAGGAAGCCCAGCAAAATAGCGGCGCATGCTGCGCCGTGGGTCGACTAGTATCGAATAATTGTCTAAAACACATAGCGCCAAAATATAAGACGCCGAAGCAAACATCGCTCCAGTGCGGAGGTTAAAAATTGCAGCACTAAAAAAAAGTCTTGCTTTGTAGGTGCACTCCGTTTTTTTGCCCACACATGTATTAATCTTTAGTGGGACATGGTTAATGAACATTTATCTAAACTATTTAGCGCCTCAATTTAGGGCTCTAAATAAAGTGCTACCGAAACGCCAAGCTTCAAAGTACATCAATACAAGAAAGTTTGTATCAAACATCTAACAGCAACAATCACTAGCAAAATATAACAAATTCCTTAAAAAAAAACAAAGCTTATCTAAAAAGGGAAGAACTCCGGCTTAAAAAACTACGTCTATCAATAATGTACAAGCCATTTCCCTTATTCTATATAAAACAAAATAATTAATCACCAATAATTAATTGACTAATTGATTTTTTTAATTGATTCATGTTTTGTTAGGTACAATAAATAATTGTTTAAAGTATCAATTTGATTAGAGAATGAGTGAGTGAGAAATAGCGTTAACAATTATTTAGTGAGACTAAACCCAACAAATCTAGCAATATCTGTGAATACTGAGGGATTAGTTGATATCAAACAAAAAAATAATTACCATTAATTAATCGATTAATTGGTTAATTTCTTTTTTTTATATTCATGTCTCGTCTATGCCAATGAATAATTGTGCGTAGTTTCAACTTGATCCGAGAATGGGTGTGGGGGAAATAACGTGTACACACTTTAACAGACAGACAGACAGACATACAGAGAGACAGATAGACAGAGTAAGTTGATATAAGCTTTATAAAAACAACAATAAAAACGGAAGTGATATCATATCAAGCATCGTTGTCGACCATCGTACCGCACTTACCAGTTTTCAGACTTTCGACGATTTAAAGATGCGTGCAGTATGTCAGGTGACTGCGATGATTAGTCGCGTTCTGTATATTTCGTCACCCATCCTGATACAAAGTCGTTTTTCGCCGATGGTCTATATAAGTTCTCTTTTCGCCGTCTGCGCAGGTTTTCGGTAAGGGTTGTTTTTTTTTTTTTGGTGGTCGGGGAGTGGGTTGCCAAAGTGTGAGTCTTCCAGCTGTCTTATTCAGAAACCACGTTCTAGCTGCTTGTTTCTATTCCGGTGAAGGCAAACTGACGCCTAAATTGATCTTCAAAGCGCTTCAAGGGGTACCTCTTTTTACGCTGTCTTCTTTAAAACTCGCCAGAAAAAGAAGGATCTCTTTGGCATGTGGGTCATCCCCATAATGGATAGGTCTCCGAGCGAACTTGTTAGTTTAGCCTAGCGGGTATTCCCGCATGTCTTCATAACTTACAAATAGAAAAACCAAACCTAATCAAATACTCAGAAAGACACATTTCTTATTCCATACGCTTGAACAAATTCGTACCAGTGCTCCTTCTTCCCTATTGCCATTAGAGAATCGGTCAGGAAAACCAACGACTTAGCAGAGTTTAAGTCATTGATTAACATGCGTAACTAGATTGACACGTGAAATGCGTAGGACGTAATTATCTTCTTTTTTGAACTAACGTCTGTAATATATAAGATAAGACAAGAGAGTTCAATAAATGTTGCGCACCGTCTTCGAGGGGTCTGGATATGTATAGATCTATAAGTAGAATTGTATATATTCTGCTGAGAAGATTTACCTATTCATGACCTTAACTAGGATTTTTTATTTTGGAAAAAGGGGGGGGGGAGGGTTGGGCGAGGAAAAAAATAATTTTTATCTATCTTGTATTAAAGTGACTTGAGCCTACATTTTGTTTTTTAGCAGCGCTTTATAAATAAAATTATTGTTACTATTAGTATACAATTACTAATATTATTATTATTATTAGCATTCATTAGTTATTGAGAGCAAAGTTATTGCTTTTATGGTTTAATACCAACTTCATAAAGGAGGGAAACAAAATAATGTAAAAAATATACTGCATGTTATGTATTATAGTGCAATACTTATATGCTGCAATAGTTATAGCTTTAATGATTCAATATAAAACAATGGACATAGAAAGGCATACAGTTTAAATGGAACTAAGATCAATATGAAACGTGGCAAAAAAACTTTTTCTTTTACTCCTAAACTGGCCAGTTAGTTTGTTTTTTTAAATCATTTCCGGCCCTCTTACATAGAAGTGTTCTATTGATCTTGTGATGTCTGTGAGCGTGGCGAGGGATTTCTCTGGATGTCAACACCAGCTTTACTACGTGGACGGACTGCGGCCTGCGCAACGGGTGAAGTCAAGCAAACAAAAGTAGGAGTGAAACACTTCTGTAGGAGAAAGAGAAATTAAAGAATGTGGTCAAAACTCACAAGCAGAGGCGGCGCATAGCGTAGGCGCTTTGGCGACCGACCACGTCCTGACGGTTCGAGGGGGTTTCGCGCATGGGAGTTAAGTCATTACGGTTAAATGACTGTACGTTTTGGTACTCCGTTATTTGGCATCGCCGTTTAAGGGCCGGAAATTTAGGCGCCTCTACGGGGCCTCGCAAAATTTACTTTGCCCACATAGAATTTAGGTCTTACGGCGCCACTGCTCACAAGTTGTATATAGCTATTATGTCTTCCTAATATGCCTCAATAGCATGACTCAGTAGTCAGTAATATGTTTCAGTAATATGACTTTGTAATATGACTCATAATGTTTCAGTAGTATGTCTAGATAATCTGGTTTCGGTAACGTCTCAGGTCACATGTCTCCCATCAGTAGACAAGTAAATGAACTTGGTCGTTGTCCTGGCCATTCAACATCCTCGCTATCGTTGTGATAGCAAACTGAAAACTGTGTATTGACCACCTTAACCCTTTAGACGCGTGTGGTACTTAAGCCTCTAAACACTAGCATTGTAAATCCATGTTTTGTATACTCATTGTAAAAAAGCTCAGCACAATAAGGGTTAAAGAAACGCAATTTTTTATTTTCATGATTCATTTAGAATCTGTAAGTGAATGGCTGGAGTCTGCTGATTCTCTGTAGATATCTTTCCGCCCTTGCTAAGGATTTAACACGTGGAATGTTTTTACCCCATTTGGGTGTCACCTGATAACTAACACCCGGTGAGCTCCACACTCCTTCACCCGCCACTGCTTTTTTTTCCTATTACGTTGTTTTTAATAAATCCATCTTTTTATTGTTCTTCCTCTGACCTTGAACCCTAAGGGTCGATTGGTTTTTTGGTAGAACGGCCTTAGGTAATTGAAGGCTCTAGGTAAAGTGAACTGGGTAACCCCAAAATAAAATTTTAAAAATTAAGACCGAAAATAAGCAATGAATTAAAAACCATCCTATATCTATATATCTAATTTTTTAAAAAAAGTTTAATTCATACAGCGCCTATTATAGTAACTAGCTCGAATGTGCTTCATGGACGATTCATGATCAAAAGTCTGGAAATAACGTTTCGACATTTCCCAAGCAGTGAAGATCTTCTAACATATGTAGTCTAACAGGTGGGTCTCAACCTTGAATCATAGTAGACGCTGGAGGCTGGAGCGAGGCTAGTAAACATGGTGTCTGGAAGTTTAGACACCGGATATTTAGGCACCGGATATGTAGACATGGAGCCATAGAGTTCTGTTTGAGATTTGATTCATGTTTCGTAATATTTTATCCCTAAAAAAAAAAAAATAATTTCTGAGTTCTGCGCATGGCCCCCACCAATCGGAGGCCCTAGACGGCTGCCTAGTTTGCCTATGCTTGTGCCCTGGTTGGATGACTAGTTGATGTATTGGTTGTTTGGTGGCTTGGGGTTAACTCTCGTGGCTGTAGGCCTATAACAAAAGGTGTATGTTCGGATGTGTGTGTGTGTGTATGCTTAAGATACGTGTGTTTCGGTCACCATCAGTTCGCGCACGTGGCGAGTGTGAGGGTTTAGCTTGTATGTGTATTCGAACTACTTCGGATGACCTCTACATACGTCATGACCTACTTATAAGTTGTCACTGCAAGCGTTTTACGGGCGACATTGATTTCAAGTACCAAATGTCACAATTTGACGTCACATTGAGTGCGAGTGTATATTTTTTCACGTTCATATTTCAATTACTGTAACGTAATCCAATAACCAACTGGCTAAAGTAATCCGATGAATCTGGGAAAGAAAAGTTGCGAAATCTTATTTCTTGCCCTATCAAGTTGTATTTAGTCTAACAGTCTAGCTAGATATGGCGCTCAAACACCAGGAAAAGAGAACACTGTGTTAAAAGAATCGTAAACAGAAGAAAATAAGAGTAGCTTCCCTTCGTCAACCTCGCCGAGTAACGCGTCACTAAATTGTGAAAGATAAAAAGATTAAATAGATTCAAAGTCACGTACACTTCTTTGATTTAGCAGACGATAAAGCAGACAAAATATATAGCGTGCATCCTTTTTTATATCAGACATAATATTAAAATGCGCTAATCACTTTTATAGTGTGCTTAATGTCATATAGTTTTTTTGTTTTTTTTTAATCTGTGTGTAGGAGGGAATGAGTTAAAGGATTGGGGGGAGGGGGTGGGAGAAAAAAATGTGAATGAGTGTGTATATAGGGGGGAGGGGGAGACAGGGTCTGGAAGAAGGTGTGCTTGTGCAGAGCCATCTCTGTGGAATTTTGAGTGGGACTTTGGGCAATAGAAATGTTGGACACATCAATCCGACATCATAGAGCTATTCACAGGCGGCTAGGGGGTGGGAAGTGGGGCAGCCCGACAGGGCCCAGGCTCCGCGGTAAACAGAATCTTTTGTCCGTTTGTCACCATCAGCCCATTGCACAAATATTCGTGACATGACACTCAGCCAGGGACCCGTGCACTGCTAAGGCTTATTCTGCTCACGATACTCGCAAATTGCTTTTTTGGTAGATAGAGGCATAGAGAGACTTAGGGAAGCACTTGAAACCAATACAAAAAAAAAAAACTCGATGTGTCTACTGCGAGGTATCAAATCAATGTAGACAGACCTGATGGTGTCCTTTAATTACTCACTTCACTGTGTCGTTTCAATCCATTTGCTAACCTATATATAATGAGAATCTTTTATGCAAATACTACAAAACTTTTTTAATAGTTTTTAAACTTGAATACAAGAGAACTAGTTCTATTTTCAGTACCTGGACATAACCATAATGTAGAACCCTATAAGTATAGCTTATTATTATTTCTTTGAATTTCTTGTACTTCCTATATATTTGCACGTTTCCACATTGACCAAAAGCTGATCTGAAAACACTCCGTCAGTCTGTCTGGGTAGATTCTTTTACACTTTTTTTCTACCACTTCTCATTCTCGTATCAAAATGCAATTTTTCACAATTATACATTGTCAATGACAACACGTAATTCAATAACAAAAAAAGTAATTAATTAGTTAATCAAATGGGGGTAATAACTTGTGTTTTAGCTGGAAAGGGGGATAAACCAAGCAATATTTATATGTATGGCAACTATTGGACAGTGCTCTCCCTTTACTCAATATATGCTTTGTTTTTCTTGTTTTTTTGTTATTATATTTGTTTTCAATAGTGTTCTATTTGGTCGTCTCCTAGTAGTACGAGATACTTTTTTTTTTCGCATTTGTGTTTGTCAATGCATGAATCAACTGTTTCAAATTGTACCACAATAGATGTGTACTTCAAATTGTGCCACGATAGATTCGCAGTATCAACGTACCACAATAGATGTTTACTTCAAATTGTGCCACAATAGATGTGTACTTCAAATTGTATCACAATAGATGTGTACTTCAAATTGTACCACAATAGATGTGTTCTTTAAATTATGCCACGATAGATGTGTACTTCAAATTGTACCACAATAGATGCGTACTTCAAATTGTGTCACGATAGATGTGTACTTCAAATTGTACCACAATAGATGCGTACTTCAAACTGTGTGACGATAGTTGTGTACTTCAAATTGTACCACAATAGATGCGTACTTCAAATTGTGTCACGATAGATGTGTACTTCAAATTGTACCACAATAGATGTGTACCTCAAATTGTACCACAATAGATGTGTACCTCAAATTGTACCACAATAGATGTGTACCTCAAATTGTGTATTACTCGTATGTATTTGTATTTGTCTCATTACAGGTGTGTAGTTCCATCATGGATGTCCGTTATATGGACATCCTCATTGAAGGAGAAAGGATTCCTGACGACGATAATTTCTTCCATTCCGCTTCCAAGCTTGACGCTCCCCACTCCGCCCCGCACTCGCGTTCTTCCTCATTCAAGAACAGACCACGCCCCAAGCTGAACCTGGACATACAGCTCGCCCAGAGACCTCGCACTAACAGTCTTCCAAATGCTTACTTACCACTTCCAGGTAAGTCTTGGACATTTTTTATTACAAAGGTTAATTCAACTCACTCTGTCTGTCAGTCTGTCTGACTGGTAAAAGTGCGTACACGTTATTTCTCGTTATTTCTCGGATCAAGCTGAAACTTCGCACAATCATCCATTGGCATAGACAAGACATGAATCAATAAAATAATAAGGAACTAATGAGTCAATCGATTACTGGTAATTGATTAGTTTATTTAATACCAACGAAGTAAACTTATCCTTCAGTATTCACGGATATGGCTAAATTTGTCGTGTTTAGTCCCCTAAATTATTTGTTAACGCTATTTCTCCATCACACATTCTCCGATCAAGTTGATGCTTTAAATAATTATTGTACCTAATAAAAACACGAATCAATAAACAAAAATACACAATAAGTCAATAAATATTTGGTAATGTAATTATTTGGTTGATATCAAATAAGGAAAATAACTTGTACATTATTGGTAGATATAGTTTAAGGACGGATCTTTTTCCCGTTAGATAAGCTTTTTTTTTTTTTGCTTGTTTTTACCTTGTGTTAAGATAAGATATAGATGTATTTGATAAGATATAGATGTATTTGATCAGATATAGATGTATTTGATCAGATATAGATGTATTTGATCAGATATAGATGTATTTGATAAGATACTGATGTTATGTTGATTTAAAGAAGCCAAGAAATCAGTACAACCATTATCTTTACTAAACCATAAAAAGATGGATGCCATGTCGCTCATTACTTTCTCGTAGCAGTCGTCTCAGTGTTCCGGGATTCAAACCTTGCCGCCACCATTCCCCCGCGAGAAGGTTTGGTCTTCGACGTATTAAATCTTCAATTCTGAAGGAACATCCGGAACATGTAGAGAAAACAAAAATATAAAAGAAATAAGGAATTCCTAAATGTACTCACTAGAGATTAAATGTCCTTTTATCAACGAATGTTGCTATTTAAAGGTTTGTTGTTGTGCAAATGTACACAATCTCCATAGTGATATCATGTCATGGAGAAAACAATAGAAAAGACAGTGCTTGAAGATTGTTACTATTATTAAGTCTTCTCTCTATCCCACCATTCCATTGTCTCCATTCAAGTCTTCTCTCTATCCCACCATTCCATTGTCTCCATTCAAGTCTTCTCTCTATCCCACCATTCCATTGTCTCCATTCAAGTCATCTCTCTATCCCACCATTCCATTGTCTCCATTCAAGTCTTCTCTCTATCCCACCATTCCATTGTCTCCATTCAAGTCTTCTCTCTATCCCACCATTCCATTGTCTTCATTCAAGTCTTCTCTCTATCCCACTATTCCATTGTCTCCATTCAAGTCTTCTCTCTATCCCACCATTCCATTGTCTTCATTCAAGTCTTCTTTCTATCCCACCATTCCATTGTCTCTATTCAAGTCTTCTTTCTATCCCACCATTCCATTGTCTCCATTCAAGTCTTCTCTCTATCCCACCATTCCATTGTCTCCATTCAAGTCTTCTCTCTATCCCACCATTCCATTGTCTCCATTCAAGTCTTCTCTCTATCCCACCATTCCATTGTCTCCATTCAAGTCTTCTTTCTATCCCACCATTCCATTGTCTCCATTCAAGTCTTCTCTCTATCCCACCATTCTATTGTCTCCATTCAACTTTTTTCACTATCCCATCATTCCACTTCCTGTCTTTCTATTGTTTAAAAAAAAAGTACTTTATACACTCCATACCAGTATTGAAGGTTTATCTTAGACTAAGATGTTAGTTCTGTGTTGGTATCTGAAGGTAAAGTAATAGACGAACGAGAGTAGGATGATGGAGTGATTTGTGAGGAGAAGAATTGTTAAGAGGGGGGGGGGGCGCTTACTTTAATACTGTGTTAACGTTTCAGGGGCGTCTCATAAATTTGTTCGTGATTAATCTTTTGATTTCTCTTATTTTTTCTCTACATATTTTTAGGAAATTGAATAGTCAATAAGTCCAATTTCGTTCCACTTTTTTCTTTCCTAGACAATTTCTCTCTGAGTCTTTCTGAAAAGTAATTTCCTATAAGTGTATTGATGACTTACACTAAAGAGACTCCCTTCCTCCAGGCAACGAAATCAAAGCTCACGTCTGCATGCAACAACGATTTCTGATTGGCTAAGTCACTGGTAATGACTCAACACCAAACTTAAACACGTTTGTCATATATTCGCTTCATGTCATCCCACCTGAAAAGCATTTTTTTGCACAATTGCAAAGTGCATAAGATCCTTTTAAATTCAAACTTCTAATGATCAGGTCCCGGTGGTGATAGCAGCACAGACATATATATTGTAGTAAATCTTTTAAGGATGAGAATACAATTACGCGTCTCGGAAGTTTTTTTTTATTTAGATCAAGCCAATTTTATCTTATCTTATCTTATATAATACAGACGTTACTTCAAAAAAGAAGATGATTACGTCCTACGCGTCATGCATTTAGTCATGCATATTAACCAATGACTTAAATTCTGCCAAGTCACTGGTTTTTCTGGCTAGCTCAGGCAACCCATTTTATTTTCGCTCAAAATGTTTTGCCATAAAAGTATGCTGTCTTCTAAATATCTATATATTTAAATGAATTAACGAGGGGCTTGCATGTTTATAAATTTAATTATGTAGGTTAATTGCTCTAAGCATTGGGCGGGAAGCTGTCTCCATAAGGATCTTTCAATGGCAACGTCTGAAGCCTCTTCCCACCTGGTGTCCTCTGCTCTAAGAATGTCAACGACACTAAATTGAACCTCAAAACTGCCAACTAAATGAAATCTACAAACGGAAGAACGTAAAGAGAATTCGATTCTGCAGTGCTAGAATGTGCGCAAAAAATAATCTTAGAACTTTAAATAAAAAAAACATAGCTTTAATACGCTTCCTTTATTTTGTACACCGGATACACCGAAAACTTGCTTTCTTTTTTTTTTTTTTTTTTGGATTTGACGCCATGTATGAAAGTCCATACTCTCCCATGCTTTCAGCACAAAAGCATTTTTAATTGTCTTCGCTCTACTCAAACGTGGTAATACTGTATGTCACGTGACTATTTCTAATCTTTATATGCTTAAGTTTTTATTACTATATTTAGACTATGCTACGCATACTTAAATCCTAAAACATCTAAAGGGCGGGGATGCCTTTCATAGTTATTCGATTTTGTTTATTTTTTTTGCCTACAAATCCACCTGTTTGTACCAATGAGGTCTACGTATACTTAATTATTAGGAAGCTTATAATGAGACTATTCGGTTTCTTTGAGCTGTTTAGCTCTCTGGACGTATGAATTCCCAAGAGATTTTGACGGCAATTATTAACTATGAGTGTGTAAGTGTTTGTGGAGCAGAAGTCAAAATTTTGCTGAAATAAAAAAGGCACGAAAATATTAAAGGCGTGTCAAAAAAAAATAAAGCTCATTGTGATTATTCGCACCAAATATTCATCCTAAGACTTAAGTTAGTAGGCTATGACATTTTACAGACATCATTTTTTGTAACCCTTATACACTTTCAATGTTAGAACCTCTGTTCTTCTTCTTCTAGCCAGCTTTATTGCTGCTGAGCTGTGAGCTCTTTTGCAGACTGTGCCAATGAAAAATAGTGTGCAGTTTTCTTCAGTTGTTCAGCACTGCCGTACAGGGTCTTGGATATGTTGGGCTGGAGTGGTAGTAGGGTTTGCCTGAGATGGATTAGGAAGGGGCATTCAAAAAGGATATGGTTTACGTTTCATAAGGGTGGGCGCAGTGTCTACAAAGGGAGAGTTGTGTGGGATTTATTTTATTGAGAAAGAACCCCTGTAGACTTTTAGACTCTGAACCCTCTAAAGACTTTTCATTTTAGAACCTTTGAAACTTCACGTCACCATCACTTGTGATCATAAAATCTTTGATCACACATTGATGTTGATATTCTTGTAATCCTTGCATATACTTTCTTCTTTGGATTTCTTTGAATTCGAGAACCCGCGTTTCCCTCCTTTTTCGTATTAATGTTCTTGGTCAAAGGAACCCGTAGGGAAGGTTACCTGGCCTCTTTGTTCCAATTCATATTTATGGTTAAAGTTTTTTATCTATTCAAACTATCTGTTCTTTACGTTCCACAGATCAGTTTTTACAACCAGAGCATTCTGGGATACAAAGAGTTCGGTCCTTCAAAACTACATCCAAAGGATTAATTAATCATGGTGACTCATTCAAGAAATCAACTAATAGGTAGGCAAATGACCATATGATTATGTTTCCAAAATTAGAAAAATAGTGAGACAGCTTAAAGTCTAAAGAGAATTAAAGAATTTCTCTCATAGTTTCAGCAAACACATCTATGAATATCTTTCTATATATTATATATTTACAAAATCCCTAGCTGACCAAGTCAACATTCAACACTAATTCTCCCACTTGGGCATGACAAACAATAGACAATTTAGCCTGTTATTACTTCCCTTGTGCCCAGAACAACTAAGCACTTTTAGGATTGAAATGGGAGCGTTTAATTTTCCCCAAAACATTATGTTATCCGCCATTTCGTATAATACGTTTTTATTACGCTGATATACAAATATTTGATAGCAACAAAAAAGTATTTACCTTTTTTTAAATAGCAAAAAAAAATAATTCCTTTTATTCTTTGAATATATACATTTCCTTCTAATTTTTTTTTCTATTAAAGATGACTGTTGACAAATGAATCAACAAAATCTCACTTTGTCTTAATAGATAAAGAGTTTAAATATGTAATACATTCCTGTTTCATTTATTTTTCACATGATCTAGATATAGTCAAAAGAAACAAAAGCAAGTAATTAAACTAAATTGATATTTTCTTCTTTTTTTTCGAGATCATGTACTATAGGTATGAAGTCTTGAGCACTTAAAGCACTATTCATTATGACTGGATCTAGATCGAATATGAAGGTCTTTTAATCTAGATCTTTAAGTGTTTTATGGTTGTTTGTTGTTTTATATATATATGTATAAATGGTTACCTGACATTAGATGGGGAAATGTAAAGGCGGTTGGTCGTTGTGCTGGAAACATGGCACCCTCGTTAACCGTGGGCCACAGAATCAGATTACCTTTACATCATGTGCCCTATACATTACAAAGTCTGAAAGGAGAAATTTACTATTTTTTAGGTCTCTCTCTAGATCTCTTTTTAGCACTAACTTAATATTGACCTCGAAGTAGCTTAAGGCCTCGAGCATGCTGTCAATGTAAATTCTAGCGGAGCATAGCTTTCACTCTTGAGATCATTTTCTATTCAGTTGTCATTCAAAAAGAATCGCCTTGTGGTTTTTTCAGTCTCCGGTCCTCGGGGAGTGCAGGCTCTATACCAGATGGCTCGAACAAGTTGCCGAGAAAGTCCAGTTGTGTGTCCGATGAAAGTGGACCCAACAGTGAAGAAATTCAAATTGTTATCCATCCAAGTGACCTTCCTGTATATAGGTTAGTGGGTTTTCTACTTAGATTATGAAATTAAAGGGTTAAAATATTGTCGATTTTCATATTCACAGTAATATGCTTTTTTGTGCGAATTTGATTTATAATCTCATTCTACGGTACCAAAGAGTGCATATCAAATAAGTACAAAGCACCATTGTTGCCTTGTGGCTATACCTAATCATGGGAAAGGCTTCGGGAGTCAACCCTGAGGAAAAATCAGGAGCCGGCGAGGCTTAGGCAGATTGCAGCACTCATTGCTACACCCTGGCAGAGTCTGCGATGCTGCTGATCCCAAAATGTATCGGCCCTTCCAGTTCCTTTGGATACATCAGCTTCGTGGAAAGAGGGCACTGATGTTGAGGGCAACATTGTTCCAACCATAGCTAATGCCCAGGCATTCATCTCATTTTCATGAAATGAACCATTGTTGCTTTGCGACTGAAGGAGACCATAAGAATGCAAACATTTGGCAATATGGTAGTTTTAAAACTTTCGTTTAAAAAAATCTAGCATTAAAATAAATTCCTTTTTACAACCAACATTCATTGATTTGATGTTTTGTAATGTATGAATCAAAAGCCTACTAACTGATTTACAGCATTCAAATTTTGTCCATGACTTTGTCTAAATATTGAGAATGTAGACATTATGTCATCTAAATTGTATAGCTTAGAATTCATTCGAAATAAAATAGCACATGACTTGGTTTCCGGTTGTCTTTTTCATGTGTCCTTAACTGGCGTGACTTCTTATGCTTCACAGAGTCCTTATGATGGGGGCATCCGGGGTTGGGAAAACAGCCTTGACGAGACAGTTTATGACATCAGAGTACAAAGGAACGTACATTGAGTCACCTACACGTGAGTGTATAGTGTGTAGTAACTGTAAATAGACATTGCCATAGTAACACGGGCAGAGAACTCTTTAACATGATCAGGAAAAGTAACTGTAGTAACACGGAGAAAAAGTAAGCTCTTGACAGATCTGTATGTAAGGAATCTCTCTGACTCTCTCTCTCTCTCTCTCTTTTCTTTTCTTGCTTTTTTTCTCTGCTTTTTCCACTTTCCTTTCTTCTTTGCTTCCACGTTGATTCACATATACATTTTTTATGTTGTTTAGACTCTTTCTTTTTTATGTCTCATTGGTTTTCTCGTTTGTTTTTGTCTCTTTTTCTTCAAAGTCCAAACTAATCGATCATTTTATATTCTCTTCTAGGTTTTGTTTGAAAGTTAGGCATATCTTTCTATGTCTCTATTTTCCTCTATTCTCCTTTTTCTCTTCCACATTGGAGACATGTTCCTTCCTCTTCTATTGCTCTCTCTCTCTCTTTCTCTCTCTCTAACACACGTACAAAATCACACCTACCATCTCTCTTAATTTTAATGTCTCTCTCTCTTTCACAAACACACACACACACACACACACACATTCACTCTGTCATATTCATTCTTTCTATTTTCCCTCACCTTTCTTTTTCTCTCTTTCTCCTCCTATGGTATTGCCATCGTAGTTTCTAGAGCAACCATTAAAAAACAGTATCCACTCCATAAGTAATGATCATCCGGGATCATCCACATATGACGTCTAAATAAAATTAATTAAACTTGGGTGGGTGAACTGAAAGTGGACATGGTGGGGGGGGGGGTGAGTATCGCCTTAGCTAGATGATACACATAATGAAAACTTTTCAAATTTAACAAGATTAATAATTATTGCTTCATCATTAAATTTATTTTGACACAGGGGCGGACTGGCTATATGGGCATTCGGGCAAATGCCCGGAGGGCCGGTACTCAAAATGGGCTGGTAGGGCCACCTAAATAACCTCATATTGAACGTATTAAATTGTTAAATGTTTTATAATATTCTCTTATACAAGGGGCCCCATGCGCCTTGTTTTTTTTTTTAAATCTTTTACAGACTCTACAGTGTAATGCTAATTTAATCAAACACATTTTTCGAAATAATGTAATAGCTTACAGTGCTACTAGCATGCTCCATCGCTTTAGGGCCTATATACTTAGTGATTAAAAAGAAACATAAGACCTATATTTCTTGTAAGGATATAGTGTTCACTTTATGCGTGCGTTCAGTTATCGATACATTATCAAACTTAATATAATGATTTTGAGGACAGGTAGACCTAGACTTGGATGTCCATCATAGGATATACATTTTGAGAGGGGTGGGTTGTATAAAAATGCCAGGGCCGCTTTTAGCAACCAGTCCGCCCCTGTTTTGACAACAAATAAGCGGAATGTCTTCTAATCTATAGTTTCGTAAACTGATGTGAAGGTTTTACCTTGTCGATATACTTCTTTTGTTTTCAAGCTGTTTCTTATCAAATGATTTATTAAAAAAAAAAAATCATGTTCCTAGTTTCCATGTCCTAAAATTATAAACGTTTGCAATTATGAACGTTGAGACTTTTTGTCTTTCTTCGTTCCAAACTGTAACATTGACGGGTCAAATAGCTAGTCCGAAAGCTAGATGACTGCTGCAATTGAAGAGACAAATAAATAAATAAATGATAGCTTTTATATAGCGCTACTTTCATGCTTATAGCGCTCTGGTCCAATTTCATTTGTGAACCAGTGGAGGGGGGGGGAATGGGAGAAGTTTTTTTCGTGCTGCCTTTAGGCGCTCAAACACAACTCTGTTCGAGTCGGGTGTCGAGCCCCCAGCCCCCTTCATAGGTCGCCAAGCCAAGCCAACTCAAGAGCACTTAGCCTCTCGCTCGACCACGCATCCCACAAATAGGGCCTAAATAAAGATTTTTCCTTGCAAAACTGCGCAAAGGTTTTTAGCATTTGTTTTTTATTTTTTTTTAGAGCTGTCTTTGAAAGGCTTTTTATGCACCCTGGTTAGCAGACGTGAAGAACGTGATTATCGTTCTTTGATAATGTAGAAGGAGAAATGCTTTTTTAACCATTTAGTTAATGTTTTCTTCCTGTTCAGCTGTTCAATGTGCATTGTAAGTACCACGGAAGTTTAATCATATTTAAATTACAGTCCGGAGCGCGACAGTCTTACTGTTAGAGCATGGAATGGGTTGCCTGAATCAGCCAGGAAAACCAGCGACTTAGCAGAATTTAAGTTAACATGCATGACTACGTTGACACATGAAATTCCTAGGACTCAATTAACTTCTGTTTTGAAATAACTTCTGTAATTTATAAGATAAAATTAAATCTATTATTTTTCAAACCAAGAAAAAAAATAATAACTCAAAGGAAAATTTAAATTGATAATGTCACACATGTAATCCCCTACTAGGCGTAGCCTATTTATTAATTTGTGACATAAACTTGAGAAACGTTCAGCAAAACGTTTAAAAAATAATAATAAGCTTGAATTTATTGTACAGATCTATACATATAGATCTATTTCGATACAGAGATGTGAGAAATTACTAATGAAATGAGAATATTTCGAACGAATAAAATCAACATTTCAATTCACTTCCAAACCTCTGCTTTCAATACAATAAACACACGACTTCCGTTTCCGAGTTCAACTTTTTCATCTTTTCTTCTTGGTTCACCCCCCCCCCCCCCCCGCTTTTCCTCTGTTGGCTAATGGTCTTGCAAGTCTAGCGAATGGTTACATCCGACCAGAAAACAAACACTCACACACTCCATAACACCAAAGGACAATTTTCGTTAACAAGCATTTTAAATATATTGATACGAATTATTCCCTGTAATATAATAAAAATACAAAGTCCAGATTTTTGTAACTAATAAAATAATTCATACGTTTGTTTTATCTGATTTTCCCCGCCCGCCTCCTCAGCTGAGATAGATATGGTAGAACCTGAGCTGAATGTGAACGTTTTGTTAGATGAACAGGAGTCTACACTACACTTTCTTGATGAGGAACAGGTGAGACCCCCCAACTAATTACCTTGATATGTAACTCGAATGGCTGTGCGTTTGCGAAAACGAGTTTGTTCCCCCTGCCTTCATATTACGTTAGCCTAAGCATTTTTTTTATATTTCTAGCTACCTAGCTATATAGTTCAGTGATATCTAATCTCTTTTGGCCAGGAATATATATAGGCCTACAAGTACATCAAGGGCTCATCCAATACATATTCTTCTTTAATTTATCCATTTTAAGCAATGTGGGCAGAGGTTTTCTTAGACCGGAAGCACGTGACGTAGGCTACGCTATAAGATTCCCGCGTCACGGACCTGATATCAGGGTCATCCTTTGGCGTAGGCAAACTATGCAACCCTCTATTGCCTCCGATTGGTGGGGGCCTTACAGAGGACTTACAGATTATTTTTTTAGAGACCAAATTGCGAAACATGGATCAAATTACAAATAAGCCTAGCTCTGAGTCTCAACAATAATTAAAGACTTATTTACGAATGTTTACTAAGTTAAGATCTTCTTGTTAAACTCCACATGTTAGAAGACCACTGTTTCTTTCTTTTGGTGAAACGCCTAGATGTTATTTATAGTCACGTGATCATGAATCTTCCATGAAGCACACTCGTCCTATTGGCGCTTGAATTGAAAAATCCTTTTATTACATCTGTACGAATATGTTTTAAGATGATTACAGAATGCTAATTGATCGCTACAGAAATTGCGGTATATGAATATAACTCATTTGTCGATTTAGATATAGATACGGGAAAGTTTGTTTTTTTATTCATTGCATACTTTTCGGTCTTAATTTTTATTTCTATACTTTATTTGGGGCTGCCTATCGTGCCGTTTGGCGCTGTACTGTCTTTTGGATTTATCGATGGTCCCGGGTTCAAACCCTGCCCGCTCCCATCCCCCGTCGTCCTGCGGGGTGTTTGGACTAGGAAGTAAACTATCTTCAACTCTGAAGGAACATCCGAAACATGTAAAACATTTTACAAACAAACTTCGCCTAGTGCCTCCAGTTACATAAGGTCTGGTCTGCTGATATGGCCCCCGGCCGTAGGTTGGGTATCATTGATATAGATCTAGATCAAATACAATTAACTACATCCAGAATCCAGGACGATTAGCTCTAGTTCTAGTCTACATATTGGCAGGTTTAAGATAATGGCAGATCTAAATCTAGATTTTAATAATTACGTCATAGCTGGGAAACTAAGGGAAAGTAAAATAGGGAAGAAGAAGGTGGATAAACATTAAAACGCTCTGGAAAGTCAATTAAAAATGCTGTTTTCAAATAAAAAGACACCCCCCCCCCAAAAAAAAAAAAAAGAAGAATGTAAATACTATAACTAGTATGGGCTAAGAAACAGAGCGTGATTCCCTGGAGAGAAAGTTGAAAAACGGTTCCAGACTCCTGGTGTCAATTATTGAGGGTAAATAATGCGTTGCCAGTGGAAAGAAAAAAGAAAACACAAACTGGAATATCGGTTTTGAACCTGCGTAATTTTGTCTGAGATGCTACAAAAACAAAATTTTTGAGGCTACAATTAGACGAACAGCTACGCAAGACTTTTGATTAAAACTCTGGTTTGTTAAATGTAAAACAAATATTGCAAAATTGATATTTTTGACAACGATTAACAATGCAGTGTGAATGTTGGTCTGGTTGACGTCACATATAAAATTAAATATTAAATTAAATTATATATATATATATATATGTTTGTGTGTGATGCATACAGGCCTGCGCTAATATTATTGGTATACCTCAATTGAAAATAGCTTGACTATTCAAGTGACATCAAGCTCAAGTGGAGGTTGTAATTTAATAGCGTCTATTCCACTTTCGGGGGCCTCTTAAAACAAACAAAATGACACACAACTGGATTCTCAGAGCATGGAGCAAGTAGATAGCGTTATATACCTTGGGAGTGTATTCACCATGTCAGGTGGAACAGATGAAGACATTAAACGTCGTATAAACCTAGCGCGTCAGACATTTACACTAAAACCAAGTTGGAAATCTTCCCATATTTCTAAATAGACTATAATAAGAGTCTTTAACTCTAAAATCTCAAGGCAGTTCTATATAGGTTGAAACATGGGCACAACTTACACACTGCTGGAGATGGGCTGACAGTGAAATATAGAGGTACAGAAAGTGTAGCTGGATTAGTCATACCCAATAACAGAGCTACACATTAGATTGAAACCCCCCAGGGCACAAGACGCAGAGGAAGACCAAAAAGAACACGGCGACGCAGTGCACTAGATGATGCTGAAAGGAAACAGCTTGGAAGCAATTAAAAGACTGCTAGGCTAAGTGATTGTGGAGAGTGGCTTGTTTTTAATGAGAGTTAAGTCCCATGGGGAATACAAAAGACAGATAATGAGGTTAAAAACGAAAAAAAAAAAAAAAAAAAATAGATCTGTACACCAACAGCTTTACAAACTGCAAAGAGAATTTCATTTTCTATATAGCTTATTAATTAATTTTTTTTAACTAATTAATGTTCAGACCTTGCGATCTGTGTGGAGCAGATGATGTTTAGGTCATCTTATTATGTGGCCCACGGTTAACAAGGGTGTCATGTGACCAGAACAACGACCCACTGCCTTTACTTTTCCATAACTAATGTTAGGCACGCACTAGAGTTGGGTGGACTCAGAGTTGCCCTAACGATCCCGAAATTAAAAATCCCAGTTTTCACCAGGATTTACACCCGGGACCCTAAAGTGCTTTACCGCACCTCCCTAATCAATGTTTAGTATTTAAAAAATTATGACTTTTGGTCTTATTTTTTAACGAAAATGTGCCATTTTAATATTTTTTTAAATCCATTTTTTATCCCACAGTATCCAGACATTCTAAAGGAAGAGCTTTCAATAGATGCCTACGTAGTTGTTTTCTCAGTCTCTGACACCTCGTCCTACAACTATGCTGTGAAAACAATTCGGACGCTGAGAGAGGTTCAGAAAACACATAAAGCAATCATTTTAGTTGGCAATAAAATTGACTTGGCAAGACAAAGGAGGGTGGCCAGACATGGTGAGTGTATGAATAGTGGAGAGTTTCACGATAAACTAAACAGTGTCAAGGACGCTAAATCAAACGTCACTGTTGCCAACTAAATAAAAAAAAAAAGAATTGAGCTCTAATTTTAACAATATCTCAACGAGTGGCTCCGCAGTAGTTGATCCTATCTATTATATTAGTCCATTTATATTAAAGCTTGAAGAGGACAGGGTCCTGCAATTACTAATATCAGGCAATGGTAATGAGTAACAGTTAATTTTTTTAAATAAAGGTGTCTATAAGAATAATATTTAATCTGCACTAGCCTATATAGTTGGTTTGGTGCCAACTATGGTTTGCCTTTGCCATGTCCCACTTTTTTTTATAAAAATAAAATATATGTCAATGTACCGAAACAATACAATTAAAATAAACTTCAGTTATACAATATTAAATTAAATACTAAATTTATTTTCAATATTATTTTCAACAATGTTTTATATATATATATATAGATGCCTTAAGAATTGCCAAGAAATTTGACTGCCGCTATATAGAGACATCTGCAGCATTGAACCATCATGTTGATGAACTGTTAGTGGGTATCCTGAGCCAGATCAGAGAACGAATGTCAGGGGCCACGCATAGTCTGGCACCTCCGGCTCCGTGCAAAGTGAGATCACGCTCCAAGTCTCCCGGCAAGGCCATCACGGAGTTTTTCTCAAAAATATTTGGGGCTCACAACAAAAAAGCAAAATCCTGTGAAACTTTGTTTGTTCAGTAGACCGTGACTGATCGATGGAGCACTCAGTCAAGGATGATTTTATTTACGAACAATACAAAAAGACAGCTACATTTATTATGGTAATGAGAATGCCAAGGAAGATGAGCTATTTCATCATTTGATTTGTTTAATGTATAGCCAAAGATGCAATAGACAAGCCTAGCCATTTCAATAATAACTGCATTGTTTATTGATAAATTAATGATAAATAGATAATTAATTATAACATTATTTTTAAAATTAACAAAATCCCTGTTTTCTCTCTCTCAAAAATGGTTCTTAAAGGCACAATGTTAATTTATTGTAATTAGTTTAGTTTCGTTTGTGAATGGAAAGTTGTAGCCACTTTGGCAATTAAAAAGAACAGCCGATTAATTTAGTATGTCCAAAAAAAGAAATATAAGGATTCTGACGCTATTAATTATCCTCGCTTGAACTAACATGAAAATATTATAATTAGTAGTGAACATATTTTTACTCTTTAGTAACGTATTTTACTGATGTTCCAAAACTGTTGTAAAAAATTAACTTTGTTATTAAAAGAGTTCCATGTGTCATGAAGATAAGATTGTGAAGATATACAATAAGAGTAAAGCCTTCATTGAATATATAAAAAAAAAATTCTTGAATGTAACTAAATACATTACCATAATAAAAACAAATATGTTTAATGGCTAATATTGAATTTGTCTTAATATTGTAAGACAGCAGCTACGTATCTCATGCCTTTCTAGAAAAAAATGTATAGGCACTGGTATCACTTGTTTAGATATAGCTTGCCTACTTGTTTCACACAAAAAAAGCGTTTTCTGACTGTGGCACCTGATCGAATCATTGTAGATAAGATAAGAAGATAAGATTTAGAAATATCTTATTTGAATAGTAGCTTGACGAACGGTCTTCTTTTAGATAAAATATGAGGAAATGTCAAAATGTGCATAGAGATAGCACCTGTTAGCTTCCATTAATATGTAGTTATAGCTTTACTTTGAACAGAACACACGTTTTTGATACCATAGATTAAATTTTGCCTTTTATTTAGGTCATGGTTAAATGAGATCAGTACACTGAAATCAGTTAGGCCTACCTTTTTTTTACTTAAACTGCTACTATTTTTAAAATAATTATTGAATCTAGATTGACAGAGAAGAGTGTGAAAATCAAATACATTTATAAGTTATTTAGAGTGCGGCTCATTTGTGGTGCTACAAATATTATTCTAATTTTGCCATTCAAGCAACCATTGTTCTCATTCTTTCTATAACACAGTGTGAAAAAAAAATGTTTTGGTATTTCTACAAGGTAATTGTACAATGTTCATGAATGTCTTACAACTTAACACTTGTGCACTTCTATGTCATTCTTTCTAGTTTATATAAAGCGAGAGACTTAATGATACAAAATAAATTTTGTTATTAGTATGATTGAAAACAAAAATTGTCAGAGGATATCAGGTTTTGTATTTAAATACTGGACCTATAGTATGACAGCTAAAAGGGCATTATGCCTTAGTTGTCGTTGCAGCCCCACTGTGGATCCAATGTGTACCTGATGACCGTTATAAAAGAGAGTTGCAGTTAACCCTTCACCCTTCCATGCCTTAGTTTCTTATCTCGGTGATGTAAAGGTCATGAGGTCTGCTTCATCTCTTCACCCACAAGACATTCACAGACCTACTAACTAATTGATCTCACTCAACATGACCTTTCTACAGCTTCACACCCCACCCCCAATATAATACAACCACCTTTCTTTACGACCCCCTCCCCCGCATCCTTTGATTTAAAACTTCGATAATGTACTAAGCTTAGTGCACATAAGCTCTTGTTTGTGGATTTACTACCCAGTCAGGGTTGGCCTTAGGCATAGGCAAACTAGGCAGCCGTCTAGGGCCTTCAAACAGGGAAACATTTTTCGAGAAAAAAAGTGTGAAACTTAGATCAAATCTCTAATATAGAGGAGCTCTATGTCTGTTAGCCTAGATCTTAGTTTCTACTATAACTCATGGTTTATTTTGGGAATGTTTAGATCTACTGATTAAACTACCTATATTAGAAAACCTTTGTTTCTTCCAATTGCTGAATATTTGAAAACGTTATTTCAAGTTAGGTGCATTGAAACGCAAAGGAATGGTGGAAAATGCAAAGAGGGGCTTTATTAGATTTCTTGACTTGATAGCATTACTTGTTTGAACGAAACAATTGAAATTGCGTTATTCTATTTTTAGGGTGTTTATTTTTGTATTTCTATTTCATTTAAGGCCACCAAATTCACTTTGCCTAAGGCCTAGTTACTTACTGAAATCTATATCTGAAGTCTACACTGAAACATGCCTCTGACAAGGCTGTATTCTACATATAAACCAATGTGTCGGAATCATTATTTTGATAATTGATTGTGTTTAGGGACTGTGGAGTATTATTGCTACTTTAAAATTTTATGGTTAAAAGATAATGCTCCATTTGCTCATGTGAAAAAAATCGTTTGCATATTTTTTTTATCCTTTCTTATATAATACAGACGTTAAGAAGATGATTACGTCCTATAAAACTGCTTTAATTTGAATGGAATTTATGTACTTGGACCTGCTTCCTAGAACAAAAATTTAAATGGGCAATTTCATTATGACATTTTTATTTTTTTTTTACAATGTGTGCTCTTAATCATTCCTGCTACACATTTCCTGAACTCAAGGCTGAAAGTGTATTATGCATTGTCTCCCTTAGTATAATTTGCCGTTTCAGCCATTGGACTGAAGTCTATGAGATTATATTGCACAGAAATCTACTTCTATATTTGTACAGATTCATAGCATGGATTTGTCGTGATTTATTTTTTTCAAAAACAATGTCTATGTATATGATCTGCTGAATTTATTTCAAATGTTTGTATATAGTGTAAAGTTATAGCTTCTCAAGACGTTTTTGTCCCATGATCCTCTCCAAGAAACACAGAAATGTCACTGTCATTTAGACATTTATTGTATTTATACTATTCTTTTTAAGCATTTACTAATCTAGTAAAAAGTGGTCTTGGAATGTCCACTTGTAAAAAGATTTGCTCAACCCTTTACTAATTTGCCTCTGAAAACTACTCTGATTGTCATGGTTCTTATTTTAGAAGCCCTGGAAAAGTGAGCTTGTTTTTTTAAAGGACTTTTAAGCAGCATTTTTTGCCACTTTGAAAAAATGGGATGAAACCATTCATCTTTTTATTACTAGTACTTCTTACTTTAAACTTCACACACATGTGGTTTTTGTTCTTAGAATAAAGCTTTCTATTTTTTTTTATTCTTTATTAATTAAACGTTTCTTTAAATCTGTGCAACTAATTATAAAAGCTTTAAGTAAATCTAATCGCAAATATGGTGTAAAATATCTGTTCGTTAGAGGGTATTTTAGTAGCCCATTAAGACTACTAACAGGTTGGATACTATCACAATGACTTTTCGAAATTCCTATTTTCCAGCTGGTAAAGAATGTGCTGTTGAGTTAGTCTATTTGAGTTACTCTTTTTGCCAAACGTGAAAGAAATGTGCTGTAAAAGTAATTGTATTGGAGCCACACTGCTGATGTACATGTTATAACATTTTTTTGAAAACAAAATCTGAGAATAAATATGTGACTTTTGGAGTTTTTGTTAGAATATTGTATTTTAATGTTCACAATTAACAAGCTTTTCTGTTTTTTTCCAAACAAGTTTTTTCACCACAGTGTGGTTGAGCTGTACTGCCTGACTTTTTGGGCTACTAGATTCTATTTTGTTTGTTAAACAATTTGTTTAAATGATTGGATCTCATCTTAAAGAAGACCATAAATATTTTGCGATATTTCTGAGTACCAAAAGTAGCCGTTACTCCTTTGTGGATAGTATGAATTAAAACATTAGCAGGAGTTAACCGGCCAGGGGGCCTTCAGGCAAATGCCTAGTCACCCGAGTGGCTGGCACCCAATTTGCCGGATAATCCACCGAATGGGTCACTTTGAATGACAGCAAGTCCATTAAAACGATGTCATAATATGGAGAACTCGGTCTTCGACAACCATTTGTAAAAGATCTCTTCCATTTGAAATAAGATTATGGTATAACATATACGAAATGATAATTTTTAAAAAATCTAACTCACTACAAACACACGTCGTTAATGTGTCACGTCTCTGGTTCTTCCATCCCTTCCACTATCACGCCAATGATATTCATCATAATGTGTCACGTCTCTGGTTCTTCCATCCCTTACATTATCACGCCAATGATATTCATTATAATGTGTCATATCTCTGGTTCTTTCATCCCTTCCACTATCACGCCAATGATATTCATTATAATGTGTCACGTCTCTGGTTCTTCCATCCCTTCCACTATCACGCCATAAATATTCATTATAATGTGTCATATCTCTGGTTCTTCCATCCCTTCCACTATCAGGCCAATGATATTCATTATAATGTGTCACGTCACTGGTTCTTCCATCCCTTCCACTATCACGCCAATGATATTCATTATAATGTGTCACGTTTCTGGTTCTTTCATCCCTTCCACTATCACGCCAATGATATTCATTATAATGTGTCACGTCTCTGGTTCTTCCATCCCTTTCACTATCACGCCAATGATATTCATTATAATGTGTCACGTCTCTGGTTCTTCCATCCCTTCCACTATCACGCCAATGATATTCATTATAGGACTATCACTGACAGTAACCATGTTGAAAGTAAGGCGGATGTTTTAGTTGTGCACAGGCTGGAGAGTTTCTGATGAAACCACGAGGTGGTCTGGCGTAATACAAGTGAAATAAAAGGACTGCCGTAATATGTAAAGCTTGATTATGCAGCGAAAGCTGAACGTATGCAGATGCAGGCTTACGTAACACATTGCATTTTTACATGTGGGAAGGCTAGTAGGTCACATGACATCTCAAGGAGTAAAAAATAAATTAGAGTAAAGCATAACAATTGAAAAGGAAACAAAATGAACAGTTATTGCCATCGTAAACTACAGTCATTTGAGATTCAACCCTACACCAAATAAAACATTTTACACATTGATTAGTTTTTCTATTAGCTTCTGGGCTCCATTAATAGAGTTCAGTGAATAGAAGATTACATATTTGACCTACACTTTTAAAATAGAAGAGTAGCAGGATATTCTAGTGTAAACACCTCAGAATATGCATTTTTTTAAGTTTTAAATACAGGAAATAATGCATGGCGCCGGGGGTCCAATGACGTTCATTTAGCTCTAGAAAGATCCTGTTCTTGGATACAGGTACCCATTAGAGCTGGGTGGACTCAGAGGCGCCCAAATATCTCGAAGTTAAAAATCCCAGTCTTCACCAGGCACGCACACACAAACATACATATATTTGTATGTTTATGTGTGCAATGGAGAAAAAAACTCCTCTCCCCCCCCCCCTTGAAAAAAATCCTGGCTTCACCCATGCCCTAAACGTTAATATATTCCTACCTATGAAGGGGGTTCGAGGTTCGACCCCCGACTCGAGCCGAGTTGTGTTTAGTGAGCGCCTAAAAGCAGCACGGAAAACCTTCTCCCAGATACCCCCCTCCCCCCACTGGTTCACAAATGAGATTGGTAGTAGCACTATATAAAGCCATAGTTTAATTTAATTTATTTTAACTAATTTCAACTAGATCAAATTTTACCAATAGACTATCTATAGCAACGGTGCTCAACCTTTTTAGTTTCTCGACCCTTTTTTACAATTGCCACTTTGCGGTGACCCCAACCGTAAAATCCTGTTTTTGCTAATGGTATAAAATCGCAGTCATAAAGTCAACATCTTATATCAATTGCCAAAGCTGTATGTTTAGTCACGAAACATTGAATATTTCTGCTTACAACTACATTACAAATAAATGACATTTAACCTTTATTACCTTTATGTACTTTTATATTGCGTAATCACCATATTCATCTTGTGGTCTATGCCAGAGAGCAGATATATAATTTCCAGGATTACCTGATTGATACATCCCCAGGCAGCTATTCAGTGAACAGTGTCATTAGATACGGAGACTGAATTAAATTTGGTAGATCGAATAAAATATTCGGCTCCAATCATGACTCGAACAACGTATCAGGAGGCTGGAAACAGGAAGTCATCAGCAATGATGTGAGGTTTCATAGTTCTAGAACTTCTAGCAATTCTGAAGGCCACCAATTAAGAAGCTTCAACGACTGCTATGTTTTGTTATTTGTATTTGCCAGCAGTTAGGGCTCTCTTTACATCATCGGTTCACATTTCCAATGCTGTATATATTTTCTTGTTACAAAACTCTGTCTGGTAAAAAGTTTAAACTCCTTATTTCTCACACACACACATTCTCAGATCAAGTTGAAACTTTGCACAATCATTCATAGGCGTAGACAAGACTTGAATCAATAAAAAAAAAAACAATGAGCCCATTAATTACTGGTAATTAATTTTTTTATACCAACAAGGGGAATTAATTCTTCAGTATGCACAGATATGGGTAAATATGTAGGGTTTGGTCCCCTTAGATAATTGTACACTTTATTTCTCCCACACCCGTTCTCGGATCAAATTGAAACTACAATTATGTATTGTACCTAACAAAACTTGAATCAATTTTTTTATTAACCAATTAGTCAATTAATTATTGGTAATTAATTATTTTGTTTGATATCGAATAATGGAAATAGCGTCTACATTATTGAGATGTATAGTCGTAAGTGTGGAGTTCTTCCCCTTAGATAAGTTTTCTTTTTAAAGGGTTTTTCTTTATTTTTGCTTGTTCATATTCAGAATGTATTTAACAGTTGGGAAAAAAGCCAATCATCGAAAAAGTAGCTTATTAAGCAGTGTTTCTCGAGCTTTTACCACTAATTCCCCTTCCCCCCCGGGGCCAACCGAAAAAAAAATCGACCAGTAAGTGCCGTTAATGAAAAGCAAACTTACAATTTTCCGTGTTTTACTTTGCAAAGTTTGTTTGTAAATCCTCCTAGTCCAAATCTCCCGCAGGACAAGGGATGATGGCAGCAGTAGGGTATGAACCCAGGACCATCGAGACGACTGAACGACAGTCCAGCGCGCATACCGCACGACCAGGCAGCCGTCTATTTATTAGGTAACTACACTATGTTTTGATTCCAATAAATGTTCGTTATAACTATCCCGTTACGTTTTTCACAGATACTCCATATTTTAAAAATTGTTTTTATTTTAATTCTAGAAAAAAAAAATCTTATCATAGTATGCCTATCCCCCCTCCCCCCACTACATTCAGCATTAAAGGAAAGATTAGGGAGATTATTTACAACCCTTTGTAATAATATTTAAAAAAAAACAAAAAACTAAACATACAAAGAGCTCCTGTATCTCATCGGTTGTACCCTGACCTCCACAAAGCTGATGAAATAGGAATTTCCAAGTAACAAGGGCAAAACAAACATCTCAATCACAAGTTTGATCTAATTAATAACGATTCCGTTTCAACGGCTGTAGGCCTTGTGTTAGACAAAGTTTAGTTGACTGCGAACTCATCTGCGTCACCACTGTCAAATCGTTATCCTTTCAATGTCTCAAGTGAATTGAATTATTTCCTTGCCTTTGAATAAAATTTACATACAGATCTATAAATCAAAAATCTAATCTGTATCGAAATATCAAGGTTAGATTGATCTTTCTTAGCATATTACAAGCTTAATTAAATCTATATAAATCTATATTCTTTAGATTCTAGGCTATTTTTATCCTCATCTAGATCCGAATAGATCTAGATCTATCTAGATCTAGATTTTGACACCTTGTCACGTTTTTAGTAGGCCTATGATCCTGAGCTAGTCAAGCTCTAGTCTATCTAGCCTATGTGGTAAGGCTACCCTAGCAGTAGCTGTGGATGTCTAGATCTAGATGTAGATCTCAATACGAAATTGTCTGATATCTAGATATATAGAGATCTAAATCTCTAATTGCATTTGTATACAAATGTATTGGAATATATATTTAGTAAAGTTTCCCTTTCTGACCTTACGAACTATAGGGCAGATGTTGTTAAGGTCATCTGTTTCTATGGCTATCGGTTAACGAGCAGGGTGTCAGGTTCAGAAGCCGAACGCTTAACCACTCAGCCACCGCGCCCCTATATATATATATTCTGGATCTAATATAGAATAAAGATAATCCAAATGGAACAAAAAGAGATCTAGATATCTTGATTTTAATTCTATATAGTCTATATCAGTTTCGGTCTATTAAAAGGCCCTTAATACTTAATGTGAGGCATGCGTGCTTGCCTGGTAGTATGTACGGTATATTAAATGTTTTTTTTTTAATTAATAAATAAATATTATTTCTATATTGATATGCCTTTGCACAAAAAACAACAGCTTATTGTTAAAAGAAATTTAGATTCTTAAATAGAATCTAACTAAAACTGAAGAGAAAAAAAGAAAACGCAAAAAGAAAAAAAGAGTACCTAAATAAGGGAGACAGTAATGACAAGGGCGAGAACTCTTGCTTATGTTAAAAACGAAATGACAAAGACAATGCATCGAATCTTGGACGTTAACTGCGAAACTAGAGAGGAGGATCCTAGCAATGGATGTGATATGCTGTAGCATGTAGGAGGATCCTAGCAATGGATGTGATATGATGTATGTAGCATGTAATAGGATCCTAGCAATGGATGTGATATGATGTATGTAGCATGTAGAAGCATCCTAGCAATGGATGTGATATGCTGTAGCATGTAGAAGGATCCTAGCAATGGATGTGATATGCTGTAGCATGTAGAAGGATCCTAGCAATGGATGTGATATGCTGTAGCATGTAGAAGGATCCTAGCAATGGATGTGATATGCTGTAGCATGTAGAAGGATCCTAGGTATCACCCACAAAGATCGCATCACAAGCGATCGAGGAACCTTAAAAACAAGATCACAACGGCAAATTGGCTCTACGATGACCTGCTGACCACTGTCAAAAAACGCAAACTAAAACTTCCTCCAGGGAACAGTACCAGAAAAAAAGAAGACGAGGCAGACAGAGAAAGCGATAGGGAAAACAACAAAGTAATGGACGGGCCTGTCATTGAAGGATATTCTACCCTAGGCAAAAGACAGAGTAGTGGAGAAAGACGGTCCACAAATCACGTGTGGTACCCCAACGGATCAACAGACTAAGGAATACGTGAAGATGAAGTTTCCAAGCTATTGAGGATTTTTAAAAATTATTTTCATGTTACTATTTATACATTCATCGAACAATAAATTGAATTGTGTAGACATTATATATATATATATATATATATAATGATGCGATTAAAAAGTAATCTGTTTACTTCCACAAACCGTGCCCTTTATTTGATCATCTCATTTGGAATAAGGGAATTCTTCTACACATTTGCATATATTCAAAATATTGTTACATGTGTCGTTATTTAGATCTATGATCTAATCTAAAAACATAAAACTAAAATGTTATTTAACCTTGGTTAGGCCAATAACAGAATATGCATCCTCCGTTTGGGACCCCTCAACTCAGAAAACATTAAGAAACTGGAACAGACACAAAATAGAGCAGTGAGATTCATAACAAACGAATATTCACATTTGACTATAGTAAAATCTTTAGTAATATCACTAAATTTAGAAAACCTTCAGGACAGAAGACTCAAAAGTAAAGTAGCGATTATACATAAAACACTGAACCATAATCTTCAAATACAAAAACAAAATTTAATAAAATACTCTGAAAGACACAAAAATAAAGGCACATTCCTCGTCCCATATGCTAGGACAAATTTGTACAAATGATCCTTCTTCCCTAGTGCTATTAGAGCATGGAATGGGTTGCCTCAGCTAGCCAGGAAAACCAGTGACTTGGCAGAATTTTAGTCATTGGTTAATATGCATGACTAAATGCATGACGCGAAAGACGTAATCATCTTCTTTTTTGAAGTAACGTCTGTATTAAACAAGATAAAATATGAATGGAGTTGGTAAACAAGTTAACTAAAATCCATGGATGGAACAAAGGGACACAACTTTATTTTGAGCGTTGATGCTTTTCTTTTAATTGTATTTCATCTATCATACGTTGTGTTGTTGTTATTATTGTTGTCATTAGTACGAAGTATAGTTAAAGGGAAACACAATTCATTGTAGGGCTCATTGAGTTCACTAAGGTGAATATTGGGTACGACTGCACTCCTATGGGCAACACAAATATTGAGTCTCAAATTCTTCTGTGTAGTCAGCTGTTATCTCCCCTTTGGCAAATAGTATTAATGTTATGTTGATGTAACTAGTTAATAACTGTTTTTTCTGTATTTAATATTTAATATGCCTGGTCGTGCGGTTTGCGTGCTGGACTGTCGTTCGGATTTATCGACGGTCGAGGGTTCAAACCCTGCCCGCTCCCATCCCCCGTCGTCCTGCGGGAGGTTTGGACTAGGAAGTAAACTATCTTCAACTCTGAAGGAACATCCGAATTATGTAAAACATTTTACAATATTCAGGTGAATCTGAAGATGTTAAAGAAGATGATCAGAGGATTGCCTAAGACCCACTGGAGTATGGTAAAACAGTTGAGTTTTATTCAGACTATAAACTGAAGTACCAGTATGGTAAAACAGTATACAGTACCTAGAATTGAAATTGCTTGTAAAATTGTAATACATGTTTTAAGAGTTTTTTTGAAGAGCCTCAATAGCACAAAAGCTAACTATGCAAGACCTTATTGAAACATTGATATGCATATGATGTAATTATCTTCTTCTTTAAAGGTTAATAAGATGATATTTTGAATTGCTAATATCTGTAAAGCTTAAACAAGATAATTATGACTATTTTTGGTTAAAAATATTTTTTTGGAGTAAAAAAAAACAAAGAGCTTTAATTTTTCAACATGTAATGAGTTTGTATGAATGAAATGTTTGATATGAATCAATGAGTTTGTATGAATGAAATGTTTGATATGAATCAATGAGTTTGTATGAATGAAATGTTTGATATGAATCAATGAGTTTGTATGAATGAAATGTTTGATATGAATCAATGAGTTTGTATGAATGAAATGTTTGATATGAATCAATGAGTTTGTATGAATGAGATGTTTGATATGAATCAATGAGTTTGTATAAATGAAATGTTTGATATGAATCAATGAATTTGTATGAATGAAATGTTTGATATGAATCAATGAGTTTGTATGAATGAGATGTTTGATATGAATCAATGAGTTTGTATAAATGAAATGTTTGATATGAATCAATGAGTTTGTATGAATGAAACGTTTGATATGAATCAATGAGTTTGTATGAATGAAATGTTTGATATGAATCAATGAGTTTGTATGAATGAAATGTTTGATATGAATCAATGAGTTTGTATGAATGAAATGTTAGATATAAATCAAAGAGATTTTTTAAAGTAAAAAGGTAATGATGAGATGGGTGACATCATGTGCATTCTTAAACTCCAGAAAGCCCAGTATTTACAGAGATTTGATTCCAAGACTCCTTGGTTCAGAAGACAAATGCTACAACACTCAGCCACCACTTTACCTAAATAATACTAAATAATAGTTTTTTTTAAATTAATCTACACAACAGGTTCAAAGCTTTTATTGTTCAGCATCAAGCCAATCATTTGTTGTCAACATCAGACATAGAACCTCGAATAGATGTCAGCCTTCTGTTAGCCCACAAATATGATGAAAAGTAGGAAAACATTTTGAAAGTTTTATTTACAGCATGATCAAAACTCTGCATGTATGCATAGATCAAGTTAAAGGCTTTTTTTTTTTAGATGAATGTTTGTTTTAAAAAATATCACTGAGTCATGTATACTAATGAAGTCATTACAAATTAATATTATGATTTATACACAGACGTCATAATCCTGTTGGTTGGTGGATGAGTGAGAAGCTAGATGGAGTTAGAGCTTTCTGGAATGGAAGGTCAGTTTTTTTATTATTTTGTTTCTACTTATTAAGGTTTTTAATATTCTTATAATTTACAGACCAGTCTCCAAAAAGAAAATAATTATTTCCTACCTATATTTGTTAATCTAGTCAATGATGTAAAATATTTTCAATTCACCATTTTGTCCTTTGTCCCTATGTTTTCACTACAGATAAGAAACCATGTGAAATACTAGGCTTAAAAAAAAAATTGTTGGAACCCACTGACATATTCTTAATACAAGATCAGACACTGTAGCGTATTCTTGCTATTTGTTGAGACAAATTGCTTACAGATCAAAACATACCCTTCATATTGTTCAGACACAACAGTTTCTTTTAACACAATAAATGATTTTTCATTATGGATAGTTGTTAATTTTCTATTGTTTACCTTAATTTAAAATTTGTGGATTTCAAATCGCATAGACTAGATGTAGTGGATTCTTTGTTATCACACAAGCATAGTAATATAATTAATAATTTTTAAAGTAATACCAACATAAATTCTTAATCCACAGATGTTTGTATTCAAGACTTTATGCTCCAGAATTCTTTACTAAAGTAAATAGTCTTTGTTATTTAACTTCAAGTCTATGCCTACTTAAATTATATTTACAATAAACAGGTAGTTCTTTGAGTGGTAGAAAGAAAACTTGCATTAACTTTCTTGAACTTTGGGTTACAGGATGAAACTTTCAGTTGTATGTTGTTTTTGTTTTTTTACACTGATATAAATATTTTATTTTTCTTTAAAAAAAAGTGAATAGGGAAAAAAAAAGTCTAAGAGCCAATTCTTTAAATTAGCCTTTTTTTTTTATACGTTAAAAGAAAACATCTTTAGTTTTATGGCATTGTTGTTTTTTTCTAGAAGTTTTGCAACTTTTTTTCTTTTGTAGGATCTACCAAAAGACATGCATTTAGATGGTGAGCTCTTTGGTGGGCGGGGACAGTTTCAGTCTACTGTCAGCATAGCTAAGACACCACAAAGTCCAAAATGGAATGACATTAAATATTGTGTATGTAGGGTCTTCTGTTTTTGTGGCCTTTACATCATCTGCCCTATAGACCACTTTACTTTATGTAGGCTCTTAAATCTATTACCGGTATTAAGAGAAATGGAATAATATAGTGCCTTTACTAGAAACACAGAATTAGTTAATTAACGTGCGTTTATTTCCCCAATTTTTTTTTCAAACAAAGTTATTGATTACAATAAGTATGAAATATTCCTCTTATATATGTTTAAAATGTTTTACATGTTTCGGATGTTCCTTCAGAGTTGAAGATAGTTTACTTCCTTGTTTAAACCTCCCGCAGATTGACGAGGGATGGGAGCGGGCAGGGTTTGAACCCTGGACCATCGATAAATCCGAACGGCAGTCCAGCGTGCAACCATCCGCCATTACATGTACACTTTATTGCTGGCATTGGGTCTTTCCCCATGTACATCTTGTTTACTAAAGAAGTTAATGTGACTTACTTGGTTCACAGAAATGAAGATTATAAATATTTATCATTATCATCTTTTAGTATTTCCATTTTAAAAGTCTGAATGTTTGTTTATAATTATCTTTTACTAAACATCAAACTGATTTCCATCTTTTAGAATTAAAACATTTTAAAGATTAATGACCAGTGTTTTCTTTACTTTATGAATTCATAGTGTTTCTATTTATATTTCAAGGTCTTTGATTCCCCTAGTATGGGCAAAGAAGTGTTTGAAACAAGAATGCAACGGATAAAAGAGTATTTTGAAGATGTCAAGTTAGTACTGTTTGTGTAATATTTCATTTCTGCAAAGTTGTGGTTGCTGAGCACCTTAAGGCAGAACAGAAATCTTCTCCCAGATACCCACTCCTTCCACTGGTCCACAAAAACATTGGACCATTGCTCACTGAGGATGCTCAAAGCATAAATCAATTTTTTATTTAAAAAAAGTAGAAATGTTATTTTAGTTAATTGCTATTTTAAATGCAAAATACAAACACTTTGCAATTACTGGTTGACTCTTTTTTATAAAATTTATTTGAAAAGGGGGGGGGGGGAGGTAATAAAGCTGTTTACGCAAATTATGGGTACTGTAAAAGTAGTAAGTAAAGTTCCCCTATAAAACCTTGTAATCTATGGGCAGATGATGTAAACTTCATCTGTTCCTATTGCTCACAGTTAACAAGACCAGGTCAAGTGGCCAACACAATGACCAACCGCCTTTACTTTTCCACAACTAATGTTAGTTACCCATTACAGCAGGGTGGACTCAGAGGCGTCCTAAGGATCCTTAAAGTAACAATCCCAGTCTTCACCAGGATTCAAACCTGGGATTCCATTTGGAAGCCAAGTGCTTTACCTCTCAGCCAGCTTGCCTCCATGGGTACTGTGTGGGGTGGAAAATCCAAGTAATTAAAGCATCAAAATGGATGATGATTTTAAAAGAAAGATTTTAAAGAAACAATAAAGGAAAAGAAATAAACAACACAACTGATTAATAGTTTTCTATTCAGTTTGCTCTTTGGCTAACAAAATAATTGACTACATCAAATCTTTATGTAAACACCTGCTCATTTCCTGTCATTTCATTTTTAGTGCAGTGTTAGGTTAATGGTTAATTCCAAAGGAAGAAATTAGTGTAACTCATAAAAATAATAAAGATTGAGTAGTAAAGCGCTTGGCTTGGTTTGAATCATGATGGAGACTGGAATTTTGAATTCAAATTTAATGGGTATGATACATGTCACAAGTTGGGGAAAAGTAAAGAAGTTGGTTATTGTGCTACAGAAACAGATGATCATTACATTATCATCCACACAGATTGCAAGGTCTGAAAGTAGTATTTTACTTTTTTTTTATTATGATGATTTTTGGTAGAAGAGGAAAAGAAGGCAACATGTAAGTCATGACCCTGATTTCAAACTCTCACTACAGTGCTAGAGAAAATTAAAGGACAGTGTATACATTTTCAATGGATGTTAGGTGGTTTGTTTATTCATTTGTTTTTTATATATATTTATCATTTCAGTCCATCACATGCAGTGTTTGTTGAGCAGACAAAATGTAGAAGTAAAGAACATTTAGAGGAAGAAATGGCAAGACTTCTAAACTTTGGGGCTGAAGGAATCATGCTCCGAAAGCCTAATTCAGTTTATAAACCTTGTAGATCAATAACTTTACTTAAATATAAGAAATTCTATTATGCTGAGGTTAGTTAGTTATTATTAACATGACACTGCTTCCTAACAAAATCAGATTCCTCAAAATATGAATGCATGATATTTGTTACACAAAAATGTATTATGATTCACATCATAAATATTCTCCATACCAATCTCTACTTCTACAGGCTGTTGTGATAAAACACGTCAAATCTAATCATTACACCTGTCGCGCTTTGAAATGTCGTATGGCTTGTGGGATACAATTCTACTTAGGGTCAGTGTTGAATGTCATTTGTTTGTACGACAAACATAAGAAACAAGCAAAAAAATCATTTAAAAAAAAAAAAAAACACTTACAAATATATCACTAATAAATGTAGAAGTTATTTACCTTATTTGATATCAAATAAAATAATTGACTAATTGGTTCATTATTTAATTGATGTTGGTTGGTATCAAACTAAATAATTAATTTCTACTAATTCATTTATTTACTGGTTAATTTTTTAAATTGATCCCTGTTTTTGTCCATGCCAATGAATAATTGTGCAAAGTTTCAACCGGATTCAAGATTGGGTGTGGGAAAAATAGTGTGCACAACCTTTTTACCATACAGACACATAGAATACGTTAATAAGCTTTGTCTGAAAAAAATTTTTTAATGTGCTATGTATTTGCTAGTGTCTTTAAAAGCTGTAAAATTTTACATTTTCAACTTTAACTGGTTGAATTCATTTTTCAGACTCACCTACAATTACTTACATAGCAAGTTCATGAGGCATCCCCCAAAGATTGGAACGATAATCACTTACAAGTTTCAAGAGCTTTTTGTAAGTGGTTGCCCCAGATTCCCAACATTTGTGGGTATGTTGTTTTCTTTATTATGTATGTATATTTCTTTTATATGTTTAAAATACTGTTGACATATTTAAGAATAAAATGTTTTAGCTACACGAAATGAAATAGACAAGCCATTAAGATATCTTAAGACTAGATAGATTAGGTCTCATTATTGTTTAAAGAATATCAGTTGCTGCGTTTTCATAATCTGAAACATCTTTTAAAATTGTCTTCTACATAGGACCTAATAGTTTATACCAAGTTCAATCTTTTTTTTTTTAATATATTTTTGTTCTTGCAGGTGTATGCAAAGACAAAACTGAGCCTAGAGATGCTCAAATTAGACAAGTCCTGAATGAAGAGGAAGTCTAAACCTCCGAACACTTTACTAGGTTTTCTTTTGCTTTATTATATGTCTAGATCTATATATGAACGTTTTTTAATCATGAAAATAAAGAGAATTATAATTTTTATAACTGTGTCTAAGTTGTATGCGCTATGATGATTATTTATTCGTACTTGTCCATATATGTCAAGTTTGATAAATGCATCTAAAATTGAACACTTGCGAAAATGTAATTGTACAATGCATTCATTAATACTTAAAACAAGTAAATCATACACAACTAAAACATTTATATTTTGTCATTACAAAAAAAGAAGGAAGAAACAATAGGTAAGTACTGGGGTATGTTGATCAAACCCATAACATTCACTTAAGCTGATGCTCTAGCTATCTTCTTCCTTGTTCTAGGAGATGAGCTGCGCAGTGGTTTAGTTTTCTTTTTATATGGGTGTTTTTTCAGCCAGTGTCTTGCTCAGGCTTCTTGATAAGGAATGCAGTATTGAAGGACGCATGGCCAGCATTCTTTGGTGACACCACAAATTTCAATTTTTAGCTAGCCTGCAATAACAGTATGTGCAAAATTTTATCTGGGAAGCAAATGACTAATTTCTTTAATTCTAACCAAGCACCACCTTTTTATTAAATTTCCATACATGAAGAAAGAGTAAGATAAGATTATGAATTATTGAAAAAAAAGCCAGAATAATTATAAAGATGATTAATACTATTAATAATTAAACGTGGTTCATTGTCAAGGTGAGTGATAGTACACTTGCCTTCCAAGTCTTGTGGTCTTGGGTTCAACTCCTGGTGAAGATGCTCTTGAGTAGGCCTACTTCAGTCAACTATAATGTGAACTTAACCATAGATGAGGAAAGTAAAAGTTTTTGCTGGTCACAAGACAACTTCATTTACCTACCATCGAATATAGAAACCAGTGCCGTATTGGACTTTAAAAGGCCCTAAGTTATTTGAGATATGGGGCCCTTTGTTTTATAAGTTTAATTATAAAATATATGTCAGTGCAATATTTCTAAGCAATGTTGCCATTAGATAAACCCGGCCCTGATAGAAACCGATGAACACGACATTTGCCTCACCGATCGCAAGGTCTAAAAGGGGAACGTAATTTTTTTTACCTTATTCATAAATGGACATGCACACAGTGGAAGCGCAAGACCTAAATTTTATGAGACCTTTTATTTTATGTAAAGTATATTTTGCGAGGCTCTTTTGTGGCAAAGTACGGTATGTATTATATTATATTATAAAATAATGAGCACAACGTTTCACCACAAAGTTTTCAAATATAGCCTATATTTTTTTTTAAAGTTATTTAAGACAATAAAATAATAATAAACAAATTTCATTTTTAAGAAGTCTAAAATCATATAGGCCTATAATAGTGTATAATTCACCTAGAGCTGGCATGTTAAATTCATTTAGGTGTATGGGCCACATAAGAAACTTATTTTACTATGGCCTGAGGGGCCGCAGCCAAAAAATCAGTTGGAAAGCATAGCCTACTAGTTTTATGTAAATTAGAAACAATACAACAGAACTTAACGGAATACCTGTCCCTTAGTTAGCTAAATTTGTCAAAGCTTCTGGAGCGCATCGTGTTAGCGCAAATTCTTTCTCATTTTGAACAGTACTGTCTCTTGGAAGAATTTCAATCTGCATATAGGAAGTGCCGAAGGACAGAGACAGCAGTGGTCAGGGTAGTAAACGACTTACTTCACAATTCCGACATAGGCCACATATCAATTCTTTCAATGCTGGGCTTGTCCGCAGCCTTTGATACGCTAGTCCATGAAATTATGATGGCCAGATTCTCTGCCACTTTTGGTTTAACAGGAATCGTCCTAAAGTGGCTTGGATCCTACCTGACTGAACGCACCCAAAGTGTCGTTGTTAACGGAACAGAATCAACAAGCTTACTCTTGAAGTACCCCAGGGATCAGTTCTAGGGCCAGTACTGTTCAATATGTATACATATCCACTCAGCGGTGTCATACAGCCAACCGGCATCCTATACCATTTCTTTGCCGATGACTCACAGTTATACGATTCCTCAGTACCCTTAGAGGTGTCGCATCTGGCAGAGAAAATCAGTAGTACCGTTGCAAGGGTGAGCGATTGGATGGTTGAAAATAAGCTCAAGATGAACGAAGATAAGACAGAAATAATTAACATTGGCACTCTGAACAACGTCTCAAACGTTGAAAGCACAGATTCTCTTTTCATCACGAACTGCCAGCTTATGTCCATGTAGTGCGGAATCTTGGAGTTTTCTTCGACTCAACACTATTTTTCGAGCCACACATAAGTCAGCTGTGCAAGGGTCTTTATCTGCAGCTGCGTAGATTAGGCCAGATCCGACCATATTTAACAACGGAGTCAACAAAAACGCTAGCTGTGGCATTAATACTCTCCCCCACCCCCTTGACTACTGTAACGCCGTGCTAGCGGGTATACCTGATGACAAAATAGCCAAGCTGCAACGTATACAGAACAACGCCGCACGAATAGTACTTAAAAAAACAAGACAAGATTTTGCTACTACGCTCTTGCGCACGCTCCATTGGCTTCCCGTGAAAGCGAGAATCGATTACAAGGTCACCACACTTTGTCATCAGTGTATATATAACAATGAGATGCCCTTGTACCTTAACGAACTGATTACTCCATATGTCCCCCAGAGAGCCATGCGCTCAATGGACTAAACGCTTTTAGTGGTGCCACGTTTCTCCCTCAAAAGCTACGTTCTGTGGGCTTTTTCAGTGCACGGACCAAAGGTTTGGAACTCACTCCCCATTGATCTAAGACAGACAACATGCTACACCACTTTTAAGTTTTTTAGATTAGTATCTAATTTCTACTGTCGTGTTTGTGTTTGTAATGTTATTACAGCGCCTTGAGCCTACATTTTGTTTGTTAACAGCGCTTTATAAATAAAATTATTATTATTAATGTACTAATAAAAAATTACTATGAATAGGCATTATTTTCTTTGTCTTGATGCTTGACATCTTTTCTGGGATACAAGTTTATTAATGTTACGTTAAACTTTGTTTGCCACTGACACTTACATCACTGAAATAATAATAAAAAATAATCTCGAACGGTGAGGTGTTTTGTAGCTTTGATTATGGAAAAGAACTGCTCACAGAGATAACAAGAATTCTGGCTGCAAATTTCCGCTATTCAACGTACCGTTCAGGGAAATAACTGTAAAATATTGGCACAGCCACATCTATATACTTTGCTTTCAACAAAGAATCTGACTGCTATTCTATCAGCAGTTACCAGAGCATTTTCAGGAGCAAATGAAAATGGAGATATAGACAACGAAGATTCAAGCATCTAATAACTATTTCAGGTGTAGGACATATTTACCAAATGTTGTAGCCGTTGTTGTTTTTTTTAGTTCCAGACAAGTTGAGAAGTGAACAAGATTTTCTTTTGATATTTGCTTTTTCCACAGTAATAATTTTACTCGAAAACACTTCACATCATCACACGCAGTTGTGACAATTTTGTCTTTATTTTGAAATTTCAAATTCAAGTCTTACAGGTGACCAGTGAGATCAACTGCAAATTCCAAATCCTGAACCCGTCACTTTCAAGTCTTGCAGGTGACCAGTGAGATCAACTGCAAATACCAAATCCTGAACCCGTCACTTGAAAGTCTTGCGGGACACCAGGGAGATCAACTGCAAATACCGAATCCTGAACCCGTCACTTTGCAAATGTTCAACAGGATCAACCGCGACATCCGTGAATGAATCGAGAGCCAATAAAAAGAATTCAAAATCAGCTATTTTGTTCTTTAATGGTTCACTCAAGCTGACTGACATGTCATTTATTCTATCTGCCACAGTGTTCCTAGTTAACGCTATTTCTTTGAATGCTTTCACCTTTTCTGGACAAATAACTTCGGCAGCTTTAAAGACACACTCCTTCATAAAAAATCTTCTTCACTAAATGATTTGCTATGGCTTGCACTTAAGCTAGACAAAATGTAGCTGGCTTTCACTGCACACTCACTCTCGTTGTTCAGTTTAACAAATACTATTTTTCAAGGTAAGTAGCTTGTCATCTATTATTTTGCAGCGTAATAATTTAACATTATTTTGATAATTTTTTAGGTGGCCAAGCGGGCCGCATGCAAAGTGGTCGCGGGCCCCATGCCGCTCGAACACCTTGTTTGACATGCCTGATCTAGAGGCTATAGAGATCTATTGGCTTTAATGATAAACTTTCCTGATCCATTGTATTTCTTAAATAATATGTTTTCATTTTAAATACTCTTGAAAAACTACTTTCATTGGAGGTTATAATTACCGGTAGTTTCATCGAAACTTATACGACAATGCAAATTTGTGTGTAAACCTCCTTTAATGTATTTTTCATTAATTTATTACAATAGCTGGTTAACATTTTGAATGACATTGGGTAACTCTTCATAAGATTCGAAAGGTTTTGAAGTTACTACTTCCATTCACTATTTCCTCTTTTTCAATACTTTTAGTTTACTATTAATAAACTCCTCCTGCCATTTTTGCACCATTGTATAATCGTTGGACACAACAGTTATGAAAATTTACATGGGGGAGCTACCACCTTCTACCAAGCGCGCCCCCATGTGTCGGATAGGGGAAGGACCCTCAGATGTTAGCTGTGAATACCAAATAAACAGCAGCGGACCAACTGGTTAGCAGTCATGGAGGATGAGGCCCGGTGGAGTATTCCAGTGGTTAGAATATTTACTAAATACATCTTAGAAATCCAGGGAAATGAATTGCAAAAAGCGAGTATAGTGCACTCCAACTCTAATATAACCCCGCCATATGTATACATATTTATATATGTATAGGCTATGTGTATGTGTAAACATAATTAATCTTTATTACATTCTGACCCTTCATTCATTCGGAAGACTTTTATTGTACCCTAGAATAGGTTCTTCATGTTAATCTGTCACAACCTTACTAAGGGGTCGACTCCCAGACGTCCCAGTTCGGATTTTCTTGATTGAGACCCTATCTCTATAGCTGACTCATAAAATAATAATATTAATAACAATAATAATAATAATAATAATAGCTTTTACCTAGCGCTACTTTTATGCTTTCTATATTTCGTCGACCCGCATATTTAGTTTCATAAATATCATTGGAATGTTGTGTTGTTGTTTTTTATCTTCAAAATCATCTGTTGGGGAGGGAGGGAGGTAAACTAAAAATTATGTGTTTTTTTTTTAACAAATTAAAAATTCCCATAGCTACGCTCAAAGTTCGGCCTAGGATTTCCTTGGTCAAGACCTGATCTCTATAACTGACTTCTAAAACCGTCTTAGCCATCTTTGTTGAGCCACATTTAGTCTTTTTCATTTTCGGCATATGACTATTCACTGCATTTTATTACCGGTAATTGAATTAATGGAAGATTGAGGAAGCTTACCGCCCAATGCGCCGAACGACACGGGAGGATCTAAGGCAGTAAGCATAACACATAAGACTATGCATTTTGTTGGCGTTCAATAGTGAAATCGTGTTTTCGGGGGGAGGGGGCGCTTCCTGTATCCGCCAGTGATTTATATGTACTTTGAATTAAATTTCTTTCTGAAAGATAAATCTAAAATTTTTAATTCAGTATTTTGTAAATATTCCTTTAAAATGTTGAACTTTATATGAATGAAAACATTTTATAGCAAGAGTTGCTTGTTAACGTATCTATTTTCTGATCCATCTTTTCGATTCTTTTGCATTTTAATTCCAATCCACACATTTCTGCACTGTTCAAGGTAGGTCCAATAATTAGAACTTGTGAAGAACTTCGTAGCAGGGTCAACTCGAGATCATGCGACAACTCCATCAAACCAATCAGAATTCGTATGTGACTGGACATGTCATCTATAGGACTTGAAACGTTGCTGGTATCCTCATAGATTCATCCTAATATATTCAAACTTACGTCGATCTCTATAAGAAATAATGGCCTTATTAGGTTTCTTGTTTATTGTGTATAAGGAATTGACATCTATTAGAAGCAATATTTACGGATGGTTCCCGGTCACTTCATTCCCGGTCATTTTATCCCTGATCATTTCAACCTTGGTCACTTCATCCCCTGGTCACTTCATCCTCTGGTCATTTCATCTGCTGGTCGTTTCATCCTCTAATACATCAAATAATAATTGTAAAAAAGTATTCAATTAACAAGATTTCATATAGTTTATTATAGATATTTTATATACATGACAAAAAGAATTAACATTAATAAAAAAGAATAGAATATAATGTCGTTAAAAATATATTTTTAAAATTAGCATCTATAGATATAGAGTTATGTTAAAAAATGTTTTTGCGTGTTAATTGAAATCAATAAGATAGGCTATTGCTAGTAGGAACTAAAGACGATTCTTTGCTAGTAGGAACTAAAGACGATTCTTTGTTAGTAGGAACTAAAGACGATTCTTTGCTAGTAGGAACTAAAGACTATTCTTTGATTCGTATTGTTGTACATCATTTGTATTTTCTAGGCCAGTGTTGCGTATTTCTTGAATTTAGCATTTATTAGAATAAATAAAACATTATATCAGGGTTTGAAATGACACGCTCATATTTAAGAAAGAACGATTGACAATGAAAGTGAAAGATGGCCTTCAGGAGATAAGTTATCAGTGGCAAGATCATAAGTATTCTAATATAAGTATAACATAAGTATTCTAATATAAGTATAACATAAGTATTCTAATATAAGTATAACATAAGTATTCTAATATAAGTATAACATAAGTATTCTAATATAAGTATAACATAAGTATTCTAATATAAGTATAACATAAGTATTCTAATATAAGTATAACATAAGTATTCTAATATAAGTATAACATAAGTATTCTAATATAAGTATAAAATAAGTATTCTAATATAAGTATAACATAAGTATTCTAATATAAGTATAACATAGTGTCAGATTTGTTTTTAATTACTTACGAACAGTCTATGAATCTATGGTAATCTATTATAGAAATCAATAGCTAACTCGATTTTTTTAAGAAGAAAAAAAAAAATCTTTTCAGCTGGTCTGTAACTTTGAAAACATACAACACATAGATGTAGGTCAGTGCTTTGAACGGATGTTTTTTAACAGTTATCTGTCTTTATTTCATTGCGCATGGCCCAGTCGTAATTTTTTTCTTTTCTTCCGGTAACTTTTGGCTAAAGGTTTGTATTTATATATTTTTGTCAACAAGGTTGTTAAATCAACTAAAATCTTGACTAAAAACGCCCAATCTCGTATATTTAAACCATTTTTCTACACCGTATTTTATCTCTTGTTAAAATATTTAAATTAAAATTCATCTTCCTTTCATTTACTTGTAATTATGCTTAGCCGAATTAGATCTCGATTTGTACTGGGTCAATATGATTTAGCTCATGTAAACACTAGATCTAAAATAGACAGTACATGAAATTATGTCCTTTTTTTTTATTCACCAGCTTAAGTCATGGCTCCCAAAAGAAACAACATTGTTCCCAATGGCCACTTCCACAAGGATTGGCAAGGTATGGTCAAGACATGGTTTAACCAACCCATGAGAAAGAAGCGAAGGAGGGCTGCCAGAGCTGCTAAAGCAGCCGCTATTGCTCCAAGGCCTGTAGCTGGACTTCTGAGACCTATTGTCCGATGCCCAACTTTCAAATACAACACTAAAGTGAGGCTTGGACGTGGATTTACTTTGGATGAATTAAAGGTATTGTATCCATTTCCACAAGATATGGAATCTTAACTTACTGATTGTGTTAGAAGTCAATAAGTTTTTTTAAGACAGGTAGAATGGATTCTGAACTTTCTTTTCCCATTTTTCTATTTTTTTTACTGTATTATTTCATTGCAGTCTGCTGGAATCAACAAGAAAACTGCCAGAACTATTGGTATTGCTGTTGATTACAGGAGGAGAAACCTTTCCATTGAGTCACAGCAGCAAAATGTGCAGAGATTAAAGGAGTACAAGACTAAATTAGTTATTTTCCCTCGTAAAGAAGGCAAACCAGCTAAGGGTGATGCTTCTGTAAGTATTTGTTTCAGTTCTATTGTTTTTTTGTTGTTTTTTTTTCAAATAAGCTTTTAAGATATTGACTTTTTAGTGAGCTGACATCTTTGTGTGCCCATTACTGGAAAAGCGTATACGTCTAAAAACTATGGTATTTTGTGTTTGAAAATAGTGTCTTCATGTTTCATTTATTAATTATATTCAATCAAAATGGATTTATAATATATCTTAGGATGGCACGTCATAATTATTCCAGCGTTGGCTTCTTTTTAATTAGTTTAAGAATGGCTGGCTATGTATGTATAACTTATTAAAAACATTCGGTAACCTTTTGAACTGCACAGTTTATGTGTAACCGATATTCTTAAACGATTCTTTTTTTTTTAATGCTCTTACATTCCCTCTATTCACTTAAGTTTTTCTGCACAGCTTTTTCAATCACAGGCCATACACAAGGCATTTAACAGTTCACGTCTAATCATTCTTTATCTTGTATTTTAACATTTTTCAAATCCTTTTTTCTTTATATGTATTAATTAGAAAGGCATTTCAACATAATTATAGTTAAATTATTTTTTTTTTTAATTTATATATAATCTACTTATTGCTTATAAAAAGTTCTAATATAAACAATTAAATGCTCAATAAATATTTGTGTGTTTACATAAGATAATGTGATGTAATGCTTAGCTATTTTAGAATATAAATGCTTATTAACACATCTGTTTTACATGTTTCGGGTGTTCCTTCAGAGTTGAAGATAGTTTACTTCCTAGTCCAAACCTCCCGCATGGCAACGGGGGGTGGGAGCGGGCAGGGCTTGAACCTGGGACGATCGATACATCTGAACAACAGTCCAGTGCGCAAACCGCACGACCAGGCAGCCATCCAATTACTGACTGGGTATACTGCTTTTTGGATAATTTCCAAAATGGTTGCTACGCCAGTGTACATATTTTTCATTACTTGACCATTTCGTGAAAAAAGTCAGAACCTAAAAATTAGCAACCATTGTAATTAAACCACATGGCTACTGCCATGTGTTTACATTGAATTGGTATGGTTTTACTTGAAAATTTTCCTAAAATTGGCTATAAGCCTGAACCAAGCACCTAAAATGTAGGTCTAGGCTTGTTGTAATAAGCCTTTTTGATCAATGTTTTAGTTGATTTCGACTCTGAGGAGTCAAAATTTTATTTAGAAGGTTTTCAATTGAAAGATACTGTGAGAGATTGATAAGGAAAAAAAATTTCATTAGGTCTAGAATTTGATAGTAAGAAAAGGGGCATAGCCCTTTAGAGCTGGGAACATTTAAAGGCTGGTAGGGTTATTTTAAAGTACATTGAGTTTGTACACGCATTAGTGTTATTTGCTTTTCTTTATTTAAGTTGAACTGGGCTACATTAATCACTTAGGATTAAGAATATGCTGCTTTATACTGAAGTTACCATACATTCCTGCTTTTGTTTTTCAAATTTAAAATAATTGTATCAATTTGAGAATTTTTAATATATATATATTATGACTGATTTTAGAAGTTAACATTGGCTTTTCAAAGAAATTTTTAAAATTGTGTATGTGTATTGTTTTAATATCTGGGATATTTTTCCCTTTCAGCCTGAGGAATTGAAGTTGGTGAAACAGTTGACTGGCTCAGTTATCTTGCCTATTCCCCGTGTCTTCAAACCTGAGAAAGCACGTGTCCCAACAGAAGAAGAGCGCAAACACAATGCTTTTGTTGCCTTGCGCCAGGCTAGAATTACTGCTAAGTTGGTTGGTGTCAGAGAGAAGAAGAAGAAGGAGGCAGAAGACAAGGATAAATAGATTGTTTAATTTAAATAAAAATATTTTTGGGAACGACTGACATTGTTTTGAGTTGTATATTATGATTGTCTTTGTTTTTAAGGGATTCATTTTAAATTTATATTGGCACTGTCTGCTTTAGGTATCACCACTTGTATGCCCAGATGTAGTTTAAGAAATATTGTAATTCATACTTGAGCATTAATAACCTGTTGTTTAATTATTTTATTTAGAAGTCACCATTTAAATTTTTATAGCTCTATTTCATAACATTGGAATAGTTTTATTTGGATACAAGTGTTAGGTTACAAATTGATGCAGGATATAAAGTTGTTTTTTTCTAATCACCATATTCTTTGGTGATTAGAATTCAAATTTTCTAATTGAATAAACCACATCCCTGTCCTTTAACGGGTGCACACTTTTACCATACCGTGGAATGGTGCTGGTAGCATAATATATTTTATTTTGCCTCCCGCAGTGGATAACTGTTACCGTTAAAATGGTACCTGTTTTAGCAAATATGAATCCAGAATTTTTATTTCTGAAAATAAATATTGGTTCAAAAAAAAACTACCAGAATGTTTGTAATAAAAACAAATTCATCAGTTGCTGACATCATTGCTCAGGTGTCATCTTCCTAAAAGTTCGGCTATTAAACTGAGACAGACCCCTCAAAAGTTGTCACGACAATGTGATGCTCCTTTGACTTTTCACTAAACATAAATCGAGCTGTACCCACTAGTTAGTCACTCGGACGATTCTGTCAAATTTTTCACCTTCCGGTACGTACTCATTTAATAGCAAAGTAACGTCTAGCCATAGAAATATATTCATGGCTCAATAGATGGTTTTATAGTCAAAATTATTTACATTATTGATTCGTGTGTTGTCGAAAGTAAATTGTCTCTAAATCAACTCCGACAACAGTAAACTCAGGTGTATATACTATTTTTAATTTACAGAAATGACACAAAATAGAGAAGTGAGATTCATAACAAATGAATATTCACATTTGACTAGTCACTAGAGTAACACCTTTAGTAAAATCATTAAATTTAGAAAGCCTTCAGGGCAGAAGACTCAAAAGTAAAGTAACAATTATACATAAAACACTAAACCATAATCTTCAAATACACAAAAAAAAAATTAATAAAATACTCTGAAAGACACAAAGATATAGGCACATTCCTCTCCATATGCTAGGACAAATTTGTACAAATACTCCTTCTTCCCTAGTTCTATTAGAGCATGAGATGGGTTGCCTGAGCTAGCCATGAAAACCAGTGACTTGGCAAAATTTAAGTCATTGGTTAATATGCATGACGTGTAGGACGTAATCATTTTCTATTTTGATGTAACGTCTGTATTATATAAGATAAGAAGATGGAACTGTAGTTACTATTCTAAGCCTGTAAATATTTTTTTTTTTGTAAAGGCTACTGAACAAAGTCACGTTATTTTAAATTTCAATAACACCCTTTGTTTTGAGCCATTTTAATTATTACTCCTTTATTATTGTGAAATGAAAAAAATAGTCATCTTAGTACGGATCTTGTAGATCTCGCAGTCTATGTTAAAGACTTGTCTTTATAATTATTGTGCATAAAGTTCCAAATGGGAAAACAATCAAATTGGCTTCAACTACGGGAGGTAACTAGTAAACCAACTCTCCATTTTGAAGAGTTTAGATCTGTGATGTAGACTAGTTATAGATATTAGAGAAGAGATCGAGATCTATATCTAGATCTAAATAATCTAATCTAGATCTTCATCTCATCTAGTAAAGTATATCAACTCTAGTTGGCTACCGGTACGAATTGAACTAGAATCACGGAGATGGTATGAGATCTGAAATCGTATACCTTGACAATTATACAAGTGTCAGACGCAATGAATGATGATTACGGTATTCAGATTATGATCCCTCACAAATTCATCACACAATCCGGACCATCGCATCACTGCCATCAGACATGATCACTCAGATCAGGGTTGCCATCAGTGATCACCTGCCCATAATGATGTTACAGATTGTAACGAGGATTGTCATTATTTAATTATTGACATGAGTGTCTTCTGAGACTTAGTTCTAACGTCTTCATTTAAGAATATAGAATCTAGAGATAAGCTAACTAGTGAAGCATGTTTAATTATATTATTTAATATTAACGAAGAAGCCATACAAAGTATAAGTATCTATAATTGGAGGATAAATATCATAATATGATTGAATTAATGTATTATATAGATCTATATTTGGTCTAAACATATAACCTATAGATTTCAGAGTATAACTTTTAAGTTGCAGAGAAATAAAATAGATATTATATGCAGATGATTAAATTGCCTTCTTTAAAGAAACTTCTGTAATTGTAATGTATTAATTATAAATACAAAAATGAGTACCTTCAATAGAGCTTTATCTCATCTAAGCAAAGTTGCTTTCAAAATAAGACATCTCCATAAAGGTAAATCTCTGTTTTCAAGACGTTTTCTACTTTACACCAATACTAGTTTTGGAATAATAACAGCAGTTACAGGGGACTTGATACAGCAAAATTATCAACGATTGATGAATGACGAAAACCGTAGATGGGATCCTAAAAGATCAGGCAAAATGGCTACAGCTGGACTTATATTTGGACCTTGCATTCATTTCTGGTATATTTTTCTAGAAAAAGTATTACCAGGTCGTTCAGTCAAAGCACTAATTACCAAGGTAGGTATTGTACTATAAATATCATATGATAATTCTACTTTTATTTTGTGCTAATAATTAAATAGACAACTTAAGTTAAATATAATTATTTAATAATATTTATAAATAAAAAATATTTTTTTTACAGATATGCCTTGATCAGTTTCTGTTTTCGCCATTTTGCATTTCAATTTTTCTAACAGTGGTTGGCCTGTTAGAAAGGCAAGGATTAGATCTACTTAAAGAAGAGTTTAGAGAGACTGGAGTTCTTATGTTTCTAACAGATATGGTTATCTGGACCCCAGCCCAAGCTATTAATTTTTATTTTGTGCCTACGAAATATAGAGTTTTGTATGATAATTCTGTCTCTCTTGTAGTGGACGTTTTTTATTCATACTTGAGATTTGAACATAAAACAACTCATGGAGAAAGAGAATCACAATCTCACAGACATAAAGTAAAGGGTTTTAAAGTTCAGTCTTCTTTATCTTAATGTTTGAATAAAATATATAAGTTTTGTTTAAAGGGTATTGATAAGCATCTCAAGCATTCCACTGTCTTGTAGATTTTTTCATTTATAAGTTGTATAAATGTCTTTTTTTTTATTGTATGAATTTTATGAGTGTCTTTTTAAAATAATAGTTATAATTTCGTCAAAACCTTTGACCTCCAAGACAAACAATATTACTTGGAAGACCTGGTGTTGTAAAATATTTAAGTTCTGTTCCCTATTGTTTATTCAATAAGATTTTCAACATTCATTATATTTTTTTATATTTGTACATTTATGAGCTAAAGGTGCAAATGGCCCTACTTAATTGATTTTTTTTTTTTACATTTATTAAAAATATTAATAAATGAAATTAGTCTTACAATTTGTGCATTACACCAAATAAAACATTATAAATATAGAAAACCAAAATATACATTCACACAAGACTCACTCATAATTTACATGCGAAAAGTTTATATCAGGTTCTATTTTATGATTTCATTGCCAGCAGAATTTAGGATTCTATGAAGTTTATTTTTAATGTTCAAATTGCCATTCTAGGCCGTGATATTAAAACTTAAAATATTGCAGATTCTATGTGAGCATGATAAAACATAGCCAAGGCCTTTTCACTAACATTAAATGAGGACAGTACTTAAATAATACATGATAACATTTTAAGCATTTGCATATTATATGAATTAGAAAACTAAAAAAAAAACATTTGGCTCATAAGATTACATACATACCTGTACTGATAATAGAAATTTATAATTTTATGTATTTATTTGTTTTATTTTATTTTTTGGTAGGGGATGGAAGCAGGCAATGTTCAAATTTAGGACCATAGTAATGACAGTCCTAGTCTGGAGGCATACCACACAAATAGACTACCTCCCAGTGAAATAGAATAATGAAATACGAATATTGTACATCTTGAGTATCATCAATTTTTTAGCAGCCCCTGAAAGGGGAAAAGACGCTATTAGTTTTTTTGTGGAATGTCTGTCCGTCTTGTTTAGATCTGGTAAACTTGAAAAGATAGTGAAAATCTGACATCATGATATTTTAGACCATTCAAAGTTCGGCTACTTTTTTTCTTTTCTGAAAGCGAAAAATCTAATTTTTTAAATCACTTATGCAAGCAGTTTTTTTCATATAACACACCACTTTTACAACTATTCACTATTAATAGTAACAAAACGGGAGGCTCCTTAGTAGGGGAGATAGCAATCTACCATATTTTTTACACATTTATGCAAACGGTTTTAGATTTTTTGTTAATAAATTTTTTTTTTACATTTGTATTGCTAAGTTAAGTAAGTTATGTTATACTAACTACTACATTTACACACACACACAAAAATGTTTACTTTTTTTTTTAAGAGAAAAAATCTATTTAGTATGCATCTAAGTTGGACATAATTTAAAACAACAATTAATAAGTAGTTTTTCATATTATTGCATGAACTGCATTGTTGGGCTGTGGCAATAGAACACTGGACTAAAGGATTTATTTTTTTTACAGAAATGTTTTCTTCTTGAGGAATAAGAGATTGTCCCTTTATAAAACAATTAGAGCAATTATATATTCATTATAAGAAATTACTTAGGCCAGGTTCACATCTAACTTCACATTCACTTCCACCTATTCTTTGGTCTATAGACAGCTGGGGCACCACACAACCTTCTTTCTCCATTCTTCTCTGTCATTTGTCTTTCATTCTGATGTTGTTTCTGAAAATATTGAAACCTGCCTTTTTACCTGTCTGGGTGGACCACTTTGGGGGCAGATTTTAAGTTTGTGTCTCCACACAAACTGTTTTTGTAACCTTTGTTTACTGTAGAAAGATTTTTTTTTTATTTTAGAAAAGAACCAGTAACATAATTGATAGAGAAACAATAATTGTTTGTTTGTATTTTATTTGTTATTTTAAATGCAAATGACAGTGCCAAATCGAAAATATAAAATAATCATAAGTAGCTGTTCATAGCCGTTTTATAAAAATGAATTATTATATTGTCAGTTATTCCTTCATTTTTTTTGTATGATTGTACCTTTTATATCTACTACATTTTAGTTAATTTTTTCTTTATACTAATTTCAATGTTAAAACATTGCTACTTCAACATCATTCAGTATTTTGAAAAAACATTGCTGCTTCAACATCATTCAGTATTTTGAAAAGACATTGCTGCTTCAACATCATTCAGTATTTATTTGTTATAATTGAAATTTTATTCAGGCTCTTAAAAAAAAAGTTCTAATCAATAGAATACAAAACCATTTTGTTATCTAAGTAGATTCAGTAAAACACTCACACTCTTCCTTTACATCTTTTTTTTTTTTGCAGAAAGAAAGGGGACTTTAACAAAATATTAACCAGCTATTTATTTATTTTATATATTTATAGTTGAGTTTTTAACTGTCAGAAATTTTTTTGATTAGTAACATGACCAAAAATTTTACTTTAATGTAGTTCAAGTAGCAGTATTTGAAAATATTTCCTTATTTTGACATACTATTATAATGTAACAATTGCGGTCAGTTTTCCATTACAATATTATTGAAGATCTTTAGATAAATACTATTTGTTTAAATTAAATACTCACATAATGAGGTGGTTGAAAGGCTATAATTTATGTTCACTAGACCAAGGTCCCATCATACGAGTCTTGATCCAAAGAATGGCTTTTAAATATTATTAGTTCTTGGTGGATTTTAATTTGAGTAATTGTCATCAAAAAGTTCATATTTAATACACTTGCTGTTTTTGTCAACTGGTATAAGGATGAGTGCCTCCCTTTACTATTTGAGCATTATTATGCTTTTTTTTACAAACCTGTTTTGTTGTAAAGTTTAAGATAATTGTTGCTGGTATGTATTTTATTGAATGTTTTGATTTTTAAGAGTTACGGTATACTGAACATGGCATTATTTTAGTCAAAATGTAGGTACGTTTGTGACTAAAAGTAGGATTGTTACTGTATGATGTTGATAGCATTATTAGCATTATCCATAGTGACAGTGGAAGTGCATGTTTGCAATGAAATGTAAATTTCTCTTTGTTTTGTTATACTGTGGTTCACTTTTCAGGTTTGAAAACCTCCCTCTGGACTGCAGGGTGGTGGCAGCAGGTAGAGTTCAAACCTGGTATTATCTGGATGACAGTCAAAACCACACACTAGGCTATTACAAAATTTTATGATGTAAATCTATAATATGGCTGGAGATTATACTGTAATCAAGATTCTAATTAGGCCTATTCATCTTAGACAATAGAGTTTATAGGTGTGCCTTGTGATTTTTTATAAAAAGAATTTATCATGAAGGCTGTGATATAAACTTCCATTGTTTTGCAATTTTTGTACATTTCATTATTGCTTGATAAATAATATGATTTAGGTTGATTCTCCAAGTGTTTGTTGAACTTATTATTTAAAATGGAATTCAGAATGTAATTGAATAAAAGTAATAAACAATATTTATATCTGACACAATCCTACATTTATTAGGTGTGAAACACAAGAGTTAACTACCCTGGTACTGTTTACAATATGTCCTATGTGTGGACTTTTCATCATCATCTGTCCCTGACTTTCGTTCTCTGTAACAGTTCGCGTAAAAAATCCATCCACTTTTCTATGTCAGCAGCTGTTGGAGATCAAGAGAGATGCTGGTCCATTCTTTACTTTTTCCAGCCAGCTTTTCTTTGGACATTTTCTTCGTGCTCCCTCCACTGTATCTTGAAGGATGACTTGATAGTGAGTCATGTCTTACAATATGACCAAACCAGCCAGCCTGATTATTGTTTTGTAAAGTACAAACTCATTTCTTATCTTATATAATACAGACGTTACTTCAAAAAAGAAGATGATTACGTCCTACGCGTCATGCATATAGTCATGCATATTAACCAATGTCTTCTATTCTTGCATGGTATCTGTAACCCTGCATTTTTCTTTAGTATTTACTCTATATAGGCCTATATCGATATATGTATACACAAAATAGCCTACCTGCATATTTTGTCAAATCTCACGCAAACAAAACTTTTATACCGGTATATTTCTCAAACTTTTACCAGTGACGTTACCCTCGAGGACAAAAAAAAAAATGTTCTCGCTCCCACCCTCTTAACCAGCTGGAGTCTGAGGTAGTGCTTTGGGAACTTCCGGCCTACCGGAAGGTTTTTTTGGCTCTAATGAAAAGGAAAAGAAACTAAGACATGCAAATCATAACACACTTTTCCGTTGCTTCTTTTTACGGTACAATTTTAGAGAGGCCGTGCTCTGCTGACTAGATCGAAGGCCTTAATGGGCCAATGAACGCAAATGTTCAGTCATCCTTTGTTCTCTGCACTTCTCCTGCAGCTGATGGAGTGAGAACATCATATCAATTGTGGCTTTTCCTGAGAGAAGGCTACATTGGAATTCTGTGTAGACTAGCCTGGCTGTCACTGAGCAAAGACTGCCTACAATAGGCCTACTTAGGAGGGAAATTTCCTTGTAATTGTTGCATTCGCTTCTGTCACCTTTGTTCTTATAGAGGGCGACTACATTAGCAAGAAAGAGAAAGCTGGAGAATTTAAGTAAAAATAAAAGTGGTAGGAGAAGTTAGGGTTACTCAGAAAGCTAGCCAGTACCAAGTAGGGCGCCCGAGCTGACATGCTACGCACTCTGTACACGAGGGCTGTCAGGTCCCAAATTGAGTACAGCCTGCCCGTGCAGGTGTACGTAAGCAAGACGGCCCTCGAATCACTCGATCGTGTACAGGCCCAGGCTCTTAGATTCATTTGCGGCACCTATAGAACGAGCCCAACTTCCGCTGCAGAAATCATGTCCAACGTGGCTCCTCTCAGCCTGAGGAGAGAGCGCGCCGTGCTAACGGCCCTGGAACGCTACAAAAGGGGCGGAGAGTTAAAAACCGGATCAAACGGACCTCATTTATGCACTGCGCTACAAATTTGAGTGCACAAGCTGGCCTCTCCACTGACCGGGTCCCAATCCGACGGATAAGCACGTGTCCGCCCTGGAGGAGACAGCCCATCCCTCCCATCAATCTAACCATACACGGGTTGGAGGGGGCCACAAAACGACACACACACCCGGACTTACTAAGAAAAATGGCAATGGACACATTAAAGACCTACCCGGCCAACGCCATTTATTGTTACACAGACGGGTCGGTCATGAAGGACCCCGTAAGAGCTGGGTATGGGGCCTATATCTGCTACCCGGACCTCGAACCAGACAAGCTTTCAGGCACATGCGGCCTCGCTGCATGTAGCTTTGATGCTGAAATCTCGGCAATAACATATACACTCAAATATCTGCTCCAAAAATTGCGTGAAAACATAACCGTTGCGACTACCGTTGTAATGGTTACCGATTCCCAATCCTGCCTCCAAGCCATGGCTGGCTTAGGGGGAAAGTCCGAACTGGTGGAAGAGGCATTAGGCGCCGCAAATAACATCCGCCTATTTATTGGAGCTGTCATCTTTATGCAGTGGGTGCCCTCGTGAGGGGCAATGCCGTGGCTGACGCTCTAGCTCGAGAAGGAGCGCTGGCCGTGCCCACTTTCGAATCACCAAGTACGTTTAAACAGGCTACCACAGTTATACGAGAGTGGGTACATGAAAAGTGGTTGAAATCCTGGGATGACTCCAACACTGCCAGGGGAGTCTGGCAGCACATGCGTCGCCCAGATCGAGAGGACCCGTGGTGGAGGCTAAAAAGGTCGGAACAAACAATAATAGCGCAGTGGCGCACGGGACACTGCCCAATAGGTGCGTACTTCGCCCGGTTTCGACCAAATTTTGATGCCCGTTGCCGACACTGCGGGGAATCAGAAGAGACGGTGGCGCACGTCTTGCAAGAGTGTCCGCAGCTGCGGGAGGACGTATCCGGTGGTTCATTGTGTTTGTATGGAAGCTATGAGGCACTACGCCAAACAGCAGAGTTCCTTACCAGGGCACTACGGGAGTCCTAGGTCTCCCTGCCTTGTCACCAATTGGAGTTCATCTCAGGCTGTCACTGAGCAAAGACTGCCTACAATAGGCCTACTTAAGAGGGAAATTTCCTTGTAATTGATGCATTCGCTTCTGTCACCTTTGTTCTTATAGAGGGCGACTACATTAGCAAGAAAGAGAAAGCTGGAGAATTTAAGTAAAAATAAAAGTGGTAGGATACACATTTGAGACTCAACCCTCGAAAGAACTAGATCCCGGAGTGCAACGGTTTTTTGGATCAGTTGTGACAAAATATGCAAGTCACAATTGAGTCTGCACTAGTGTAGTAGGCCTACTTGCCCTGCTAGTACCTAATTCATCGAATCTTCGGACTTGAAGACAATTACAATTCCTCCTATTAACTTGCAAATTCTTCACGTGTGGAACCTGAAGACAGATCTCGAAACGGCTCTGACAATTTTCCTAGAAATTTAATAGTTGATGTTTATCTTTGGCGCACAATAAATTCTGATTTCACCGTTATAATTTTTCAAAATACCGGTATTGGAGATTTTTACAATTTAACTAAATAGGGGTATTGTCAAGATTGCTAAATTAAACTTCACTGACAAAATAAAAATCTATAAAGAAATAATATTGACTTAAGCATTAAATATCATGATCAGCTTCATAAAGGAGATATTGATTTTTAAAGAAAACCTTTTTTTTTATGCCTTTATGTTTCTTGTCTCTTTGCAATGCAAAATGAAGCAAAAATTTTAGCATTTTATTTTCTTACTGGGCATATTAGGCCTAGATTTTGAATAAGCGTCATTAAATTAACATGCTCGGGTTTGTCATCCACACTTAGATCTGTCTCTTTCCTGAACGTGTCAGTTATCTTGATACAAGGAATGCCACCAAATCATATTATGGAACTAAATTATTAAATAGATCATATCTACACTATGAGAAGCCAGGAAATCAAACACTGATCTATATATAACACGTATTTCTCAAAATTGCACTTCCGATGTAAGACCTTAGGAAGTTTTGGTTCCCTAAAGTTTTAAAACTTGGGTGAAAGTGATTCTATGGATCGAATCTGGATCTAAAAGCCTATACATTTCCTCGCATGCCAAACTTAGATCAGCTCTAGAGATAATCTACTCTAGTTAAGACGTGTGATTCAATACTAAACAGATGTAGATCTAGAACTACGTCAGTTCTGGGCTACACTTTCTGTAAAACACTGTTGACCAAGCAGCTCATGCATACAAATGAAATATATAGGCCTACACAGGAACGCGCATCACTAAGCCTTTAAATATTAGACAGATCTAAATTAAAATATGTATGAAAAATAGATTATTAGATATTTAAAATTCTGTATTGAGACATGTATCTACAGTATAATAGGTCTAATAAATCATTTAATTATATAGTTTTATCTAGTGTTGCTGACTTGCTGTACAGGCCCTCGTATAATAATTTTGATATGAGCTTATTTATATGGCAATATAGATCTACATATTTCTTTAGCGCGTTTTGAATGTCAAGACTCAATATCATCACTAAGAAAGTTTTTTTTTTTTTAAATATTCGGACAGTCTTTTTTAATTAGGCCTAAGCCTATAGCTGAAGTGGTAGACTTTAATGAAAAAAAATATAGTAGCCTATCTTATTTGATCGGCTAATCTAGGTTTAATCGAGTCATGAGGCTATTTCAAAGATTAAGTGCTACTATTTGTCCTACACGGTGTCATTTTACAAAAGCTACCAAAGTGTTATTCTCCAGTCGTTTTTTACTGTACACCAATACTGCCTTGAGCACTGTAGTATCAGTTGCTGGAGATCTGATACAGCAAAACTACCAGAGAATAAAAAATGATAACAGTCGCGTATGGAGTTCCGAAAGAACAGCAAAAATAGCAGCTGTAGGACTTGCATTTGGTCCCAGTGTTCACTACTGGTATATAGGCCTTGAGAAATTGGTTCCTGGCAAAACATTACGAGCGATAATGATAAAGGTATGCCCATTATGTTCAGAATTAATCTTGCTAACAATTTCATCTTTTTTTTTTTTAAAAAGGATTGTATAACGGTAATTTTAAAAGTTGTTAACGTTATGTATAACATTTTTCTTATCTTATAAAGTACAGACGTCCCTTCAAAAGAAGATAATTAGGCCAACGTCCTAAGGTTATCAATATGACTATTTAAATGTACATGTAGGCCCCTAAATTAGAAACGTAAACTCTGCTAAGTCTGGAATCCCGAAACCCCATTCCTTGATCCATATATGACACTAGGGATGAAGAAGCACTTGTATGACTTTGTCATAGGCAATGGAATAAGAAATGTGCCTTTATCTTTGTGTCTTTCTGAGTATTTTTGTAGGATGTGTTTTACTATTTGTAAGTTATGTCTATGTGTTTTATGTAGCCCTTTTAGTACGCAGTTTAACTAAAAGCGCGTGTACTTCAACAACGTTTTGCACATGTTTCGCTAATTCTTCTCTAAAATAAATTCTTTTTGAGTCCTGTGCGTTAAGGCGTGACCTCTGTGACGTCGAAGGTGCCGCTTAAGGCCGGCCCTGGCTTTTACTTTCGGGTTAGACAGTAAGGGAGGCTATCAAAGTCAGCAGGTGTTTATTTTGGCCCACTTCATATATATATATACTGTGGCATTTTACGTCTCGAGAGACGATCTTTTCCCTTTGCAACTTCTTGTGTGACTAAAGAGGCCAATCATTGATACACAGCTGCAATCGCAGGTTGGGCATATGTAATCACCATGCGCCGTTGCATTATCACCCTTCTCTCTGCTTCTGTAGTGTATGGCATCTGCAATCCGTGACCCTTCCTTTATGCTCTCTGTCCATGCCCAGCTGCTATATATATATATATACAGAGAGAGAGAGAGTCGCTGTAAAATGTCGAATCTTGGACTAGGGAAACACATTACAAGCTTTGCAGTAATGAAGTATTGTACACACTTTCTAATAGCTCTATAAAGTAGCCAATATATGTGTAATATTATCATAGAATCTAGCTTGAAATTTAGTGTTTTTTTTTTTAAATATATTGTTGTAACTCTTGGGTAGGCACTCAACGTAAAGGCAGGCAACTCAACACAGTTTAACAGGAAATAAATACAGGTGTTTATTTACTAGGACAAACACATAACATCCTTCAACTTCCTCAGAGTCTTGCTACTAATTTACCAGTCCTTTAGACAGCAACCCGAATGTGGACCAACGACAGCCTTCCCCGCTTCGCTCCAGGTCCCTTCTACAACCTTCAGGCAGCACAAAAGCTGGCTTCTTAGTTTCCAAGCATTCAGACTCTTCACAATCCCTGATGCACTGTTATTCTCCCCATCCTAGTGTCCTCCTATTTACGTTCACTAGTGCGCACCTCAAGCACTGGTGCAAGGCAGGGTTACAACAATATTTTTTTTAAAGAAGGACTTAAGTCACTTAGGGTTAGCGCAATGTTTTATTTGTAAAATGTTTGACATGATTCGGATGTTCCTTCAGAGTTAATTACTTCCTAGTCCAAATCTCCCGCAGGACGACGGGGGATGGGAGCGGGCAGGGTTTGAACCCGGGACCATCGACAAATCTGAATGACAGTCCAGCGCGCAAGCCGCACGACCAGGCAGCCATTCCTCTTTCATCCACCTATGTTTTGATTCTGTTCATCTACACGCTGGGTAGAATGGTAGGTTTATTTGGGTGTGACAACAGACTAACGAGTCATTCTTTAAGTATCAAAGCATTATTACAAATTCCATTTCACTAACGACTTCTTAGGAGTACATTTAAAGTTTTAATCAAAACATTTTTAAAGGAGTATTTATGGCAAAATGTTTGGTTTTAACATGTTTCGGATGTTCCTACACAGTTGAAGATGATCTTCATTCTGGCCACAACCTTCCGCAGGACGACGGGAGATTGCAGCGAGCAGGGTATGGACCCTGGACCATCAAGACGACCGAACGATAGTCCAGAGCGCATACCGCACGACCAGCAATGTTTTGTATAGGCCTCTATGTGATTTATTTCATACTGTCACACCCCAATGTAACCCAGGGGAGAGAAAGCTAGTTATAGTGCGCAAGCCGCGAGATGAGGACAGACCAGGTTATTGGGCCTCTTTATGTAACGTGTGTAGGCCTATATGAAAGGGGAAAAACTTGTTAATTGGTAGACTGAATAATCTAGATAACCTTGATGTAAATAAAAGTAATTTCGAAATATTTAGAACTAGATAGAAGGTCAAGTTAGAAACTTGAAGAGAATACTATATCGGGGTCATTGGTCCAGATTATCGTTAAGTATTCTCGGGTGGATATTTATGGATCATTAGTAGGCCTATCTAGTCTGTGCTTTATTTATTCAATACTAACATTAATGTCAGTCAATTATTATTCTTTTGTACAAGGGATTTATTTTTTTTTATTGTATGTTCATAGCAATCATGACTGGATTATTTGTTATTTGAATTGAATTTGAAAGCATTAAACTCAGGAATATATATTGAACTTTTTGTTTCTCCGGTGTGTTCAAACTAAGTGGAGGCATTATGAGGCCCTTACGAACTCGCATATATGTCATATATAACTAACAAATCCTTAATGATATTGGTAAGATCATTGGTAACCAAAAAAAAAACAACAACCCAAAAAAGGAAATTGAATACCTATTTGAAAAATTCATTGTTTAAAAAGCTACTGTAGAAAGATTTTAAACATTAAAAAAGAAAGAAAATCTGACACCGACCACACAACAAAAAGACACGAACTCTTTTGTTCATTTTACTGATGTGAAACTGTGGCATGAATGTATATTTAATATGTGCAAACGTATAATTCGTTTGCTCTTCTGTTATGTGTAATGCACAATTTCTAAGACTAATTTCCTCAAGGATAAATAAATATTGAGAATATCAATGTCAGTATTATAGTGTCGTACCAAACAGTTTTTCAAATGAAATGACATTAATAATTCAATATTTTGTTTTAAAATAGGTATGCATGGATCAGTTCATCTTCTCTCCGTACTCTATTTCACTGTTTCTTATCATCATTGGCATAATAGAGGGACAAGGATTCGATCTATTAAAGAATCAGTTTAAAAAAACAGCAGGTTTGATGTTTTTGACAGACATGTCAATCTGGACACCGGCACAATTGGTCAACTTTTATTTTGTGCCCATCAAGTACAGAGTCTTGTATGACAACTTTGTTTCGCTCCTTGCTGACACATTGTATTCGTACTTGAGATTTGACCATGACAAGTACGACTTAGAAGATAATGATTGAACAATAGGAAGTGGTGGCACCCTTTTTGTTGTCAACTTTCTTTTGAGAAACAAACAAAAAAAGTGTTGTCAACTTTCCTTTGAGAAAAAAACAAAGAAAAGTGTATCAATTAGTTTGAAACTAACTTTTTTTTTGTAGTATGGATTATTGTAGTTAGTACTGAGAATAATTTGTCATCTTTAATATACATCTCTAATAAATTATCTAATATATTATATAGTATACATCACATTTATACATATATATTTAATACAATGTTGTTTTTTTCAACTGGTGTTGTCTTATTATTTTATCATCCTTTAAATCTTTTATATGTTGAAAAGTTAATGTTTAATGATAATGAAAAGCTTGTGTAAAAACGAAAACAGTCTTTGTAAACTGGAACTAGAATAGTAACCACAAATGAGTATAACAAAGATTAATTCAGTTAATCTCACTGGCACTTAGTTCCAAGTTAGACTGAACATATAATTGTCAAAAAATACTGTAGATCTAATATTTTAAAAAATATTTTTCAAAGGTACAAAATCTGCCCAAGTGTTACATTTTTATATACATATATTATACTATGGTACTTTGTTAATTTATCAAATCTTATAAATCAGGTTCAGCTAGCTGGATATACATGATCATAAGAATGTATATCTGGTATTATGAACACTAAGGAAACAATTAAAACAATCTGAGAATTAAATAAAAAATAACAATTATTTTCCATAAAATATTATTTAATTATAAAGGACCTTTTTGTATTGTAAAAATGAGATCTGCAAAATATTAAGAAACTTAAATTAGAAATATAAATATAAGTTCTAGCATGAGGCAAAATAACAGAAATATTTGTTCATGCATAGGTAAATACAAATAGAAAAAATGATTATGATATGTGCAGCATATATATATACCGGTGTATATATATGTATGAGATACATTTTGAGCAATAAAAAATACACATAAAGTAAATGAGAATGTTCAATGTCAGTCATGGGAAAACACAATATGAAAAAGAAATAAAACAACAGTAGGTTGGGAATGTTATACACATACATACATATGTGTATGTGAGCACATGTGGCAAACGTGCTCGAGAGGCTAAGTGCGCTTGAAATTGGTTTGGCTTGGCTACCTCGAAGGGGGCTTGAGGTTTGACACCTGACTCGGGCAGAGTTGTGTTTACTGAGCGCCTAAAGGCAGCACGGAAAACCATCTCCAAGATACCCCCCCCCCCCCCACTGGTCCACAAATGAGATAGGACCAAAGTGCTCTGAGCATGCTATTAGCATGAAAGTAGGGCTATATAAAAGCTATAAATATATATATGTGTAATTGTGTGCATTTAACAAATTATTGTACTTTCACTATACTTAAACAAAGATCCAGTAAAAACTCATTAAAACTTATTTCATTTTCCCACCAACTCATCAGTCTTGGTGGTGCCTCCATGGAAAAATGAGGACAAACACTAGACACCATCACATGGTAATCTGACAAGTGCTTCGTTAGGAGGGCTGTAGCAGTGGAAGGAAGAAACACAGAGAGTTGGCACTTGCTTTTATTTTCTCTACACAAGGCTGCTGCCGACCGGACAGTCTCAACTAGAACATTTGTTGGAGCCCCTGCTAGATCATCCAGCCTGATGTTCTGTTTGGTGGGGTCAATAATGAGAAGGCTTCGTGGTGGAGGGTATGTTTTATAGAAAATAGCATGGTGGTAGGAATCTGGGGATGAGGATACAGAAAGCTGGTAATTTGAAAGTACAGGGACTAATGCAGCTTGGTGCAAGTAGCCATAAATGAAAACCATAGCCAAATTAAACACTGCCCATACAGTTAATATCATATTTCGTCCATATGTGATCCCAGATACATATTTCGCTGCCATAACCAAAAACATTGGCAAGGTTGGAATAAGAAACCGTGGCTCTTGATGTGGGAACACTGACAATAAACACACAGGAAATAATGACATAGAGACCAACCATAACAAACCAAAGTTCTTGTGAGGATGTCTTACAAATAATGCAGAGATACCAGTAACTACAAATGGGATTGACAGTGGTCCAATCAAAAGAGGCAAATTTACCAAACTGTGAGTATAATGCGGATGTATGCCATGTTCAGCCAAGTTAGCTGTGTTCATGTTGTACTTTAAAAAATTCCAAGGAGTAATGATTAATGAGGATGCCAAAAGTTCAAAACTGATCATCAAAGAATTAAGAGAAAACTGTCCAGTAAGGAGAAGGTCAAAAGAAGCTTTAACAGTATTAAAAAAGTGGACATTGTAATAGATAGTGTCCAATGCTATAATTATCACACAACTCATTAAAGCACCCAGCCCAGTCAAGAGTATATTTTTTATCTTGTTCTCAAAACCTTGTGAGAAATAAAACCAGAAAATAATTGGCACAAAAGAAAATGCCAAAAATGTTGGCCTGTTAAAAAAACCAGCAGTGATAACAAGGCCAATCAACATCTGGCAAATGTGTTGCTTGTGAGTGGTGACATTAAGTTTTGTCTTGAGCACTGCCAGCCTTTCTTCTTGTTCCTTCAATTTACAATTTTTTAGCTCATCATCTTCAGCACTTTGTGAAATGTCATCTTCAGAAATGAATTCTCCAGATTCATCCTTTCTGTTCAATTCACCGCCTTTAGCATCATTTTTCTGTGTCTCTCCTTTCTGCCGTTCATAAGTTTTTGTTTCATTATGAGACTGATGTACACCTTTTCTTTCCTTTTCATAAATCAAAGTCAATTTTCGTCTATGTTCTATGCAGTCCAAACAAGTAAATATTAAAATAAGGATAAAGGCAACAAGCATGGCTTCAACAGAATTAGAAAAGGTTCTTGTCAAATAGGTCCATGCTACATATGAGCTGCTATAAAACAGGGTACTTATGTACTGATTCGCTTCAAAAGCTCTGGCTAGTCTCTCAGTAGCAGAGTAACCAACCAGACTAATAAAAGCAAAAGGTAGCCTAGTGGCTATTACAATCTTGACAGCTGATACACGAAACCCTGACAGTCCTGTAGAGTTTATCCATTTCAAGAAATACAGAGGTGGAGATAACAGCACATACGGGAAGACAATGGAACGTACAGGTGATGATTCATTAAATTCCCATGCTCGAACGTGTGTTACATTAAGAACATCACCTGTCAGAGAATATAGCAATGAGGTTTAATTAAAGCTTAAAGGCTAATTGCTTTTTATGATACACAGGCATAAGATGGGACTATTTATCAAGCAGTACAAATAAACAGAGGCAGATGGGTGTATACCTACTATGATCTTCATCAATGTAGTACAATTTTAAAAATATATTAATTCTATAGATCAATGATGTAAAAAAAAGTCTAGAAAAATGAGTATGCATTATCTAATTATGATCCAGGGGATCAATACAAGTGCTATAAAGACACCTTTAAAGAGTGTGATATTGACATTCAAGGCTAGGAATTTGCGTGAAGCTGTGAGTGTTAGAGTCACAAGATACGAAGCAAGGAGAGTGGCCAGTATGAAAGAGCAGCAAACTAACAAAAAATTGAGAGAAGAAGCAGGCCTATCTGCAACTGACCAAACCTACCCATGCCACGTGTGCAGCCAGCCTTTCAAAGCGAGGATTAGACTTTACAGTCATCTTCGTGTTCATATAGGAAATGAAAAATGTGCTCATCTTCGACCCTCATCTTATACCAGTATATATATATATTTTATATATACCGATATATATATACCGGTGTATATATATAATATACCGGTATATATATAATATACCGGTATATATATAATATACCGGTATATATATATATATATATATGTAAAAGTCTAAAATAAATTTTTATATTCTCTTGGTTTTGATAACGACACAAGGCCCCTATATTTTGTTGGTTATATGTATTATACATTTTTTTAAAAACATAATCTCTCTCCTGAATCTTTGTCTCCTCCGTTTACAACAAAAATATAATTAAAGTATTTAAAAAATTAATACAGTTCTATTTCATTGTTTTTAAAGTGTGCAGAGAAGGATTTTTGAATTTCTTTATATTATGAAGTGTAACTGAAAACAACCTGCTATAAAATATTTTTTTACCTGCCACAATTTCAAAAGACTGAAAAAATTCATCCGGATGGATATAGCTGGGTTGGGGAAACAGGACTGTTATAAAATTAATGAGGATCAGAGTTGTACTTAGTTTGTTCATGATGATGAATCTGAAATATAGTAATAATATATTTTAATTGATTTTCACATTATAATATCTAAGTAATATATATCTAAATGAGAGAGTCTATATTATAACTATATACTAGATATAGAGTATAGTCTAGACTGTTACTTGGGTCTTCATTAGAAATCTAGGACCACTTACCCTAAGAGTAAGACTGTCTTGGCGTCTATCCAAGACTCCCTAGATTTATTAAAATTATATACCAATTTATGGGAATGAAAATTGGTATTAGTTTAATAATAATACTATATTATTGTATATTAATACTTATATACCTCCCATAATCTATATTTTCTAAAGCCATGTTGGTATGGAGTAAGGACATTATGTTTGTCTAAGTGGTTTATGATGTTGCTACATATTATGTGTTCTAGGATTTTACATGTGATGCTGGTAAGTGATACTGGTTTGTAGTTTCCTGGGTGTGATTTTTCTCCTTTTTTAAATAGAGGGGTGACATTAGCTTCTTTCCAGTGCCTTGGTACTCTGCCCAGGTTAAGAGATACCTGAAAAAGTATTTCGAAAACTGGTGCTAGCACATTGCTTAATTCTTTGAGTAATCTAGCTGGAATACCATCAGGTCCAGGTCAGGTTTTTGTTGTTATCTTTAAATATTACATTGTATATGTATTCACTCTGCAGCTGTCTGCTTACTTTTTGGGTTAGGTGTTTAATTTTTATTTACTTTTTATAAACTCTTTCTGCCTTAGTTTCTTTAAATTTTCTATATAGGTTTTCATCTAATGACCTTCAAATCCTAGCTCTGGAGACCATTAATACCTTCAAGCCCAGTGCTATTTTTGCATACACCGATGGGTCGGCATCAATAGATTCTGGAAGAGCAGGCTATGGAGCCTACATCGACTTTCCTGGCTCTTACTCAGTCAAAATCTTTGGACCATGTGGTAGTGTTTGCAGTTTTGATGCGGAGACCATGGCAGTATGTGAAGCCTTAAAAGTCATTGACTCTCAACTCGACGAGGGACATTTGAGGGCAACACAGATTGTTGTGGTCACTGACTCAAAATCTGTACTACAGGCTTTGCAAAGCCCTGGACCATGGCCCCCCAATATCAACACTGTCATGGCTTCACATAACATTAAAGAACGTTATGGCACCCCTGTAATAATGCAGTGGGCACCGAGTCACATAGGTGTGACTGGCAACACAAATGCAGACCCTTTGGCCCACCAGGGAGGGCAAATTCCACCCACTGAACAGGCTATAAGCTTTCGTCAAGCCCTGGCTATAATTAAAAAAACAGAAATGGAAAAGTGGTTTGAGTGCTGGGACAAGTCCCAAAAAGCCTGTGGAGTCTGGGAGTGCATGAGGCGCCCTGACCGCACTTCTCGTGGTGGAGGCTGTCCAGGCCTGAGCAAGCTATTATAGCACAGTGCAGGACAGGCCATTGTCCTGTTGGCTCATATTTCTCGCGGCTATGGCCAAATTTTGATTCACGGTGCCCCCGCTGCAGGGAAGAAGAGGAAACCGTGCCTCATATTCTGTTTGACTGCCCCAGACTTGCTGATCTCCGTCTCGACAGGTCTGGGAAACCCAAAATTCTCGACCTGTATGGCGACATTTATTCACTACGCAAGACAGCAGGGTTTCTGTCCAGGGATTTTGCAAGAGAGGACTTGAGCCTCTTAAGCCCTTACCCAAATGGAGTTTGATGATGATTATGAGATAGGTTTTCCTTGTGTTTACAAAGCTTCTTTAATCTATTATTAAACCAGCATTTATTTATTTTGTTTGATGTGTATTTAGTTGGTATAAGATTTTCTATAATGTTTTTATGAAATTCCAGAGGTTGGTTAATGTCTCTTTCTGGTAAGAATGTTTGTTGGAAGTTTAATGCAGCTTGGTGTAGTTGTATTAGGTTGCATGTGTTCCAGAGTAAGATTTTTCTTTTGGGTTTTGAATTGGCTACTGCTTTTATCTGTGTATTTTTATGTATGAGTCTAATGAGTTGACAGAATTTAAGTCATTGGTTAATATGCATGACTGTATGCATGACGCGTAGGAAGTAATTATCTTTTCTTTTTTTTTGAAGTAACGTCTGTATTATATAACATAAGAATAAGATATATGTATACTATACGAATAAGATATAGTTATACTATAGAATAGATAAGTCATCATAAGTAGTAGATCTAGAATCTAGATATGTGTCTAAATATAATATTAATACAGTATCAGTAGAGTAGATCTACTAGGCTGACTACTTAGACGTAATTTAGTTATCTTAGTTAATAGTTAGTCTAAGACTAAGTACTAGTAGTACTACTAGTTGAAATAAGTAGATGTTATCATTATATTGATTATAGATCAAGACAGCTGTATCCAAGTTACTTATTAAGATATAGATTCTTAACTTTATCTATCAAAGAATATATATAGATCTATAATACAATTATTTTATAATAGATATCTAGATCTTGATTTAAATATTTTAAACGCGCAAAGCAAAATCTAGACTAGTACAAAATATACAGGTTCTATACCTGACCTAAATCTAGTTTAATATTTGTTTCGATTTTAATTTTAAAAGGTTGAATTTTTGTATCATTCAATTTCCTACTGTTAAGACAATCACATAAAAGTGTATAAATATTGGATCTAAATAACCAATGAAATCTAATGAATCCAGTTCACAAAAACTAACCTGGACTTTCACTAAGAAGTCAAGAAGTTGTATGAGGATTTAAAATCTAAATGATTGGGCTTTAAAATAGGCCAGCTACATTTACTGTTAAGATATTATTTAAGCGTAATAGTTAGTCTAATTATATGGAAACAGTGGTTGGGTAAGTGAAACGAAAACAGGTTACAAATGGTAATCACCGTAATGTAATAATTTAAGGGCGGGCACCCTCTACTAACTACTACTACTTCTACAGTACTTCTACTCGTCTCTAACTCCTAAGTCAAAGATAAGTAGTCTACTCTAATACTAAGTCATTTGAAGTTAAAAGAAAAGTAATAATGTTTTCCTCACATTAAAATAGGTGCCATGCTTACCTTCACAAATATATTATATATTATAGTAATACTCTATATAGTTAGTTAAACACATAATATGATAAATATATTGATCTGGAATTAGATCTAGATCTAGAATTGGATCTGGTCTAAGTCTATATTTTGAATAAACCATTTGATTGTCATTGTAAATTAGCTATCACCTTAGACTTAGCTTAGGCATTTTTAACCTTAAACTAGATTTAGACTAGACCTTTTAAAACTAAAATCAACAACAGTCATCATGAAATTGCTCTGGCTATTTATCCTAATAATTACTAAATACACACTAGCTGAACACAGAACTAGATCTACCTCAGTCAACACTAAACTTAAAAAGGAAACAACAGTCATAATCAATCATCACACTTTAGATCAATGCAACTTCAAAAATAACCTAACATACACATCCATAACATTAAAGAAGATTACCCATCACAAATGGAAGTTCTCAATCAGACACAGTAGAAATAAATACCTTTCACTGTTAATATTAATAGCAGGAGATGTAGAGTCAAATCCAGGGCCTAGATCTAAAGATAGATGCAACATCTGCAAAAAAGTATGCACCATGAAACAGAAAGCCATTCAATGTGACACCTGCGATGAATGGTACCATGCATCATGTCTCCATATGAATACACCTGTGTATTATGCCTTAGGCAACAAAGATGCATCATGGCACTGTGTACCGTGTGGGTTACCTCAGTTTACATCAGGACTGTTTGATTCCTTTGATGCGGACACTTCTAACCCATACAACATCCTAAACACCATCCCAAAAACCAACTCACCAACCACTAGCCAGATCCACTCCTGTTAAACCTAAATCTACTAAAATTAATACAACAGCCTCACTAAACAAACCTACTAAAGAAGTAATTCCAAAATACCTTAAAACCTTAGTAATAAATTTTCAAAGCATTAGGAACAAAACAGCAGACTTAGAAATTTTATTAGAATGTGAGAAACCAGACATAATTGCAGGAACAGAAACTTGGCTACATCCTGAAATTTATAATGCAGAAATTTTCAATAGTAATTATGACATTTTTAGAAAAGATAGGGCTGATAATCATGGAGGAGTTCTTTTAGCAATAAAAAAACACTCTTATAGCAGAAGAAATTACCTTACCTAACTCAAAAAACATAGAATCTACATTTTGTAAAATTAATACCACCTCAACATCCCTTATAATAGGCAGCATTTACAGACCACCGAATTCTAGTTTAGAATACATGCAGGAACTATGTAATCAGATTACTACACTTAAAGAGACAAATAAAAATGCAGTTTTTTGGATTATGGGTGACTTCAACCTACCTGATATAAATTGGAAAACACTAACCATAGATAAACACCAAAACCTTAAGGACATAAATGAGCTTTTCATAGAAACTTTACACAACCTAAGTTTAGATCAAATCATTAAAAAGCCAACTAGATTAAACAACACATTAGATCTCTTCATAACCAACAGACCTGGATTAGTAGTTGATTATGATATTATCCCTGGTCTATCAGACCATGAGATCATAAAAATACACAGTCAGATAAAAGCAGTAGCCAATACAAAACCCAAAAGAAAAATCTTACTCTGGAATAAATGTAACCTAACACAACTACACCAAGCTGCATTAAACTTTCAACAAACATTCTTATTAGAAAAAGACATTAACCAACCAGTCGATGACCTCTGGAATTTCATTAAAAACCATCTTAAAAGCATTATAGAAAATCATATACCAACTAAATACACATCAAACAAAATAAATAAATGCTGGTTTAATAATAGACTAAAGAAGCTTTGTAAACAGAAGGAAAACCTATATAGAAAATTTAAAGAAACCAAGGCAGAAAGAGTTTACAAAAGTATATAAAAATTAAACACCTAACCCAAAAAGTAAGCAGACAGCTGCAGAGTGAATACATAAACAGTGTAATATCTAAAGATAACAACAAAAACCTATGGTCATACATTAAGTCTAAGAAAATGGAAACAACAGGCATAGCGCCATTAAAAGATGAACATAACATAATACATAATGATAATGAAACTAAAGCAAACATCCTAAACAAATACTTTGCATCAGCATTCTCAGCCCCAGGAGATAAAGACATATTTCTTAATTTGAACCAAGTAGACAACATAGAAGATTTAGTAGTACAAGAAAATGGAATTAAAAAACTATTAGCCAACACCAAACCAAATAAAGCGTCTGGACCTGATGGTATTCCAGCTAGATTACTCAAAGAACTAAGCAATGAGCTAGCCCCAGTGTTCAAAATACTCTTTCAGGCATCGCTTAACCAGGGCAGAGTACCAAAGGACTGGAAAGAAGCTAATGTCACCCCCCTATTTAAAAAAGGAGAAAAATCTGATCCAGGAAACTACAGACCAGTATCACTTACCAGTATCACATGTAAAATACTAGAACACATAATATGTAGCAACATCATAAACCACTTAGACAAACATAATGTCCTCACCCCATAACAACATGGCTTTAGGAAATATAGATCATGTGAAACACAACTAATAGGACTTATTGATGATTTTTCAAAAGGTTTAGATAATAGTGAACAAATAGATGCTATCTTACTAGATTTTTCCAAGGCTTTTGACAAAGTTCACCACCATAGTTTGCTTAAAAAATTTAAATATTTCGGCATTAATGGTCCACTGCATCAGTGGATTAAAGATTTTCTGATAGGGAGAGAACAAACTGTAATAATATTTGCAGACAATTGCATAATATATAGAACAATAAAAACAACACAAGACACAGATATTTTACAAAGAGAATTAGATGAATTACAGAAATGGGAATCAAATTGGAGCATGTCTTTCCACCCAGAAAAATGTCAGTTGTTAAGAGTAACAAAAAACTAAAACAAATTAATTCCACTTATCTTATTCATGGCAAACCAGTAACACAGACTAAAAACGCAAAATACCTAGGTGTTATAATAAATGAAAAACTGTCATGGAATCCACATACTGATGAAACTATAAAAAAATCCAACAAAGCATTAGGGTTTATTAAAAGAAATTTCTATAAATCAAATAAGAACATAAAACTAAAATGTTATTTAACCTTGGTTAGGCCAATAATAGAATATGCATCCACCGTGTGGGACCCCTCAACTCAAGAAAACATTAAGAAACTGGAACAAACACAAAATAGAGCAGTGAGATTCATAACAAACGAATATTCACATTTGACTAGGGTAACACCATTAGTAAAATCACTAAATTTAGAAAGCCTTCAAAGACAGAAGACTCAAAAGTAAAGTAGCAATTATACATAAAACACTGAACCATAATCTTCAAATACAAAAACAAAATTTAATAAAATACTCTGAAAGACACAAAAATAAAAGCACATTCCTCGTCCCATATGCTAGGACAAATTTGTACAAATACTCCTTCTTCCCTAGTGCTATTAGAGCATGGAATGGGTTGCCTGAGCTAGCCAGAAAAACCAGTGACTTGGCAGAATTTAAGTCATTGGTTAATATGCATGACGCGTAGGACGTAATCATCTTCTTTTTTGAAGTAACGTCTGTATTATATAAGATAAGATAATATTATATATACTTATATAGATCAATTCTATAAGTTAAATAAGTACTATAAGTATAAACTGTCACTGTATAACTAGTCGAGAGTAGATCTATAATGTCTTAGTTGTCTATCGATGAGTAACTCTAAGTAAGTTACTCTAAGTATAATGAGAAAGTACTAGTTACTAAATCTAGAATCTAGAGGTAGACTCTACTAGTCTACTGTGTAACACTGTAACTACTGTAACTCATTACTGTCAGTAGCTCTAGAATCTAGAATATATAGATAGAGACGAAAAAAAAAAGAGCAGTGAGCTTCATAACAAACAAATATTCACATTTGACTAGAGTAACACCTTTAGTAAAATCACTAAATTTAGAAAGCCTTCAAATATTGGTCTAAGGATAATGACAGGAGCAATCAAAACAACACCCATTAGAGCTATGGAGGAAACCGCTGCCCTGATCTCTCTGGATGAAAGAAGAGAAATAAAAATTCAATTCACTAAATTGGAAACCATGGAGAGGCACCCACTCAGAACAAAAATCCACAAAACTAGCCCCAAAAAACGTCAAAAAGGACCAATTTCATACAGGAATCTCTAAACCTAAAAAAGAAACACCAGCTTGAAAAAATTACTCTGGAATCCTCAATACACTATAATGAATCTCCACCCTGGGACGAAAGCCCTCTTCCTACTATAAGGGGCCATATTGACCATAAAAGAAAATCTGATAACAGAGCTCAAGAAAATAGTGAACTGTTTTCTACATACCAATTATCCTAGCAATCAGTGGATCAGAGTTTACACGGATGGCTCAACCCATAAAGCCACCACAAATGGAGGAGCTGGAATACTTATCGAATGGCCAGATGGAGGAAAACTAGAAAAATCCATAGCAACTAGAGAGCTCTCTGACAGTCACAGAGCAGAAAGGGAAGCACTAGCACTAGCTGCTACCATCCTAGCAAATCATCCAAGTTCCCCACACAGTCAGATTGTCTTACTAACCGATGCAAAAACAACCCTCCAAAGCCTGCAAAACTCTGATTCCTCATATATTAAAAACCTCAAAACAGCACTTACAAAGCTCAACAACAACAGCAAAAAAACTGTAATTCAATGGATACCAGCTCATATAGAACTATAAGCTATCCCGACAAGACCAATGTCTAATCTTTCGACTCAGCACCGGACACAACTGAATGTGACAACACATGTACCGGAAGCTCAAAATTGGAACCAGTGAAATCTGCCCATGTGAAGAATCACCAGAGAATGCAGACCACGTCCTCCAAAACTGCTCTCTATACCAAGACGCCTGTATAAGACATTGGCCCCAAATCACCCCAATAGAAAAGAAACTATATGGAGAGCTCCCTGATCTGGAAACCACTGCGCAGTTCATCTCATGTATTGGTCTACTCATCTGAACACTCCAACATAACAACGAGAACGAAGAAGAAGAAAGCCTTCAGGATAGAAGACTTAAAAGTTAAGTAGCAATTATACATAAAACACTGAACCATAATCTTCAAATACAAAAACAAAATTTAATAAAATACTCAGAAAGACACAAAGATAAAGGCACATTCCTTGTCCCATATGCTGGGAAAAATTTGTACAAATACTCCTTCTTTCCTAGTGCTATTAGAGCATGGAATGGGTTGCCTGAGCTAGCCAGACAAACCAGTGACTTGGCAGAATTTAAGTCATTGGTTAATATGCATGACTAAATGCATGACGCTTAGGACGTAATCATCTTTTTTTTGAAGTAACGTCTGTATTATATAAAATAAGATCATATCATCATCATCATTGGCCTCCTTCAGTCGTAGGACGACTATGGTTCATCTCAGAGCACACTTCCTCATGTGGCTGTGGAGCCCTATTTTGGAGAGACACTCCCGTCCACAGATAGCGCAAGTTAGGGTCCCCTTGGCTTTTGCTTCGGTGGAAGTGGAGCTGGCCGTTTTTCGGTTTGTGCGGTTTTTTGTGTGTTTTTCTTCCTGATGATGATGATGATGATAAGTAACTTTCATAAAAAATATATCTCTAGTGACTTGTTCATATCTAATAGATAGTCTCTATACTATGTTACTAAAGTCTAGATCTATACATCTAGAATCTAAAGCCTAAGTTCCACCTTTGGTAGGCTGTTTAGATATGTGAAGGAAAAAACATCAAGGTCTTTAAATCTTTAGTATTTCCAACACTGGGCAACCAATCTCTTGTGAAATTTTAAGTGGCTTTATCTGGCTGCCTTAGGAAAAAGAAAACAAACCCGTGCCAAAAAATAAGCGAAATCTTATGAAGGAAAATTTGTCTGTTGCACTGTCAATGTTGATAATATTTTTCTTCTTAAATATTGTCTTTCTTAGCATTTCAAGACATTTTTGTAAAAGAAATATACAAAATTTAAATAACTAACCTTGTAATCTTGTTGACGCAGTCCTCATGGATAGCATAAATTTCATCAATGACTCCATGTTGACTGGAGCAGAAGGACCCATATCCTCGACTGTTGATGATCGTACGATTGCTTCTACTCCTGCACCACTAGCCATGTCTACAGTGGGAAGAGACAGAGGGTAATTGTTTTTAATAAGTAGTTAGTAAATTAGTACAATTATAAATATATAAAGTCTAAAGCATTAAGTTGTAACCTTGAAATACATAGCCAAATAATCTAACTAGAATACTTGTGTCAAAGGTTATTGGCAGCAAGGTTTCAATGTAATCAAGAATTACAATCAACTGGGAAGCTATCAATGTACACCTTGTCACCTGTGCTTTATCAATTATTACAAAGGAAACTATTTGTTATTTGTAATTGATTAAATTATCCATATACTCTAACAAACTTTGACTAGCTACATGCCACCTCAATTCTTATGTCCCAAGTTACAATGATTAAGCATTCTTCTTTGCCTAATGATTATATCTTTTGATAATGGAAAACTCTAGCAAGATGCATACATCTTCTTTTTTTTTAGATCTTGGTAGTACTTAGTAAAAGTATCTTTAATTGAGCAAAAATTAATTATAGTTCATTAGCTTTTTGTTTGTGATACACGTTTCTAATTTTTCAGAACTCGAAGGATTTTTTTCCATGAAAACAGGAGTTCATTGTTTAGTACCAGCCCTCCACATCAAGAATTAGCTCAGTAAGTTTATTTCATTCAATTCATTGTTGCCAGCTTCTACGGTAGTTTTTTTTTTTTTTTCATAAATCATAAAAGATTAACTTCTAGAATAATTAACATTGAATTATTTTTAAAAAGTACTTTTAAAAAGAGTATATATTATAAAAAGACAATATTAATAAAAAGTTAACAACACTTAGCAGTCCAAGTAGCAGCTGGTTTGAAATTATTTTTAGCCAATGATCAGCTTTAGTCTGGTACTCCAAAAGTCTTGGGATTTTCATGTTTTGAAAACATAAATTGACAAAAAAACAACAACATACCTTTTCTATTTGTATTATGCTGTAGTTCAATTAATAGATACAATATTTCTACAGGTAATAAATATAAGAAATGATTTTGTGAATAAACTGTTGTTTTTCTTTCAATTTAAGAATGAGCTAAAAATGGCAGGAAATTTAATCTATAGATTACAATCTTTCCATTATTGAAATGCACAGAGGTTTTTTTAGTTTGTGTGTGTGAGCATGACTATTTTAAGTGAGCTTTAATTTAAAAAATCACTTTATAGATTTTTTTTTAGTTTAAATGTGCAAACCTTTAAGAGCTTAATAATATATTGTTATAATGCTATCTATTTTGTAACTTTATACAGGAACGATGCTGAGGATTCTCTTGGTCTCTTACCACCAGGATGTTTGATGGGTAAGTTTGACTTAGACACTTAGCTTATAAATGTCTTATTGTCTTAGCTAATTAAAGTTCTTGTTAAATAATTATTTATTTAAGTAACATTACAACCATATTATAGATAAAAATGAATTAATTTATGTAAATATATTTAAATTAATGGAAAAATAAAATTGTTGCACAAGATATTTGTCTTTATTAAAATCTATGCATCTATTTTTTTTTTCCAACGCTGCCAAAGTGGACTTATGGAATCTAAAGGTTTTCTCCGTCATTTCAGTATTTATTAATTAGACTTGAAGTCACTGAAAATGAATGGGATTTAATATGTTGTCTTATCTTATCATTGTTTGGTCACATATGTTTGAGAGTAATGCTGTTCACGCTATCAATTATACCTTTTCTCTCTCAAAGTAACATAACATTTTCAAGTTCGGGGGGCTTCTATATAAATACACTCAAGAAACATCATGTAGAATACAAAATAGTTTTTAAATTAGGAGCTGTTTTGTTTAGAAATAGTTTCACATTTAATCTCTATATTCTCATCACTCAGGCATGTCAAATAGCCTACTGCCGTTGGAAACTATCAATAATTGCAGTAGGCAGGGAACAGTATCAGTAGACTCTTGTTCTTCCAAGGAGATTTCCAGTGAATCTCAAGAAACCTTGGCCACAGTCAAGAAGTGTCCTACTGGTAGGCATACATTCATAGTGGCTTTTAACATACAGGCTACTAAAATTGCATTGCGAGCTTTGTGTGTGTGTGTGTGTGTTCTGAGAAGATCACTTAAAAAAAAAAAGAAACTACTTCTGATTAGAATGCAAAAGTTTTTCAAAATTAAATAACTAATAATTAATTTTTAGAGCTTTGTTATAACTGATATTCAATATATAAAAAAACAACTTTCTTTCATTTCTTCTCAAAAACTACTGCTAGGACTTCAGTTATTCTTGGATCTGTATTTTTATGACTTTAATGTTTTAATTTATGTTGTGATGACAAAGTGGCATCTCTGTCATTGTATTTTAAAACTAAGAGTTTTATTGTAATATCTTCAACTTAAAATTTGGCTCACATCTACAGTTCTCAACATTGAATATTAAATATCTCAAAGCACTTGTCATAAACTGTCAGCTCTCTCCAAGTGTATACACTTATGCATATTATTATGCATTATTTCTGGCACATTAACGTTTTCTTTACTTTGGTATCATTTCAATAAACATCATCTTTTTTTTTAAATATTAATTTCTTATCTTGTAAAGGTATTTTCACTTTTTAAAGTTGTGGATAAATTTTTCATAGATTTTTTAAGAAGTATATTTTCTTCTGTTTAATTAATGTTATTTTCATATTTCAATTTTTTAATCTAGAACCATACACCAGAGGTGCAGGTGTATATAAACCTCATGTTCTCTTCCCGAAGCTAGATGAAGAGGATATGTCTAAAACTGAGAATCTTCCCAAAAATGACTCTAAGGACTTGATGATGTGTAATGATGTTGATGATCAACAGAGCAGAGACTCTGGAGTGGGTCAAACCAATTCTATTGGCAGTCACATGGGCCAGACTACCTCTCGCAGAAGCTATGAGACATTTAAAACAAACAGTGCCTCAGAAAACTCTGACCTGCTTGAGGCTCTCAAGACAAAAATGGAAAGCAAAGAAGCAGAAACCTTTTTTTACTCAATGTCCAGAAACAGTGCTGATGTAAACACAATGGTGAATGAAAAGTCTGATACAAAGGTAGACAGCAAGAATGAGGAAGTCTTTTCTCAACCTGTCCCTCTGACTTCAATTGGTGTGCAGGAGAAAGGTTTACCTGTTGATAGGGAGGAACGTTCAGGAAGTCTAATTGATAATTTTACATTTAAGGTAAAAAAAAAAGTTTCTTTATTTGTTCTGCTTGTTGCTAAGAATTTTAATTATACAAAGGTAACTAGTTACTGAAGTAGAGCTAAAAATCACAAAAGTTTTCCTTGTATGTAAACAAAAAAATTACGCTTTAAATGTGTACGAATAAATTTTAGTCTTTTGGAAAGATTTCGCCTAAGAGTTTACAAAATTAACATGTCTCGACCATCCTATTAGTATTTATCTGTGTTTAGGGTACAGAGTTTTAAAAAGAAGGTTTACCAACTTTTATGATAGAAAGTGTAGAATATCACCTAAAACATGGCCTGTCTTGGAAAGTAGAGTAATATATTATACATAAAACAATGAACCATTACCTTCAAATACAAAAACAAAACCTAATAAAATATTCAGAAAGACACAAAGATAAAGACACATTTCTTATTCCATACACTAAATCAAATTCATACAAGTGCTTCTTCCCTGGTGCCTTTAAATAACCGAATGGCTTGCCTGAATCAGGCAGGAAAACCAACAACTTAGCAAAGTTTAAGTCATTGATTAACATGCATGACTAGATTGACCTAGGGATACACATACTTCTTTTTTGAAGTAACATCTGTATTTTATAAGATCTACATAACTAAACAAATCTTTTGAAATAATAAAAAAAAGTAGAGAGTCAAAAATTTAATAGATATTGGAATTTTTGGTACGAAGAAAGTTGACAGTCTCTAATTGGACCTTTAGAATAAAAGATTGTTTATACATATTTAAAAATAATATTTCATTGTTTATTGTTGTGGTGTGTAATATACATATTTAAAAATAATATTTCACATTTGAATTTCAGCATGTCAACATAAAGGCTGACTTTCAACATTTGTTTTCTGATTTGGGCTTCTCAAAAGATGAAGGTACCTGTAATATGTAATTAAGTCAATCTCTTTATGGATGCTTCCTTGTGATAAATTACCTAACCTTAAATGAATGTTTCTTTTCCTTCAAATGTAATTATCCTTTTGTGATTCTTTCTTCAAACTTTTCACTTGCAGGGAAAATAACTTTAAATTGTGATTCTTCTAAAACAAGGTAAAGCATAATAGATTTTTAGATGTTTTTATTGTGTTGTTTCATTATTTTGTTAAATTTTTACTTAGCCACAACTGTTCTTGCTCTTGGCACAACTGTTCTTGCTCTTGGGCTCTTCTGATTTTAAGTTATGATGGATAAAAGGGAAAAAAATTAATAACTTCAAGAATCTTTTCTCCTAGAAAATTGAAAACAAAATTAAGCTAGTTAAGAAAATGTGCATATTTTTAACCTTTTATAATTTTTATTACCAGTATTGTATATTAATTATTTTAAAATCCTTAGTAGGTAAATGATGTGTTTGTCTTGTCTGTCAAGTGTAGATTCTAAAAACCGAAAGGGTAGATCTAATTTAAAATGGATTTTACTGTCATGTGATAGCTACTTTTGGTTTTCTGAAACTAATTTGTATTAAAATTAAATATACTTATTAAATGCACATATGTGCAAAGATGAAAAGGTTATATACATTATACATTGGATCAAGATATCAGGAACTGCAAAAAGATGGTCCAAAAAATTTGTTGATACAGGTACTTATGCTCTAGTATTGGCTAATGCGAGTTTGTGTGTTTTGTAGTAAATGAGTACAACTGACCAGAGGGGGCCACCTGCAAGTTTATGTGTGACACAAACTCCCTGACGTTCAACTTGTTTAGTTCTTTCAGTTTGTTTTAGCTTGCAGTGATGAACTTGATTGTAAGAGTATTGCTAACATTGTGCTGAGAGATCATGAGCTTAAGAAAATTGGTTATTTACATTTAGTGAGCAGGAACAGATTAAAGAAAAGACTCCAGAACCACCTCATCTGATACAAGCCAGTGAAACACTGTTCCCTTTAATGGATGGACCATTTAAACTACCCTTTCTTCCCAAGAGCACAACGCAGGCTAAGAAAGTGGATACAGGTAAGGCTGTATGGGCTGAATATGAGTATCCTAAGAAACGTAAATGGAAAACTTCCTTTTTAACTGTAACCATTTTCACTTTCTTCTGTCCCTAGGTGTTTTGGACCATTTGGGCCCCACACATGATTTGTTGACCATCTCTCTCCATTCCTGTCTCTTTGCCAGAATAAGTCTCTTTCAACATTGGTCTCGTAGTTATTCCTTTATCAAGCTCTGTTATGTTTAGATTTTCTCCTGGAATCTTCATGGTGAAGTAGGGTTCACTGTTTTCCATAGCTAATTATATTCAAGGGTATTATGTGGATAGAACAATGACAGATTGTGGATCTTAAAGCTGTTTTAACAAGCAACATAATTAACTCACTGATAGGAAATCCTCTTAGAATTTATTTTAGAAGTTATTTTACTTTGATCTCCATCTAATGATCTTCCCCTTTTTCCTGTGTGCCTTATTTAATGAATAAGTCTTATAGCAGGATTAACTACTTCCTCAATTGTTGTCCCTGCACTATTGAATTTCAACCAAAGACTTTTCATGAAATTATTAATAGCTTCTATAAATTTGATGGCTATTACTATTATAAGTAAAAAAACAACAACTATTTTCAAATAGTTGAAACTATGTGTGAATCAAAATATTTTTGTATTTCTCAGTCCCATCATCTAGTGTAAGCAGTACTCCCAAGTCTGAGCCAACTCACATTGATTCATCAGCGACAGAATGGGGACCATCGATTCATTTTGGGGATTCCTTCGTTCTACAAAAAACAGAATCTACAACAGAGTGGGGCCCATCAATACAGTTTGGGGATTCAGTTCATTTGTCACAGACACCTCAGCCCTTTAAAGAAAGGCCTCATCAGGAAAGCAATTTAGGCAAGTTTGTGAAACCTGTTAATATACTTTCTTGCATAATGATAAAATCAGGCTATTATTTTTCTTGAAAATCAACAACAAAAGCTGCTCCATTTGTACCTCAAAACTTTTATTGGGATTGTTTAAACTGACAGAAGTGACAATTTATGAATTTCTGCTAATGTTTTTTTTTTTTTAAATACTTCTCTTCCACATAGTGAGACACAGCTCATTACTCAAAAAACTAATATTTACATCCTTGCTAGTAAAGTATTCAAATTATTTATTTCATTGTTCATTCATTGTTAAAGAAAATGAATGCGAAAACTATAGAATTGCAGTCTTTTGTGTCCCACTCCATTGTATTACTTCTTGTTTTACTTTGACCTTGTTAGCCATTTTGTTAATTATATTTAGGCTCTAAAACTATCTAAAAATAATCTCTGCAAAGCTTATAAAGAACATTTCTACATTCAGCAAAGATAACTCGTTTCTTTTTATTAAGCTCCTTATTGTTTGAGACTTGGTTAAAAGTCCTAGAGAAAAATGGTCTTCCATGGTCACTTGAATAATTTTAACATTTTCTTCTCAAGGTTTTTTTGTTTTTTCATGTTTTGTAGTTGAAACTAAAACTGCTTCACCTGACAAAAGAGAGGATTCTCTTTTTGGATCCCATCAAGTTAGCACTAATCCATTTGAAGGTTTTGATCAAGAATTACTGAATGGAAGTGAAGATTTTATTGAAGACCCAGGTCAAATTTTTAATTATCTATATTAATTACATGTTTTATGTAGTTTGCTTGATATGGTCATTTATTATTCTTGTTGCCTTGGAATGTTTATGCTTTGCATGTGTTTTATTACAGATGCCAAAGCCAATCTTTTGGAAGAAGATATGAAACAGTTTGTGAAAGAAAATCCTTTTGCTAATCGAGTAGGCTATTTTTTTTTTCATTGAAAATATTTTATAGTAAACTTTTATTTTTTAAGTTATCAATTTTTTATTCGTACAAAATATAATACTTTTTTTTTTTAAATCATGATTCTATCTTTATTGTGTTATTTAATGGCAGACAGTAGATGTTTCCAAGGACTCCTATCGTGGGGTTGAGGATACATTCATGAATATGACTATTGGGACTTACATGATTGCTGGATCACAGGAATTTGATTCATTGTCATCCAAAAAATATTACAGGGAAAGGGTGAGTTGTTTCAGCTAGGTCTCATTGTAATAGACAATTAGCACTTGCTTTTCTTTGAGTGGTTAAATGATTAGTCCTGTAAGAGATAAACTTCACATTAGTTTCCAGAACAAGCAGTTCTCTTTAGTCTTGTAAGAGGTGTCTTTGTTATGATTAAGTGCAGCTTATGTGGACAGACAGTGCTTTACACTGTCAGCTTTGAGAAAACTATAGTATAAGCTCGTCCTTCATCGAAGATGAGCACATTTTTCTTTTAAGCTATTGATTTGATTGTGACAGATGTTTATTTACAATTATGATTTTTGAACCCTATTAAATTTCATATGCTCGTGGATTCTGGATACCAAAGCATTTACCTCCCTAAATTATCTTAAAAATTGAATATTTTAATTTGTTTAACTTTTCCCACTTTTCTTTAATAAACCGAGAAGAAACCAAAAAGGTTTTCTCTCTAATTTATCTCAGTATGTCATTTGTATCTTTAAAGTCATATAATAAAATGCATACATCATAACTAGCTTTGCGTCCCTGTTAAAAGAATAGATTATTATTATAATTATGTCTGCATTTGTATTATATCTGTAAATTATTTCAACTACAGCCAGATATTGGGATGCCTGCGTACAGTCCTCCAGCTAATAGACGAGTTTTGCCTATTCTCCAGCCAAGTGAAAGTAAGAACATGGAACATAATTTTTCTTAAGTTTTGTATTAAACTTTTTTTTCTAATATGCCTGAATATGTTCTTTTTTTTCCCCCATCTGTCATTTATTAATTTTTATTTCTGTGGGCTAATGCAGGTGTAACTGTTTTGTCATATATGAGGTCATGATCATTGCTACAAATATTTGTTATTTTTAGATTTAAAAAATAGTTGGGTTTTTTTTTAATGCAGAGTTTTCTACTTTTGCTTATTTCTGATTTAAAAAACAAAAGATTGGATTAATAACCTATTATAGGATTTCTTAAGATTTCTTTTTTAAACTAATTTTGTATGGCCCATCTTTATGCAATGCTCAATGCACTCTGGTCAAATCTTGTATAGACCTGTGGGGAGAAGGGGGTGTAGTTACTGCCTTTAGGCTAACACAACTCAGCTCAAGTTGAGATTTGAACTTGAGACCCCCTTGATATGCACCCAGCCAGTTTACACCCCACTCAGTCACACATAATCAAATGCTTATATACAGAGACTTGTTACATCCATTGCTGTCAGTTTTGCCTTTGTCTAGTTCAAAGTAAAATTTATTATTGTGAAATAAAATTTAAAAAATTATGTTCAATGAAGTCGCTGCGAAAAATAATCCTTTTTTTTTAAAGCAAATGTGAAAGTGAGTTAGGAATGTGTTGAACCAAAAGAATGCCCTCAGCTCTTTTCCCCCTTTAAAAAAATCTTTTTTTCAACTTTAGAACTTAGTCTGATTTGAAACATTTAAGAATGCTCTGTCACCCTACTCATTTTTGCTTCAAAAATGTATTTTTTACATTCTGTTTTACTTTTGCTTAGTCTACAGCCCAGTTAACATTAGGACCATTAAATCCAAATTGTTGACTAGCTCAGAGAGCAGAACTCCAGTCAGTGAAGCTACCTTTGCTTTAGAAGATCAGAGTCACATCCCATTAGCTTCCATAAAGGATGACATTGTGTCTGCTCTTAAAAACCTGATGTCTTCCCAAAGTACTTCCACACTGAAAGAGACGCAGAATGTTGAGGAAAATGTTGCACCTGTCAAAGACAAAGAGACTGCTCAAGCTGTTCCTAAGAACAACTCAAATAGTTCATTAAAAGAAATGTCAGATTATATTAAAGGTTCAGAGGAGCAAGCTACATGTCCTCAAAGACCTACTAAAACAGTTTCCTTGTATCAGACACCAGATCCTCTAAAAAGAACTAAAGATGTTATTAGTGGCTCTCAGCAATATAACATCCAAGATGGATCTATAAATCTTACTTCAGGTATTTAAGCTACTTAATTGAATCTATACTTTTTTACTAGTAAACTCAAGCAAAAATTATCTTCCAATAAACTTTTTATTTTTAAATAATAATTCAGAAAGGCATGCGGTCATCTAATGGTCCTGGGTTCAAATGCCCCTTCCCCTACTGTCCTGTCCTGAAACAAATTAAATCCTTGGAACTATTATTGTTTGCTAGAATATTAAAATAATTTTGACTTTATAAAGCTCAGATTTTGTTTTTCCATCAAAGAGCCATATTCTTACATGTTTTTTTTTTTTTTTTTTTTTTTTTTTTTTTTTTTTTTTTTTTTTTTTTTTTAGATATGACGTTCAATGCACTGCACAGGTTAATTGAAGGACTCGATAGCAACATGAGCCGCCCTGAAAGTTTAATTTTGTCAGAATTGAATAAACACTTAGAAGAGAAGAAAAAGGTGAGGCATCAGGAACACTCAGCCAAGCCAAAAGAAACTCAGAACACATCAGAGAAAGTTATTGAAAGCTCAGCACAAGTGGCAAGTACTGAAACATCTCTCTTCAAGTTGCCTTTTCCTGTCAAAGGATCAGGACCTGCTGTATTAAAAGCTAACAAATCCACCAGTCTGGTTCAGAAAACAGCGGAACCTTTAAAGACTGCTGACCATTCTGTAAGAGATGTCTCAGCTAATTTGTATCATCAGGACAACCTCTCCATGTCTATGAGTTTGTCTTTGGTAGAATGTACTTTGGCGCCAAACGTTACCAATATGTCCACTGCAGGTAAAGCATGGTTCTTAACACTGAAAATCTAGTTATCTTTTCCACAAGAGACTACAGCTCAGCAACATGTTTAATAGCACAATCTTAAAACCTTTATTGTGGGGCAAAGTTGTGGGCCTTTAAGCAATAAACTGTGTAGTCACATCATGCAATTCTTTTAAATTCAAATTGTGAGGTGCCTATATTTAAGTATTAATTTGGAGGTAATTTTACTTTAATAATTTTAACTTAGTTATTATTTAAAAAACAACTGTTTATCCATTAAGTTCTAGCCAGAAAGAACGCCAGGCATAGACAGTCACATGCTATAAAAAATGTTTAAACTGCTTGGATGGTGATTAATTAAAAACAAATATTGCATACTTTTGATATCTGATAATTGTGAGATCAATGACCAGTGAGCCTTCACACAATGGGGTTCCAACCTGCCTAGAACATAACCATTCTATTCAATATCTAATTACAGTTGACTCTGAAGAAAGAATATCTTAAAAAAATAAGTGGAAGCACTCAAATTTCAGTTGATTAATTTTTCTTTACATGTTAAAAATGTATCAATGTTGCTGACTTGAAAAATTCAGTTGTTCACCAAAAAATTTCTAATTCCTTTCATTTAAAGCTTGTAGAAATGCTGGAAAATGGTTAATTAGTTTTGGTTTTTTTTTTTTTAATGAATTCAAAAATAATATACTTGTTTTTTTCTTGTTTCAGGTACATGCAACAATCTGAACACCAATAACAGTAACAGTAAAACATCTACACAGTTAGGAGATACAGGAAACTCTAGGTTCCCAACTCCCTCCAGTGCTATCAGAGATGTTCCTGGAACTGTCGCAAACCAAACTAATGACAAAACTCTACGAATACAATATTCTGATAACTCCACTTTTAACGACACCACCATGGAAGGGCATACCCTATCAGCCAGCACCTATCCCAAACTATTTAAGCAGGGCTATTTGAAACCCAGGGACCATGAAGGCACCTATGTACAAGGCCAGCACATATTGAGTGACATAACTGACTTGAGCTGTGAAGATACATCTGCCTATCAAACTCTCTGCCCTGACACATCACAGTCGGTGTACCTTCACGATGAGCGAGGTTTTGCCTACAGCACCCCCATGCCTGGAACCCAGCCAATCATTGGTGGTGAATTGCAAGAACAATGTAAGTTCCTTCTTTTTTTATTTGTTTATTGCTTCTTTTATACAGCTTTACAATGATCGTAGAGGTTCCAGAGGAGACTCACCTCGTCTTCTCCTATCCCTTTAGTCTGTTGAACCATTAGGGCACCACACATGATCTGTTAACCATCTTTCTCCATTTCTCTCTGTCTTTTGACATCTTATCCTTTTTGTGTGCTGTCTTCCTATCACTTCCTCTGCCTCTTTTTCTTTTTCCTGGTTCTGTTCCCTAAAGGAATGTCATTGAGCCCTGAGGACTTTGTGATATGGCCATAAAGTTTTAATTTTTTTAGTTTTTGAACAGAAGTTAGAAGGTCATCAAGGAGCCCATTAGCTGTTGTAGTCCTGTTTCTAATCTCTTGTTTTTATTATGCTGTCTTTATATGTGATACTTAGGGTCTTTCAGTAGCATCTCAATTCTAAAGGAATAGGTTTACTTATTTAATCAAAATTAGCTCAGAATTTTTAAATCTTAAAAATAAATCTCTAATTAACTCAACTTTTAGTACAATAGTTAATAATTAATAAATCGAAATGTTAGCGTTGATGCTAAGTTTGTTGCTCACTCTCCTCCAACCATTGCAGTGTTAATACATTTTTGTGTTTTAATGATTCATTATCATCAAATCAATTGCTATGTCAAATGGTGTATTTTTTCAGCAATTCTGCCAATGATTACACCTATGCTGCTGACAAATCTGCTCAAGTTGCCGAAAACTGTCAGTTTCCCTGTGGCTACTTGTGTCATGCTGTCTCAGGAAATAAGTTTTCCTGTCAGCAATGTCTGTGAGAGAGGAGTCAAGGTGTCAGTAACCATCCGGGAGGTCGTTTGCAAGGGTCAGAGGCTGAGCCAGAACTGTCCCTTTGATGTCAAGCCTCAACTTATCCTGAGTGGCAACTCTTTCCAAGATCTTCAGGTAAATAGGATTGATGAAATAGTTCATGTTCAGCCCATCTTTACTTTTTTTGTTGGCTAATAATGATTCTTTTAGATTATAAATGCAGTTGTTAAAATATTATTTTATATTAAATGTTAACATTGTGCTACAGATTTTCATTTCAGAAAAATGTTGTCTCAATTTGTGTTTTATGAAGTTGTTTTCATTTTATTTTTGAGCTATTTAGAGAACAATATTTCCTTTACTATAACCTTGAAAGTTATGAGTTTATAGAAAAGGTTGCTTTTCAATTCTTATTTATTCCCCTAGTAATATGCCTTAGGTGTATTGAGCACACTGGTATGAAAATCCTAATTGGTTCCTTTTAAGTTTAAGAATGTATTTATTTTCTTATGCCTTTAGTATGGCTCTAATTTGTCACCTTTTCAATGCACTATTCTCATGCTAGTTTAGTATTTCAAAGTGATCTAGTTAAACACATTCAAAATGTAGCTTTGAAATATTTTTGTAGCAAACTTTTATTTGTCGGATGTATCAAAAGATTAAAATGACCTAAACAACAGAAACAACAATTTAAAGCCTGAAAGTGGTCTTGTGGCAGGTTACTTGTATTGCATCATTTGCATGAGTTGATATTTTTTTCTAATGCTAAAATATCATCACTAGTGTCCCTCCACTTGCAGCCTCTGCAGCCTTGTTTTTAACCAACTTTTGTCAAAATCTCTGGTAAATTTATAAAACAAAATGGCAAATGAAAGATGATTTTGAACTCTAGTTGCCAAATACAAATTCAGAAGTTTGACTTTCATCAAAGTTAAAAGCTAAAGACTTTGAGATTGTTTTGTGATTATTTTATCTCTAATAGTATATTATTTTCTTTTCTATATTACAACATCATTTTTTTTTTGTTACTTATTTTTCTCATCTTTTTTTTTTTTTCACTAGCTGATTGTTCATAATTTTGTTTTTCACCAGTTCATTGTCCCTATTTATTTTTCACTAGTTCATTGTTCATTTTTTTTTTTTCACTAGTTGATTTTTCGACCCAGAGAGGAAGGAGACTACAAAGCAGTTATTGAATTATTTGCTGTCAATATGATAAGAACTCAGGAAACTAGAGTATACGCTTTGACAGTTACAGCCTTTGCTGAGAAACCATCTATCAAGGTATAGTGGCATCATGATTTTACCACCTTACACTTTTTAGGTCACATTATAAAAATATCAGGCAATGAAAATAAAACTTTTAATATATGTAATAAAGATTAATATGGATTTACAATTTTTTCATAAACTCTTCTATTTAAGGTTAATATAAATTATAAAAAATATTATAGATTAAAAAAAAAAAGCAATTTCTTTTTATTTTAATTCTAGCGGAATGAATGTTTGGAAATATTTTTCTTTGTGTCCTAAACACCTATCATTGATCAAACTTTAATTCATGGCTAATTTTTTAGTTAACCATTTTATTTCACTGTTTCAGAAATTTTGAAATAAAACTATTGGACAATTTTTTTATTATCTAGATCTGGCCAGAGAAGAATGTTTTAAATTTTGGAATTCTTCCATGGGGGGAGACAGCCTTGCAGTCAATCAAACTACAAAATACTGGTCAAGCAACTCTACCTCTCATTCTTAGTATCTCTAGGGTAAGACACATTTCCACTTGTTATAAAACTTAGTAGTTGTTGTTTTTGTTTTTTTGTATTTATTTAAAGAAAGTTTCTTGTTTTATAAAACAATTTGTAGAGGGAGGCATCAATGTGCAACTTTACCTTCAATGCTAAAGATGGGTCTGGCAACAAATCTTGCATATCTTTCACAAGCCCGCCAGATGCCAAAGGAAGTGTGTTGGCTATGTCCTTACCTGGTGTGAAGGAAGGAGAAGAACCAATGATCCACACGCTGGAGTTGTATTGCAGAGCTAAAGCTGTAGGAAACATGGAACAAAGTGAGTGGCAAGCTCTTTATCAGCTATTTTTATCATGTTGTATTGTCTATCTAGCCTATAGCTATGCTAGATTTTGTATCTTGTATGCTATGGAAGGTTGAAGCATTTTAAAGTGAAATCAAACTCTGAACATAAATTGCTCTATTCCCTGGGAAATATCTTGAGACATGGGGCACAGTTTAAAATGAACTGTCAGTTATAACTTCAGTTTACTGTATTTGTTTAAAACAATTAAAAAAATCAAACTGTTAAAAACCATAGGTCTCATTCTTGGTACAGGTAATTTTTTTTATTTTTTTTTTGTAATTATTTCAGCTTGATAAGTATAATCAAGGTTTACATGTAGTTTTTAATGGAAATGAAACCAGTATCAAATATTGTTGACTAGGGTGTTTATGTTAGCTTAGTTGAGGTTTTGATTGAATCCCAAGTAAAGTAGGATTTGGGCTCATGTTCCCCTCACTGGTATATTCAAAAGAACCAAATAACAAGCGACTTGTTGTTCAAGTCATTGTTTTGTTTTTATCTGTTAGTTAAAATATAATTGTTTTGAAATATGACCTGATTGTATATTTCCAATACAAACACATTGTTGTAGAGTACCAGGAAAGAAGTGAACATTTTCAAGCTCTGCTGGAAGTTGCTATGGACATGCCTATCAATGGTTTACGCTTGAGAGAAATAAAACTGCAAGTTACTGTTGGAATGTATAAACTTCATGTGGATAAAGAGGTAAATGAGTTTCTTCTATTTTTACCAGCTCTTAACCCTAATGTACTTTGTGCTAGTGCTGTCATATTGAATCAGAACAGTATTTCCCTTCTCATAGTAATAGAAAAGTTTGACCATGTTTTCCTCTCAAAATTTTTAACTATTTTATCATGCTTGTCTCCCTGGAAGGTAATCTTTTTTCTCCAAAGTTTATGTCTCACTGTGTTTCCAAACCATCAGTCTTTGTAAGTACTGAAGAGCTCTTCTTATTTTTGTCTGTTAAGAAATGGATCAGTAACATATCTAAACTGTTTTCTTTTCTGATATCAAATAACCAGCAATCTTCTATATCAATAACACTCAAAACTTTCAGATCTTTTCAACTGCTTAAGTACTCCTAGACTTTTTACAAATGTTATCACCTGTTTCAATGTGCTTTATGACCGTGTTATTGTGACTTGGAGAAAGTTTTTATTTTTTATTCTTGACACGCTTTCAAGATAAGAGCTCCATGCGACAAGTTCAGTTCACTATTTTCTGTGATCAACTTGTATATTATGACCAGTACTATGATCAACCCATCTGTCAGGGTTGTCTTTTAAGCCTTGGCTCATTTTCTCAGGCCCCTGATACTCTAGTATCAGATTAATGAACAATATCAACACCTAACAGATGAATTCTTGGTAGAAACTTAACAATAAATGACTGGTCAACATGGTAGTAACATGCACTTATTTAATGACTATTTACATATTAAATAAATTATAGCTTTTATATAGCGCTATGTCCATGCTTAGAGCATGCTCAAAGCGCTAGTGTCCGATCTCATTTGTGGGAAGAGGGGGTATCTGGGAGAAGGTTTTCCATGCTGCCTTTAGGTACTCAGTAAACACAACTCTGCCTGAGTCAAGCCATCTTTATAGGTAGCCAAGCCAAGTTCAAGCGTACCTAGCCCCTCAATCACACTTCCCACCGTCACAAGTAACAACCAAATTATAGTTTAGCAACATGTAAAAATATAGTATACATCTTAAAGCATGTATCAGTAACATAGGCTGATACAGTCTAACAGCTCAAAGTATAAGCACACCACTTCATGATCAACATGGCCCATAGCATCGGACAGTTTTCCAACTTTACTCAACCACACAGAACAAACAACTGCAGTTTAAGCCTCATCTCAGTTTAAGCCTCATCTAAGTTAACAACTCTAGACCTCCATCTAGTTCCCATAAACAGGAGTAAACCAACAGTACCACAAGAAAACAGAAAAGAGCTGAAAACCCAACATTCATTATTGTGAGAAAGAGGCTCAGTGAAACACAAAACAAATACAGCAATGAAGATGTGGTCCTATGATTCAGCACATTAAAAAAGAATTGGGGCAAGAAAAATATAAATAGACCATCCACACCTTTTTTTTTCCCCAGATAATGCTAGGAACCCATTATAACTGAGTGGAATCATAAACATCCCAAAGTACTGAATTAAAAATGACTGTGATTTAAGCTCTACACTCTCGTAACTAAGCAACCTAATATAACCCAAGTCTGTCCCTTTTTTAAAAAAAAATAACAACTGGTTTCTTTCAGATGTACAATTTTTAAAAATCACTTGAAATCTATGATTTGAATTTGTTCTTAGAGTTTGATGATCCCAGCGCTGCCTGGTAACTCAGAAGCTGGTTCTCTCAACATCATGAACTCCGGTAACATCCCCATGTCAGTTGACCTTGAACTAACACCATCGGTCAGCCACTTCATTCTAAGTGCATCAAAGATTGTTGTACCCTGCTGTGATAAGGTACCAGTTAGCGTCACATTCACTCCACCATCTCAGAACTTGCAAGAAAAATATGAGGTGTAAGTTGTTCTTTTATAAACACACACGTTTAAATAAATTGTATTTACTTTTAAAACATTTTAATCCTTATTGACATCACTTGATGAAGGTTGAAATTTAATTATTGTCATTTTAATGAAAGTCTTTAGAAATATATATATATATCTATAGTTTAATAATTAATTTTTTATTTAATCTTTAGCTGATAATTGTGTCCCATTTTAGGACTCTTTTATTAAAGGTTTTATAATCACTGTAAAATCTTGTTATTGTTTTCTTAAAAAAAGATAAAACAAAGACTAAGTGGCTAGTTTTATCAAACCATGAGCTTAAAGGTTTTTAATATTTTTTTCTACAGCTACCTAAGTCTAACAACATCCATGTTCTGCTATAGTGTGAAGGTTATAGGAAAGGTCAAAGGCAAGGAAGTGAAGATCACATCTTCTCTGAGAGAGATTAATTTTTGGGGTGTTGACTTGGGCCAAACCAAGTAGGTTTCATTGAGACTACTGATAAGTTTTTTTTTCTGCTGCCTGTACTTGTAGGTTTTTTTTGTTGTTTTTTTTTAAATTTCATTTTGTACTTTACCTTTAGAAAACGACCATATACATTTATTCCCCATGGAGACACTAAAGTCAGCCTTAGCCTTCGAAATGTGGGAACCTCTTTTTTTAAGGTATGACTATGTTGACTATGTTATTTTTAGATTTTAAGTATCCTCATATTTTAAATACAATAGTATCATCAATTTCAAACAGTTTAGTTTCAGAAAGTACTTTGGTACTATTTTTTAGTATCAAACTTTTGAATATTTGTAATAATGGGAAAAACTTATTTCTTTAACTATCACCTGGAAAGGAATCTTAGAGGCAGTTGGTCATCCCTCTCTGTATCCTTGGGGTCTTATTTTCTTGAACAAGCCTCAGGTCATGTCTTCTCTCAGTGTAAAGTGGAAGAAATGGTAGTTGTGTGTAAATTCGTCTCCTCAATATTTTACTGAACAATCTGTAATAATGGTTAGCTTATCAATCAAATGTGTACTCACATTTATTGTAAATTGTGATGATAAAAAGTCCAGAAATATAACATTCGGTTGTAAAATTGTACAAATGATTAATGAATAAAAAATATTTTTTAAAATAATAAAATTTCTTCATTTGGTTTGGTCCTAATCAGAAAAACTAAATAAAAAAACGACCTTGCTATATTTTCAGTATTATCAGCATTATAAACACATATATTGTACTTGTTAAGAAACATTTAACAATGTAATTAGTAAGGGTTGTTATATGGTATTGTTATTCTTTGCTAAATGTTTGTGGACTCCTTTTCTACATCATTTTATTTTAAGCTAGAAATCAGCTTTTCCCATTTTTTACAGTTTTCTTTACCATTAAATAGAATAATAATTGGAAATGATAGCAATAGATTATCTCACTTTTGTTGTACAGATTGTGAATGACAGAGGTCAGGAGATGAAATCTGTCGAGATATCAGTGGAACAGGGCAAACAGTATGAAATATGGATCAGCTTCTGTCCCAGTGAACTCAAAGGATATTCAACTGACCTTATTTTAAACACTGACAGTGGCAGTAAATTTTCAGTATGTACTTATTTAACTGTTCGTGTAGTCAGAGCATTAAAAAAAAAAAAGTAAAATACTATGATAGACAAGTGGCTCCCTACCCATGTATTGCTTCTGTGTTGAGGTTTTGTGGTATAAATGTTTTTTTTTTACTCTGTACTGTAAAGATGTATATCAATTTTTTGTGTGAGCTTATAAATGACAACTTAATCTAAAAGTTTAATTATTTCTATCTATGCACAAACTAAGTATGTCTAAAATGTTGACATTATGATGTCATTGTTTAAAAAAAATTTTCTTGTCCCAGGTTCCAATCCGAGGTTATGGTGGAAGGAGCTGTGTGGAAATCAAGGACTTGATTAGCCAATCAAATGAATGGATACTAAATGTTGGTAAAATTATTTCTGGCCAGCCGGTGTGCTACGAGATGAAGATTAAGAACTCGGGTCCAAGGTGTTGCTTCATTAAAACCCTCATTAAAGGTATTTCCTAATAGAGTTATACTTTAAATGATAGACAGTAGACTCTATTTGAACTTCATTGATTATATTCAGACTAATGTCATTTATAAGTTTTTTGGTTTTTCAAAAATACCTTTTGTTTTGTAGTTTAGTACACATTTTGTTTTCTCTTCGACATAAGAATTATGTTGTTGTTTTTTTTTTTTTAATGTTTATTTTTGTTATCTTGAATTCAATCTGTATACTTTAAAAACTTTAAAGTATATTTTGTTGTTGTTGCTTTTTTTTTACAGATATTAATGGTGTTGTCTTCCAACCTTTTCAAGCTTCTATATTGCCTCCCTTGCTTTTGTTACAGCCCCAAGATTCTGCAGTAAGTTTTTTTATTATTATTCAGTTTATACTTTGTATCACAGACAAAATTAGTTAACTGACAGATTTACTTTTTAGTCTGCACTGTAAAAAAAAAAAAAAAAAAAATCAATTACCATGATATTTAAGGGATTTTGCTGTAGGTGTTTAGTTTTCATTAATTTTTTTTTTTTTTTTAATGTGCTTTCAGAAACTAATGGTCATGATATTTCCATCTCAAAGAGAAAACTGTAATTCTTCTTTGAATCATCTGGCCACCATCAAATTGATTTTTGTGGACGAAATCAACAGGCAATATTTTCTGTCGTAAGTTTTTTGCAAATCCTGCACAAATATTGTTGTGTAATTAAAGCATTTCAACTTTGTAAGGATGAATTCGACTGTGGCCAAAACTATAAATGAATCATCTAAATGAAAATTGTTGTTACATTGTAAAACTAGTATACAATTTTGTAATTTTTGAATGCTTCCTGCCACCACCACCACCCCCACCACCACCCAATGAATAAATTCTGTAGAAATCCACATTAGATAGTTCTTAGCTGAACCTTTAGCTGTTCTTAGTAAGACATAGTACAGGAAGTAGATTTCCACTGGCCATACATCTCTGCAGGATATCAGATGTATTATTATTCTATCAAGGGAAAGGCCTCCAACTTATGATCCTTAAATACAAGATTAATTAAGAAACATTTGTACTTGCTCTAATGCTTATCTTTGCCACCTTACATAGTGACATGCAAAATTTTTTTATTCTAGTGGCTTGGAGAAGAACAGAAAACATGAACTCATTACCTCCCCTAGTTTTAATTCTGTTGACCTCATTATGTGTTCAATTTTGGAGGAACCAATTTATGAAAACATCAGTCAGGTGCAGAGCAAATGATATTCATGTGATAAAGCACTATACTATGTAATTAAGTAATGGCTAATGCTATGAATGTATTTTATTTAAGTAAACCTGGTAAAAAAGGAAAACATCTGATGAAAAAGTTTGACTTTGTTTTACCCATGGATAATACTATGAAAGAAATTATGAACAATGAAAGTAAGTTTGAAATAGATTTAGTTAAAAGAAATATGTATGTTGTTTTGTTTTTTTTTTACTTTTTAAAAATAATCTAACAACTGTGTGCATAATTATCTAACTGGAAATAGATGACATTAGAAGAAACTTTTTTTTAATAATAAAACTACATAGTCATCTATCTGGATAAAGCTTCAATTAAAAGAAGCATTTTTTTTTTATGTTTCAAATTTTTATGATAATCTAAAATCATGCTTTCAAAATGGATCAGGTTTTAAAATTGAAGGGCTTCATTAAATCCAAGTAGAATAAGAAATAAAACAAACTATTTTAAAGGTTACCTCAGTTGTAATACAGTGATCTGCAAATCATTAACACAATTGTTCTTTGTCTCAGGGGTACATTTTTTTTATGTGACATATTTAAAAGGAAAAAAAATCCCTACTAGGGCAGTTCTATATTGCTAATAAACACTTCATTAAGTTCTTTTAAAAAAAAATCTGAAACCCTCTTCTAATTTGTTATCTAACCTAAATTTTTTAATTCTAGTAAATGTATCTTAGCATAGTACTACCTAAAACTAAAAGTCCCGAGACATGACGTTAAACTGCGCTCCTCTTTCATTAGCACTTTTGGAGCTCAAAAGTGCCCTACTTCTTTTCTATTATTGTGTCTGCCTCCTCTTTTCCTCAGTCTGCCTTCATTTATCATCACTCTGTCTCCTATCTCTAAAATCTCACTATGTCCTAGACCAGTCCGTTTGCCGTGGACTGCGACGGGTAAGGGGGGATAAAGAGATCCTGGTGTTTTAGTGGTGGCTATCTGAGGATAAACCACCACAACACAATACTTTGACTCCAAGTTCCCCTAGACCTGAGGCCCAGATGGCCCGCTCTGGGTCAACCGGCTGGTCATGCCGGTCGGTGGCTGCAGGGTCAATCAGGGAGCTGCTGTATCGGACACATGTCCGATGCAGTAGCTGACTGAGTATAGCACCTGTGTAGCCCTGGCGGGCTCATTCTGGACTTCCGAATGGCCCGTCCCCTTGTTGGACTTGATGGTGGGTGGGGAGCACAGATGCTGAACTAACAAGAATATATATGGACAAAAAAAACAATAAACTACTTGCCCCAGATTTAAGTCTGGGCAAGAGACGCTGTATTGAGGCAAAAAAGGAGGAGGCCACAAAAAGCTGTACTACCTGGCCATCATTTTTGGTGGTCAGGTGCACAGAGGAGGGGAAAAGCCTGACAAAGCTGAGCCCTTTCCTTATCTATAAGGGACTCAAGTCAGTAGTGGGAGAGCCCAAGAGTGTGTCTAAGCTACACAAATCAATGGAACTTCTTGTAGAAGTAGATGGCTAGACACACTCTGATGGGCTTTTAAGATGCAGAAGTCTCTGTGATCTCCAAGTGGAAGTCATGCCACACAAGAGTCTGAACACCAGCAGAGGTGTAATCAGCTCTAGGGACCTACTGGAATGTTCCGAGAAGGAAATAGTGGAGGGCATTGAAGGAGTCACCCATGCCCGGCGCATTACCAGGCGCAGGGATGGTGAGGAGGTCAAAACCGCCACTATTATCCTCACATTCGGAACTAGGACACCGCCAGAGTATGTGAAGGCAGGATACCTACGAGTTCTAGTGAGGCCCTACATACCTAACCCCATGAGGTGCTTCAAGTGCCATGGTTATGGACATGGCGCGGCAGTCTGCAAGAGGAACACTGTGTGTGCCAGATGTGCTGGAGATGGTCATGAGGACAAGGGCTGCACAGCCCAGTTCAAATGCCCAAACTGTCACGCTGGCCACTCAGCCTACTCCAAGGACTGCCCTGTGTGGAAACAGGAGGTTGCCGTGCAGGAGTACAAAGCAAGAAATGGATGTACCTTAAGCCAGGCGAAATCGGCTGTATTGGCCCTACCCAAGGGCCAATTTGGCTTGACAAAGACCTACGCCCAGGCTGTTGCTAAGATAGGAAGATCCATAGCCACACAGACAGACACATTGACCCCACCACCCCCTCCTCCTCCTCCAACTCAGAAGAAAACACTGCCAAATAACACACCTCCGAAGAAACAAGAAAGCCCTGTTGTCATGCTAAAGAACAGGTTCTCTGTGCTCGCTGATGAGGGCATGGAGACTGAGCAGCATGTCAAAACCAACACTCCGGGAGAACCCGGAGACATCATGTCTGACACAGGTTCTCCTCAGAGAACCCAGCCAGACACCCCAACCTCTACCGAATTAGAGGTTGACCAACTCCCTAAGAGGAGAAAACAAAGCGGAGAGGATGCCCGAGGTGAGAGAGGAGGAAATAACCTCCGCTCTAACCAGAGAGTTAGACTTCCCCCAAAAGGGGTTGTCCTCCTCTCCATCCAAACCCAAGAATAAAAATACCAAGGTCACTGGAATAAAGGGAAACCCCTCCGGGGGCCTCCCAAGGCCAAATATCTCCAAGTAGGTCATTTAGAATAAGCCATGGATTCCAGAATTGTACAGTGGAATTGTAGAGGCCTCAAGGCCAATTATGAGGAAATGCAGCTACTGATGGACTCTGAGGCTCCTGTAGCAGTCTGCTTACAGAAAACATTTCTGAAAGATAGCATCAGTTTCCGAAGCTACAGTGCTTACAGCAAGAATGTTGAGGATGCAGAGAGAGCATCAGGTGGAGTCTGTATCCTTGTGAAGGACAGCATCCCCCATGAGAGGGTAGAACTACAGACCGCACTACAGGCCGTAGCAGCTAGGATAACCCTTCACAAGGTTATCACTTGCTGCAGCCTGTATCTACCACCAGGTGCTCCATTAAACCCAACAGACATGGAGGACCTATTGAAACAACTCCCCCGGCCTTATATAATCCTTGGGGATTTCAATGCCCATAACACCATGTGGGGATCCAACAATACCGACACAAGAGGTCATATGCTGGAGGATATCTTCCTCCAACATGATTTATGCATACTTAATGATGCATCACCGACCTACTTGCCCCGAGGAACTGGATCTCTCACATGCATTGACCTCACCATATGCGTCCCTGGACTTCTGGACGACTTTAAATGGTCAGTTAGCATTGATCTACGGGGAAGTGATCACTTCCCAATCATCATTACTAACAATCTCCCCTCATTGGGACGACCTCAGCGGTGGAAACTGAACAAGGCCGATTGGGAACAATTCCAAAAAAGATGCTCCGAGGATATCACAGAAAATATCCTCGATGAACAGAACCCAGCTGATACCTTTGCTAGCAAGCTACTTAGTATAGCCAGGAAAGTTGTCGCCCTAACCTCCGCAAATCCAAAACGGCCTAGCAAACCATGGTTTGATACAGCTTGCAAAAGTGCTATTGGCGATAGGAAAAAACGACTGGCTGCATTTTAAAAGAAACATTCCCAGGAAAACCTAAAGCTATTCAGGATAGCTAGAGCAAAGGCTAGACAAACCATACGGTCAGCCAAAAGGAATTCCTGGAGAAGTTTTGTCAGCAGTCTGGATGCCAAAACTTCTGCTAGAGCGGTTTGGAAGGCAGTAAGGCGAATCAAAGGGAAAGAATCAAATGCAATACGGCATCTGAAAAATCAAGGACGAACTGTCACGTCCCCCAGAGAAATAGCTGACTGCCTTGCATCCTCAATAGCAGAAAAGTCATCCACTGCACACTACACGCCAGAGTTCCAAAAAGTCAAAACCAGGGAGGAAAGACACCCCATTGATTTCAGGTCAGAGAACAATGAAGACTACAACAAACCGTTCTCGCTTGAGGAACTGAGGGAATCGCTGGACAAGTCACATGACACAGAGCCTGGAGAAGATAAAATCCATTACCAGTTCCTCAAGCACCTTCCCGAACCCTCATTAGCAGTCCTGCTAGGGGTCTATAACTGTGTGTGGCAAACAGGCGCTTTCCCAAACAGCTGGAGGAAAGCCACAGTTATACCAATACCTAAACGGGAAGAGAGGCCTCTGACGCAGCTAACTACTGACCAATAGCACTAACAAGCTGCATCTGCAAAACCATGGAAAGAATGATTAACAGTAGGCTGGTCTGGTACCTGGAGAGGAATAAAGTGATCTCCAACTACCAGTGTGGATTTCGGCAGGGGCGGACAACAACTGACCACCTGGTAAGGCTGGAAGCTTATATTAGAAATGCATTACTCAGAAAAGAACATCTAGTAGCTGTATTCTTCGATATAGAAAAGGCCTATGACACAACCTGGAAACATGGCATTCTACGTGAACTGGAGCTTATGGGGCTTAAGGGACACCTCCCCTGTTTTGTGGGGGAATTCCTGAAAGACCGAAAATTTCAGGTTCGAGTGGGCAACTCCGCTTCTGACACTCATGACCAAGAAATGGGTGTACCCCAGGGCAGCATTCTGTCAGTCACCCTGTTCAACATTAAAATAAAGAGCATCATAAATGCTCTGTCCTCTGGCATAGAGTGCTCTTTGTATGTTGATGACTTTGTCATTTTTACTTATGGGAAAAACATGAACACCTTAGAAAGAAAATTACAGTTATGTTTAAACAAAATTCAGGGTTTGGCAAACGATAATGGTTTTAAATTTTCGGACTCCAAAACAGTTAGTATGCATTTTTGTAATTTAAGGGGACTCCACCCAGACCCTGAACTATTTATACACAAAAAGAAGATCCCTGTCGTGAAAACTACAAAATTTTTAGGCCTCACCCTAGATTCCAAATTTAATTTTCTCCCCCACATTAAGGAACTTAAGAAGAAATGCCAAAAGTCATTAAACATACTTAGAGTACTCAGCCATTCGGATTGGGGAGCTGCTGCTATATCAGAGTCTAATTTGATTCAAGCTAGACTAGGGATCCATAATATATGGAGCAGCAAGGAAGTCGTACCTAAAAATACTGGAACCAATACAAAAAGCTGCCCTGCGTCTCTGTCTCGGCGCGTTTCGTACATCACCTATCCCAAGTCTCCATCTGGAGGCTGGAGAACTCTTCATGGATATAAGAATGAAAAAGCTTGCAATGCAGTATATAGTCAAGCTAAAATCCAACCCCACGAACCCTGCTTTCGACTCCATATTTAACCCCACAGAGGTAGAATTATACAATCGAAGGCCTAACGTCATACAGCCGTTGGGCCTTCAAATGAGAGAACCCATCCAAAATTTAACCCCACCCATTGACCAAATCTCTAAAATAGAAACCCCTCAGAATCTTCCTTGGCTAATGAATAAACCCAAATTAAATTTATCCCTCCTTAATTTCAAAAAAGAAAATACAGACCCAAGCATACTACAAGTCCACTTAGGGAACTGCAGCAGAGCTACGGAGATTGTGGCACCATCTACACAAACGGATCTAAAATGGATGGAAAGGCCGCGTGTGCCTGCTCCTTTCAGAACAAAACAATCTCCCGTAGACTCCCCGATGGCTGCTCCATCTTTACGGCCGAATTGCATGCAATATCGCTTGCACTTATGGCCGTCAAAGCATCAGAAAGGAGGAAATTTATAATCTGCTCCGACTCCAAATCTGCATTGCAAGCTTTGGGGCGGATGAAGACTGAAATTGCATTGGTACATAAGAGCCTGAAGCTTTTGAACCAAATAACAGCCGACCATAGGGATGTCACCTTCATCTGGGTCCCCTCCCATGTGGGCATTGAGGGAAACAAAGCCGCAGACAGAGAAGCAAAGAGAGCCCTAAATCATGCGGTGTCAGGAACCCAAATTCCCTGCTCGGACCTGAGACAAAGTATTGCTTCTGCTACCTATTAAGAGTGGCAGGACCGATGGGAGGCTGAGACTCACAATAAACTCAGGCAGATTGTGGCAGATGTCAGGTGGCGGTCCACATCTAAGGGTCTGACAAGGCGTGGTAGCACGACCATGTCCAGACTTAGGATTGGCCACACCTACATCACGCACTCTTTTGTGCTGAAGAAAGAAGAGCCCCCACTTTGTGAGTATTGTGACTCTCGCCTCACCTTGGAACATATTCTCATCAACTGCCCCAGATACCAGGATGTCAGGGAGAAATATTTTAGAGCCACTAATTTAAAAACACTATTCAATAATGTCGACCCTGGTAAGGTACTGGGCTTTATCCGGGAAGTGGGGTTGTCTACGAAGATCTGATTTATGAATTTGTAAACATGTACTATTTACATTAGATTTTTACCAAATTATTAAATTTTTACTACCTCTACTATTTTAACTGTGAATAGACCTTGATTTTAATGATTTGACTGTATGGAATTTGGCCATTGTTGTGTGGAGGGAGATGTGCCCTTGAGGGACTGCAGGCACGACATGGCCTAAATTGTGCCGATGTACCCAAAATAAAAAATCAAATCAAACCTAAAACTAACTGGAATTAACAATTACTAGAAACATTTACTTAATGTTAACCCTAATTTATCCTAAAATCCCATTGAGTGAAAGTTAGTTTAATATTTATTATTTCACCTTTATACCTACATTTAAATATTTCATTCTAATGGCCAAAAATAAATTGCAAATCATTTATCATTTTTCAAATTGATCTTTCAGTGAAAAGTTTACCTTGCCATGAAGACACTTACTCAGTTTTGAAGAATTCTACGTTCAAAATGAATATTAAAGTGATTGGTCAGTCATCAGCATCAGCTAGTACTCCTACTTTGGGCTCATCGCAGCAAAAAATGGAGGCTGATTATTCCAACCGGTAAGATAAGAATACTGTAGATCTACTCTGTGTGGCTATCTTAATATCTATCTTAGTAAATGGTGGAAATTCAGTTTACCTTTCAGCTAACTAAGCATCACAGTTGTTTTATCGCTTCGTGTCCAAATCCTTAAGAAGCCTTTGTTACAGCTTATACGGTACTAAGTGGTTAAACAGTTATTTGTTTAGTGATAACAGAGATAAAGTATTAAAAGTAAAGTCAATTAATAAATAGCCTCTGGTGATAAGTGAAAACAAAACAAAGACAAGTTTGAAATTCGATAAACATTAGTGACCCAAACATTTCTGCAAAATAGAAGATGCTAATTCAGGCATTCAAATATTTATTATGTAATATCTTTGTGTCTGGATAAATGGAACTGAAACTTGTGATTCAACTAAAATTATAGGCAGAAACATGAGTGGCAGTGTAATGAGTTATTGCTTTCATTATCAGCAGGTTCATAACAATTCACCATTTATATATATATATGTAGTAAAAAAAAAATTTTTTCCTTATGATTTTCCATTTGCTTTTTTATCACATGTTGCAAAGATAAAACCTGTTGTTTTTTTTCTTTTTATAGCCTATTGCCAACTACGCGTCCAGTGCTAACCCCACTCAGTCCAAACATAGCTCAGCCAGTCAGAGATAAAGATGAGTGGACTGTTGCGCCTAAAGAAGTTTGGTTAAATGGTAGGCTGTACATTTTAATGTTCTATCTAGGACTATGTTTTACAGGATAAAAGTAAAGTAAAGTTCCCCTTTCAGACCTTGTGGTCTATAGGGCAGATGATGTAAAGGTCATCTGAATCTGTGGCCTACGGTTAACGAGGGTGTCATGTGGCCAGCACAACGACCAACCGCCTTTACATTTCCCCAACTAATGTCAGGTACCCATTAGAGCTGGGTGGACTCAGAGATGCCCAAGGATCACGAAATAAAAATCCCAGTCTTCACCAGGATTCAAACCCGGGACTCCCGGTTCAGTTACTGCTCAGTTACTGCACCTCCTTTTACATAAGCAACTAGAAAAAGGTCTCATTTTTCCAAGCCTTTTTTTTTTCATGTTCTAACTGCCATTAATTTGGTAACATAATTTAAGAGTTTTGAACATTGATTCAACTGTATGTGGTACTGAACTTTGACTTCCTCTTCAGGAGATGTACCTTCCACCTTGAAACAAAGTGTTCAGGTTATTAATTTCTCTGCACAGGAGATGAGGTAATCTCTTACTTTACACACAATTTGTAGAACACTATTATTTATTTATTTGTTTTCTCATGAATCTTGTACATTTTTATCAATTTATTTATTTTTGTTGGCCTTCTCTCCATTTTTAGATTCTATACTGAGTGTGATGATAATATTAATGTATTCCCAGCTAAAGGAGTTGTGAAACCAAAGTAAGTGGACAGTTGTTTTGTTGGCATGCATTTTAGGGAAAGGGGGGGGTGGGGTGATATAAGTGTTCCTACTTTTAGCAGACATAGTGATATAGAGGACAGGGATATTTATGGCATAAAACATTCTTCTACCTCAAGACCGAGTTCCTTTTGGTTTTTTAGCCTATTGTTGAAAATGTTAAGGCGATTAGAAAAGTTTTTTTTTAAATTGTTAAAAAAGCATAAATTGAATGAAATTATTTGATTTTCTGGCTCTTTTCTATCATCATGTGACAGAAACTAATTTTCAGTTTTTATTTTGTTTTGCTGAAGATTTGATTGCTTCGTTCTGAGCTTGCTTTTGAAACCAATCTTGGTTCAGAAGTATGATTGTATAATCCTAATAAGAGATTTTTTGTGTGAACATATTTCTCAGACTACTTTTTCTTTATTGAAGACTTAGAGTAAAAAAATTATGTAAAGCTGCTTACAATACAATACTTACACATATTTTTAAATAAATAAATAATACTTATTGTTGTTTTTTTTATTTCTAGAGATACCATGATGTTGATTGTTAGTGTTGTCAACAAAAACCTTGCTGCTAATTGGTTTGGTCTGCTTTATGTGTTATTGAATCCTCATAACAGACAGGTCAGTTTCACTTTGCAGTCATTTCAACATATTAGATTGATAAGAAACATGACAAATGAATGTTTATAGTATAATTAGAAATACTGATTGTCAGTTTTATTACCTTTGATTTTATAGATTTGAAAACTTGTAAATATAAGCATTCATCTTGTAAAACTTAAAGAACCACAGAAGTCTTTCTATCACTGTAGAAGGATTTAGCCATAACACAATTGGATGGCTGCCTGGTCGTGTGGTATGCATTTTGGACTATCGTTCTATGGTCCTGTATTCGAACTCAGACCGCTCCCATCCCCTAATGTTCTGTGGTATGTTTGGGCTAAGATGTAATTATCTTCAAAATCTGAAGGAACATCTGAAACCTAAAACATTTTTAAAAAGCATTTTTACTACAATCACTATGTATGAAATGTATCTCGTATTAGGTTCAGTAATGACTTCATTGTTAATTTCCAGTTATGTTTTACTTGAATGTAACATTTTTCAGGTAGTTAAAGTGTTTTTGACAAATCCAGTTGACATTAACACGCGTCATCTTGTCACAGCTGTAACTACAAACAGTCACAGGCCGTCAAGTCTCCCTCCAAGTCCAGAACGACCTGGCCTGGCCTCCAAAACACAAAGCTTAGGCCTGCAACATCCCACGTTACCCCTGACCCAGTCTTCTAATGTAAAGATTCAAGGATCTGATAAAGCTATATTGATGACAACAGAGGCAGGAAATAAATCATGTGAGGCTTTGACATTATTGATATGTTTTTGTTAAAGCATTTTCTTTCTATAAGAAGTATTGTTAAATCAACTCAATTTTCTTTGTATAAGAAGTGTTTGTTAAATCAACTCAATTTTCTTTCTATAAGAAGTGTTTGTTAAATCAACTCAATTTTCTTTATATAAGAAGTGTTTGTTAAATAAACTCAATTTTCTTTCTAAAAGAAGTGTTTGTTAAATAAACTCAATTTTTTTCTAAAAGAAGTGTTTGTTAAATAAACTCAATTTTCTTTCTAAAAGAAGTGTTTATTAAATATCAACTCAATTTTCTTTCTAAAAGAAGTGTTTGTTAAATCAACTCAATTTTCTTTCTATAAGAAGTATTGTTAAATCAACTCAATTTTCTTTTTCTTCTCACTTCCTAGATCTGGCTTACAATTTTACAAATACAAGTCAGGAACCTCTGTCATGGAAGTTGGTTCCCTTTGTTCCCCCTTATGTTAAAGTAAGTACAGATAGTTTTATTTTTATTAGTGTTTCCCATTATGGTTAGCCAATGACAATGACTTGTTCCTAAAGCTCGTTGCAAAAAACAAAATCACATTATTTTATGGTAGCAAAATAAATACATTGTTATAAACTTCTAAGAACTGACCATTTCTTAAGCTCTATTGCTACAAATAGTTTGTTTTTTTAAGCCAAGCAGATATCTCTGCAAATGTATCTCTGATTGAACATAGGGAGTGATTATTTCACTAAGTAATCAATTCTCACACTCAAAGGGAACCAATGGAATATATACAGGCAACAAAATCACATCTTGACTTGCATTGAATTTCCAAGCACAGCATTTCAATAGTCAAGGTGGGAGAGAATGAATGCCACAGCAAGCGTCTTTTTTTAACCCTGTAGTAAAAAAATGGTAGGATTAGGCCTTATGTAAGAAGCTGCAGGGTTCTGCATTATGCATCAAAACAGTCCAAGATTTTAAAGTGTATCAACATAGGAAACTTTGGGATAACCATATTTGTCCCTCTCTCTGGATTTTGTTGTAGGCCTTTCTAAAGAAATGTATTTATTATACAGACCTGCAAAGGTGAATTAAGCTTTTTTTCCATACAAAGCTTAAAATGGGCCAATTTTTTATATATGCTTTTTGATTGGGCTAACAAAAGTATAGTTATTGTTTTGTTTTTTCATTTATATTTGTGTTTATTGTCATTAGATAGCTGTCTTATAAGATACAGTTTAATCATATAATTAACAGACAATTTTTATGTGTTTCTCATTTAGGATGCTGATGATACACATTCTCTCTATCGTGTTGACTATGAGGTATTTAAGCTCATCCCTTTGTCTGGAACTCTTCAGCCAGATGAAACAGAAAAAGTAAGCTAAAAGTTGTATATTTTTTGTTATGTACATTAGTGAATAACCAAAATTACATGCTAATAGTTTGACATTAACTGGAGTTTTTAAATCATGTAAATAAATATAGTTCAGAATATTTATATTACTAATTTTAACCTTAATTATTTAGCAAAGTTGAAGAATTATAAGCTAACAGATTAATCAGATAAACAAAAATGAGCATTTCAAAATTATTAAAATAAAAATCAGATTATGCAGATTTCATTGCAAATATTTGTTATGAAATAATCAATTTCACATCTAGTAAAATAACTTATCAATAAAAACCACTAATCAACTATTTCTGCTTTCTTTATCCTAGATAACCATTGAATTTTCGCCAAGATCCAAAGGTTACTTTAATCAAGACTGGAGCATACATGACGCGCATAAATCCCAGGCGTCTTTACATAATTTTACTATTTTAGCCAAGGTGAGTTACAAAATATATTATAGTTAGTTGGGGTTGGTGGGGTCTCAATAATTTTACTTTTTTTTTTATTAGACTAAAGCATGAACTATTTATTTATTGCTACAATACTAGTGCTGACTTGTTTTGGTGTATTATCAGTTCAGTGCCACATAATACACAATATAATTCTATCTTCAATACACATTATGATTCTATCTTCAATACACATAATGATTCTATCTTCAATACACATTATGATTCTATTTTCAATACACATGATTCTATCTTTAGTACACAATAGAATTCTAGCTTTATTACAATTAAAATACTACACTTAAACTGGTGTTTAAATGGACTGTGAATCTCAAGTTGCTACAATTAGATCTAGTAGATTATTTATACCCAGATAAATGAGACACAACCTCTTTCTAAGTAAATCTTATAAAGTATAATTTAAAAATTGAAATTTAAATAGTTGAATTAGGTAAACATGTTTAGTTTTATCTGTAAATAGAAATATTTGATTCAAATGTAAAAGATTTGATTAGGCAAACTGACAAATGACTACAAATCCTATCATTGTTGTCCTTTTAAGAGTCCTATTGTTATCCCTGTGTTTCCTGAGATTTCTAGAAAAGTATTGCGCAGTCACAAGAATTTTCTGAGCTATTTTTTAGCTATTCCAGAAGTCAATGCTATCATTCAAGATACATTTTTCACTGTAAACAAGGTTCAATGCTAGGCCTCTTGGGCTTGTCAATCGGCTTGCAACAAACTTAGTGAAATATACTGACTTGAAAGTTGGACTATTAATAGTGTTCTGGTGTATTAAGTGCATAAAATATACCCAATACAATTCTACAATGACCAGTTATAAGAGTAATTCATTCAAATTGGGAACATTTTAAGTGTCTGCTTTTCCTCTTTTTTTGTTAATTAAATTTTGTACCTCACCTGCTTGCATTTTTATCTATACATTTGGTATATGCGTATAAAACAGGGTATTATCAACCCTTCTCGAGATGGAAAACCAGCCGACATAGAAAGGATACCGGAAGGGTTGAGTAGAACATCCATTCCCTCTGAATCCAGGCCATCAAGCCTGCCTGCTTCTCCAGCTTTGCAGTTCCCAAAACCCAGTTATACTCAGGGTGAAGGCCAAACACCAACCGCTAGAAGAGCTGAGTATTTGACAGGATCACCTTTTGAGAAACCTGAGAGATTATCTCCAATGCCACCCAATCCAGCTGTCACCTCAGAGAGGTGAGTTAATGTTTCTTTCAACATTTTATTGTTGCCATGTGAAACACTGCACTCGTCCTTAATCTTTGGAGTCAAAGACATCGTCATTATTACTTTTATTAAACATTTTATTGGGATTGTTTCTTTGGACTTTTCATTTGTATGTTCTGTAATCATGTACATAACTTGTCTACATTTTGTTTTGTTCAATTAGAAGTGAGAGAAGCTCAGAGCAGAAGGATAAGTCACTTGTCATTGTTGAACCTCATGTACAGTTCTCCAAAGTTCCTATTGGTGGAACATTGAACTTGAAGATTTGCATAAAAAATACACTCGATGAGAAAGTGGAGGTATATTGTACAGATTCACAGATACTCTATACATTATGTACAAAATAAAACTTTTAAATTTTGTCTTGTCATAGATTTCCTTGTTGCTATTTTTTTTTTAAATGACGATAATAAAAGAAGAGATACATTTTTTCTTCTTTGTTTTTCAGATTGTGGTTGACTATGAACCTAAACCTCCTTTCATGATCAAACATTATAATTTCACACTTGAGTAAGTTAGATCTATACTAACTTTTTATTTTTTAAATCTACTTTTTAAAAGCGGCAAAGCTTTTTTTTTTTCTCTTCATTTTTTGGAAATACAGTTTGTCTATTACCAGATATATATATATAATAATAAAAATGTGTTAATTACTACAAGTTCTTAATAATTCCCTTTCATGTTTTTATATTGCCATTCCAGCAAAGGCAAGATGATGATGTTCCCTGTAATATTCAAGCCAAGACATAAAGGACATTTTAGTGACAAACTGGTCTTCAAGGAAAAAGCTAATGGCATTATTCTAACAGCTTACCTGCTGGCAGAGTGTTAAATGTTGTTAAGGCATATAGCTGATACAGATTTGTTTTTGCCTTATGTGTTCATTAAGTTAAGTCTCTCATGAACAAACATTCCTAATTTTTGTGTATAGTAGTTACATGAGAAACATTTGTTGGTGGATTGGAGACTATAGATTGTAGATTTATGATGTATAAAATTAAGTAGAAGTTGTAACATATATTTGTATATATTAATGCACTGAATACATCTGGGCGTGTCTGATAAAATCAGTCAAGTTTTCTAAGTCCTCTCCTTACTGTCTGTAGTATGTTTGTGTTGGGTGTAACAGTACATAGAACAGATGTGAAAGAAAAAGTGAGACCTTGAACTATAACATGTGAGTGAATTTCTTTTTTTTTTTTTTGTTATCCAACATTTTTATTTTATGTCTTTAATGAAATCTGTAGCTACTAAGATTACTTATAAGGCTTGTTTTTTCTTTGAGTTTGAAAGTAAAGGAGGAGTGGAGTGGCTACGCAGTCCTAGCAGAAGTGAAATACATATTTTGCCACATCCACCACAGACATAACCCTTGTCAGCCAATGTTCAGTTTAGGTTTTTTCACCATCTATGTCTGTCCTCTGCAGTAGATTACTTTTTGGTTTTAAATGTGCATCCTCCAACCTTTGTAATAAATCTCCAGCTGTCTCGTTCTGAGGCTGTCTGGTGTTCTCTTCTATGTCAATTAAAGCAAGCTGATTGCTTTTTACTAAAAAGATTTTAGTCTCTGCATTTTAACCTTCTGTACATATATTAACCATGTCGTTAATTGCATGTATTAAACTGTTGAGTAAATCAAATAGACAATTGTTAAATATTGTGAAATGCTAAGACTTGGATATTATGTACATAGCATTCATTGTGTTGTTGTTTTTCTTGAACAATGTACCCTAACTGGATCAATTAAAAATCACTGGTTAAAAAAGAAAATTGATAAAACAACTTTTTTCCTAAATAGATATGGAATATTTGGTTTCTAACTGTGCTGACTGACTAACGGTGGGATATTTGGTTCCTAACTGCGCTGACTGACTAACTTGACTGCATTTATCTGTATTTATTTCCTGAATTCGTATAGACATCAAAAGTTTGATGACAAAATTATTTGGGCTGTGTTAACACATCTGGACTGAACTCTTTACTTGAACACACTTGACTGGAATTGTATTCAAACAAAATATTTACTCCAATGTTTATAAATTATATTATGACTTTATAAAAATAGACTACATGTTATATTATGAAGCATGTGCTTTTATCTTGGGCTTACTTCTGGACTTGTGCAATGTTTGAGTGTAATTTGCTATGTATTGTAACAATAGGATTGAATTAAACGTTTTTTTGTACAAATATGTTGTTTTTTTTTTATGTGATTGTGCACAAAAATATACAGATGTCACCTTTTGTTTGATTTGCATTTAATTGAAAGGAAATTAGGTCAAACAAATTGAAAAGAAAACTAAAAGTATAGAATTTGAATAGAGCTTGTAAACCAATGCTGAATCATTGTTAACAAAATAATATATTTAAAATTTTGAAAAGGATTAAAGCACTAGTTGAATAAAGATGTGATTTCCATTGCCCATAATGTCCACAGCATTGTAAAAAGTAATGTCGTACTTTAGTTATGAGATTTTAAAAAAAACAGCACTACATCTAAAGGATCGGAAGCTTATCCTTTGAAGATGAGTTAAAACTCTGGACTCATTTTTTGTGTGATTAAATAACTCTAGATCTGTAAATAAAAGTGTGGGTGCATACCACATTGCTTGTTCCAAAATCTAAGTAGATAGAAAATATCTATAATTTTATTATTGCTTCTGCCCTAACTAAAATTTAAAGCCAAATTAAAGAAAGCTTATTTTGGCTCAAAGATAGTGTGATGGGGACAAATGGTACTTTACTGCTAACAAAATTGAATTCTGATGATGGTCAGTTTAAGGATTCTTTCATTGGACATTTTTTTTTCTGGTCTGTTTGAAAATCTTTCAATGAAAATTTAAAAAAAATAATAATAAATCGATTTGTACTTTGTAGCGATCAAATGGTACCTTCTTTACTCAAAATTAACTAGTGACCCAAAAAAAAATCTAAACTTACCCCCAGGACCAGTGATGTGGCAAGGAATATGAAAAGTGGACATTGCATCTTAAAGAATTGACGGTAGGAAGGTAACAAGCTAACTTCTTTCTATACATTTTAGGCCTAGGTAAATGCTACATTGTCTATAATTTTGGTTTAACTTTTTATGCTACACCATCACCAGAAGGTTCAATATCTGTTGTAACCTATTTGCTATTGTTATAAATCCATATTTAAGTATTATCAAGTAACAAGGTTACATAGTCAGTTTGTGTGGAAACTCAAAATCGCCCCTCTGAAGTGGTCCACCCAGGCAGGTAAAAGGCAGGTTTCAGTATTTTAAGAAAGAATATCAGAATGACAGAGAAAAATGGAGAACTGTAAACATTCTTTCTCCAAAGAATTAGCTGTGGTCGGAACGATGTCGCCCACACATCAGTTCTCCACTCTCCACGCAGCTGATGTAGCCAAAGGAACTGTACGACAGTGACGATACAGTTTGGGGTCAGCGGCGTCGTAGGTTCTGCCTTGGTGTAGCTCTGAGATGTGCTGCAAACTGCCTTAGGCTTGCCAGCTCCTGATTTTTCCACAGGGTTGACTTCCGAAGCTTTTCCCATGATTGGGTATAGCTGCAGATGTTTGAATTCAGAGTTTTCCTTCTCCTATGTGGGTAGCCAGCCATGGCTTACAAGCCCCTCCTGGTATCTCGCCAATAAACAACGGTATAATCCGGTATTATTCAATAAGAGAGTCTTAATGATTTTTTTTTATTTTACTTTTATACTGTACCAATGTAAAGACATATAGCCTATATTATTAAGTACCCATATTACTTCATGTCATGATGTTAATTGTCAAAATGTAGGGGCCCCTGAAACGGTCAACCTCCCTGGCCCCCAAACCCCTTGCTACGCCACTGCCTTCTTGTTTTTTTTTGTTTGACTATTAATTGATTTAAGTAGTTTAATTTATAAATGGTGTATTTTTATGAGAAAAAAAAACGACTCTCTCAGAAGCCGTTACACCTAAACTTTACAAGCTGCAAAATATATTGAAATCGAATTTTCAATATCTTTTCTAGTTTATGAGATCTTAAAGTGTCAGACGGACGTACAGACAAACCACACAAAACTTATGCGGGTTTTCCCTTTTTAAAGGGGGAGGGGACGCACATTTTTTTTGCTTAGCTAGATTTATAAATAGAGCTAGTTTACAAAGTCACGTGACTTTTATTTTCACTTCCAATAAAAATGGCTGACGGAGAGACGACACCGCTTCTTACTCCTGAAAAAAATCCACCTCCATATAATTTTACAAGTAAAATATAGATCTAGATTTTACATTGACATTTTTAGATCTTATTTATGTTAGGGGTTTTAAAAGTTATTTTATTTAAATTTCAAAACCATTTGAGTGACAGTCTACTGGATTCAAGTTCAAAAGTCTACTGACTGACTCTGACTCTACTCTGAGTCTCACTCAATCATTGTCAAGTCTCAAGTCTGTCTCTACTCTATACTCTAAATAAATCTAGATAGTAATGTCTGACTAATCTATTAATTAGACCAGTTGTTCTCAACCTTTTTAGTTACTCGACCCCCTAATATAATTTACCACTGGCACTAGGTGGTGACCCCATTCCTAAATTCTTTGTTCATTTGCAGATAAATACATTTGTGCATAGAAAAAGGGTTATTATTCAGACTTACAATTATTTACCTTTCTCTTCTATTGCGTATTCACAATACCAGTATACATGTTGCATACTTAAATGACAATTTGATAAATATAAATCTTTGATACAGTAATTGAGTAAACTACATTGTTACACTAGTTACAGAAATTTGTTCCGACAAATTTAGAGAAACGCCAATGGTAGTGCGAATTTAGAGCTTGTTTCTGTTCCTTCTGATAAGGAATTCAGTAGCACAATGAATGTCATCTTCTGCTTCTGAATTTGGACTTAATAACTAACAAGCTGGAAAACCTTGTTTCTTAAAGATTTGTTGTTGGAAATGAAAGAAGAATTAGAAGGTGCAAGGCAATCTCAAACAGAAGGGATACGAAATAGTAATAGTTTGAATACCAAGTATGGTTGAAATAACTTGTTACAGCACATTAGAATGGACAAAGAAAAAACTTTCAATGAGGAAAAGACAAAAAATCCACATTTCTAGGGGTCTTAGGTGACCACTGGCAATTTGTCATTCGAACCCACAAGGGGGTCATTACCCACATGTTGAGAACCCCCGTATTAGACAGAGACTGTATTTTATTTACTATACTATATATATAGATCTAGATCTATTTACTCTATCTACACTAGATCTAGTAACAGCACTACACTACTCTTAATAATACTCTACTAGAGTACTAGATATTTGGGTATATTTGGCACAATTTAGTCCACATGGCACACAATTAGAGTACTAGATTTTGTACTATCGTAACTATTTCTACTATCTAGATCTAGTCTCAGTCTAGCTAGATCTACTCTAGACTAGATCAAATACTCTTCTTCTTATCTTATATAATACAGACACTTAAAAAAAGAAGATGATTACGTCCTCTGTAACTCTCTTCTCTACTAGTGACTAGTACTAGTATGTCAGTCTAGTCTAGAATAGATATCTACTACATCTAGATCTAGAAAAAACTAGAGTAGATTATTCCTAGATATATTATTTATCTAAATCTAGATTCTAGATCTATAGATAGTTATATGCCTATATAATATTTATTTTACTATTAAAATTTAAATAATCTAGATCTAGTAAATTCTAGATCTTGTAGTAGTACAAAGTAAGAGTAGTACTAAATTTTAGATCTAAATCTAGACTCTACTAAGTCTTGAATCTAGTTACTAGATCTAATAGTAGTTGTCTATAAATAATTGAATTCGATGCTAAGATCAGCATTGTTAGTGTTTGCAGTATTTAGGCGTGCTTTTCTTTTTCCCTGTGATGAGTGGATCTTAGTAGGCAGCAGTCTTGTCCGGCAGGACACTAAAGTGTGATCAGTATCACAGTCTGCACTTTGAAAGCTACGTGTGAGCAGTATGTTTCCAATGTCCCTTTTCCGTGTCAGTATCATATCCAGCTGGTGCCAGTGTCCAGACCTAGGATGTCTCCATGAGACACAATGCTGTGGTTTTGTCTTGAAGTATGTGTTTGTAATGCAGAGCTTATGGTATGCGCAGAATTCAAGAAGTCTTTGTCCGTTCTCATTCATCCTGCCGATTCCAAAAAGCCCGAGGCAGTCTGGCCAGATAGTGTGGTCAGCTCCTACTCTTGCATTGAAGTCACCTAGAATAACCATGTGCTCTTTTTGAGGAATAGTCTCAATGGCTTCCCTTAGGTCTTCGTAGAACTTGTCTTTGTCCTCTTGGAGTGAACATAGTGTAGGGGCATAGGCACTAATTAGAGTGACTTTTCCAGATGTAGTCATCATACTTATGCTTAGTAGCCTTTCCGAGCCACCAACTGGAGGGACTATTGTGGGAAGTAGACTGTTCTTGACTGCAAAGCCCACACCATGCATTCTCGTCTGTTCCTGTGCTTTTCCTTTCCAAAAGAAAGTGTAATCAGCCTCGCGGAGCATGCCGTCTTCGGCTAGTCGGGTTTCTTGGAGAGCTGCAATGTCAATGCGTAGTCTTTTCAGTTCGTTGTTTATGACTGTCGTCTTCCTTGCATCGTCAACCTTCTGTAGGTCATCTGTAAGACCAGGACACATTGTCCTGACGTTCCATGTGGCCAGTCGCATAATAGGAATTTTCTTTTTCATTTTTCTTCTTTTGTTGCTTGGTGCAGGTTTACAGCCTACTTGTCGTTTTAAACTAAGCTCTAAGCACCCATTAGAGCAGGCAGGCTGTGGCGGATCAGCACCTAACTGTCTGGGGGCTGCCCAGGTTGAGGCGGGCGGTAGCTGATCAGTGAGGCGCGAAGACCTCTCCCACCGACAGAGACATACATTACGCCAATCAAGTTGGACTTATAACCCGTAACTGTTGTCTCCCGTGTTGTTTTAGCCGCTTTGCAGCAGCACCAGAGTTTCCTCTCCGGGGCGCATTCCTGGGCCTTAGATAAAGGGGTCTTGGGGGACCCATGCTTCATGATCCCTCTCTTGACCTTGCTGATGTGATCCAAAGGAACGCATCGCGTTACATTTGGCACCAACTTAGTTGCAGAAGCTGCCGGAGGGAATTTCGTAGCTGATACTCCCAACGCCTAAGGGGCTTCACTCCTGATTTATCCTCGAGGTTGTCTCCTGAAGCCTTAAAACCGCAAGGCAGCGGGGGTTTGAAGTCAGAGTACCCCTCTCCTAGATGAATTGCCCTACTAGGCTGACGAGCTCCACCTGCCCGAAGCTCCTGGTTTTGTGGTGCCAGGTATCCGCCTTCACCTGTTAGTAAGAGCAGTTTCGCCGGGCTTAATATCTAAGCCACACGAGCAGGCCAGGTGCTGGACTTAGTTGTCAGAGGCTATCTGAGACGCATGCCTTTAGGAGTATTTTATAGACAGTGGGAGCTTATCCCCATTGTCACCCCTGGCCATGACAACCTTGAAATCTAAATACTGCAAACACTAACAATGCTGATCTTAGCATCCAATTCACAAAGAAATTAGAAGAAGCTTTCAAAAACTTCTCAGTGACTGAGATAGAAAAAACCTGGACGCTCATACGTGATACTATGTACCAAACATCATCACTGGTCTTTGGTAACAAAACAAAGAAAAATGAAGACTGGTTTGAAGCAAGTCTGCAAGAAATGGAAACTGCCACTAAAAGCAAGAGAGTAGCCATGCTAAACTACAAGAAGGAGCCCACCCCTAGCAACTTACAAGCTCTCAAATCTACTCGAAATGATGCCCAAAGAATAGCAAGACAGTGCGCAAACAAATACTGGCAGGACCTATGTGAAAACATCCAATCTTGTGCCGACTGTGGTAACATCAGAGGACTATACGAGGGCATGAAAAAAGCCTTTGGACCTTCCACCAGCAAGTGTGCCCCACTTAAGTCAAAATATGGCTCAATCATCACTGATCGTGCACTGCAAATGGAACGATGGGTAGAACACTATGCAGAACTTTACCAGATTGAAAATGCCATCTCGACAACTGCTTTGTCTAACTTCCCACCACTTTCAGTTTTGAGCGAATTAGATGAAACACCTTCTGTAAAGGAACTGAGCACAGCCATTGACATGCTTGCACACGGGAAAGCACCCGGAGGAGATGGTATTCCTGCTGAAGTCATTCAGGCTGGAAAGCATGGCCTAATCAAGCCACTCCATGAACTGCTAAGTCTATGCTGGGAGCAAGGAATAGTCCCCCAAGAATTGAAGGATGCCAACATAGTTAAGATTTACAAAAATAAGTGTGTCCGCACGGATTGTAACAGCTATAGAGGCATTTCACTTCTTAGCATAGTTGGGAAGGCCTATGCCAGAGTAGTACTGAAGCGACTACAGATCTTGGCAGAACGAGTTTACCCAGAATCGCAGTGTGGCTTTAGGGCCGGTAGATCCACAACAGATATGATCTTCTCCCTGCGACAGCTACAGGAGAATAGCAGAGAACAAAGGCAGCCCCTCTTTATAGCTTTTATTGACTTGACCAAGGCGTTTGACCTTGTCAGCAGAACCCGCTTGTTTGCCGTATTAGAGAGAATCGGCTGTCCAAACAAGCTACGGAAACTAGTGTCAGCTTTTCATGAAAACATGCAGGGCACCGTACAGTTCGACAGCTCCGCCTCTAGGCCATTCTCCATCAAGAGCGGAGTAAAACAAGGATGTGTTCTGGCTCCAACACTATTCGGCATCTTCTTTTCAGTTGTACTCACCAGCGCATTCAAATCCCTGGAAGATGGAATATATATCCACAGTAGATCCGATGGAAAGCTATTTAATCTGGCACGCCTTAAAGCCAAAACGAAGAGACGGCGTATCTTGATTAGAGAACTGCTGTTCGCAGATGATGCCGCACTAATATCTCATTCACAAGAAGGATTACAGAGGCTTGTGAGTGCACTGGCAGCTGCTTGTCAAGAGTTTGGCCTCACAATTAGCCTCTCCAAGACTGAAATCATGGCACAAGATGTTGCAGAAATACCAGTGATACACATTGGAAATCACACACTTACGGTGGTGCAGGAGTTCACATACTTGGGAGCAACAATAGCCAGCGACCTAAACTTAGACACTGAGTTGACCAAAAGAATAGGGAAGGCTTCTGCAGCAATGGCAAAACTCTCTAAGCGTGTGTGGGAAAATACCAAATTGACCACGGCAACAAAAATCCTTGTCTACAATGCCTGCATTCTGAGCTCATTTCTATATGGCAGTGAGAGCTGGGCAACTTACATGCGTCAAGAGCACAGATTAAATAGCTTCCACTTACGCTGCCTGCGACGCATACTGTGCATCTCCTGGAGGGATCGTGTCACCAACCAGGAAGTTTTGACACGGGCCAACATACACAGTATCTATGCTCTCCTTCAACAGAGAAGACTACGCTGGCTCGGTCATGTCACTCGCATGCCAGATGGAAGAATCCCTAAAGACATCCTGTACGCTGAGCTAGCAGAGGGAGCCAGACCCAAGGGCCGACCAAGACTAACTTTCAGAGATGTCTGCAAGCAAGACATGAGAGCCATGGGTATCAACCAAAGTATGTGGGAAGATATAGCCCAAGACCGGACAGCATGGAGACAGAGTGTACGTGCTGGTACGAACTTTGCTGAATGCAAAAGAAATGAAGCTGCATCGGTCAAGAGAAAGAAAAAGAAAGCTGCCCTGTCAGTGAGCCCTAGGACAGATGAATATAAATGCTCAAACTGTGGCAAACTCTGCCGATCCAAAATTGGCTTGATCAGTCACTCCAGATTCTGCCCCGTCTCAAGACGTAACCAAAGCCGGTGACTCATCTGGGCGCATCCATTGTCTTACGAGACAGAAGGAGCCATATATAAATAATTATATATTGACTAGATCTATATCTAGAAATCTAGACGAATGGAATGGGTTGCCTGAATCAGGCAGGAAAACAGTCTTAGCAGATTTTATGTCACTTATTAATATGTATGACTCTTACTGACACAGGAATATGCATAGGATGTAATTATCTTCTCTTTTGAAGTTACATCTGTAATTTATAAGATAAGATTTTTTTTTTTCTTAACTTGCGCTTTTTTTTAAAAAATCTCAAGCTCAATCCAATGATAATGAAACACCAAGCAGTGCTGCCTTACTCCAAGTTGGCACGGATGAACTACCACCCCCATACACCCCTACTGTTCAAGGGGGTATACCTATGATCAATTGTAAAGTTTGTCAAGCCATCATCAGCTTGGAAGGAAAGCAGCATCTCTTTGTGGTCAAGTGTTCAGTTTGCAGTGAAGCAACTGTAAGTCAACAGCTCTTCTTTATACGAATAAAATGTCCTCCCACTGTTCCCTTCTACCCAGGATATTCACATTTTGTTGGTTTATATAGCTGCTTGACATTGAGGTCCTTAGGAACTGTTGAAGCAATGTTCCCTCCATTTCATTAGCGGTTAAGGAGATATTGTGTTACCATTACAAAGGCTCTGTGCTATTCTTGAAAAATGTATTTGCACAATACAGTTCATTGGGCTCTGGCATGCTCTAAATTTCCTAAAAGAATCCAATATGATTTACACTTGACACCCTCTCATTTGCAACCTGTTTTTTTTTTATTCTGTGCTACATTTAAAACAAATGGCCTTAAATTAAAAAAAGCATGTTGGTATTTGTTTTTAATGGTGGGGGTACATAATGTATTATGCTTATTTATATTGAAAAAATTCTTTCCCTTAAAATTATTACAATTATAATGTTGTACAGCGGTAAAGCGCTTTCAGCTTTAATGGGTACCTGATGGGTTGGGGAAAGTAAAGTCGATTGGTCATTGTACTGGCCACATGACATCTTCCTTAACCATGGGACATGGAACCAGATGACCTATACATTGCAAGGTCTGAAAGGGGAAATTTACATTAACAGCTTTTACTGTCATTACTTATTTTTAAATCAATCTGTTGAACCATATCATTTTTTTTGTTCCTAGCCTATAAGAGCTGCACCACCTGGAAAGAAATATATCCGCTGCCCTTGCAATCTTCTATTAGTATGCAGGTCTGGGGCCACAAAAATACTCTGTCCGAGAGAAACATGGTTAGTTTTTTTAAATATACTTATACTACATTTTTTTTATCTTTGATTGTGTATAAACTTGATTATATATTATAAATATATAACTGTTCATGTATGTTTGTTTAGCTTTTATTGCAATATTTTACACATCTTTATTAATCTATATATCACAGTATCTTTTTTTTTTATTCTACTGATTAACATTTTTTAAATTTCAGCAAAAGGGTGATAACTTTGTCAACTTCTACAGATCTTCAGCAACCAAGTAGGACTGCATTCAGATATAATTGTGCATATTGTGGGCAAGTCTTTATGGTAATCTTTTACATAAATTGTAAAATAAGATAGAAGTTCAGTTTCATGCTATTTTTTTCCTTATTTTAATTATAAATTTTATTTCATTTATTTTTAGCTTCGAATCGTACGAAAGTTTGCTAGGTGTCCACATTGCAGGAAATTGTAAGTAAACATTGCCATCTAAATCTTATTTACCTTCGTGTAACTGGTGTTTTTTTGCATTCAGATGCTTTTAACCTCAACCACAGCTATTTTAAGAGCTATGTAAGTAAGTTTCTTCTTATCTTATAAAATGCAGGTGTTACTTCAAAAAAAAAGATTATTATGTCCTATGCATGTTTCTAGGTCAATCTAGTCATGCTTGTTAATCATGCTCTAGGGAAGAAGGAGCATTTGTACAGATATTCTTTAGTATTTAGAATAGAAAAATTCTAGAGATTTGGAGCAATTCATAAAATATGCAATTTTTTATACCAATATATATTTATTGAAATCTTTTTTTTTTCTGCATCAGGACAGCAGTAGGAGGTCACTATGGTAGAACAAGAGGTCACATTTTCTTGTTTTTCGGTTTACTTTTGATTGCTGCAGCTATTGGCATTACAGTAAGTATAGTTTTAGTGGAACCATTTGGGGTTTCAGTTATATATTATTTTAGGATTCTTTTTTTTTAAAGTATGCTAGCTAATGGTTTGTGATTCTTTTTGTTATTCAGTATTTTGCAGAGAACAATAAGTAATTAGTGTCATAAAATTGTTTATGGCAACAATTGTTTGAAAAGGAAATCCTACATTATTATAAAATGATATAATTAATGTGTGTATATAATCACAATTGGAGAACTTTGAACTTTCAGTTGCCTTGGACATTTATTACTAATTTTGAATCCACAAATTTAATATTTAAAAAATTTCCAGGTGGTCTTACATCTTGTTTCCATTTTCAAATCTCTCTTGTAGTGCAAGTTTCTATTTTTTTAAGTGTAAATTGTGTCATACAAGCTAATTTCATGTTATTTAAATGTACGGAGCCCTGAAAATAAATGCATCATGAATGTTATTCTAAGGTTGGAACATTTGAGGCTGCCAGAGAAAATGGAGGAATTTATGTTTCATGGATTGGTAAGCATTTTTGTTGTGTACAGATTCTTGAAATTCTTTAGAATTAAACTAGAGTTACTAAGTTCACTTTATAATCAATAGGCTGATATTTATTCAAGATTCTTTTTAATAAATATATATATAGCAATGCATTTATTGTAGACTAATAGAGTTGTACAATGAAACAGCGAATTGCATTGGTCTCGGCTCTGGAGAAAAAATTGCCAAATAAAAAATGGCTGGCTCCTCAATCACCAAAGCAAGTGCCACCTTAACTTGCATTATATGTGAAGGGTAATGCTTCTAAAGAATAAGGCTCCACAGTCACATGAAAAAAAAAAAGAGTTATACATTGAAACAAGCTATTCTGTACTAAAACTGTACTCATGTTTATAGCCTTGTTTATTTCATATCCATCTATGTTGCGGTACTGTTTGTTTTGGTGTAAAAATACACTACAGCTGTGAAAAGTGATGTACAATAATTGCTAAACACAAAATGTAAAATATTTTCATTTAGGTGGTTTCTTAGTTGGAGTGGTGTTTCTCATCAGAGCCATTTATTACTACTCTGTCAAGACGAGTCCCATGTTGCAGGTATCCTCTACTGCATAAACTAGACCAGGCATCTGATTACAGATTAAAAGATTACTACAAATACCATACATTGCACAAACATTTACCGTTTCATTCAGTTGTACATATTTCTATCTTGTCAAGTGCACATCATATGTACATGAATCTAATGTTAACATAATTTATACACGAATTTGAATTGTTTTACTACTTTATAATTTTTTTTACAAGATGTTTTTGTTTCACATTATTCTTCAAACCTTGTAATTTTTGTATACATATAAAATATATATTCAGTTGTACCCTTAACTTGTCAAAAATTATTTTTCTCATTTTATTGTTTATGTTATTTAGTATTGGATTATATTCCTCTCTTTTTTTTTTTACTGCCAGTGACTGTAAGCCGTTCCAATTTTCAGCCAGATATTGTGCCATAGTTTTCTGTTCCTACTTTTCTTGATTATGTGATGAGTGAAAAGTATGGACATGGGCAAAGTTGATTTCTGTTAAAGCTGTAAAAATAAAACACTAAATATTACTTTTTTTTTTTCCTTTCAAAAAATTCTGGAGAACAAATGAAAAATCTACCCTTATATCTTGTTGGCAAATTAGTCTGTTTTCACAAATCAAATGTAAACATTAATTTTTGGAAATTACTTGAAATTTGTTTTACCTTACCCACTTATTGCATATCTATGCCAACCAGTGCCATAGTAATTGTTTCAGTTGTAGCTGAGTAGATTTGTCTTTAGAAGTATTTATAGGCACTGTTTAAACTGTGATCCTTTTGTATGTATTGTAATCTTAATGTGTCGCACTTGTCACTACATTGTTACAGAAAAAAAAAAAACTTCCTTCAGAACATCATGAGAAACATTATTTTAATCACTGTTGACATTATTCTTAAAAAATGGAAAGAAAGATGTTCTGTTATAACTTTTGATATATTATTGTACTTAAAGGATTTAAAAAACGTAATATTTGAATGTAAACTTTATACATGTTGAGGTTTATTTTGTGATCACATCAAACAAAAATATTTAAATATTTGTTTGGATTTAGATTTTTTTCTAAACCAGACTCTAGGTTTTCTTTTGATATTTTATTTTAAAAGTGTTCATCTATTACAGACTTGAACAAACTTCAGCGTTTCTCTTACAAGTTAAAATAGAAATTCATATATCAAATACTTATCAACTAGTGTTTTCTTTTACCTTCTTCACCACATGAAAACTACAGCCATGTTTCCTTCTTAAAGTCATTTATATGAACAGTAACCTTATTCTTTTTGCTGTCAACTCTCATCCGGAAAGGATTACAATGTTGTCCATACTGTTATTTTTTTGTAGCGATTTCACAAGTATTTTAACATTTCAATTCCAGTCTGACTATATTTGATTTTAGTATTATTTTCTATTCAGTATTTCACCAATATTTTTGTTTAGAAATAAAAAATGAAATGATTTTGTACCAAAGAAAATTCACTAAACTTGATCAGATTATGACCCCTAAATAAGGGTTTGCAAAATATTAAGTTTCTGTGGACCTATTGAAAAACAAACATATTCAACTACCTTTTTTTTTTTTCAATTTTATATACTGTGATTATTACTTCTATAAGAAGACATATTGATGAAAGTGGTGTAGATGTATTTATTAATTTAATGTGTGTATTTTACAAGTAACATTTTGTAAATGTTTTCTTTCCTAAACATTCCACATTAGCTTTAAAAAAGATACTAAAAAAAGATGATTTTGTATATCAAGGGTCAAAAAAGGGGAATTATACATTTAAATACCTTTAATAAGCCTGCAATAGACAATGATTTTTGTAAAATTATGTTGATTAGTTTGTCTTAATGCATTAAATGATACTAGCTATTTTACAGATGGCATGTAACAAGACCAACAAACAAAATAGCTATAAAGCAGAACTAGAAGAAACCCCTGATCAGTCAGCCTTTATTTATTAACATAACTAACTCTCATGTAAATCCCTTTGTGCTAAATGTTAAGTCTACTCTTTAATAGGATAATGTAATTTCTAGTTGGAAGTTAGAAACATTCCCATCTAGTAAAATAATGGTTGCTGTTTCATATGTTGTTGTAGTTTGAAATTTATATTTTGATTGTATTGTTTTAAAGAAATATGTTTTTTATTTTTTAAATCTCTTTCGAATCCTTCACCAAAGTTCTGTTCATAAGTACTTATTACATGTATTGTACATGCTATGGAGTTAGCAATATCTCCTTACCATGAGGTCTAGAAGCCCCGTCCCAATCTTTTTATGGGCATGCTTTAAATATGCATTGGGGATCTTAATGGTTGGCTGGGTTATGGTTGACTTGGCCTAGTACTCTTCAGGATTTCTTTAAAAACTTTTTTGATTTCCAGGTCTCTAAATTGAGTTGTTGTTTTTTTAAGATAATCAGTTCTACTTTTACTATTCTCTTGCCCCTCAAATCGGAAAATGTATACGAATTTGCAAAAAAAAATATTGTATTATTTTTTTCTTTTTGAAGCCATTATGTTGAAATTTGGTGCAATATTTTCTATTTCGTTGAACAAAATTTTTTAATAAAATTTTGTTTTTTTTATTTGATTTTCTTTAAAATAAAGATTTATTTACCGGTATATGATTTTAATTTAATTTTGTTTTTTTTTCATTTAGCTTTAACTTTCAGGTTCCAATTAAGTAATCACCAAAGAACTTAAATCTGTTGCCATGTTAAAATTCCAAATTTCACAAAGAATTATTTTCAATTAACTAATGCATGCAAGCATAAAAATGTAGATAGAACATATTTATTAAGTGCACTAAAAAAAGAAACTCAGCAAATAAATATTTGGAAACTTTTATACCCTGTGAGAAGCAAATCTCTGTAATAAAACTAAGCAGCTTTTCACTTCTGCTGGTTTTGCAAATTGTGTAATACTTGGTGTTTCTAGGTTACTCACACTTTCTGTCTTCATATTCTGGAAACAAAAACAATTAACATATAAACAATACTTTTTTTTTTAAACAACGCTTATATTGAGCGAATTTAATCAGTTATTTTAAATCAATCATGGAATCAGTATTTTCTAGACTAACAATAATAAATGTGTGGAATTGGAATCAGTTGGGGGAAGGTTATCTCGGAGAAAGTTAAGGGCTGCTTTTTCAAAGGCTATTTTTTTTAAAGTTGCCAGAGTCTGAATTCAAACTCAAATATCGAGCCTCCCAGATGGAAGGCTAATGCATTAGCTACTGAGTACTTATACTGTTAGAAAATTGTGTTAAACAACCTAATTCTCTTTTTAAAAAAAAAAAAAAGGCTTATTTCCCCTTAGTACATTTCTAAATAAAACAAAATTATTATTACCACTAATTTGATTAGCTATTTTTTTTTTTATTGATTCATGTGTTGTCACTAGATTGGAGAAAGGAATTTGGGAGAAATAATGTGTACAAGATTCCACCCAGACAGACAGAGTGTGTTGATATAAGCTGGGCAAAACAAAAAAAAAAGAGACTAAATATACCACTGTTAAGAGAAGTAAGAAAGAAAGAAAATGTCTGTTTCCAAGTCCATTACACATGGCTGCCATGCATGAAATAACTGATTTTACAAATGAAAGAATTTTATTTTTAATTAAACATTTGCATGTACTCACAAGAGTTAGTTCATTTGGTATTTAACAGGCTACTCACATTTCTTATCTTATCTTATATAATACAGACGTTACTTCAAAAAAGAAGATGATTACGTCCTATTTCTTACTGATAGTTATTCATTTTGCAACTGTTAAAAATGTACAGCTCATTCTGATATCAACATTGTCGTCAACTCAATTTTGAAAGAACATACAGTAATATTAATTTTTTTTGGTGACTTAGGTATTATCACTACTTTCCTCCTGTCTTGAAACAAGTAATATATGAAATATGAATATTTTCTTACTATTTCTTCCACTTCCAGTTGTGATGATGGAATTATAGGTATTGACTTTTTCATCATTTGAATGTCACTTGTAGTTGAATTGTTTCTTAGGTCAGTTAACAGAATGTGCACTATGTCACTAACTGCTGTATTCTTTCCTATAAGATGATTTATATGTTTCTCTTGTTCTGTAAAGAGGCTCGACAATTCACCTACCTGTATTAACTGCAAAGTCATATCATAGTATGCATTACAATCAATGTGAAATTCGAAATTATTCCACCTAACACTAATTGCATGTGTTGAAAAATTTGCAAAGATTTTACCCATGTTATTGCAAACTTAACTCTTTCTCTCCTAATCGATGATACAATTGTTGATTTTGAACTCATTAAATTAAATTAATGTTTATTTTTTTAAACTTGACTTTGAATTATATAAAAAGAGCACGCATTTCCCTTTAATTCTATATCAAATAAAACATTTTCTGATAACAAACGACAAAGCTATAGAAGCCTAATCATAACAGGTGAGTGAAATAGTAGGCCTAAGGAGCAAAATGAAGAATTCTTCAAAACGTGGAAAAAATAACTATGGAGAGAAAGAGTTAATGTATGTCGGAACTTAAGCTAACTAAAAATTCCATATTGCCATTACTCCTTCAAAATTAGAATCTGAGCACCACCCCTGTGCTGCCAGCATCAAACTCGAAACTTTTATATTGTTGAAATTGTATTGCAATTTTACATGTCTTCTTACCATATTTTTAACTAAAATATTTACTTTCTAAAATAGGTGCAAAGTACTATGAAAAGGTGTTCAATACAAATAATTTAATTGTTTTGTGATAAAATATTTGGACCCACAATAACCAAATGTGTGCAAGTGTCAAGTTAGGTGACTTTTTCTTTTTTTTTTTTAAATAAAGCTGAAAGTTGTAAGCTTTTCTGCTTTGAATAGGGACCCAGCAGGTATAAAAATACATTTACCTGCTCCAGAACACTTAAAGGCTGCTTCATTTGAATTCTTTCAAAAAATAACCTCCCCACTTGAACTAAACTTCCTGTGAAATCTTTGCAGACATGTTCCTTTAAAGCTTTCATCTCTCTCTTATTGTGTTTTACATTTGTAAAATAGTCAAAAATATCCGCCATAGCGTTCTTAAACCCATGAAGCTCCTTCAAAGACTGAAAACACAAACATGTGTATATTTTTTTAAACTAGAAATCATTGACAGGTACAAATATGAAGTAATTCTAAATAAAGCTACACTCAGGAACATTTAACACAGTTGTTAGAATCTTACAAAAATTTCTTTGAGTTCTTCTTTTGGCAATATGTACTTCTCTGTAATCAGGCTGTGGACTTTCTCATTATATTTTATCACTGGCATTGACACACTATTTATAACATCCTGCGAAAAAAAGAAAATTTACATTTAAAATAATTTCTTCTTCATTCTCAATTTTCATGTTGAATAGTTCAGATCAGCAATCCTATATATCTGAGATGAACCGCACAGTGGTTTATAGATCAGGCACTTCTCCATATCGTTTTTCTTCTATAGGAGGCTTTTTGGGCCAGTCTTGTTCAGGCCTCTTGATATAGTATGCAGCTTAGAAGGACATGGACAACATTCCCTGGTGATTTTCCACATGGGCAAGTTTCGCTAGTCATTTAAAAAGATGCTTTTGTCTATTTTTCATTTCATAATTTTATACTACTACTCACTCTTAACATTATGATTCATGGCAGCTATATTAGTTAACTATTCTTTGAAAGTACTCAATTATTTCCCTTTAATTAGAGCGCCTAGTACATAATTTCTAAACTTCACTTCTTGGGTTAAAATCTCATCTTAATTTCCTAGTTTTGAAAGTATGTCACAATTTTAAAAGATTCCATCCCAACTGAATTGTTAACAAAAATGTAACAAAAATTTTTTTTTAGACATGTTCCTACATTCATTTTAAAAATAAAATGTGCCAGAATATTTTCTTCACAGAATCACATTACCAAAGTAGTCGACTATGAGGAAATAACTATTAAGGCAATAATATAAAATAGCACCTTGGCCTCTTTGTGTCTAGAATATTATCCTCAAAATAATAAATATATATTTGATTAAGCTACAACACTGAATATAAATCTTGGTGAAATGGAAGAATGAACATACAGGTTAAAATGATCTTACTTTGATCCTCAAACCAAGAGAAAATCGAAGATATATATCTAAGCAATCACATTCTTTTGCTTGAGAATGCAGAGAGTCCAAGAGTTCTATAGCTTGTCCAAACTTCTCCTTTTTCTCTTGTGACACAACAAACAAGATAAAAAGCTGCCTTGTGTTCAGGGGAGACAAATCTAATATTGCAAGTTCTGCCATGTCAGTATTTCCTTGTAATTCTGTAAATACAACACAAATATTAAAGTAAACAGTTTTGTTGACTTTTACCTACCCTTTACCTATCTCTAAGTCTGTTGGCCCGTTGGGGCACCATGCAAGATTTATCAACTATCTTTCTCCATTCCTCTCTGTCTTTTGCCTTAGGTAGAACCTCTTTCAATGGCAGGCCCGTCCATTCTTTTATGTTGTCCTCCCATCGCTTCCTTTGTCTGCCTCTTCTTCTTTTTCCTGGTACTGTTCCCTGAAGGAAGGTCTTTGTGAGCCCCGAAGATCTTGTAATATGGCCATAGATTTTTACCTTGCATTTTTTTTTACAATAGTCAGCAGGTCATCATGAGCCCATAGGGCATCTGCTTCTAGGCCAAAGGTAAATAGAGATGTTCCCTTCAGATTACAGCTAAGTGCCTGATCCACTCAACCACAAGGCCCCATTTATTATAAACAACTTACCCTTCATGATGTCATCGTCTAAATGTCTGCATCCATATTCTGCAATCAATTTCACCAGTGTTTGTTTTGATTGAATAACCGGATGCATTTCTTAATCTTTGCTTGGTAAAAACTGATATTTCTTTTGATAACTAATAAATAAAAAATAAAGTCATAAAAAATTTAACAACGCTAAATAAGACTCTAGTGACATCATCATTGATATGACAGTATGGTTTAAGAATTTTAAAAGCCAATTTGAGACATATGTGTTACAGAATGTTAAGGTCTGGAGTTTTGGTCATAGACTAAAATTACAAGATTGGTAAGCTAGATGATGATCATTTATTAAAGAATATTGCCAAGTCCTAAATCTTCTTATCTTATATAATACAGACGTTACTTCAAAAAAGAAGATGATTACGTCCTACGCGTCATGCATTTAGTCATGCATATTAACCAATGACTTAAATTCTGCCAAGTCACTGGTTTTTCTGGCTAGCTCAGGCAACCCATTCCATGCTCTAATAGCACATGGGAAGAAGGAGTATTTGTACAAATTTGTCCTAGCATATGGGACGAGGAATGTGCCTTTATTTTTGTGTCTTTCAGAGTATTTTATTAAATTTTGTTTTTGTATTTGAAGATTATGGTTCAGTGTTTTATGTATAATTGCTACTTTACTTTTGAGTCTTCTGTCCTGAAGGCTTTCTAAATTTAGTGATTTTACTAATGGTGTTACCCTAGTCAAATGTGAATATTCGTTTGTTATGAATCTCACTGCTCTATTTTGTGTTTGTTCCAGTTTCTTAATGTTTTCTTGAGTTGAGGGGTCCCACACGGTGGATGCATATTCTATTATTGGCCTAACCAAGGTTAAATAACATTTTAGTTTTATGTTCTTATTTGATTTATAGAAATTTCTTTTAATAAACCCTAATGCTTTGTTGGATTTTTTTATAGTTTCATCAATATGTGGATTCCATGACAGTTTTTCATTTATTATAACACCTAGGTATTTTGAGTTTTTAGTCTGTGTTACTGGTTTGCCATGAATAAGATAAGTGGAATTAATTTGTTTAATTTTTTTTGTTACTCTTAACAACTGACATTTTTCTGGGTGGAAAGACATGCTCCAATTTGATTCCCATTTCTGTAATTCATCTAATTCTCTTTGTAAAATATCTGTGTCTTGTTTTGTTTTTATTGTTCTATATATTATGCAATCGTCTGCAAATAATCTGACTTTTGTTCCTGAACTAATGCAATTTGGTAAATCATTTATGTAAATTAAAAATAGTAGTGGACCCAAGACTGTTCCTTGAGGTACACCTGAGTTTACTGTTATTGGTGTTGATTTAGAGCCATTTATTATTACAGTTTGTTCTCTCCCTATCAGAAAATCTTTAATCCACTGATACAGTGGACCGTTAATGCCGAAATATTTTAATTTTTTAAGCAAACTATGGTGGTGAACTTTGTCAAAAGCCTTGGAAAAATCTAGTAAGATAGCATCTATTTGTTCACTATTATCTAAACCTTTTGAGAAATCATCAATTAGTCCTATTAGTTGTGTTTCACATGATCTATATTTCCTAAAGCCATGTTGGTATGGGGTGAGGACATTATGTTTGTCTAAGTGGTTTATGATGTTGCTACATATTATGTGTTCTAGTATTTTACATGTGATGCTGGTAAGTGATACTGGTCTGTAGTTTCCTGGATCAGATTTTTCTCCTTTTTTAAATAGGGGGGTGACATTAGCTTCTTTCCAGTCCTTTGGTACTCTGCCCTGGTTAAGCGATGCCTGAAAGAGTATTTTGAACACTGGGGCTAGCTCATTGCTTAGTTCTTTGAGTAATCTAGCTGGAATACCATCAGGTCCAGACGCTTTATTTGGTTTGGTGTTGGCTAATAGTTTTTTAATTCCATTTTCTTGTACTACTAAATCTTCTATGTTGTCTACTTGGTTCAAATTAAGAAATATGTCTTTGTCTCCTGGGGCTGAGAATGCTGATGCAAAGTATTTGTTTAGGATGTTTGCTTTAGTTTCATTATCATTATGTATTATGTTATGTTCATCTTTTAATGGCGCTATGCCTGTTGTTTCCATTTTCTTAGACTTAATGTATGACCATAGGTTTTTGTTGTTATCTTTAGATATTACATTGTTTATGTATTCCCTCTGCAGCTGTCTGCTTACTTTTTGGGTTAGGTGTTTAATTTTTATATACTTTTTGTAAACTCTTTCTGCCTTGGTTTCTTTAAATTTTCTATATAGGTTTTCCTTCTGTTTACAAAGCTTCTTTAGTCTATTATTAAACCAGCATTTATTTATTTTGTTTGATGTGTATTTAGTTGGTATATGATTTTCTATAATGCTTTTAAGATGGTTTTTAATGAAATTCCAGAGGTCATCGACTGGTTGGTTAATGTCTTTTTCTAATAAGAATGTTTGTTGAAAGTTTAATGCAGCTTGGTGTAGTTGTGTTAGGTTACATTTATTCCAGAGTAAGATTTTTCTTTTGGTTTTTGTATTGGCTACTGCTTTTATCTGACTGTGTATTTTTATGATCTCATGGTCTGATAGACCAGGGATAATATCATAATCAACTACTAATCCAGGTCTGTTGGTTAAGAAGAGATCTAATGTGTTGTTTAATCTAGTTGGCTTTTTAATGATTTGATCTAAACTTAGGTTGTGTAAAGTTTCTATGAAAAGCTCATTTATGTCCTTAAGGTTTTGGTGTTTATCTATGGTTAGTGTTTTCCAATTTATATCAGGTAGGTTGAAGTCACCCATAATCCAAAAACTGCATTTTTATTTGTCTCTTTAAGTGTAGTAATCTGATTACATAGTTCCTGCATGTATTCTAAACTAGAATTTGGTGGTCTGTAAATGCTGCCTATTATAAGGGATGTTGAGGTGGTATTAATTTTACAAAATGTAGATTCTATGTTTTTTGAGTTAGGTAAGGTAATTTCTTCAGCTATAAGAGTGTTTTTTATTGCTAAAAGAACTCCTCCATGATTATCAGCCCTATCTTTTCTAAAAATTTCATAATTACTATTGAAAATTTCTGCATTATAAATTTCAGGATGTAGCCAAGTTTCTGTTCCTGCAATTATGTCTGGTTTCTCACATTCTAATAAAATTTCTAAGTCTGCTGTTTTGTTCCTAATACTTTGAAAATTTATTACTAAGGTTTTAAGATATTTTGGTATTACTTCTTTAGGAGGTTTGTTTAGTGAGGCTGTTGTATTAATTTTAGTAGATTTAGGTTTAACAGGAGTGGATCTGGCTAGTGGTTGGTGAGTTGGTTTTGGGATGGTGTTTAAGATGTTGTATGGGTTAGAAGTGTCCGCATCAAAGGAATCAAACAGTCCTGATGTAAACTGAGGTAACCCACACGGTACACAGTGCCATGATGCATCTTTGTTGCCTAAGGCATAATACACAGGTGTATTCATATGGAGACATGATGCATGGTACCATTCATCGCAGGTGTCACATTGAATGGCTTTCTGTTTCATGGTGCATACTTTTTTGCAGATGTTGCATCTATCTTTAGATATAGGCCCTGGATTTGACTCTACATCTCCTGCTATTAATATTAACAGTGAAAGGTATTTATTTCTACTGTGTCTGATTGAGAACTTCCATTTGTGATGGGTAATCTTCTTTAATGTTATTGATGTGTATGTTAGGTTATTTTTGAAGTTGCATTGATCTAAAGTGTGATGATTGATTATGACTGTTGTTTCATTTTTAAGTTTAGTGTTGACTGAGGTAGATCTAGTTCTGTGTTCAGCTAGTGTGTATTTATTAATTATTAGGATAAATAGCCAGAGCAATTTCATGATGACTGTTGTTGATTTTAGTTTTAAAAGGTCTAGTCTAAAATAGTTTAAGGTTAAAAATGCCTAAGATGGCCTAAGCTAAGTCTAAAGTGATAGCTAATTTACAATGACAATCAAATGGTTTATTCAAAATATAGACCTAGACTAGATCCAGATCTAATTCAAGATCTAGATCTAATTGTAGATCAATATATTTATGTGTTTAACTAACTTTAACTAACTATATAGAGTATTACTATTAGTTTATAATAAGTAGTATTTGTAGATGATTAGTAGATCTAAGGCCTTAATTAAAGTCTAAGTCTAAGACTGACTAGATCTAAAATCTAAGAATATAAAAATACCTAAACTAAGAGTTGTTAATTTGAATTAATTAGTGGAAATAATGCTAAATTAAGTTAAATCTATAATTTAAAGATATTAGTTTATTAGTTGAATAGCTTTTTAAAGGAATTTTATTTGGTTTATATACAACAAAACGAAAATTTAACTCATCTATGATAACTGTAAACAGGGAGCAGCCATCTTGTCAAGAGCGCGTAACCATGATTTAGATGACTTAATCAAATAACATAAGTCAAAACAACAGATGAAAAATTACATTCCAAGCCTCAAAGTAGGACATTTCGGTGCTTTGGGCCAGTAGTAATGGACTTAATCAGACTGGACTTAATCAAACTTCAGACAATAATCATTTAAATTTCATCTATGAATATATTTATATATATAGTACAGACATTTGGGACTGAAAAAAGAAAGACACTTTAGTCCTTTAGAAGCTTAGTAGTCTTATCTTTAGGTTTAATTACGGTTTAGTGATAATCCATCCCAGTGGCTATACAGCCCATTCTTATCTGTTTTGTTAGGCTACTGTAATTTTTAACTAAAATTTAATTTTGTATCAAAGAAATAACAATATAATAAAGCTAGATGATTAAATTTACAATACGGACATAGACATCACATAGTGATTACTAAATCTAATCATTTACTACCTAGTGGTGTAAAGTAGGTGTAGTTGAGCCTCAGAGAAATAAGTTAATCAGTAGACTTAGTAGACTCCCAGTACTGTCACTTGTCAGTAAGTACTTTTATTTTAATGTCTTTAACTAGATCTACTTACTTTAAATTTAAACTTTAAGCAGTGTAACGAAGACGTGTAAGTCAGTAGTGACCAGTAGTGAGTTGGCCGAGTACGTGAACTTGTGAAGTGACAGCGGCCTTGATCATTCATTCATTTAATTCAATTTTATTTTTCTGTTTAACAAGGACAAGGGGAATGACGACAGTAAGACGGGTTTAGACAATAACAAGATCTAGACTCTAAATAGTATATCTAGAATTTAGAATAGTAGCTAAATGTAGATCTATTCTAAATGTGAAGTTGTGATTTAATTTGTAAACATAAATTGGAATTTAGAGTGATATGCTCTTTGATAAGGCTAAAAACCAATACTATATACTGACTTTACTTATTTTAAAAAAATATTTTTCAAAATTATTAAACTTATTCTTTCTATATTTAATCACAGTTTAGTTTTTAGAGTCTATATAAACTGTTAATTTTTCAATCTAAATGTATAATATTTACATAATATTTAGTCGAGGTTTAGTCTAGACTAAATATCTAGACAAGACTCGGTCACTAGAAACTAGATCATTATCTGTTTGTTGAAATAGACATTATCGTTTGTCTAGTAAATTAGAGATTACAGCTACTGACCTACATCTAGCTCATCAAATAAGTTGACTTTCATACTTTATATTTCTACAGTTTTTTATTTGGATTCTAGATCTAGATTGACATAGACTAGGTCTAGAAGAATTTAAAGCTTCCCAAAAGTGGGCAAAAGCAGAGGTTTTAATTTTAGCAGTCTATATTTACTTGTTTGGAAATTATTAACTGTAGAAATAGAGATTTAGATAATTAAAAAAAATGACTTCAATCGCTGTAATGTTAGGTCAAGTGTTACACAGAGAAGTTCTGAAACCTCGCATCGTCAATGTTAGAGTAATACAACAAGTCTACGATCAACGTTTGCACATGGTATGTTACGGTCTTAGTCTTTGTAACTTGTTTACCATGAATATGAATAAGATTCAAATGGAAACTCAGATAGTTTTTCAAATTAGAGTTATTGACTTATGAGTCATATGTCCTGATATATGATTAGACTCTAGTAACTAGATCTAGTATCAATACAATAGTATCATAGATCTAGTCAGACTCATAGACATTGCTTTTTTTTGTCGTCTCTTTTTTTGTCGTCTCAGTGATGGATTGCCTAACTTTTAACAAAAGAAAAATCTTACTCTGGAATAAAAGTAACCTAACACAACTACACCAAGCTGCATTAAACTTTCAACAAACATTCTTATTAGAAAAAGACATTAACCAACCAGTCGATGACCTCTGGAATTTCATTAAAAACCATCTTAAAAGCATTATAGAAAATCATATACCAACTAAATACACATCAAACAAAATAAATAAATGCTGGTTTAATAATAGACTAAAGAAGCTTTGTAAACAGAAGGAAAACCTATATAGAAAATTTAAAGAAACCAAGGCAGAAAGAGTTTACAAAAAGTATATAAAAATTAAACACCTAACCCAAAAAGTAAGCAGACAGCTGCAGAGTGAATACATAAACAGTGTAATATCTAAAAATAATAACAAAAACCTATGGTCATACATTAAGTCTAAGAAAATGGAAACAACAGGCATAGCGCCATTAAAAGATGAACATAACATAATACATAATGATAATGAAACTAAAGCAAACATCCTAAACAAATACTTTGCATCAGCATTCTCAGCCCCAGGAGACAAAGACATATTTCTTAATTTGAACCAAGTAGACAACATAGAAGATTTAGTAGTACAAGAAAATGGAATTAAAAAACTATTAGCCAACACCAAACCAAATAAAGCGTCTGGACCTGATGGTATTCCAGCTAGATTACTCAAAGAACTAAGCAATGAGCTAGCCCCAGTGTTCAAAATACTCTTTCAAGCATCGCTTAACCAGGGCAGAGTACCAAAGGACTGGAAAGAAGCTAATGTCAGCCCCCTATTTAAAAAAGGAGAAAAATCTGATCCAGGAAACTACAGACCAGTATCACTTACCAGCATCACATGTAAAATACTAGAACACATAATATGTAGCAATATCATAAACCACTTAGACAAACATAATGTCCTCACCCCATACCAACATGGCTTTAGGAAATATAGATCATGTGAAACACAACTAATAGGACTAATTGATGATTTTTCAAAAGGTTTAGATAATAGTGAACAAATAGATGCTATCTTACTAGATTTTTCCAAGGCTTTTGACAAAGTTCACCACCATAGTTTGCTTAAAAAATTAAAATATTTCGGCATTAACGGTCCACTGCATCAGTGGATTAAAGATTTTCTGATAGGGAGAGAACAAACTGTAATAATAAATGGCTCTAAATCAACACCAATAACAGTAAACTCAGGTGTACCTCAAGGAACAGTCTTGGGTCCACTACTATTTTTAATTTACATAAATGATTTACCAAATTGCATTAGTTCAGGAACAAAAGTCAGATTATTTGCAGACGATTGCATAATATATAGAACAATAAAAACAAAACAAGACACAGATATTTTACAAAGAGAATTAGATGAATTACAGAAATGGGAATCAAATTGGAGCATGTCTTTCCACCCAGAAAAATGTCAGTTGTTAAGAGTAACAAAAAAACTAAAACAAATTAATTCCACTTATCTTATTCATGGCAAACCAGTAACACAGACTAAAAACGCAAAATACCTAGGTGTTATAATAAATGAAAAACTGTCATGGAATCCACATATTGATGAAACTTTTAAAAAATCCAACAAAGCATTAGGGTTTATTAAAATGTTATTTAACCTTGGTTAGGCCAATAATAGAATATGCATCCACCGTGTGGGACCCCTCAACTCAAGAAAACATTAAGAAACTGGAACAAACACAAAATAGAGCAGTGAGATTCATAACAAACGAATATTCACATTTAATTAGTGTAACACCATTAGTAAAATCACTAAATTTAGAAAGCCTTCAAGACAGAAGACTCAAAAGTAAAGTAGCAATTATACATAAAACACTGAACCATAATCTTCAAATACAAAAACAAAATTTAATAAAATACTCTGAAAGACACAAAAATAAAGGCACATTCCTCGTCCCATATGCTAGGACAAATTTGTACAAATACTCCTTCTTCCCTAGTGCTATTAGAGCATGGAATGGGTTGCCTGAGCTAGCCAGAAAAACCAGTGACTTGGCAGAATTTAAGTCATTGGTTAATATGCATGACTAAATGCATGACGCGTAGGACGTAATCATCTTCTTTTTTGAAGTAACGTCTGTATTATATAAGATAAGATAAGATAACTACTAATAAATTAATATTAAACATTAAAATACAAGAAAAGTAATAATTTTTTCCCCACAATGAAAAAAAAATGGTACTAGATCTACAACATTTTTTACTGGAACTTCGGTACACGTACCGGCACCTTTTTTTTTTTTACAAAAAAAGTTCTGGATCTAGATCTAGTTACTTTGATAAAAATTCCAAATGACCACATTGCAAATTTGCTACTTAGATGGAGCTTGAGAAATGCTTTCCTTTGATTCCAATTTTATTTTTCTAATTTCAAGTGTAGCACACAGACATATATATCCATGCTAAATTCAATAGAATTAGTGAGATTGTAATAACTTTAAAGACTTTTATTTTATTTTAAAAAATATTTTTACCCTTCTTTGTCTTTGTTAATTTTAATATCAAATATCTTTTAAGTGTGCCAACAGAGTGTAATAAAATTTGAAATATGATCAATTATTATACCAAACAGCATTGTTGTATCTTTAATAGGAAAAAGAAAGTTAAATGTTAATTTTCTCATAAACTTTTCTTAATGAGAGATGTGTATATATATATTTATGGATTTAGTCCCCTTGTTATATTTTGACACGTTTTTTCTCCCTCTTCCAATTCTCGGATCAAGTTGAAATTTTGTATATAATTATTCATAGTCAATAACAATACATAAATCAATCCTAAAATTAACAAATTAGTTTATCATTTGATACTAATTAATTAATTTTGTTTTGTATAGAAAAAAGGGAGATAAACCCCATAATTTTTCAGATATATGGCAGTACTTAGGGGTTCCTTCCATTAGATAAGCTTTGTGTTTAAAAATTATTATTTTTTCTATTGCTTGTTTTTTTGTGGCTTCATTAGTCAGGTGCTGTATGCATTTAGGACTGTTTTGAGGTTTTTGTTAAATTTTTTAATTGAACACAGAATATTAAATGAAATAAAATACATACATGAAAAAATTTATGAAGATGATGAGTTATGAAGATGACAAAAAAAAGAGCATACTTTGAAAAATCATATCTTTTGACAGAATCTATGACTTTGAAATATTGATGTCAACTTTTAAAATTATTATTATTTTTTATTTGTTTTGATGAATAATGTTGATTCTAATTGTTTTTGACACTAGTAACATATTATCTTTTGCTGTCAGTTTTTTCCAGAGCCTAAAGACTTTAAAGTATTTGAAGACAAAGTCAAGGTCAATCATGGTGATATTGTGAAAATTGAACAGGTATATTATCTTATCTAAATCTTTAAATGTACACGGATATAGTATTTATCCAAATGTGACTATTGTAGATAAAATGCTCATAACCCTTTTGCCTCTTAACATAGCACATCCTCAAAATCTGTTGATCCTTTATTTTATTGAAATGAAGGGTTGTATATGTCATTAGTAAAATAGTAAAACCTTTTTCAATTCAGATTTCCACAACAGACTCATAGGTGGCCTTTTAATTGTTAGATTATTATTGCTGATACTTATTTGGTATTTTGATGTAGCTATGTTTAAATGATTCGAATTGTCTGTAATATGGTCCAGAAATCGAAATTCCAAAAATAGTATAATTTGCAGTTCTTAGCATTAAAATAAAATAAAGACCACACAAATTGTCCATTGTCTATTTATAATATTGCTAATTTTAGATGTCCATCTGTAACTTACCACACTAGATCATTGACTTCTGTCCTATGAATCCTTTGACAATTCATGCAACCAAGGCTCCACTAGTTTTATCAAGAAATGCCAGAAATAGCAATCTGGATTGATCTATTTTAGCATTATTTTACCTTGTGTCTGGACTATAAACTTTCATGTCATTGTGTTGTAGCTCCAAGGAGAAATTCCAACTAAACTTGTAGTCATATTAATTTCTTAATATCAAACTTGAATAAAACTTGACACATCTTCTTTTTAAGCACAGGGTTCGTAGCGCTCCTAAAAACTCCTAAAAAATGAAAAGTCTCCTAAAATTCTCCTAAAAATTGCAGAAAGTCTCCTAAAATTTTGTCCACTCTCCTAAAATTTTTACCCAATATTTTTTTTAAAGTATAATTTTGCTTATTTCTTGCTAAAAATGCGTGGGAAAAAACAACAACAGCGTAACTAGGCATTCTGATCGCATGACCTTACGGGATGGCTGTGTTAAAGAGCTGACCAGTGACGCTTCTACACCGCCTTTCACCCACTTGTGAAGCGCGACCTCGTGATTGAAGATGGCCTTGGCTCAAACAAGCATTTCACCTGGCAGTACTTTTCTGAAGTCAGCGTAGAAATGTTTGTTTCCATTTATTGTTACCACTAAAGACGCGCTAGATCTATAGTCCAGACTAATTTGTGGGGTACACCTCTCCGGGCCCTCCCTCACCTAAAATCTTCTTGTTGTAAGTGTAAGAGTGACCTCGCGTGGAAAGTCGGTAAATCTTCTAGATCTAGCCAGTATCTAGTAATGGTATCTAGATCTAGTGAAGGTAATTCGCACCTAACCTGAAAACTCAGTGAATTTTAGTCAATTTAATGATCTCGATACATCTAATGTCTAGATTACTCTAGAAATACGCTAGATTCTAGATTTACGCTAAATCACTTAGAGTCTAGTGAAGATAATTAGCACAAAGAAGTGAAAACCCCTTAAATTTAGTGACTTAGATCTAGACTACGGTATATTCAGTGAAGACGGCCGCGAAAAGTCCGCTAATTTAAGTGACTTATATCTAGACTCTAGATTTACTCGAAATCACTAGAATCTAGTGAAGATAATTCTCACACAGCCGTGAGAAGTATGCAAAATTTAGTGACTTAAGACTTAGAGTTAAAGTCCGCGAATTTTAGCGAATTAGCTTTAGAGTCTAGATCTTCTGTAAATTTAGTGAAGATAATATTCACACAGCAGTGAAAAGTCCGCAAATTTTCGTGACTTTGATTTCGACTCTAGATTTACGCTAAATCACTAGATTATATATATATATATAGTGAAAATATTTCTCTTACAGCCCTGAAAAGTCCGCAAATTTTCGTGACTTTGATTTCGACTCTAGATTTACGCTAAATCACTAGATTATATATATATATATAGTGAAAATATTTCTCTTACAGCCCTGAAAAGTCTAGATCTACTGTAAATTTAGCGAAAATATTTGCATACAGCTGTGAAAAGTCCGTAAAAAATATTTCACTCGTAAAAGCCAGGGAAACTATATGGTTGAAAAAGATTCTGCTAGGAAATAAAAACGCGAATTTTAGTGACTTAGATCTAGAGTCTAGATCTACTGTAAATTCAGTGAAGATAATTCTCTCACAGCCGTGAAAAGTCCGCGCATTTTAGTGACTTAGATCAAGAGTCTAGATCTACTGTAGATTTAGCGAAAATAGTTGCATACGGCTGTGAAAAGTCCGTAAAAATTATTTCACTCGTAAAAGCCAGGGAAATTATATGGTTGAAAAAGATTCTGCTTGGGAAAAAAACGCGAATAGGTCTAATTCCACCCCACCCCCCCTTTCTCAATCCAAAAGCCATTTTTTAGTAAGCAAATGTCAACTAAACATACACATAGGCCAATATTGCCCTATATATTACTGGCTCTGTTTATGAGAAGGATTTAATTTATCTTATCTTATATAATACAGACGTTACTTCAAAAAAGAAGATGATTACGTCCTACGCGTCATGCATTTAGTCATGCATATTAACCAATGACTTAAATTCTGCCAAGTCACTGGTTTTTCTGGCTAGCTCAGGCAACCCATTCCATGCTCTAATAGCACTAGGGAAGAAGGAGTATTTGTACAAATTTGTCCTAGCATATGGGACGAGGAATGTGCCTTTGTTTTTGTGTCTTTCAGAGTATTTTATTAAATTTTGTTTTTGTATTTGAAGATTATGGTTCAGTGTTTTATGTATAATTGCTACTTTACTTTTGAGTCTTCTGTCCTGAAGGCTTTCTAAATTTAGTGATTTTACTAATGGTGTTACCCTAGTCAAATGTGAATATTCGTTTGTTATGAATCTCACTGCTCTATTTTGTGTTTGTTCCAGTTTCTTAATGTTTTCTTGAGTTGAGGGGTCCCACACGGTGGATGCATATTCTATTATTGGCCTAACCAAGGTTAAATAACATTTTAGTTTTATGTTCTTATTTGATTTATAGAAATTTCTTTTAATAAACCCTAATGCTTTGTTGGATTTTTTTATAGTTTCATCAATATGTGGATTCCATGACAGTTTTTCATTTATTATAACACCTAGGTATTTTGCGTTTTTAGTCTGTGTTACTGGTTTGCCATGAATAAGATAAGTGGAATTAATTTGTTTTAGTTTTTTTGTTACTCTTAACAACTGACATTTTTCTGGGTGGAAAGACATGCTCCAATTTGATTCCCATTTCTGTAATTCATCTAATTCTCTTTGTAAAATATCTGTGTCTTGTTTTGTTTTTATTGTTCTATATATTATGCAATCGTCTGCAAATAATCTGACTTTTGTTCCTGAACTAATGCAATTTGGTAAATCATTTATGTAAATTAAAAATAGTAGTGGACCCAAGACTGTTCCTTGAGGTACACCTGAGTTTACTGTTATTGGTGTTGATTTAGAGCCATTTATTATTACAGTTTGTTCTCTCCCTATCAGAAAATCTTTAATCCACTGATGCAGTGGACCGTTAATGCCGAAATATTTTAATTTTTTAAGCAAACTATGGTGGTGAACTTTGTCAAAAGCCTTGGAAAAATCTAGTAAGATAGCATCTATTTGTTCACTATTATCTAAACCTTTTGAAAAATCATCAATTAGTCCTATTAGTTGTGTTTCACATGATCTATATTTCCTAAAGCCATGTTGGTATGGGGTGAGGACATTATGTTTGTCTAAGTGGTTTATGATATTGCTACATATTATGTGTTCTAGTATTTTACATGTGATGCTGGTAAGTGATACTGGTCTGTAGTTTCCTGGATCAGATTTTTCTCCTTTTTTTAAATAGGGGGCTGACATTAGCTTCTTTCCAGTCCTTTGGTACTCTGCCCTGGTTAAGCGATGCTTGAAAGAGTATTTTGAACACTGGGGCTAGCTCATTGCTTAGTTCTTTGAGTAATCTAGCTGGAATACCATCAGGTCCAGACGCTTTATTTGGTTTGGTGTTGGCTAATAGTTTTTTAATTCCATTTTCTTGTACTACTAAATCTTCTATGTTGTCTACTTGGTTCAAATTAAGAAATATGTCTTTGTCTCCTGGGGCTGAGAATGCTGATGCAAAGTATTTGTTTAGGATGTTTGCTTTAGTTTCATTATCATTATGTATTATGTTATGTTCATCTTTTTATGGCGCTATGCCTGTTGTTTCCATTTTCTTAGACTTAATGTATGACCATAGGTTTTTGTTGTTATCTTTAGATATTACATTGTTTATGTATTCACTCTGCAGCTGTCTGCTTACTTTTTGGGTTAGGTGTTTAATTTTTATATACTTTTTGTAAACTCTTTCTGCCTTGGTTGCTTTAAATTTTCTATATAGGTTTTCCTTCTGTTTACAAAGCTTCTTTAGTCTATTATTAAACCAGCATTTATTTATTTTGTTTGATGTGTATTTAGTTGGTATATGATTTTCTATAATGCTTTTAAGATGCTTTTTAATGAAATTCCAGTTAGCTAATAAAAGAATAAAACATTACCTGAAATGCACACCATGACTCTAGTATCTAAAAGATACACATAGGAACTAAGAATGTACATTTCCACCTCAGAGAATACACATTATGAAGGCATCTCTAAGAATGTTTCTTATTTAAAAAAGGGAAAAGTAACCATTTGTAATGTTTTTAAATAAATCTTTGAAAAAAAAATGGTTGTTTGAGGTTTTGGGATGACAGTCCAGTTGTTACTTGATTAAAAGATAACTCATTACATTTTCTGTGGACACACTACAGCTGATAACATTGTTTCTGTGGCACATTGGCAAGATATTTATTATTTTTAAAATCAAATAACAATAATTGATTTGATAAATGCTTAGTTTTGTTTATGTTTTACTATGTATCACACAAACGGATAGGAAACACATACACACATCATACATTTCATCCTTAAAAAACCTCCTAAAATCTCCTAAAATTTTGTCATGGAAAAGTGCTACTAACCCTGTAAGCAAAAATTAACATAAATTTTACTGACAAAATGTACACAGCTTTCAACATCAATGCAGATGTATGTAGAAACTATTTAAGATAAGATAATTTTAAGATAATTTTATTGATCCAATCAAATGGAAATTCTGTTTGACTACAATTGACAACCTCAGCGTAACTACTTTACAAAAACAAACACATACACATTCACAACCAGCGCTTTATGAGTTTGACTTCTATGTACTTCTCGATGACGACAGCTAATCTTGTAACACTCTGACCAATAGTGAGATAAAGGAGTTTTTAAATCCTCCTGTTTTAGTCCTAATGGAATGGAGATGACCACTTCGTTCAGATCAGTGGTTTAATGGGTGCAGGTTGTCTTTAAGAATCGTGAGTGTTTTGGAAATGCATCTTTCTTGAAAAAGCTCTGCAGGAGATGGTAGCTGTATTTGAGTGATACACGATGCTTTTTTAATTAGTCTATTAAGTCTATGTCTTTGTGCCAGTGAAGTATTACCATACCAGCAGGTGATGGCAAAGTTGATTAGACTGCTGATAGTTGCTGTGTAGAAAAGTTTGATTATGGTTTTATCATTGTTAAATTTTCTTAGCTTTCTAAGAAAACAACATTTGATACAACTCACTCTTAAAAAATGCTCAATTTTACTTCTTTGTTCCTTCTCTCTTTCTTGTACCTCCACTTCAACTTTCACTTCCCAATTGGTAACACAAGAATCTATTCAGCTAATACAAACAAGTTATCTGCTATAATTTTACTCCTGGTTACACTGCACACACTCTCCATAAAAAGTCTCTCAGCATATCATCTATACAACTAATCCTTTGAAAACATAAAATACTTAATACCTTCATGTTTGAGGACTTCACTAATGAGATTATTTCCATTGTTCAAACTCATTTAAATTTAAAGTCATTCCCTATTCCCATCCTGTTTGTATTAATGGGATTCTATTGTAGTCTAAAAGCATTGTTTGACTATATAGCACCCAAGAAAATATTGAATTTTATTGGTGAGATATGTTTAATGCAGTAACTTGAGAAAAAAAATTCTACTTAGATTTTATCCTACTAATATTTTGATCATAACAATTGAGTTATAAGTGTAATGGTAAATTTCAAAGTTACATAGAAATTTTAGAGTTAATTAGTGTCTTTCTTGGAAGGAAATAATTTAAAAAGCAACTTATTACAAAGTTTATATCAACTCACTATTTTAGTCTGGTAAAAGAGTTGTACATGTTATTTCTGCCACATCCAATTTTGGATCAAGTTGAAATTTTGCACAATTATTTCATGTAACTGACAAAACAAGAATCAATGCAAAAAAAAAAGTATTTTTTATGTTTTTTCTTTTTTTATTCTTAACTTAAATTTTTTTTTTTTTTTTGTTTCTCAGCTTCCAGAAAAGTTAAGTGTAGAAGTAGAGCATGAAATAGTTGAGGTCGTCTTTCCCATGGGACGAACTGTTGACCCTTTGACAGGAAAAAGGTGTCGAGGCATGAAATTTATTGATGAAGACTCCAGAAAAGAGGAGAGCAAAAGAGTAGCAGAAATGAAAGAGTGGAAAGATTATCCACTCTAATTATTTTAAAATATTTAATGCTCTGTTGTTTCTTTTTTTGCCAATTGTTGTAAATAAGATTAAAATGATTCCTAAATGCTAGAGTTATTTGTTTGTTAGTATACTTGCTGTATGTGTCAGGATGTCATGGCAAACCTTGTAAGATCAGATTGGAATTCCCTGAATTTTACCAATGGCTGTGAATCATCCTGGGCTCCTTAAAGCTGTAATCAAACTTTTCTAGCAGAATAATTTCTGGGGGCTTATTTTATCTAGGTCCTTTAAATTTAACTTTGCAAGAAAATGTGTCTACATTAGTTGTATGTAGAGATTGATATGGAACTTCTGTTAGTGTATGTAAAGTTTGATACGACTTCAAAGAGATTTTTTTTCCTTACAATCATGGCATGAAAATAGTATTGCATATGGTTTAAAACACACTACCAGATTGCAGCTTTTTAAAGATAACGTTCCATTATGAATTATGAATTTTCATTTCTACTTTGGAAAACGGTCATTGTTAAATAATCGTACCAATGTAAGTTTGTTAATTAGTGTGTTAGAAACCTGAAGTTTCAGTCTAGTCATTCCTCCCAGATTTCACAGTATTGAGGACTTTTTAGTATATGTTTTTACTAGCCTGAGTGTTGACTTGTAATAGCACAAACTCGTTTGTCTTCTTTTCCTTGTATCTAGTACCCAGCATTTTTCTGTGGCATTTAGGCCTACTCTCAAAGCTATATCATCTGCAAACCTGAGATTGGGGAATAGGCCGCCCGTTTATGGTCGTTAGGAGTAAATCCTTCTAGAGTTACCATCATTATATGCTCCAGAAATATGTTTAAAAAGAGCTGAAGAGAGCATGCATCTTTACAGCACTCCCTGGGATGTCCTAAAACTTTCCTCCGGTTTGGCTGTTCAGAAGTATTGAGCTATTCACAATTTGGTATAGAGCTTTGATAGCATCGAAAGTGTTCTTATCTATGTTGAACTTACTCATCAGTTGCCACATGTCAACATGCCAAACCCGGTCAAAAGCTTTTTGAAGTTGTGTACCTACCAGTTTCTCTTGGAGTTGAAGGCATAACAGTCTGATATTAAATATTTGTTCAACAGTGCTTCTGCCTGCTCTGAAGTCTGCCTGTTATTCGGTCATATTGTGAGACATGACTGAATGTCAAAAGTGATCCTTCGAGGTACAGTGCACCTTGAAAGGGTCGTCCAAAAAGCTGTCTGGATAACGTAATAGAATGGGCCGGCCTATCTCTTGTATCCTACTAAGAACAGCTGCTGAGAAAAATGGAGAGACTTATAGTGACGTGAACTGTCATAGCACCCGTGCGACGAAATATACAAGGAAAAAAAACATGATTTTTTTTATTTTAATATATATGAGCGATTTTTTTTTCTATTTTAATATATATGGGCCTATAATGGGGCTTGTCTTCGAGTCCGAAGATTAGTGAGGAGTGCAGTATTTCCCGTGGCTGCGCAGCCCCAGCTGTGACCTACATATTTTGCCATATTCAGGGCAAGCATAACCATTGTCCGCAGGTGGTCGATTTAGATTTTCTTTTCGCTGTCTGCGTTTGTCCTCGGCAGCGGATTTTTCTTTTGGTCTCAAATGTGTATCCCGCGGCCTTCGTGAGTGACCTCCAGCTGTCTCGTTCTGAGGCCGCATGCAACCAGGTGCTCTCTTCTTTGTCAGCTAAGGAAAGTTGACGCCTAAGCTGGTCTTTGAAGCGTTTCCGTGGGGCGCCTCTGTTACGTCGACCACCTTTTAGCTCACCGAAAAAGACTGCCTTTGTCATACGTTCGTCTCCCATATGGGATGCGTGCCTTACCCAGCGTAACTGCCAGACCATAAGAAGTCCCTCTATACTGTCCATACAGGCGTTCGCAAGGGCATATCTGTTTATATTGAGCCTTTTCAAAACAATATATATACATCAATTAAAAGACATACGTTAGGCCAGGGAAGGCGCTTGGCTTCCGAACCGGGGGTCCCGGGTTCGAAGACTGGGATTTTGAACTACGGAATCTTTGGGCGCCTCTGAGTCCACCCTGCTCTAATGGGTACCTGACATTAGTTTGGGAAAAGTAAAGGCGGTTGGTCGTTGTGCTGGCTACATGACACCCTCGTTAACCGTAGGCCACAAAAACAGATGGGACTTTACGTCATCTACCCTATAGACCACAAGGTCTGAAAGGGAAACTAGTTAGGTTCACATCCAACTTTACATTCGCTTTCCCCTATCCTTTGATCAGCTGGACCGTTGGGGCACTACACAAGATCTGTCAACCTTCTTTCTCCATTCTTATGTCATTTGTCTTTGATATGATTTCATTCGGGTGATCTTTCTGAAAATATTGAAGCCTGCCTGGGTGGGCCACTTCAGGGGCCGATTTTGAGTTTGTGTTTTCACACAAACTGTCTTTGTAACCTTGTTTATTTTTAAGATCATCCGTTTGGCCTAGTTAGAAACGCACAATGTGTGATTAATGAATATAATTATAAAATAGACTGACAAATTATTAACATAGACCTACGCACTTGACACCAGTCTGTTCTGACAACACTTCCTTTATTAGCGCTACAACATAAGTAGAATGTTGTTTTTTTTGGTATAATTATAATAAGTAACACATAGCCTATTACTTATAATTTACTAATCATTATAAAATACACACACACACACACACAAGACTGCCTTTGGCTGAAAGGTGATCGACTTAACAGAGGTGCCTCCCGGAAATGCTTTAAAGACCAGCTTATTCTCAATAGCTGAAAGAAATGAGCAACTGGTTGCAGGCGACTTCGGAACGAGTCAGCTGGAGATCACATACAAAGACCGCGGGATACACATTTGAAACCGAATGAAAATCCACAGACGTAGACGTCGAAAAGAAAGAATCTAAATCAACCACCAGCGCTGAATGTGGCATATAGGTCGAAGCTAGGGCTGCGTAGCCACGTGAAATACTGCACTCGACAGGAATCTTCAGACTCAAGGACTTGACTTATATTAACAGAAATCGTGTCATTTCTGTGCAAGCAGCCATCGTCTCTTCCGTTATAGTCGTCCCTGCCACCAGATGCTCTTAGGCCTGGTTACAAGTCTGAGTTGCAATTCAAACTGCGTGAGCCATTTGGCACAAGGATGATCGTTGCAGGTGATTTTAACGCTAAGTCCCCAGCGTGGGGATGTCAGGATACAGACATCCGAGGGCGCCGACTACTTGAGATATGTGACGAAACAAACCTGGTTGTTTTGCAGGGCAAAGACAGCTCCCCGACCTTTATGCACACCGGGCATGGGGGCTTGTCGCGACCAGATTTGTCACTGGTGTCAACTGATTTAAAGTCACAATCGAGAGTGGACGTGCTTGTCAGGGTGGGATTTCAGATTAGCTAGAGTATGATATGATATTACGGTCCCGTATCCCCAGCCTGAACAGAGTAACACAAGAACCTAAAGATAATAGCATGTAAACTACAGACATTGCATAACAGTTATTCAACTGAACATTTAGTGAATAACAACAGTTGTCAACAGGAACAATATTTAATTAAACGTAATTGTAAGTTTCAAACATATTTGCATGTACATCAATATCCTTGAAGTTAGCATTTGATACTAATTAGTCTAATATCACACCAACAGGTTTCCGTAACACACCTTCACACTCACACTCCATCTCGGCGCCCAACAGAAGCTCAACTCCCTACACCTCAACACCGATAGTTGCTACACAACTCCAAGGGCAGAAAGACGACACACTTTCCCATAGCCCAAACCTAACACCGTACCCTTACAAGGGGAACCAAAAAAAACCAGCTACCCAGCTCACAAAAGCAGCTCTCTCTCTCTTGCGGAAACTAAGGATGACGTAAACACACACACACACACACACAATCTTCTAGACAACAAAACGCACTTACAAGAAACTACTTCCTATACCCTAAAACACCAAGATTAAATGCAAAGAAAAACTACAAGCGCGCACGACAGTGCTCAACGACGTCGGTATCGATCACCTGCCGGTCTTGGTTACAATCGAACTCGAAAAGCTCAACGTGAGTACCCCATACACAGAACTAAGTGGGTGTATAATCGTGCTAACTGGGATCTGTTCAGGAGTGCATCGGATGTAGCTCTGGACGGATTGGATATCCAAGCAGATTGCATAAACCGGACTTACGGACTCTTTGTCGAAGCCATCTTAGGTGCCGCTCGAAAAGCTATCCCGAGGTCCTACGGGGGGCGCAAGTTTAGGCACTTTTGGTCTCCCGCTTTGGCACGCCTAATCCGACGGAGGTGGGCTGCACGTAGGCAGCACAGTCGTCGAAAAACCGATGAAACCAGGAGAGCTTACAACAAGCTTACGGCGGAGGTAAAGGAAGCCATTGCGGAGGGTACGAGACAGAAGTGGGCCAAGACATGTGCTAACCTGGATCTTGCGGACGGACGACAGGCATGGAAACTTCTCAACAACCTAACCAGGGCGAAAGAACCAAAAGCAGCTGCGCCCCTGCAAACGGCTCAAGGCTTGGTGGTCACTGACTCTAAAAGGTCGGACGCTCTAAACCATGCTTTTGCGGCCATCTCTAGGACGGGTGAGAGGAGCGAAGTGTCGAAAGCTCTAGACGGCATCATGAAGGCTAAAGCGAAACGCAGTTATGTCTACGGTGAGGACGAGACGAGCACATTCATTAACTCTTTTACCTACGGAGAGCTAGATATTGCACTTCGGAAGTGCAAGTTGCGCAAGGCACCGGGACCAGATGGGATCAGCAACGAAATGCTGAAACATCTCGGTCCTATTGGCAGAAGGAAACTGTTGGATTTGATCAATCGTACTTGGACTAAGGGGGATTTTCCTAAGGCTTGGCGAGTGGCAACGATTGTTCCCCTGCTAAAAAAGGGGAAGGTCCAACGTAGGGAAGGCGGCTGAACGCATGGTCAACAGAAGGCTCACATGGTTTCTAGAAACGAAAGGTCTCATTGCTCCTGAACAGGGCGGGTTCAGGAGGCAACGAAATGCGATCGATCAAGTGACGTTATTCATGCAGAAAGTGGCGGATGGCTTCCAGTGGGGCAACACAAATCGACCTGGTCAGTCGACGCTAGCGGTATTTATCGATCTCAAGCAGGCCTACGACAAAGTATGGAGGCCCGGTTTGTTGTTGAAACTGATGAACTTAGGTGTCGGTTCATATATGCTTAAGTGGATCCAAAATTTCCTCACGGAAAGAACGGTACAGACTCGTGTTGGTAAGCACGTGTCGAGGAAACTTCCACTCGAGCAGGGGGTGCCGCAGGGATCGGCACTCAGCTGTACGCTTTTTTTGGTCTATATCAACGACTTGCCGGCCCTTTTGCAATGTCAGAAGCTGTTGTTTGCAGATGATATCGTGTTGTGGGAGTCAGGGAGGGATCGCCAACAGCTCATTGGCACTCTCCAGCAGGCATTAACAACTCTATCCTGCTACGCCAGAATGTGGAACCTTGAGGTAAACCACTCGAAATCGGTTTACTCATGGTTTACGCTGGGTCGTGATATATTGAAGGAACCTGTCGAGCTACGAATGGATGGCAAGATTCTGGAATGGGATAAAAAGCCCAAGTACCTTGGAGTAATTCTCGATCAGAAACTGACTATGTGCGATCATATCCAACAGGTGAAGGAAACAGCTTCCGAGAAGCTGAACATCGTGAAGAAACTAGCTGGAACGAAGTGGGGAGCGAGAGCGGATGTGCTGAGAGGACTGTACATGGGTGCAGTACTCTCTCACTTGGACTACAGTCTTCCTGTTCAGGTCTGGGCTTCGCAAACGACCCTAGCAGACCTAGATGCTTTTCAGAACCAAGCCATAAGACTAATTTGTGGAACCTTTAGGACAACGCCAATTGCCGCTGGTGAGATTATGGCAAACATTCCACCGTTGAAATTGCGCAGAGAGCGAGCCGTCATACTAGCTCACGAGAGATATATGCGGCTAGAAGATGGATGCCCACTCAGAAGTCTGGTCGACAACTGGGAGGGTAGGAGACGCCTCAAAAACCGGCCCTGCTTCATGCATGTGGCGCGTGGGTTGGTCAGAGAGGCGAATCTGCCGGTGGAGCGGGCTGCTCTTTCCCCGTCCGGTTCTTCCCGATGGAGGCCCTCGGCATGCCGACGATTCGGAAGGGCCTACTTGACCCAGTGGTGACGAGGCAGAGTCACCCCACACGGCTACAACAAGCAGCAAGAGAGACTATAGCTTCATATCCAGCCGGAGTAACCACCATCTACACAGACGGCTCTGTGCAGGCGCTCGAGGGAACGGTGAAAGCTGGGTACGGGGCGGTAGTCCGACTCTCTGGCAATCCTGAAAGTGACGAGCTCAGGGGATCCTGTCAGCAGAAAAGCAGCCTCGAGGCTAAACTCGAAGCAATGTTCCAGGCACTGGACTGGGTGGCAACGAAGGTACGTAACGGGACTGACGGATTCGATGGCCGCGCTAGAGGCCCTAGAAAGGCTAGATGAAGGTGTCAGAAGGGTATGGGACGTTCTAACGGTCGGAGGGCGTCTCCTACGATTCGGAGTGAACGTTACTTTGCAATGGGTGCCCGCCCATTGTGGGGTGGTCAGCCACGACTTGGCTGACCAGCTCGCGAAAACCGCGGTCGCAACGGCGCTCGAACATGATGAACCGTGCACATATCAAAGTGTACGATCCCTGGTCGACAAACGCATGTTGACACTTTGGCACGACGGCTGGGATTCTTCGGACAAGGGTCGTGAGCTTCACCGGGCAATGAGTAGACCAGACAAAAGAGATGCATGGTGGCAACTGAATCGTGCGGAACAGGCAGTCCTAGCCCAGTTCCGGGTCGGACACTGTCCAATTGGTGCTTACCTCGGACGGTGGAAGGAAAATTACGACACACGGTGTCGCCATTGCATGGAGGACGACGAAACAATAGAACACATTCTTTACGAATGCAGAGTTCTGCACGAAGGACGATTGGGACAAGGTTTAGATAGAGAGATAACTGGTTCATGGCCGACACAAAGGTTGTCCTTGTACGGGGAAAAGGCAACCTTAAGATTCACTGCTCGCTTCCTCTCACGTGCTCATGTTTTTCGTTGTCAATGGGGTTTCTGACTCGGAGAACAAAAGATGTTCACACACAACCGCAACCTATAATTACCCACATTTCAATACGAAGCAGCCTGTTATTATAATAGGGACTGGACTAGAGTCCGAAGATCAAAGATGAGTGTAGTGTTTTCAATTAGCCTACTACACAAACCCAGTTGCGACTTGCATATTCTTACGCATTTCGTGCTGACAAAACTTTTGTCCGTCGGCGGTTTATTTAAGTTTTCTTTACGTATTTTGCGCCTGTCTTCAACAAGAACTTTTCTTTTGGGTCTGTGTCCTTTAACTTTTGTGAGAGCTCTTCAACAGTCTCCTTCAGAGGCCATCTGCTGACAGCTACTTCTTCTATGCCAGTAGGCCTAAGTGACAGTAAGGGCGAAGTGGCGCTTGAGTTGATATCCATGGCGCTTACAGGCGGCATCTTTGTCACGCCGTCCTCCTCTAAGCTCGTCAAAGAAGATTGCATTTGGCATGCGGTCGTCTCCCATGCGGGATTAGAGTCCGACCCAACGTAGCTGTCGAATGGTAATTAGTGCCATGCATCTTTAGTGTCCACACCGGATTATATCTATTTGTAATGTAGTCTTGCCAACGTATGCCCCTTATGGAGCGAATGCACCTTCGATGGAAGCGTTCGAGGATCCTTAAATGCCTTCAATAGAGCAACCAGGTCTCAGAGCCGGAGAAATAAGTGTAGCCTAATTAGCCTACTGTGTCGATAGGCCTCTTATCTTATCTTATATAATACAGACGTTACTTCAAAAAAGAAGATGATTACGTCCTACGCGTCATGCATTTAGTCATGCATATTAACCAATGACTTAAATTCTGCCAAGTCACTGGTTTTTCTGGCTAGCTCAGGCAACCCATTCCATGCTCTAATAGCACTAGGGAAGAAGGAGTATTTGTACAAATTTGTCCTAGCATATGGGACGAGGAATGTGCCTTTATTTTTGTGTCTTTCAGAGTATTTTATTAAATTTTGTTTTTGTATTTGAAGATTATGGTTCAGTGTTTTATGTATGATTGCTACTTTACTTTTGAGTCTTCTGTCCTGAAGGCTTTCTAAATTTATAGAGTTAACTGACCTCTATAGGTCATTGCGCCCATTTTATTAATAGGCCTAAGCATATTTTCCCTCCCTCCCCCACCCCCAAACCACGGCATATTTTTGTTGACACTACCATTCTCTAATGGCATCATATTTAGACTTAATTTTTTTTTTTCTAAAGTTTTTTAACCTACATTTTAACTGTAAAGACCTTGACATCGGCCTAGAAGTCTGACAAGTCTGCCGACTATTTAGAACTTTTCACTTTTTCAAAGTACGACAAATAAAAAAAAACATTTTTATTTTAAATATAACAGAGAATGAAAAATACTTATAACTTTTATTAAATATTTTTATTAACTTGATTAATTAAGTTTCCACTTCTTTATTTTGTTTCCTCAATTTGCAACTATTTCGAAAATTAATTAATAAAAAGAGTTGGCAATGCAGAACTGCAGCTGATTACACTGTTTGAAAAGTAGGTTAACACTAGACTTAGACTTAGACTAATAACAGTGCACTATATAACTTACCGTACATGTTACAGTTAGATTCTCTAGATCTAGAGTTACATTATTGTCTTGAGTAGATCTAGATAGATTTAGATCTACACTACAGACAACACGGTATTTAATCTACAGTAGTTTGTAGAAAGAAAAGGAAAATGTTGCATAAATCCTCCAAGACTTTGCTGTCTTTGCCTCAGTTAACTCAGTATTCCAAAGGTAAAAAAAATGCTAAAATTTGAGTAAATAAAATTATTAAAATTAAATTACTAAAGTAAAATAATAAATGATAGATTAATTATAGATCATAAATGATGTTAAAATGTCAGAGTGACTCAGCATAAATCTAGTTTTATATCTTATCTTATATAATACAGACCTTACTTCAAAAAAGAAGATGATTACGTCCTACGCGTCATGCATTTAGTCATGCATATTAACCAATGACTTAAATTCTGCCAAGTCACTGGTTTTTCTGGCTAGCTCAGGCAACCCATTCCATGCTCTAATAGCACTAGGGAAGAAGGAGTATTTGTACAAATTTGTCCTAGCATATGGGACGAGGAATGTGCCTTTATCTTTGTGTCTTTCAGAGTATGGTATGGTTGGTTGGATGGTTGGATATAATTAGTTATATTAACTTATATGCACTGGACACTAGAGATAAAACTAATGAGTAATGTCATTGATCCTTGGTGGCTATTAAATAGAATCTATCTATTATACATAATTATTCTCTTCGTCGCCCAACCATGCGGGACATCATACATGTACGCAGACTCTTTTAACTCTTTGATGAAAAGTCATAACCATTGCTACCGCTTCACATACATTTCATGAAGTCAACAGGTCTTTCATTGTAGTTGAAATTCCTACATCAGGTAACTGTTTATTTCTATCAGTCACATATTTCTGGAAAAATGTCATTGACGAAACTTTTCTCTCAAACTTCGCAAGATGGCTGTAAGCTTTGTTTGCGAACATTGCAATAACTATGATGACTCCCTGTCCGTTGTTCTTACTCACGGAAGCACAGTCATACACTCTGCTCAACAATACGCTGCCTACATGAATACTTCCAGTGTTTATTGTGGCGATGTCTCAAATACTATCACTGCTTCTTAGAAATCTCATGCCAGGAAGAGGTTTCTGTAATGGCACTAGACTGACTATTACCAGCATTCAGCGCAATGCACTGAAGTGTAAAACTATCACAGCTGCTACCTCACAAACTGTCCTTATACCCTGGATATCCTTGACTCAGATTCAAATATGCCTTTTTACTTTAGGTGCAGATAATTCCCTGTAAGATTAGCCTTTGCCATGACAATTAATAAAGCACAAGGCCAAACGTTCAAAAAGAAATACCTGTATCTTCCAAAATTTGTTTTCAGTCATGGACAATTGTATGTTTCTCTCTCCAGAGTTTCTTCTTTTCATTCACTCACAGTCGTTTGCCCAAACCCACTCCATTTGGGTAACTGTGTCTTTCAGGAAGTGTTTACCCATCTCTAAATAGTGGCGTATGCTGCACCGTTGGTCGACTAGTTTACAATAATTTACATAAGTAACATTTATCAACATCTCTTCTACATGATTTCTAGATCTAGATATACATGATAATAAATCATTGATATCATTATCATGCATGTCTGAATCTAATATTGGCAGATATTGCCATTGGGAGATGATGGCATTATTGTTAGAAAATTAAAATATAAATAAATTATTAACTATATAGATCTAAATCTATATTAATTATTTAGTTATTAGGATTATAAAATATATGTTGTGGTTGTTGTGTTTTAGTTTAGTATATTAGTAACTTTAGTCAAAGAATGACTATGATTTATCACATAGAAATAGATGAAAGCGTGGGAATCTATTAGTTATGGTTAGAATGATGTCACCTACACAATGTTCCCTCCTCTACATGCAAATGCTGTAAATGATGTGTCCAAAGTTTGGATCAGTAGCAGTCATTAGTTCTATTATATATGGAACATATTTATAGAACAATAAAAAACACAAGACACTGAAATTTTACAAATATTAGATCTAGATGAATTACATAAATGGAAATCTAATTGGAGCATCTCTTTCCACCCAGATAATGCCAATTATTATCTTCTAAGAGTAGATCTACTAACAAAACAAAACTCTAGCTTAGGTAGACCACAATAATTTTAAATTCACTCTTCTTTGTCCGGAAATAGTTATTATGTTCTTGTTCGTTTTTTTCCAGCACAGCTTTAAATTTGTTCTCTGTTGGATATTGATCAACAATATAAGATAGTTAATTACAGATCTGTTATCCACCACACTAAGTTAACATTGCCCATTTTCTGGAAGAAAAGAGAAACTGACAAAAAATATCTGGTTCCATTACCACCAAAGCAAATGTCACCTATGCCTGCATTGTATCTGAATAGGAATGTTTCTCCATAATAGAGTTCAACAGTCACTTGAAAATGTACTCTACAAGATGAAATATGGTGGTTGTACAACTGAAGGAGGCTGATAATAGCATCCCCAATTGTATTCTTGCAAAAAAATATATGGATATGTGCTTTTTTTTATAAAAAATAAAAAAATAGGTGCAGGTACTCAGTGATGGATTGTCTAGCTTTTAACTACTAATAAATTAATAATAAACGTTAAAATACAAGAAAAGTAATAACTTTTTCCCCGTATTGAAAAGGTGCCAGTACGCCGTACCGTTGCGTACATCACACAAAAAAAAGCACTGCATTTAAATTATGTAACAGTGGGGGGGGGGGGCGCATAAGTGAATATGTTGTTGTTTTTTAAATCTTCGAGAAATCTAATTCAATATGCTCTAATCTCTACGTCTTCATTTTGTGTAATTGTTTGTATGACTTAAAAAAACAAACAACTTTAACTGTAGCAATAATATTAAATTTATAGCTTAGTGCTTACTGTACAGGTAGCTAATTGACTCATTTGAAAGTGGTTGTGACCGTAAGACTACTAAAATAAAATCGGGTTACTTTTTCTCTTCTTTGACTTTGACATACTTAGGAAAGGGAGTGAAACAGAAAGTTACTGTAGGTCAAGTAGACCTTGATAAGATTTATGGTATTTTATTTTTCCTCTGCTACCTTCTACAGTTACAGTAAGACTCCTCTAACTGGGTACTCTTTCTGAAGAAAACATTAATGATATTGCTGAAATAATTTGAATTAAATACATATTCTTTAACCCCCTTAAAAATATGCACAAAACAGCATTGAAACATAGTTAATCAAACATTATAGACCCAATTTTTTGGATTATAATGGTAATACAAAATTAGAATTAGCAAGAAAGAGGGCAAAGTATTGTTTCTTAATTACATAAACAGTAGGCCATTTCAAGTCTTACTTCCTTTGTTTTAAAAGTCAAAAGTACATTCTATTATTTGGAGTGATATTCATGGTCATTAACAATAAATGAACACACACATACTTATTGTGTGTTGTTTATTCCCATTCAATATATCTTATTATTTGACACATTTTTAAGCTTTTTATTATCTAAATTTTGTAAATGTTTTATTTTAATTTTCGGAGGCACGGTGACTGAGTGGTAAATCGCTTAAATTCCGAACCAGGGGTCCTTGGTTCAAATCCTGTTGAAGACTGGAATTTGTACGTTCTGGATCTTTGGGTGCCTTTGAGCATACACATATAGATTAGTAATATACGGGGCATAGATTTATATAAATCATACACATAGAGATTTGTAATACATGGGACATAGTTTTATATAATATAAATCATAGATAAGTTAATTTTATTGTTTATTTACGCTAGGTGTTGTATTAGATTCTCAACTTTGAAATAAAGTGCTTGAGGAAAATCTTTGCTAAACAAGAAGACTTTTGCATATTGAGTATCCATAGCCCAAAAACTCCAAAGTACTACTTTTGGTCTCTTATTGTCAATAAGACACAGCATTAGGGCTTATAAAAAATATTTTTTTTTATACAAATCAAACAAGAACATAAAACTAAAATGCTATTTAACCTTGGTTAGATCAATAATTGAATATGAGTCCCCTGATTGAAACCCTCTCAACTCAAGAAAACAGCCATGAGGTTTATAACAAAGGAATATTCCCATTTGACTAAAGTAACACCATTAGTAAAATCACTAAATTTGAGACACTTCAGGACAATAGACTAAAGCATTAATTGGCAATAAAAACATAAACACACTAAACCATACGTTACAATTACAAAAACATAAACCAATATAAAATACTCAGAGAGACACAAAGTGAAAGGCCTATTTCTTATTCTATGTTAGGACACATTTTTCTTTTTGCCATCAATGCATGTAACAGGTTGCTAAAATCATCCTGGAAAACCAATGACCATGCAGAGTTTAAGTTTTTGTAATTAACATGCACAACTAGATTCTCACATGGATATGTCTGTAATTTATAAGATAAGAAGAACAAATCTTTTTTTCATCAAAATATCTTAATAGGTAACCAGATTTGTTTAACAAGAAATGTTCAGAATGATATCCTTTGAAATGTATTGCTAAGATCAGATTCAGTTAAAATGTAATTTACTATTTTTCAGGCTTGAATGTTAGGCATTTTAGATGCACAGCCACAGCATCACAAGCAGCAAATGACATTCCAGAGATGCCAGCATGTAGCTTCAAGCCTAGTAAACATGAGGTAAAGATTATAGTTTACTTATTATATTGACATTGGAAATCTCTTTTTCTTTATAATGCCATTGACATTTGGTAGAATTACAAAGGCTTAATTATTTTATTTGGATTTAATTTAAAACAAACATTAGTTTGCAAATCATTAAATATGCAACCTTAAGGCCGACAGCCTCTACTTTTCTGAGATACAAAAAAAAGAGTATCTTGTTAGCTGTTTGAGGAATCATTATAATCAATAATATGATAACCATAAAATCCCCAAATCATCAAGCTCTAGTGCGTGTCAACAGTTTTAGTCAAATTGAATTTCCATTTGTTTTGAATATAAAATTATGTGATTTATCTTATCATAATGATTTCACAATTTTGAAACTTAGGTCTTCTGATATTGTGAAGTTTACATGTTTTTTTTTACTGCTATTATTCATAATTATTGCAATATTTGAAATATTAACTCTTTTTTGAAGCATAAGGCAGCAAAATGCAACAATAAATCCTGACTATTATTGTTTATTGCAAGTTAGTGAACTTCATGTCAGGTTCTCCCTGTGACCAGCATTTCTATCTCTTTCAAATCCTCAGTTACCTTTGCTTCTTTTGTTTCTAAATAGAATCCTTGTCAGTGCCATGTTCAGATTTGAAATTATTTATTTTGGACATTAGATGGAGAAATTAAATTTTAATATACATTTCTAGGCAAGGTACATCACTTTACTGATAAATTAAATAAAACCCACTCCAGGATCAACGCATTGCTAAACACTAAATTATAAATATTAACTTATACTTAATAGCTTTGGGGGAAGCAGAGGTGCTTCTAAAAGCAAACAACAGTAAATATTGTTTTTTAATATCCTTAATGTTGACATGTTTTTGTTTTCAGGGACCTGACTTAAACAGTGTTTTGTCAACAAGAAAGAACAATTTAAATCCTGCCCTTTTTACATTTTACAAAGAACCTGTCTATGTTCATCAGGGTTACATGCAATATTTATGGGACACTAACAATAAACGCTACTTGGACCTGTTTGCTGGGATAGTCACAGTTAGTGTTGGACATTGTCACCCGTAAGACAACTGCAGTAAACTAATAGTTTGTAAATGTTTTTGCTTATGTTGTGGTCAGTGTAGGTGTGTCTTATTTAGAATTTATAATGTCACTGAGTCTGTCCAGCACTAATGATACCTGACATTTCTTTAGGAGTGTTTTCTAGCCACAAAATACCAATTGCTAACAATATGCCATAGATATTGGCAACTTTATTTCACCTGCTAGTTCAAAAAGGCCTTATTTTTTTAAATATTTTTTTCAAATATATAAGACATACAATTAAAATATTAAAAATTAATAATTATGAGCTGTTCAGTAGACACTTGTAAAGCTTGGGTCACAGAACATGTGAAATTAATTTTGAATATATATATATATATAGGGCTTCTGTCTCCGAAGACAATGGATGCGCCAAGATAATCACTGGCTTTGGTTACGTTTTGAGAAGGGGCAGAATCTGGAGTGACTGATCTAGCCAATTCTGGAGTAGCAGAGTTCGCCACAGTTCATGCATGTATATTCATCTTGCCTAGGGCTAGCTGACAGGGCAGATTTCTATTTCTTTCTCTTTTGCATTCGGCGAAGTTCGTACCAGCACCTACAGTTTGTCTCCATGCTTTCCAGTTCTTGGGCTATCTCCTCCCACATACTTTGTTCAATGCCCGTGGCTCTCATATCTCGCTTGCAGACATCTCTGTAGGTTAGTCTTGGGCGGCCCTTGGGTCTGGCTCCCTCTGCAAGCTCAGCGTATAGGATGTCTTTAGGAATTCTTCCATCTGGCATGTGAGTGACATGACTGAGCCAGCATAGTCTTCTCTGTTGAAGGAGAGCATAGATGCTGTGCATGTTTGCCTGTGTCAAAACTTCCTGGTTGGTGACATGATCCCTCCAGGAGATGCATATTATACGTCACAGGCAGGGTAGGTGGAAGCTTTTTAATCTGTGTTCTTGGCACATGTAATATACATATGTAATATATATATATGTTGAAAAAATTATTACTTTTATTGTATTTTAACATATATTATTAATTTTTAGTAGTTCATTGTTAAGCAATAAACTACTGAGTACCGGCACCTATTTTTTTTTTTACAAAAAAGCACTGTATATATATATGAATATAGCTGTATTACTAACAAAAGAATGTCCTATCATTGATTTCATTGATTTGTATGTGTTGTTTAATAAAATGAAGAAAATTATTTTTGTATGATATATACAGGGCTGTTGTGGCAGCTGCAGAGAAACAAATGAAAAAACTTTGGCACACAACAAATATCTATTTACATCCCAAGATTCATGAATATGCAGCACAGTTGGTGGCAAAGTTTCCTGGTAATTTAAAGGTAATTAATTTTAAATATGTTCATTTTTATTTTATATACCTTCTATTTTTTTAATAAATAAATCGTTGACTTAACAAGTTTATTAAAACAATGCTGTTTGGAGGAGTTATGGGTAAAATTGTTAACCTTTTGTTTTTCTAAATTGCTAGGCTATTAATTACATTTTGCTTCTTCTACAGGTTGTTTACTTTACCAACTCAGGATCTGAAGCTAATGACTTGGCAGTGTTAATGGCCAGAATGTACACTGGAGTATATGACTGTATTTCTCTCAGGCAGGCATTGCTTTAAAACATTTAAACTTTACTTTATGCTACAGATGTTTATATATATGTGTTGAATGTTTATTATTTGATTACCTCTGTCACCATTGTTCATGTTCAGAAATGGTTACCATGGTGCAAGCCCGTACTTGATGGGTGTGACTGCACTGTCAACATGGAGGTACAACAATCCTACAGGATTTGGCTTCCAGCAAGCAATGAATCCCGATCCTTACAGAGGACCGTGGGGTGGTAAACACTGCAGAGATTCACCTGCCCAGGTAAAAAGAAAAAAATATATACATTTTTTTTTTATATTACAATTATTTATTAACTTAAACATTGTGCATTTGAAGAAAAAAGTCTTACATGAACTTTTGATAGGGCATTTTTTTTATGGATTAATAAAATTGCAGAAGTATTAGTATTTTGATGTATGAATCTGGTTAGTCAAAGTGATACTCTTAAATATTAATATAAATGTTGTTTTTTTGTGGCTAAAAAATCTTTTTTTTTTATGGTGCTTAAATTCAAGCAAGCACTGCTCTTTTATTTTAATTTTTAACTCAAATTTGTTATGCTTTTTCTTCACCCATCTTAAATTAAAACAAGTAACATAAAAGTTAAACAAAAAAAATTCTCTGTTTTGTTCAAATAAGCTCAGATTTGATCGGATAGGAACTGATCATACTGATCAATGTCATTCACAATATTAACGAAACACTCAATCAAATTTGCTTCCACACTTCAACTTTTTACCAACTTTTTCCTTACCACCCAGCTATGAAGACAATATTTACTAATAGTAGGAATTGAAAAGAAAGAGCTAAAAATAAAGAACTAACTTTATTCACAACAGTGTTGACAAACTGTTCTAGTACTGATTGTCAGTTTTATCAGTTGTTCATGAGAAATGATGCAGTTAGTTAGCTTTGATGTACTTTCAATTTATTTTTAGCCTGGGCGTCAGTGTGATTGTCCCCAAGGTCAGTGTAAAGCCTGTGACATGTATGTGGATCAACTAGAAGATGTCTTAAGATATTCTATGCCCAAAGGCCGAGTTGGTGCCTTTATAGCTGAAGCGATACAGGTAGAATAATTGATAGCTTAATATTGTAACCTGCTTGTCAATTTTTTCTTTGCAAAACTGATAGTTAATTAATAAGCTCAAATAATCTCCATATGCCTTTGTTGATATTTGGAGATGATGAGTTCTTTCCGTTAGCCCCCAGGGGCGCATATGGCCGCAACCACGCCTCTCCACCGAACTCCAAACTCGATTCTGAGCAGCTTTCATCATCTGCTTCCATGTCACTTCAGTTTCCTTAACTTTGCTTATGAAGGCCCTCCTCCAGGTTTGTTTGGGCCTGCCGACTTACTTCTTTTCCTTTTGGATTTCAATCAAGTGCCTGTTTTGCAACATTGATTATTGGTTTTTCGCAGGGTGTGTCCTATCCAGCTCAATTAACGCTTTTTAATATCTTGAGCTATGGGTTTTTGCTCCCACTAGTTGACAGTAGATATAGGAGATAATATCGCTATGCAATTGACCAATTCATGTCTTTTATATATTATATGTAGACTATTTATGCCTACACTTGTTATAAAATACTATCTTAGGGTGTTGGTGGTGCTGTGCAATTGCCAGATGGCTATTTAAAGAAAGCATATGAAAAGATTAGGGCTAATGGAGGAGTGTGCATAGCTGATGAGGTAAGTTATCTTTTTTTTTAAGTGACTGAAGATTATAAAAAACAGCAAAAGTACTGGTAGCTGTACAGACAGCTAAGGGTATATTACTCCTTTTGAGCTTAATAATTGTTTTTGTTATCAATTTATAATTTTCTTTTGACTCAGACACATTCAAACCAAAAAAATAATGAACTCATTTTACTAAAAAAGAATTTAGTATAAGTTTGATTTGTTCTTTTGTTCCTCAGGTGCAGACTGGATTTGGTAGATTGGGCTCACATTATTGGGGATTTGAAAGTCAGGGTGTTATGCCTGATATAGGTAAACATTTTAGAACACTTTTTTTTTCGTAGTTTCATTTGCAATATATGTAGATGTTTTTGCCTAGTCAGCAGATAGTACCTCATGATGTTTACTAGGCCTATTTACTGTCAGTGAGCTACAGTTATAACCTTTTAGTGATGAATGACCTTGTTTTCTCTCTACATTATAGTAAAAAAAAAAAGAAAAAAAGCAAATGAAAAGAAAACTCTACTAATTGTACCAGTATTTCATTAATACATATAATAATAATACATAATAAAACATATTAAAAAATTAAAATATTTTGGCATTAATGGTCCACTGCATCAGTGGATTAAAGATTTTCTGATAGGGAGAGAACAAACTGTAATAATAAATGGCTCTAAATCAACACCAATATCAGTAAACTCAGGTGTACCTCAAGGAACAGTCTTGGGTCCACTACTATTTTTAATTTAAATAAATGATTTACCAAATTGCATTACTTCAGGATCAAAAGTCAGATTATTTGCAGACGATTGCATAATATATAGAACAATAAAAACAACACAAGACACAGATATTTTAAAAAGAGAATTAGATGAATTACAGAAATGGGAATCAAATTGGAGCATGTCTTTCCACCCAGAAAAATGTCAGTTGTTAAGAGTAACAAAAAAACTAAAACAAATTAATTCCACTTATCTTATTCATGGCAAACCAGTAACACAGACTAAAAATGCAAAATACCTAGGTGTTATAATAAATGAAAAACTGTCATGGAATCCACATATTGATGAAACTATAAAAAAATCAAACAAAGCATTATTATTTATTAAAAGAAATTTCTATAAATCAAATAAGAACATAAAACTAAAATGTTATTTAACCTTGGTTAGGCCAATAATAGAATATGCATCCACCGTTTGGGACCCCTCAACTCAAGAAAACATTAAGAAACTGGAACAAACACAAAATAGAGCAGTGAGATTCATAACAAACGAATATTCACATTTGACTAGAGTAACACCTATAGTAAAATCACTAAATTTAGAAAGCCTTCAGGACAGAAGACTCAAAAGTAAAGTAGCAATTATACCTAAAACACTGAACCATAATCTTTAAATACAAAAACAAAATTTAATAAAATACTCTGAAAGACACAAAGATAAAGGCACATTCCTTGTCACATATGCTAGGACAAATTTGTACAAATACTCCTTCTTCCCTAGTGCTATTAGAGCATGGAATGGGTTGCCTGAGCTAGCCAGGAAAACCAGTGACTTGGCAGAATTTAAGTCATGGGTTAATATGCATGACTAAATGCATGACGCGTAGGACGTAATCATCTTCTTTTTTGAAGTAACGTCTGTATTATATAAGATAAGATAAGATATAATTAAACACAATTCTAGATCTACTGAAAAACAGTATATTAATGTGGTAATTCATTAAATGAGGTCTTCAAGATAGCTGCTTAAATATTTATTTTCTTAAATTTTACACTGAAAGAGAATTGCCTACTTATTTATGAAAAAACATTTAGGAGAAAAGTGAAGGTGATCTATTTTTTTAATTTTCTAACCCAAAAAAATTAGGGTAATCTATTATATGTAATAGTTTTAGAATTCCTTTCAATTTTTGAGACCTATATGTTCATTTTAAATACAATAAAAACTTCCATAATATTTCTAGTAACAATGGCTAAAGGGATTGGCAATGGATTTCCAATGGGAGCTGTGGTGACCACTCCAGAGATAGCCGCTACTATGGGCAAGGCTCTTCATTTCAACACTTTTGGTGGTAACCCTGTGGCCTCAGCTGTTGGTCAAGCTGTTCTTGAAGTAAGTTATTCTAAAAACTAATATAAGCAAGCCCAGCAAAATGTGTGCTTCTCTCAAGAACAGAATAGCAGGATTCATTCTAATTTGTGTGAAACTTTATACTAAGCAACATTCCAAGACATATTATTCTACATATTTCTTTTTACCTGAGCACAGAAATTGTTAATAAATATTTTTAAAATGTATATTTTTTTTATCTTCATTTTAGTGTCAAATTTTTACCTTCTTTAGGGAATAAAATGGGTGGTAAAGTGCTTGGCTTCTGAACTTAGGGGTGTCAGGTTCGAATCTTGGTGAAGGTGTGAATTATGAACTTAGGGTGACTGACATTATTTTGGAAAAGTGATTGACGTTGAGCTGGCCACATGACACATTTTTTAAATGTATAAAAAGTAACTTTCTTCCCCCTTGATTTGTTTCTCAATTATTGACTTGTACTTATTTGAACTACAGGTGATAGACAAAGAAAACATTCAAGGTTTGTGTGCTGATGTTGGCACTTACTTCATGAAAGAATTAGAAAAACTAAGAAATGAGTTTGAAGTTGTGGGTGATGTTAGAGGAAAGGGCCTGATGATTGGTGTGGAACTTGTCAAAGACAAGGTAATGCTCTTTGTTGTTTTGATTGATATTTATCTTTAGCAAACATTTTTTAGCCTTAATGTTTTTGTGACCAATCTTTTTTTTTTTCTTGCCAACTTCTTTTTTTTGTAATTGACCAATTGTTTGATACTTTTGATTTATTATATTTTTGGAATTTCTTGTTAAGATATCTCTAGCTGAGAAAAATATGTCCAGGTCTAGATTTTAATTGCTCTATAATCAGCTGCATACATTTTTCCTTGGATATGTGAGATGTTTTAGTTAAATATTCCAACTACCACATATCCTTCCTCAACTTTTGTAATCACTGCAATTAATTTTTATTCAGTTCAGTATTTTACATGAAGCTTTTTCTTATTTAGGAGAATGTAGATTCTTAAAGTGGAGGGACAGTGGCTGACGGGTAAAGCGCCTGGTTTCCGAAACTGAGGTCCCGGGTTCAAATTCTAGTGAAAACTGTTTTTTTTTATTTTGAGATCTTTGGGTGCCTCTAAGTCCACCCATCTTTAATGGGTACCTGTCATTAGTTGGAGAAAAGTATAGGAGGTTGGTCGTTGTGCTGGCCATATGACACCCTTGTTAAATGTGGGCCACAGAAACAGATGAACCCTTTAAATCATTTTCCCTATAGGTCACATGGTCTGAAAGGGAAATTTTACTTTTAGATTCTTAAAGGACCATTTTAATTTCCCATCTTATGTAGACAAATGTATTCATAACTATATACTGCATCTTACATCTAATAAACCAAACATTTGCCCATAATATTTAAGAGTAAAACAGCTTTATTGATCCTTATTGGAAATTTGTTGTAATTACAAGGACTCTTTTTCAATTAAAAATAACATTCCACAAAATAGAACAGACAAAACACACAAGAGAAGTTCAACTTCTCATTGTGTGACTACACACAGATGTCTCGTCCCATTCATCATTCGTTAGTCAATGGGTACTATCCTTAATGGAGAAGTTATGATACAGTGGGTGGGAGTTGTCTTTTTAATACAAATAATACAAGACTCAAAAATTTCCAAACATAAATTAACATTCTAAAGTTGTTTTTCTTGTTAGATCAGACGTTGTCATAGTTGAGGTAGACATTCTCATCTCTTTCACTGTGACCTGTTACAATTTATCTTAAAGAAATTATTCTGTATTTCATGATGCCAACATTCACAATAATTTTAAGAAATGCTTGTTGTTTATCAATTGTGGTAATTTGATACTATAGGCTTCAAGAACTCCATTGCCTGCGGAGGAAGTAGCCTCAATCTGGGAAGATACCAAAAATATGGGAGTATTGATTGGCAAAGGAGGTCTCTTTGGAAATGTAAGTTGTTGACATAGTACACAGAGTGTAATATGTTAATTTTATTATGTAGAAGAAACTTTCAGAAAAGAATAGAATTTAATTAAATGTTTTTTTTTTGTTTTGTTTAGATAATTGTTCATTAATATTTCCATTATTTATATTTCAGTGTTTTCGAATCAAACCACCCATGTGTATCACTCGAGCAGATGTGGATTTTAGTATAGCTGTCATGAGGGCTGCATTCAGGAAACATGCTAACAAAAAATAGACTTGCCTTATTTACAGTTTTGGATAATTAAATACCTTTGATTTTTGTTTTATTTGTAATGAGTGTACAAAATTTATTCCCAACTCTTTAATGCCTACTCAACAAACCAGTACAGTAAACTATTTAGTTAATATAAAGTACAGACTTAGGTTTTAGAGATACAAAATTTCTGTTCAATTGGAACAAAGGTATAATATGTAATCAAAATCTCTGATGAGTATTGGTATTTTCATTGAAATGTGTTTTTTTTTTTTACTGGCCTAATACTTACCCTTTTTACATCATGTGTCTAGTCAGTCATGCTTGTAATGCAAAATATAAAAGAAGAACCTTTAAAAGTAATAATCACAAAATGTTGTGAAGTTTATGTTGTTGTTATTTTTTTCATTTCTTTTACAATTGTTATAATGTATATAATATATACTTGATCTGAATTACATTTACTTATACATATATACCTATGTTATTATATTTTCAGAGAAAAGCTCACCAAAAAAAAATAAAAAGATATTATTTACTCTCATCTATACCAGGTCTAATGTATAAACACTCAGCTGCATTTACCTTACATGAAGTAAATGGCCAATAATATTGTGTAATATATATTGTGCTATTTGTGCTTCATTTTTGTCATATGGCTTACAGGGTTTTCTTCAGCATGCTTTTTATAATCATAGACCAGTCCTTTAATACTTATGCGCTCTGTATTTGTTGATTGTCTGAAGTTTGTTTTTCTGCATTCTAACTTTGATATTTTACTAATGTAAAGAGAATTTGATCCTTGAGGAATGGAAGTGGGCATCTCCCGCTTTTGTAAATGAAATTTATTATGCTTAATCTCTGTCAAAACTTTTTTTTTTACCTTTTGGCAGAGGTAACAATAATTTTGGTATTGATTTTTTAAAGTAGAACTAAGCCAAAGAAAAAATAATGTATATATTCTACCCATGTTTTGTGTCTGTTTTACTGAGGTTTTAAAAAGTTTTATGCCTTAAAAAATAGCCATTCTATTCTACAATCTTTTTATGATTTTTTTTTCATTAGTTTTCATAATTACATACATATATGTTATTACCCCTTTTTATAATCATTTCCACACATGAAAGTAACATGAACATGATGTTTAATTTAAAGATTGTGATATATTTCTGCTATAATGTAATGTTCTTGTATTTCTGTTATAGTGTGATGTTCTTGTATTACTGTTATAGTGTGATGTTCTTATATTACTGTTATTGTGTGATGTTTTTATATTTCTGTTTTAGTGAAGTGTGACTGAAACAGTTTGTGAAAATACCTGGTGACATATAACTGACTAGCACTAGTCCCTCACTGACACATTGTTATTGTTAAAACCCATCTGCATTGGCCTTCTCAAATATAAAGACATTTGGCTGATGAAGTATATTATCATACAAAAGAAGACACACACAAATCTCATGAAATGAATTGAAGCTAATTCTTTGTATATATGACCATAAAGTAAAGAGTAAAGTTCCACTTCCAGACCTTGTGATCTCTGGGGCAGATGATGTAAAGGTCATCAGCTTCTGGGTGCACAAGCCATAAAGTATTGCCATATTTGTCCACAGCTGATACAATCATGTTGTTGCTATTTTAATCTCATTTATTATAATAAAGTATTATTTGCATGAAATAATGATGTTTTTTTTCATCATTTCCTTTCATGTTTTTAGTTTGCTGTTAAGCGAGGATACTATAATCTTTTTTTTTTTTGTCAGTTTCTTAACATGTCTCTTGCTAGCCTTGAAAAGTACATCTCAATCTAATTGTCTCTACTAGTTTTAGTATTATACTAGGAATATACTGCTCTACTTTGTACCATTAGAAATAGGGGGGGAAAGCAAAGATCTCTGATCCAACTTACTGACGAGCTAGCCCTAAAACACCATCTACCCAACAACAGAGAAAAAAATTATCAGATTTTCAAATTTTACATACTCCTGGACTTAACCAACCATCAAAACACATTTGTATTTTGGGTTTTTGGCACATCGGCACAATTTAGGCCATGTTGTACCCTCAAAACATTTATTAAATACTAACAAAAGAATCAAATCCACTGGAGCTCAAAGTAAGCACGCTCGAAACAATTGAAAGCTATCCAAATACATCTATCCATATATGAGTGAGTCTGGTGTGAATGTACACTTTGGTTTCTTATAGTTATGATGTTTTTTGTTTGGTGTAATGCACAAATTGTAAGACAAATTTCCATACGGACAATAAAGATTATTATTATTATTATATACCGATGGATCGGCCTTCAAAGCCACCATCAACGCTGGTCTTGATGCCTTCCTGGTCATCCCCAAAAATAGACACTTTGAAATAAGTGCACCCTGTGGCGACTACTGCTCAAACTTCCAAGCCGAAATTGAGGCAATTAACATAGCTTTGCAGACAGTCGAAAACAAAGTATATGAAGGAGTGCAATCCATCAGCAGCACCTCAAACAGCCCAAGAGAGTTCACAACACTAATAGTGAGAAACCACCAGATGATGTCAAAACTAAAATCAACATCGCATTAAAAGGCCGATGAACTATCAAAGGCGGGATCATCTATGGAACAATCAGATGGACCTGTTAACTACCTCACCCTAAGGTCAATGTTAGTCAACAATCACAAAGAGGGTGGCTCAACCAATGGGCATCAGGAAACACAGGCAGAGCCATGTACAAAGAAATGACTACGCCTAACAAACTGGACAGTATTAACTTCCTCCCTGAAAGATCAATCTACAATCTTGCAACTAAGAACATGACACACACCTCTTTTAAATTACCATCTTAACAAATTATGCCTAAATCCTACACACCTACTACTTTGTAGACACTACACTTACCCTTATGAAACCGTAAACCACATCCTCTTTGAATGTCCTTTCCTAATCCACCTTAGGCAGACCCTACTGCCATTTCAGCCCAACATAACCAACACCCTGTACGGCAGTGCTGAACAACTGAAGAGAACAGCACACTATTTTTCCTTGGCACAGTCTGCAAAAGAGCTCACAGCGCAGCGGCAAAAAGCTGGCTAGAAGAAGAAGTACCATTAAATCTTTCTTTGATTCTGAGCCATTTAGGACTACAATTTCCTCTCCATCTGTTGGGAATTCGTGGCTTCTTCAATGAACAAGTAATGCCAATGGAGTACTAAGCAAATTAAGATTATGAACTTTGTCAAATGCCTTATATGTTGGCATCTATTTGGATCAAATTTATCTCCTTTGAATACCAGTGCTAGCTCATTACTTAGTTGTATTGACTACCGTAGTGACATTGCTAGGATGCCATCGGAGTGTTGGGCAACGTAATCATTTAAAAGAAAAAAAAAATCCAATGCTTAAGAAACAACAACCGCACATAGCCACAAAGACCTTGGTTACGGTTATTCCTCTCAATAAGACTTCATGACGCATAGCACACCAGTTGTCGACTTTGGGAAGCTGGCGAGCCGACAAGTCAACTGGCGACCAAAGCAAATAATTGAACGTGGAAAAGTTTACAAGTTGCAAAGGAGACGAAGAGATATAATTTTGTAATAACTTAAGGGAGGCAACTCAAGGAGGCAATGATTTTTATTCACAGGACACCACAAAAATACATTATAACATCTTTCTTAAGTACAGTCTTTACACTTTGGCTCTCGACTTGGGCGGTACTCGTTCTTCTTCCAAATGTAAACATCCTTCCTTGTCTGGTTTCTAAAAGTGCGCACCTTCTGCACTAGCCTAGATCACGGTGCGCATGGCAGAGTTATAACAATATTGTAGTAGGCTATGATGTTTGAACTAGTATAGACAGGATTGAATGATAGTGGACTTTCCAGACTGACAGGCTTATCTACTCATCTCGAACACGATCATACACAAGTAGTTGCTTAGATGGCATCAGAAACAACAAGAGCCCTGTTTGAGTGGGGACCATGCAAGTGTGGGTATGGCATCAGAAGCAACAAGAGCACTGTTTGAGTGGGGACCATGCAAGTGTCACCACACCAGATGTAAGATAGGCAGGAAAACTACTATCATTTAATGCTATGTGCCGACAAACGCTGTAAGGAAAGAAGAAAAAAAGACTACTTTGACAGTTCCTGCAATTATTAGGCCTACAGGATCGTGCACATAGAAGAGACATAAAAACCATAATTGACGACTTAAAACACCGAAGTAGGACAGGACAACAGAAACAGTGAACTTGTTATGGGAAAAGAAGTATGTAGCAGTGGCGTTGCTAGGGATTTGGGAGCACCTGCATTTTGACATTCGAAATCATGAAATCAGAAAATGTAGCTAATAAATATATGCCTAAATTCAAACTAGTGCTCATTAAGACTCTTTTAATGAATAATACAGTTGTTAACCCTAAACGTGCTGAGCTGTTTTACAATGAGTGCATACAAAATGGTATTACAATTCTGATGTTTAGAGGCTAAACTTCCACACTCGTTTTAAGGGTTAATTGGCGAGATAATACGCAAGTTAAAAATCTTAATCCATTTCGCCTCACTTGGTGCTTTCTGTGCTGCAAAGGCATCTATAACATCCACTAAATCAATGCTGTCCAGTATTTTGACTCCACTGACGTTAAAGCCATGCTGCTAAGTCTTTCTTACGTCATTGTGCCCCTGAAATAGTTTTTGATTAACTTGAGATTTGAGAATGATCTCCGCGTGTATTTTATAAGAGGATGCATGGAAGTAGCCTGAGTTAGCAGTATTCGGATGGAGGTTGCAAGGTTTGAGCGAACATCATTAGCCAGCTTCCTCAATTTAATATGTCAATTGGTGATTATGGTACTGCTTTTTAAAATTAAAAGTGCTCGTGTATCAATGACATCATTGAACAAGCAATATATTTAACAACGTGAAAAGATTACATGTTAGTGGCGTAATATTTAATGTAAAATAAAATTCGGACATTCATTTAGGGGACACTCTAAGTGGGGGCCCGGGGGTCTTTCGAATTTGGACCCCTTCCTCACCCCCATCCAAGCTACACCACTGGTATGTAACTGCAATGAAAATATATATTTCTTTGTGGACTTTTGTGTTCATAAAGAAATATACACGGTACAGTAATTTCACCCGATGCACTAACAAATAACCAAATAGATCACATCACAGTTGCAAGAAAGTGGAGAAGGCATTTAAAGGATGAAGCCTAATAGAAAGACTTTATATACAGATGCTACCTCAGATCACCAGCTCCTGTTAGCAACCTTTCAGACTAAATTAAGGGCATATAAAATATATAGCCTATGACATAGCAAGCAGACCTCACTCCAGGTCCAACACGCAATTTCTTTTTTTTTTTGTTTTGTTTTTTCAGGACTAATACAGAAGAAACAGTTTGTAAGCGAATATGCTTTCTCTGTCTATCTCTTCTTCTACCTAGCATTGTTCCCTGAACCGCTGTTTATTTATTTTTTTACTTCTTTTAACACCAATCAAGCAAATAGATCTGGGTGGTCTTTTTAAAAGTTCTTTATTTTATGCTTATTATTTGATGACTACCTCGTAATCTAATATTGTGATTTTCCACCGATGACATTTAAAAACTTTACATCGCAAAAAATCATAAAAAAATATCTGTACACCGTATTTAGAAAAATGGCCACACAGCTGATTTGTATAGAAAGTTGCGTACTTATTAAATAATAGATCTAGATTAGATTCTAGATCTCTTTAATCTATAGAATAATAGATAGATCTACAAGTGGACATTAACTACTCTATCTAGATCTTCGTGGTCTGTCTACCCATTCAAACCGATATGGAATCTGAGGTTTCTTTCAATATTTTAAATATATTTAAATAGATATTCAATCATATTCTATCATCTACTCTAGATCTAGATGATTATGATAGATAGATCTATATTATATTTATTAAATAATATTATAATAATATATTTTATTATAATCTTGCTGTCAGTGTCAAGTGATAATAATTATTTAAATTATAAATTAAATAATTATTTTTATAATAATATAAATTATAATAAATATTAGTAGATCTTATAAATATAAGTAGTATAATATAAGTTTAACTCAAGTTAAAGTTATACTGAGTAAGAGTATACACTATAACTATATTAGTATATAGTATATAATATAAGTTCTTAGTCAAGTGACAACACACAAGTGATATAAATATACTATAGATTTAGATATATACTCATTATAGACTCAAAGATCATAGTCATAGTAGATCTAGTAATCAAGTGTTAAAATAAAAGTGTTACTGTGTTACTACTTTTACTACTGTTACTCAAGTCAAGACACTCAGGTCGCAAGTTACTGTTTTGAATAGTGTTTAGAATATAAAATAGAAAAGACTTTAATCTACCATCTATCTAAGCCAGCTCAATGTGGAAAATACCAAAATCTAGATCATATTATGATTATCTAGCCTTTTACTTTATAATCATATTATATATTTAGAATAGATCTATTAGAGATGACTAAATCTCCTGTAGTCTACAGTCACAGTCTATTTATCCATAAAATATATATATCCATCCCAGTTGTGCTACAGCTCATGGAGGGCTTTGGCCTGCTTTAGCACATCTCTCCATTCTGATCTGTCCTGTGCTTTATGTCTCCATGCCCGGACTTTTTAGCTGTTGTAGATCTGCCTTTACGTCATCAAGCCATATATATATATATATATATATATATATATATATATATATATATATATAAAGAGAGAGAGACTAAAATGCTGCTGTGAACTGTGCAATTCTGGCCAGTAATTCAGGTTAGGTTCCTTCATCTAAGATGATAGCTCAGAGGTGTTTAAAACTGCTGACACATGTCAGCTTTTCACCAATACTGATGTCCCTTTTAAACCCCTTTGACTATTGGTCATAATTGGTGTTGTTTGTATTTGGCATTGATTAGTATGTATACCGTATACTGCTCAAGTCTTGACTATGTGCATTTAGTTGTAGGGGTGCTGTGACAGTTCAGTCTATATTGTTACATATATTTATATATATATTATATATATATGTCTATTTAAATTAAGTGCAGTGTTTTTTGTTTGTTTTTATTTTAGGCACATCAATTTGAAAATGTGAAACATAAACAACTTCTACTTTCTAAGTCAATTGAAGACAGGCAGATTGAGAACAGTAAAACCATCATTGAGGAACTGGCAAGCCTTCATAGTCAGTGCCCTCATTCGCTGAACTGGTATTTACATCCACACCCTCACTCCTCTCCACTGTTACATGCTATTGTGAAAGGACAGCAAGAAATAGCCCTTCACCTTTTAAAATATGGCTGTGATCCTCACACAGACAGCGGCCTGCACACATTTTCAACAATAAAAACTTCTGAGACAAAAATGTCCAAATCACTTTTCCGTGTATTGGAGAAACCAGGGTTTGAAAAAGTATTTTTAAAAATACTGGAAAAGGCAGATAAGCTTACGGTAGACAAAAATGGTGATACTGTTTTACATATCATAGCAAAAAGGAAGCTTTGTTCTATGTTTGAAGTTGTACTCACTTCGAGGTGGCTGTTAAAGATGACCAAACATGCTAATAATCAAGGTTATCTTCCTTTGCATCTGGCTGCCAATTCAAACTTTGTTCAATTTTTTCAAATATTATACCAGTCTCTTTCTCCTACGGAGGTATTCGGTTCCAGTTTATATTGTGATGAGGAGCAAGAAAATTTACTTAATCAAAGTTTTGATCTTGCGGGTTATATAACAGAAGCTGCTGTAGGTATCAATACCCAGGCCCTGGTAAAAAAAACTACAGCCTTACATCTAGCTGCCAGTGAAAGATCTCTGCAAATGGTCCAAATACTCCTGAAACTAGGAGCTGATGTCAACGCATCTGATGAAGCGGGAAAAACTCCACTTGTTGAGTGTCTTGACCAAAGAGGGGAAAGAAATGTTATAGCTTCCTCTTTGTTTGACATTTATCAGGTTTGCAAAGTTCTGCTTCAGGCCGGAGGGATTGTAAATGTGAAGAGCACAATCAGATACTCAGAGCGCCGTTCAATGGCTAATGATGATACTCTGTCTCCCTTGCATCTGGCTGCAGGGATAGGTTCTAAGGATGTTGTGGAGATACTTCTTAACAATGGAGCCAATCCATGTCAGCTTAGTGGAGACATTGGGAAGATTCCAGTACAGTTTGCATTAGAACAAGGCCACAATGAGGCTGCTTTAGTCCTTCTCAATGATGAACTTTATCCCAGTGGTTTTTTAGCTTCTCACTTAGACTATGCTTTTAATTCTCTACTTCACTATGCTGACAGATGCAGCTCAGAGGTAATCAAAAAACTAATTGATCTGTCATGTCCACTGGATAGGCCAAATGTCAACCACCTTCGTCCACTTGACAAAGCTATTTCTAGTAGAAATATCAGCTTTGTAGAACTTCTTTTGAATGTTCAACCTTGTATTGTCAATGTTCATGTTTACCAAGATCCAAATGCTTACCCACCACTTCATTTAGCTGCCAGTTCTGGTAATGTTCCATTGTGTCAGCTTCTTTTATCCCATGGAGCAGACATTTATGCTAGACCTTATGGCAAGCACAGGGCATACAGGAAGGCCTTCAAGTTCAATCGCTATGACATTGCAGTTCTTTTGTGCGAGCAAATGTCTAGACCTTTTTCACTTTTGGAAAGAGAAGAGTTAATCCTCCAGGAGCAAACCCTTCAGTGTGTGAAACCAGATTTGGCTGTGAGGCTTAGGACAAGACTAGATGAAGTTCCAACATTAGTTTTGACTTGTCTTGATGTGATAAGAAATGTATTTATAAGAACACATCTTAGCTTTAAAAATATTCACTTGTTGCCTGTTCCAGAAACTGTCATTAAGGCTTTAAAGTATCAAAATTTGAAAACTGATTACTGATTATTTTTTTTTAAAATAAATAAGTGTAAATAAATAAGCTTCCTTATACCTTAAGCTTCCTTAAAAAATTATGATTAACTTAATGAATATGATGAAGTTTCAAAAACGTTTCTTATCTTGAAATAAGACTGAGTTAAAGTCTTAAGTTTATGTGATAAAAATTCCTGTTCTATATCTATTTTTACAGTTAGCTAGGAGAAATAACACTGCCATCTACAAATGTTGACAGCTTATCTTTTACCCTTTTCCCATCCCAATAAATGCTTTTTTTTTTCCAAGCATTTTTCCACATTGTGATACTTGTAGAAATATTTGGCTATGGCACCCAGTTTCCCTGAATAAAAACTACTACTATTATATCAATCTGAATAAAACTGATCTCATATTAAAATATATTCTGTTTTTAGTAATATAAATTTTTTTATTTTATTGTCAGACTACTATAAGGACTTTCATTTTTTACATCCTGATATTTCAAATTGACTGCTTTAATATAATGTCAAATATTATGCCAGTCTCTTTCTCCTACGGAGGTATTCGGTTCCAGTTTATATTGTGATGAGGAGCAAGAATATTAACTTAATCAAAGTTTTGATCTTGCGGGTTATATTACACAAGCTGCTGTGGGTATCAATACCCAGGCTCTGGTAAAAAAACAACAACTAAATGGATGGCTGCTTGATCGTGAGGTTTTCGCGCTGGGCCGTTGTTTGGACTTATCAATGGTCCCGGGTTCAAACCCTGCTGGCTCCCATCCTCCGTCATTCTGTGGGAGGTTTGGACTAGAAAGTAAATTATCTTCAACTCCGAAGGAACATCCGAAATATGTAAAACATTTTACAAAACAATTTGTAATTAAAATTATATTAGTCTAATGAGAATATTAAGATAAATGTATGTAGCACCAATCCAAGTAAAAAAAAATAATTCTCACCATACCCCTATTATAGTTAATAAAAAAAAGTTTTTTGCAGTTTTTGCCTTTATCCTTAAATCACAACATTAACAGTTAATGTTGAATATACATATATTGGTCCAGTTGTAGGCACTGACAGGTCCAGTACATATATAGAAACATTTGAGCATGTATTCTTGGTAATGCATGAATAAGGTATATAACATATGATTATTTGCAATGTTTTTTCTGTATACTTTATCAAACATATTAAATAATAATGAGCTTGTCTTATCTATCTGCCTCCTCTTCATCTTAGGTAGTTTATCAAACATTTGAAAAAAAGTTTTTTTTAATGTGACCTCTAAGTAATGTTCAAAGCTTACATAATTTATATAATTTGACTTTTTCATCCTTTTTACTGACAAAAATTTATTTGAATACAATGATTTGTACCGTAATTTTCCAACATAGAAAATCTTTATTAGTGTCTTTAAGTTAACTTAGGTTTAGTATAAATCTATATGCTGTAAATCTACACACATATATATTTTTTTTTTTTTTAAGTTCTTTTAGTTGTGATTTTTTTTAACATTTAAATTTTGATCTTGAATGATTAAACAATTTCATTGAAAGCTTAAAACCTTTCTTTACAGTTTATTTTGTAGTATTAATTGCAATTTAGCTTTAGTGAAATATTTACATGCCAGTAATTAGAATTTATTATAGATGCATTTTTTTTTTTTACAAATATATTTTGCAAAGCAATCCCTAAAATTCAAACTCAAGTGATTAAAAACAGTAAAAACTGTATGCCCGGAATGGCCAATGCATGGCTAAAATTGGACTTTAAATCAATAAATTTTGCAAAAACAATGGTTACAATCAAATAAAAATATTACCATTTAAAAAATGTAAATACTTAGTTGACATGTCCCTTGGACATAATGTTTTTAAAAATTAAATAGTTAATAGTGCATAGTCAATGGTAAATTTAGTGATTTGTATATCCAAATGAAATTAAAAAAATGTTAATTTAATAATTCACTGTGAGACCAGTTTTCTATTGTACCAATTATCTTTTTTGAAACCTAGATGTTTAAAATATTTATATTAGAAATATATTTGCGAATCCAGTGGAAGGTAAAACTGTGTTTTGAATCTGTGAATATTTATGGAGTAAAATAATAAATATAAATACTATAGTAAACAATTTTATTCAATGAGTATCATGGCTTTTATTTTATTAAAAAACATTTTCTTGTCTGATAGTAATTCAGCTGTTTGTAGATTTAAAAAAAAAAAACTAACTAAAAGCCTTATTAAAAAGAAACATTAAAATGGTCAAAAGTACATTTGTTTTTTTAAAGTGTACTCTTTGTTTATAAATGAAATATCAATATTGTGATAATAATTTTTAAAAAAACAAACATATGCACATAGATCTAACCCTTTTTTAAAGTAAAGAAAAGCAAGACAACATCATGATAATATATCGTAGTTTGTTATAAAAGTAAATTATGGATATTCTATGTAACAAACATAACCATAAAAAAAAAAAAGAAAATGTCAGTTGTATTTGATTTATTTGATCTGCAACTGCAACATCACTATTAGTGTGTAAATAGTACCTGTACCTCTTGAAATGCAGGGGCTGTCTACTACAGTAACATATACACACTAACTCTAATTCATGATTTTTATTCATATTGTTTCTTTTAGAAGTACTTTAGGCTTAGCCAGACAAATTATATTCTGCAATTATTTTTTTTATATATATAAAACTGTTTTATAGACTTTGATTAGTTTTTCATCTCTCAAAAAGGAAGATGATTTTAATACATATTTGTAGATGTTTCTACAAGAAAGGAACAGTTTTGATCACTATGAAGTAAATATAACTATATGTGTAATATTTATTATAAAAACTTCTACTAAATGTCAGCTGGCATCAAATGTTCCTTTTGTGTCAAAGTATGTGGTATTTACATGGGTATTATGTTAATTCATCACATTCTGGTGACAAATATACTTGAAAGTATGTGCACAATTTATTGTTCTCAGCAGAAAAAAATTCATTATTTAATAATAAATCTCAAATATGACATTTTAATTGATTATGGAGTTCATCTCTTATAAGTGTGTGTGTATTTATCTACTCTATCAATATATATGCGTGTGTGTTACCGGCAAATGCTAGTAAATTATAGATTGTAAAATTAATTATTATATTAAATTTATCATAAGTTTCTCAGACGAAGTGACTTTGTAGTACTGTTTATTATTCGAGCAAAACTAAAACAAAAAGTATGCAACTCTAGTTTTGTGTACACTGGTAGCCACTGATTTGATTATTTTAAGACAAGTTTATAACAATAAGGGTAGAAGCACTTTTTTTCAATGGCGTAATTTGTGTCAATATTTAAGACAAAAAAAAATGAATTGCACTGAAGCCTTGATTTATATGATCATCACAACAAAATGTTGTTGTTTTTTTCAGCTTTTAAATCAAGATGTAGTCAAGTTGTTCCTTCTTAGTAGTCGTATTGTCCTTGATTACATATTATAGACACATTCTTCGTCAACACCACACAATCTAAAACATCTTTTGTATAACAATTGTACAAACTACAATGCAGTTGTAGGTCATGTCACTTAGTCGTAAAACAACACAAAACCCATATACTAAATTATTTAGATTACTGGGAATAAAAATATTCCGTGAAATTTATATTATTCATAAACGAATTTAAATCAACATTTCACACATTATTGCCTAAAGCAGTTCTTGTCATTCTATAGAGCGCCTAGGTATAGTAGGAAATCAAGAATTCATGAAAAGAAATTCATCAAGAAAGCATTATACACAGCGGGTTTGTACCTGGGCACAAGTCTTCTCTCTAACACACAGCAGATGCAGGAGATGATAAGCATCGCTGCAGGCAAATAGCTAGACTAGGTCTTACCATAAAGAGAGGGAAGAGCAAGGTGTTCTAGATTAAGGCGTCGAACAACACAACCGTTACATTTCAAAGCGAGGCACCGGAGGACGTGGAAAGCTTCCCCTGTCTTGGCAGTATCATTGACAACTATGGCAGAAAATATGCAGATGTCGGAGCCCGTATTGGTAAAGCTAGCGCAGCCTTCCATCAGCTGAAGAACACATGGGGATCCAGGGGAATAAGCAACACCACCAGGATCTTGGATTGTTAAGCCAATACCGTAGGCCTACTACTTTATGGAGTAGAGACATGGAAAACCACTGTCACCGCCATGAAAACAATTCAGGTATTCATCAATTAGGCCTATACCTGCCTCATAATTTTTTGTTTATGATCCGCTGGCCAGACAAGATAACAAATTAGTAACTGTGGCAGAGAACAAAGCAGCAGCCTATTGAAGTAGATCACTTTCAGAGACGCTTGAGGTGGATAGGCTCCACACCTTTTGCAAAACTGCATCTAACATCACAAGCCCTCACCTGAAACCCCGAAAGATGAGAGGATGGCACATGAATACATGTCGCCACGATTCCGAAGCATTTGCCAAGCAAAAGAGGTATGACTTGGGGACATTGAAGTGAAGAGACTCACACAGAACAGGGACGCCTGGAGGAAGCTAGTTCAGCCGCATGGTTGGTGATCTATATGTCTCAGAAGGGACCATGGGAAAGAGAGAGAGAGAGGTTACATCAGACATACCAGATCCAATGGGTAGGCTAATGTTGGTACAGTGTTAGATTAGCTTTTATTTAGAGAAAAGAGGTAGGCCTATAGGCCCTAACTTAATATGTCGTTTGAGAGGATTCGAACATCTCTTCGGTCTCAAAATCGAAACCTTATATCCCGCCGTCCTGCGGGAGGTTTGGGCCAGGATGTAATAATCTTCAATTCTGAAGGAAGATTCTAAACATAAAACAGACAATCTAGACAAAGTGATATATTGCAAAAGAGTTAAAATTTCTAAGCCCCAAAAAGTGATTTTGTGAGATTTTTCTGGGTTTTCTTTTTCTTTTATTTTGGTGTAAATTTAATTACAATATTATATAGTAGTGATCAAGAGTTGTAGCCCTTGTTTCGATGGTTTGTATCGAGACGTCTAGTAATTCTAGTCTATAGTAGGTCGATCTATAGACTTAGTTACATATATAACATACATATACAATATTGCAGTGAGTAAAAATCTTACTAAGCTAAGTTCTAGATCTAGTCTTTATTTGGCATTACTGTCGTATTACTGGTTCATACTCTATGAAACTTTAAGTAACTGTAGACCTAAGACTACTGACTGTTGTTGTTTACACTGGATTCTTTCTATGTCTATGATCATTCTCATTCAGGATTTCCTGATTGAGTGATACTAGAATACTACTATAGACTATAGTATACTTATACTATTACTAGTACTACTAGTACTCTACTTGCTACTAGACTAGATCTAGTAGTGATCAGTGATAGGGAGAGAACAAACATTGCAGTGAAACACTTGAACTTGAAACAGTAATAATAAATTATAATTATTAAATGGCTCTAAACTGGCAGTGAAAACAACACCAATAACTTCAGTATACTCAATAAAATCAATTGTATCTTAAGGAACTGTCTTATCTTCTTATCTTATATAATACAGACGTTACTTCAAAAAAAAAGATGATTACGTTCTACGCGTCATGCATTTAGTCATGCATATTAACCATTGACTTAAATTCTGCCAAGTCTTTCAGAGTATTTTATTAAATTTTGTTTTTGTATAAAAATTTGAAGATTATGGTTCGGTGTTTTATGTATAATTGCTTCTTTACTTTTGAGTCTTCTGTCCTGAAGGCTTTCTAAATTTAGTGATTTTCCTAAAGGTGTTACTCTGGTTAAGTGTGAATATTCGTATGTTATGAATCTCACTGCTCTATTTTGTGTCTGTTCCAGTTTCTTAATGTTATCTTGAGTTGAGGGATGCATATTCTATTATTGACCTAACCAAGGTTAAATAACATTTTAGTTTAATGTTCTTATTTGATTTATAGAAATTTCTTTTAATAAATCCTAATGCTTTGTTTGATTTTTTTTATAGTTTCATTGATATGTGGATTCCATGACAGTTTTTCATTTATTATAACACCTAGGTATTTTGCATTTTTAGTCTGTGTTACTGGTTTGCCATGAATAAGATAAGTTTTTTTGTTACTCTTAACAACTGACATTTTTCTGGGTGGAAAGACATGCTCCAATTTGATTCCCATTTCTGTAATTCATCTAATACTCTTTGTAAAATATCTGTGTCTTGTTTTGTTTTTATTGTTCTATATATTATGCAATCGTCTGCAAATAATCTGACTTTTGTTCCTGAGGTAATGCAATTTGGGTCTTCTGTCTTGTGGTGGTGCATATTGTTATTCCCCTAAATCCACATGCCTATATGTTCTTTAGCACATGCTCGCATAATTGGACACCAAATGCTTAGGTTAAAAGAAGAATTCAAGCCTTTGAGAGTAAATATGCTACAGAAAAATGTCTACTACTAGATCTACTATTATAATATTAATTTGCATTGAATCACTGACACTACTGAATTCAGAGAAAATACTAGTCCTGTATTTTAATAGATATATGTAGTAATAGACATAGAAATTTTTAGATCTAATGTGTGTCTAGAATGATCCCAGAAACTAGAATGTAACACCAACCCCCCTTCTGCTCTTGTCTTTTGTAGCTCTCTATTTGTTTTGCAGTCTATTTTTACTATTAATTTATGACACAAAGAGCGATAACTATATAAAGGTTTCTATAGATAAAAAGGCTTGTAAAGATCCATAATAACATTTTTTTTTCAGGCAATGAGTCAACTTTGAGAAAAATACTTAAAGATGGAATTGACCATTCTTCACTTCAATGATGTCTATAACATTGAAGGTCAAAGAGACGAACCTAAAGGTGGTGCAGCTCGCATGCAAACATACATCAAATCACAAAAGCACCTTGATCCACTTCTTCTTTTCAGTGGAGATGCACTAAATCCTTCACTCAGTATGTCTTTTATTATTACTGTGTTCTTGTAGTTGTCTTTTACCTTCCCTTTTTTTTTTAATATAAATTACGGACATCAATGGTCTACTTATTGTCATTATCTTCTTATTTATAGATCTTAGGATTTAAAGCCATCAATGAAAAAGAAATTTAAGTGAATTGTGCATTTAGCCACATGTAAATCTAGTCCTTTTAGTTGCATAGAGATTGAAACTGTATTTAGAATCTATAGTCATTGGTTTTCCTGGCTTTTCTAGGCAATATGTATTGGATAAAGGGTGTATGAAAATATCAATTTTTATATGTGTGTCTTATTTAGTATTTATTAGATTATCTTAGGGTTATTGATATATATTTCAATCATCTATCATGGTGTATCATTAAATTAAGTGATTTTACTTTTAATGTTAGCTCTAGTATTAGCTATGATTTTTTCACTTGTGATACATGCTATCTGATCTCATTTGTCTTTGTTTAAATCTTGTAATGTTTTCTTAAAAAAAAACCCAGGCGATGCATAATCTATTACTGCCCTATGTATCATTTTGGTTTAATGTCCTTTATTAGAATTGTAAATATTATTCAGATAATCTCGAACAACTAGTTTTATTTTCTAAATAATTTCATTACTATTGGAATTTTAATGGTAGATCTCCATTTATGAAACTTATATACAGGTTACTTATGAACAGAAGTGTTATTTCTTTTACATTTTTTCGGTCATACTTTTCAGGATGTAAAGATATGCTCCAATAAGTTTTCCATTTTATAAATTTTAATGTAGTATTTCAGTTTCTTGTGTTTTATTGTTCTGTTTACTATTATCTGTAAAATTTCAGCATCTTTGGGTGCCTCTGATTTCAACCAGCTATAATAAGTACCTGACATTAGTCTGGGAAAGTTAAGGTGGTTGGTCATTGTGCTGGTCACATTACACCCTCATTAACCGTAGGCCACAGAAACAGATGACCTTTACATCATCTGTCATGTGGACCAATAGGTCTGAAAGGGGAACTTTACTTTATCTCTAAATAGTCTAAATTGTTATTTAGGCACATTGCAATAAGATAGATTACCTATAACAGGAGTGGGCCAAAAATATTTCTTGTGCAACATCCTATACTTTTTGTGCTGTGGCCCATTTATTTAACTTGGTTAGAATCATATCTTCAATTTTTTTGTTTGTTCCTTTTTTTTTAAAAAGAATAATTGAAATGTGATAATAGAACATATAAGAAACTTATGTCATTCAATTACAATTTTTTTTTTCAGTGAGCATATTTTTAAAAGGAGATCAGATGATTCCTGTACTTAATGAGCTTGGAGTAGCAGCAGCTGTTTATGGGAACCATGATTTTGGTGAGTTACATTAACAGGAGATGGTTAGATGAAATAGTTTATGACATTATAAATATAGAGGTATATTAGTTACTAGGTGACATGTTTTATATTGTTGTATATATTACAACATACATTTAAAGTAAAATGTTCTTTTTTTTTTTTTAGCTTTTCTATAAATACATGTAGCCATAAACCTCATGCCACTGATAATATTTTATGCCTTTTTTTGTTCTCACTAGGGAGACATAATTTTTACATTGATTGTTCTCGTTGTGACTTTTTAATAACAGATTTTGGAGTTGATCATTTGGAAGACTTTGCTGACCATTGTAACTTTCCCTGGCTGCTTAGTAATGTTAAAGATATGGTTAACAATGAACCTTTAGCTCGTGGAGAAACCTACGTGATGTTAGAACATGCAGGTATCAAAGTGAGTGATAAAAGATAGTTACTGTTGGCTTTTCATTTAGCTAGTGTATATTTACTTCCATAAGGCAATTAATTTTAAGCCTAGAATTTATCATTTCCAAAAAATTGCATCCCATGGGACTAGCAATGGACAACATGTTGTAGTAAAACATAGATACATAATATAGTAGAAAGGGTTCATAATAATAAATATTCAATCATACATTACAATTTACTTGATAGTGTCCAATTTTTTTTCCCAATCAAATTTTTTGATTGAAATATTAGTAAAAAAAAAAAAAAAAAAAATAGTTGAATTAGAATAACTGAGCTGTAAGGGTAATGTCTTTAGTCTGAATATTAAAGAATAGTGAAACATTTTATATAGAAATGCAAGTCCATCTATGACCTACATATTTTGTCACAACTGATGCAGATCAAGCCATTGAAGATGAACATTTACTTACATATAACATAGAGTAATTGGTATATTATCAAGAAATATAAGATTCTGACACCAAACATTTATTTCTGAACCTGTCAGCAGTCTTGCTGCTTTCTAGCTATGTCCCTTTTTTTTAATAATAAAAACTTACATATCGTAAGAAACAGGTCATGTTTCCTTTGCATTCAACTCATTCTTTCTGTTCCATCTCCTATCATTGTTTTTCCTCCTCCTCCCCCTCCCCCATCACAGTACACAAATTTGCAGAGTGATTGAGTGTCTAAAAAAGAAAAGGGTGGAAGTGATAAAAGATCTGTATAGACCAGAATCTGTTGTTGAGTCTAAGCTGTATTTACTTTATTTTCTCTCTTTATGTTTAACTTATCTTGTAGTTCCATTGAAAATGACTTGATTACTCGGATCACCAATCTGATTGCCTCTAACACCAGTTTTGCATAGTATTTAGTACCTATTTGATTACATTTGTTATATACATAGCTGAATAAAGTTATTTTTTGTTGACAAATGATACACACATTTTTTTTATGTTAATGAGTCTAAAGTGTTTCCTTATTTCTATGAGAAATAATTTGATAAGGTTGGTGACAATCAGCAAATGCATTTTTTTTCTGGTAAATATATATATATATTTTTTTTATAGTTACCTCCTGAGAATGACATTTTTTTTCTTTTTAAAATTTACAAGCTACTAACTTGCATAACAGCTAAACATTTGACCTTTTGATTATATTTATCACCTTATTTCACCCATAACAACATGTTTAAAAAAAACCTACAAAATACACAAAAAAAAACTTTTGCGCTAAGTAAAAAATCAAGCAAATGGGAATAGCATTTGGGATGCTTTAAAAACACTTTTATTTTGTGATATTTTAAACATCACTACCATCGGCATTACAGGCCTACCTGTTTCAAAATTTATAAAGAAAAAACTGAAATTAGATTTGGGATTTTCAAATCATTAATAATATAACAGAGAAATTCAAACAAATAGATTGACTTTTGTAGTTTCTGATCCTGTTAATATTTCTAGGTTATTATGTCCTAAAGAGCAAGAGGTATGACTCTAGTATTTTAAGAATTACTTTTAATACATTTGCCAAAGACTAATTTGGTAAACTTTCAAAATTTGTTGGCCAATGTCATTTTTTTTATTTTACATTTTTTTCACTACTGGTCTAAAGATGAGTTAAATTTGAGATTTTATTTAAAGAATATTACCAAAATTAAATTTTTTTACATTTTTTTTCTAGACTTTAGCCAACCCAGTCCTTCTTTTTAAATAACACATCACAGAAGGCATCATGAAATTTTGATTAGATGCAAATTTGTGAATTATGCATTCAACACTTACACTGGCTTTTCAAAATGTATTCTGCCTTATGCTGCTATCATATTGACAGCATGTATGTTCACACAACTTGTTATTTAAAAGTATTTAATGAGAACTGGATTATTTTCAGTTATTGGTATTTATTCATATTGAAAGTTTGGCAAGACAGACCTTGTTTAAGCTGATACTTATGCAAAGTTGCTTGTTGCATTGTTTTTTGTACAGTATTTAAGTGCTTTAGCATTTGGACACTGGCATCTGTCTAGGAACTGTTCTTTACCTTCACCTATACCTTAGTCTGTTGAACTGTTGGGTCACCACACAAGATCTGTTGACTGTCTTTCTCCATTCCTGTCTTTTGCCTTGGATAGACCATTCTTTTATGTTATCTTCCCATTGCTTTCTCTGTCTGCCTCTTCTTCTTTTTCTTGGTACTTTCTCTGAAGGAAGGTCTTTGCAAGCCCAGAGGAGCTTGTGATATGGCCATAGAGTTTAAGCTTGCAGTTTTTAACAGTAAGCAGCTCATCAGGGGGCCAAATGGCTGTATTGATCCTGTTTCTAATTTCTTTATTTGTGATGTGGTCTTTGTAAGTGATACCAAAAAACTATAATAACATAAAAATTAAGGCAAGTTTTATTTTCTAAAAAAAAATTTAGAGTGGAAAGGGAAAAGTTGGCTAATCACAGAGTTATATTTTTTAAAAATCTTTATGCATAATGTGAACAGATTAGTTTTAGCTTTAGATTATTTAGCCTTAAAACTAAGCATTGTAAAAAGAGTGTATCTGTTATGTTTGAAACATTGAAGGAAGACAGTTCAGTATATTTAAACCAGTGTCATTTTATATAGACTGAATATAGACATGAAATAATCTTTTATTCATGTACCTTTGAATATTGAGATGTTACATTCATTCTTGTTCTTTTATGTGTGCTTTTTGGGTTGTTTTTGTCTGACATGGAAATGTAAATGTGAACATTTTGTCACAAGGAGTGTAGAATACACAAAATGAAACATTAAATTAGTAAAGTTTCTTTAAAACAGTCCCACAACAGTCAATGACAAAAAGTGATTTTTTTTTCAAATTAAATTTTGTTTAGGGGATTATTTTAAAAAAAATGAACGAAAAAAACAACATTAATCAAATTTTAGTATCTTTTGATGCTTTTATTATTTTTTGTTTAGTTGAAAAATTGATTTAATATAATGTGTGCTGCTTGTGAATCAAAGCAGCCATTTTTGTTATTAAGCCTTATGGCATGCTTTAAAAAATGTGAATGTTTAAAAAAGTATGTCTTAATGACCTTTTACTAAGAGCATTACGCAATTGCATTTGAAGAAATATATTATTCCAACCAAGCTAAACTATTTAAAATAAGCTGAAGTACATTTGAAAAGAACGTACAATCTTGTGCCAATGCTGAATTAACATGCATGCACTAAAATGTTTACCCATTTTTTACTTGCTTAATTTATTTTAAATTCAGTATTAATGACGTCTTCTTATTTTTGTTTTCAGTGAATCTTTATATAGATATACTGATGTTACAATTGACTTTTTTAGAAAATTCTGGATATGTTTTAGGTTTTTTTCTTTTCTGAAATCAAAATTATAATTTTCAATTATAGTAACAATTGTGGTTTATGTGTATATTATATATATATATAATTTGTAAGACCACCTGTTATTATCATTGAAAAAATATATTTTGATTTCAGAACAAAATAAAAATAAACTAAAAATCTTATGATACCATTATAAATGTCAAATTTCACATTTGTATTTTTAGTTGTCTTATTTTATTTGCTTTCCATTGACACAAGTAGCAATGTCCATTGACACATATAACAATGTTCCATAACCAATGTTATTTGATTGGTACTACAGAATGCTAATTTTTCTTGTAGGACTTAAAATGTTGTTTTTTTTCGAATGATATTGAAGCAATTTTAATATGATGCAAAATCAACCAATACATTTTTTTTTTAAGAAATTGGATTCATTTCTTTAAAAAACAACAACAATAGTTTAATTAAATAATAAAAAGGCTTGTGTTTATATTTTTATGGGAAAGTTTCATCATCTTTAAAGAATAGCCTCATTATTTAAAAATGTTGTTCACAATATAATTGGATGTTTAATTTCTATTTACTTATAGATTGGTATCATTGGTCTTGTTGAAGAAGAATGGATTGACACCCTTTCAACACTGGATCCTGAAGATGTGACGTTTATAGATTTTGTTGAGGCTGGTGAACATTTAGCAAATCTTGTCAGACAAATGGTCAGTATTATGAACTTCTCATTTTAAAAGTACATACGAGATTTAAACTGAAAATGTAATGCTTCAAGCTAAAATAATTTTAGCTTATGAAAATTTTTTAACCCTTTCTTTAGTTATAAATATTTTCTATTTTTCAGGGAGCCCAGCTTGTAATCGCTTTAACTCACATGAGAGTCCCAAATGACAAAAGGCTTGCAGAAAATGTTTCTGAAATTGATATTATTTTGGGTGGCCATGATCATGATTATGAAATCATTGATGTAAGTACCATGTGTGTGTCTAGTGTATCATTGAAATAATATTTGTGCCAGTTTGTCCTTTATGTCAGTACAATTGTTTATATTGTGTTGTGAGTACTTTTAAAATATTCTTATAGTAATAATAAGGTTTGTCTTAAATATATTAATGTTACTGCATTACTAATGACCTTTGGACCATTCTTTACTCTAGATGTACTCTAGAATATTATTCATAAACAAATTTAAAGAAATATCTATTTTTGACTGTAGCCACTCTTTCCCCTGGACAGAGAGAATAAAACTGCTGATTTACACTTTTGAATGGCAATATTAACTTCTTGTCTATCGGTTGAATAAAAAGGAAATATGGAGGATAATAAGGCATTGTCTTTGATTCTGAAGGTTAATGATAAGTGCAATAGTTCACGGGATCACACAAATCAGTTGTGACCTGCATATTTTATCACATTTGATGTAGAAAAGCCTTTGTCCACTGGGAGTCTATTTAAGTTTTCTTTTTGTCTTCTTTGTCTTTGGCAAAAGCTTTTCTTTGAGCTTCAAATATATTGCTATTAAGTCATTTTTTTCCTCCTTTTTTTTCTTCTTTTTAATCCTTTACATTAAATCTTGTGTTAAATTTTTAAAACAAATTTAGTTTAATATTATGTTTTTATGATTGTTGACAGGTTAATGGGAGATATGTTATTAAAAGTGGAACAGATTTCCGTAATATGAGCAAGCTTACTTTGACACAAAATGGCTGTGTAAATAATCGCTGGAGTGTGAAAATAGAGAGAGTGGATTTGGATTCTTCTATCCCTGAAGATGTTGATATTAAAAAAATAATCGTGAAAAATTTAGGTAAATTAAAATAATTATTATTTATTAGAGAGTAATACAAAATTAATTTTCAAACTCTGAATTCCATAATTACTGCTAAAATAATAGTTGTTCACTGCATTACAATCTTGTAGAAAGTGTGGATGAAAAAATGGACACATACCTTGGTACAATGAATGTTGAGATTGATGGAAGGTTTTCATCTATAAGAACACAAGAAACTAATCTAGGTCAGTGTTTTGGTTTTTTTCTAATATGTAATCTTTAGATTGAACTTATTTTAAATTATAAATTAGTTTTTTTTATTATTGACTGAACTTGTACGTTTTGAAAGTTCCTTCAGAAATGAAGATATAATTATGTCCTAGCCCAAAGATGCAGGCAGGTGGAAGCTGATGGACTGGGTTCAAACCCAGGACCATCAAGATGACATTCTATAGCTAGCATACTACCAGTCAACCATCCTGGGACTTATTATCAAGAAAAGGAATCTAATTAACATACAAGTAATAGAAACTGTCTTAACTAATCAAGAACACCAATAATTATTGAACTCTCTAATTGGATCAGATAAAAAAAATCATGGCTAGGCATCAACATCTTTTTTTTAAACCATTTAATGCATAGTAAAAACTTAATTACAATTATATTTATTATTTTATTTTATTCTTTTGTTTTCGTATTTAATTTTTTATTTTAATGACTGCTTTTTTCAGAATTTTTAAAAATATTAATATAAGATGTGCCTGACCTAATCATCTAAAAAATTTTTTTATCTTTAGGAAATTTTATCACAGACATAATTTTGACAGCTACTAAAGCTGATTGTGCTATTCTCAATTCTGGAACTTTTCGTTCTGATCGGATCCACCCAAAAGGAGAGTTTAAAGTTCGTGATTTGCTCACCATATTGCCATTGGTAGACTCACTTGTAGTAATTAAAGTAAAAGGTTTGTACATTTTGTCACGCTCAGGGTGTACAATCTACATGGTTCAGTGCAACTTGTCTCAGATAAACATATATTCTTACTTATACCTGTGACTGTGGTAATCATTAAGATATGAAAACTATATATTACAGCTATGCATTAGGAAAGTGTGAAAGTTAAATAAGAACAACTGTTAATAATTTGTGTGGTAAAACAATGTCTTTTAATTTCTTCTAATTATTTTACTATGGATTACTGTTTTTCACCAAAAAATCATTTTTCAAGATTTAATGCAGTGATTCCATAACTTATAATATTTATGGCATGCCTGCTGCATTCAGGATTTTCCTACATTTAAAAATTTTTAATTTTAAAACAAGTTTGTTTTGTCACATTTTCAAACTTAAAGTTGTGCTGGCTTAGAAAAGATACTTAAGCAAAAACCTTTGGGAATCACTTTGTTTATTCTTGTATTATAGAAATAGAATGTATACTTTCATTCAATTGTAATGTGTGATTACAGGTCATCAGTTAATAGATGCATTAGAAAACAGTGTGAGTAAATACCCAGTGAAAGAAGGAAGGTTCTTGCAAGTAGCTGGCCTCAGCTTTGGTTTTGATCCAACTAAACCACCTGGAGAAAGAGTTGGAAGGGATTTGGTTCGAGTTCAAGATGAGTACATTGATTTTGACAAGGTGTGCCTTTTTCTTTTGTAATCAATACTTTGCCTGAATAGTCATTTTGTTTTTTGATTTTCATACTAATGGATCAACTTCATTGTTATAAAAAAAAAAATAATTTATCTTTAAATTTTTGAAAGGATTATCTGGTTGCTACAAAGGAATATATTGCTCAGGGAAAAGATGGATTTGATGTTTTTAAGAACTGTGAAGTTGTGGTAAGTTAAAACATTTGAAATAATTGTTTAGTAAATGTGCAGTGTTTAAATTTGATTTTTGTTTTTAAGTCTGTGTCTCAAATTATCTGGCATATTCTTACTTTTAGTTTATTCAGTGTATTAATTGCTGATTAGTGAGGAATGCTTTTTCATTTAGAATTGGAAAGTTGAAAATTATGCAAAAGTGAATATATGAGTTGAGTATAACATCAACAAAAGTTGATTTCATTCTTAGCATATGAAAGATAACAGAAATTATGTAATAGTTTCTATGTCCACTCCTTTTTATTATAATATTTCTTTTTATAACTTTCAAAAGAAATAACAAAAGTTGATCAAATTTGCATGCACAAAGTTAATTTATCTTGCTGAGTTATCCCTAATGTCTAGTAGTAGAGTCAAAAGTATTAGTATTCTAGATTGTGTCAAATGTTTAATTATTTCTGCTGCCAATCATTTGTTCAGTTGTCAAGTGCCTAACATCTTTGCTCAACATATTAAAGATTTTGGACAGAGTTGTTTAAAATGCTTGTTGGCTAAACAAGTAATTTTGAATCTTGATGTATGTTAAGAATTTTAAATTCATTATGAATAGAAAATTCTCAAATTTGTCCATCCATTGAGATCAATCAGTCTTAAGTACCCTGACCATGCCGTGACAGCATTGCACTATGCATAAACAGACTTAGACTTAGGTCCTCCCGCGCCGTTCGGCGCATTGGGCGGCAAGCTGTCTCCATAAAGATCTGTCACTGGCAATGTCTGAAGCCCCCTTCCACCTGGTGTCCACTGTTCTGAGGTCCTCCATGAAGGTGTGTCGCCAAGTAATACGAGGACGTCCCTGTTTGCGCTTTCCTCGTTTTGGCTTCCATGTTATCACATAAACAAACAAACAAGTAAAAAAAAAAACAGCATCACATGCAATCATCAAACTCAAGTTTCTTAGTACCCTATGACATAAGTTTGATTGTTAGCCCTATCCCTTTACTGTAACAAGGTAAACATACTCTTACAAATGAATTTGCTGATATTTATCTCTAGATCAATGCAGAGCAATGTTCATCTCTTTCTACAATGGTGCAGAATCATTTTGAAGCTGTCAGAATCTACAATGGAGAAATTGAATGCAAATCTGGACATCGCCAAAGTTTAGTTTCTCTCAAAAGGTTTGAATTAATTGAATTACTTTTAGACATGACAATAGCATAAGATAGTACAGGTCGATTTGGTGTTCTGTATCTTGTATATGCTTGTATCGTGTAGGTTTTCTTCACTTCCTTCTTTCTGCTGCATCCTTTTAAATCTGTTTCATCTGAGTTTATATCATATTTTTGTTGTATGGTCTTTATACCAATACCATATACCATAGACTTGGTGAAGATGAAAGCAATGCTATGGAAATTGGTTAAGTATTAGTAGAGATCACAATTTTTTTTCTCTCTCTCTCTCTCTCCCCCCCCCCCCCCCCCAATTTTTTTTCCAAAAAATCTGGGATGATTTTTTTCAAATCTCATAGACCTTATATTTTGTCCGTTTCATAAGCACTGTATATTTTGTCTCAGGCGAGATGAAATGGTCAAACAACTTAGTATTGACTTAGAGAAATGTGATCAGCCCAAAAAACTTATTCGTCAGGAAAGTATCCAAGGAATGGAGAGTGAATTGAACCTCCTTGCCCCTAGAGTAGAAGGCAGAATTTATTTCCTCACTGAAGAGGTAATTATAATAACATGCTTAGTTTTTGTTTGTTTGTTTGCTTAATATGTAAAAGGCATAAACATAGAAACTCTGGGGCAATCTTTCTCCAGAAAATGATAGTGTTGTTTTCGAATTGCTAGAAAAATTTAAGTTTGATTGTATCTAAGTTCATTTTTTTTGTGATAATGTTTGTAACTGTATGAATGTGTGTATAATATATTTTTACTTATATTACGTGTCAGTTGGAATGTTTGCCAGAATGACCAGAAGTTTGTTTCTTTTAGATAAGGACATAGGCCGATATGTGATTTGCTATGAGAAATAATCATATGTTGTGTTTGTATATTTACCGATAAACACCTAGATTAGTAAGAAGCAAGTGTTTTTTCTATTCAATTTGAAGTATTTGAGTGCTGTTACAGTAATGTAAATATAAGATGTCAATTTGTAAATGTTACAAGGATAAATGGTAGGATAGGAACTTGCTGGTCATCAAAATGTAGTGTGGTATGAATTCATGTGTCCTGTAGCTGCACTTAGCACATCACAAACATAACTTTTATACATGAACTCGAGTCTGATTTCAGCAGACAAAATAACCTTTATTCAATGATAATATACTGCAACTTCAAGCATTTAATTACAAGTCACTGGTTAAATAAGAAATGGCTTGATATCCTTCATAGTATCAACATAATTCAACTTATTGAAATACTGTTACATCCGCATCACTGTGGTATCAAATAAAACATCCTTTAGAATAAGTATATCTCACACTAAGTACAACTATAATAATACAAATATATTAATACATTCCGTCCGCATCACAGGGGTAACAATACTATTCTCTATACATCTGTACTGCTCCGAGTAGAGGAAGCTACTACTGATGTGCCCTGTCCCAAGTACAGAACTACTACTGACTTACTACTAACCACCTGTATATTTCCAAACCATTATTGGGAGTCCTTTGGAACTTGGCAAACTCATCCCTAGTCTACGATTCTAAATCAAACTCCCAGGTTATCCTCCTCCATTCAGACATGAACTAATTGACCAACCCTCTCCTCAGAAGTATATTAAAGCATTGTTTTACCTCTGTGTGTTTTCAGTTTGAAATGAATGATCTCTTTAACTCTACAGAAAATCAATGTCATGCAGACTTTGCTACCAGGGCTCAAGGCTCGCAGTCTAAGTATGGTGAAGGAAGATTCCAGTTCGCTCTCTGGCAGTTCTCTAAGCAGCATGACCCTAGAAAACTGAGTCTAGCTATTCCTTAGAGTATTTGTCATTTTTAATTAGTCTAATGAAATATCTCTTTCATATTGTTAACATTATACATATATATATATATATTTAATTAATACATTTGATATGTTATTGTTTGAATCATTTTTGACCAATATGATGCCTAAAGATTCAAATTACTGTATTCAAACTTTTTCAATGGGTGAAAGAAAACCTAAACTTTCAGTATAAAGAATTATAAGTTGCCAATCATGCTGATTAAGATACAACTTTTGTTATTGTCCAATATATCTGATGTTTGTTGTTATTTAATGATATACTAACAAATCCAAAAGGTAAGGTTATGTCTTCTGCTTAGAAATAGCTTATGTTAATGTTAATATTTAGCTTTTCATTGAAACTTAATTGTTCTTATTTTTTAAATGTTTACATTTTGATAAGTATTTAAATAAAAAAAATTTTCTTATCCGAATTTTGTAAATATCTGAATAGATTTCCTTAACATCAGAATCTACTTGCTTTTTCTTAGGGCATTACATTATGTTATGTGGGCATGTTGGCCAAGCGATAAAGCATTTGGTCTCGAGTCCCAAACTTGGTAGAACTTGGTAGAGTCTAGGTTTTTTAATTTCAGATTTTAGGACAGCTCTCAGTTGGAGAAAATTAAAGGTGGTTAATTGTTGTGAAGGACACATGGGACCTTTGTTAACTGTCGGCCATAGAAACAGGTGACCTTTACATCATCTGTCCTCATAGATTACAAGGTCTGAAAAGGATAATTTTACTTTATTGTTACGTCACGATAATTCAGGCATTTTATTTTTTTTATTCAATAAAGCGAACTAAAAAAACATTTTGCTGCCAATATAAAATTAATATTAACACTTCTTTCAGGGCATTACTTTATGATAATAAGGCATTGTCTTCAATATGATATGATCACATTATAATAGTAAACTGAAATCAATGACATATTTGCTGTCATTTGGATATTCCTTATATATGACTTTTTTTTCCCTTCACATAACAATTCAAACTCTCAAGGCAAGCTTCTCTAGTTTGAGTAATTAAAGTATAATTATCTAAGAGTCAGCATCTTCTAATGTGTTCTGCTTTAATAAATATTGTAATTTTAATCCTTCAATTATACTTCTTATTTACTTTATTACTTCAGTTCTAAAAATAATCTGATTCTTCAATTCTTTGTATTCATTGTGTTGTTTTTCTTGAATGATAGCTTTTTTTTTTTGTGATTACATATAACAATTGAATTTTTGAATTTTTCAGCTCTTAAATAGTGACATCTTGATTTTCTTTTTTTTTTTACATACTTTTTTCTTCTTGTGTTCCGAGTTAGATGCATGGGACCAATATTGTTAAAGGTCCTTCTTTTCCTGTAGTGATTTAATCTTTTATCTTGTGATTATACGAATTTGGTTCTGAGTCATTGCTGTTATTATTATAATAATGTGGTGCATAATACCTAGCTTGACTCAAATATATTTTTATTTGTGATTTAAAATCTTATCTTGTGATATTAAAACTTACTATATCTTGGAACAGATGTTATCGTCCTGGTTTGTTATGTCAAATGTTGTAAGATATATGCACCCATCTGAGATGTTCATTCCTTGTTATAACCCTCTTTCATCCAGCTCTACATGTGATCTAGTGTGTGTTTTGAAATGGTTTATATGAAGCATGGCAAATGGCCTTTGTGTGTTGATATTTTTCTTTGTAGTTCACTGCTGCTCTGAAGAGACTGCCATTATTGAATTTACTTTTTCTTTAAAGCTCATGAAAAGTTGACTATATCTTGAAACTTCTGTATCATGTTTATAATTATTACTAATGCTTTTTTTTTTTGTAAAAATAATTTATTGCTTCTCAATAGCAACGATGCTGCTGCTGTAACTGCACTTTTTGTTTTGAGTGGCAAATGTTTCTCTAACAATGAAGTTGAATATAGGACTGATCTAAGATGTTTGAAATTGTACTATTACAATGTATTTTATACACATTATTTATTGCATTATTTAAAGAACATACTTGTTTGCAATGTTAGTGGATTGTTGTATCAGCGGTTTCTTTATTTACTTTGACTAAACGCCAGGTATTTCCAACCTTGTTTAAATTTAATACAGCAATAAAATATCACAGTTAACAGTAATAATATAAAGAATGTTTAAATGTAAATAAAAGTTAAATTTAAAGTGTGCTATATTGGTAATTAATATAAATTAAACAAAATAGTTCTTCAAGAAATTATTTATGTTCTTTTAAAATCTAGAAATTAAAATTGTTCGGGGACTTAATGGATGAAAGGAATAACATAGCTTCTAAACCATAGATTAAAATTCTAAATGAGAGTTTCTACTTGGTAACTGTTGAGTCCACCAGGCTTAATTAACACCTGAAAACATTTGGAAAATATTGCCCCAAAACACCTTATAAGTCATTCCCTTCAGAAATGAACTCTGCTTAACTGAACTACCACCAGGGAAACTTTCCTTGACAACATGTCCTGGTCATGTCCTATGCATTCCAGGCTGGTCCTAGACTTGAACCCTCCCTGACATCTTGCAGATCTGGACTAAGACAACATAACAATTTTCATTTCTGAAGGAATTTCTGAAACAGAACAAAATGTTTAAAAAGAAAATATTGAACCGTAAAGCTTTTGGTGAGTTGTTACACTTCTGTGATCAGTGTTTGACTCTGGCCAACATTTCTTCCTTTTATTAAGTGATGTTAAGTTAGGTATTCAACTCCATCCTTACAGGGCAAATCCTATCCAACTAGACCTAGATTTTAATCGAAGACGTGTGCTATTCTAACCAGGCCCTCTATTATATCATAGAATATATGTCTACAAACTTTGGTAAGGTATATGTAGGTTATTTTTATGTATGAGGATGGGTAATTAGAGTAACCTATAATAAAATTGTACCATTATCACAAACCTTAGGTGTATGTTGCCAACATTCTTAGTTTTATGCCTCTCTGCTGATGTATGCTGTTTGTTGGGTAACTGATATTATAACTATGCCACTTTTTGATATTATTAAAAAAAACTAGTGTGTTAGCAAGACCATTTGTATCTATCATATTATATTTCATATTTATCTAGTGTAAAACGTTTATTGAAGGGGCATCATTTTTATGTTTGCATTTATAAAATTCACAAGGCAGTTGTGTTCTTTTGTAAATCAGCGCTTCTTCTCAAAGGATTTTGATGTCTGTAATTTAAAAAAAAAGGCTTAGGCGATTGAAGGTCTTAAAATGTCACACTGACCTTTGTTTTCATTTTTTTTATCAAATAATGTTCAGTATCGCTGTGCTTACAGTTTTGTCTTTTTCAATTTGTGTGTGTCTGTAGGAGGGATTCGTTGATGTGAGAGTGCTATGCCATGGTGCGGGAGCTGTGTGGATGTGCCTATACTAAGTGTAACTTCTTCAGTTTTTATATTCTAGCAGAATGGAAATAACTGAAGTTTAATTGTTAAGCAGCTAAAAACTATAATCTCATTTCCCTGTCAAATGTAAGCAAAACAAATTCAGTTATTATATTCTAGCAATATGGACATAACTGAAGTTTAATTGTTAAGCAGCTAAAAACTATAATTTCATTTCCCTGTCAAATGTAAGCAAAACAAATTCAAGTGTGTAATATAACTAATTCTACTCCCATCAAACTATCTGTATAGAGAGTGGTAACATGGGCATCTAAGTGTTACTACTATTTTCTAAGTTTTATGGAATACTTGGATCTTAAGTTTTAGTTCTTGACTTCAGATAATATATCCCTACTTCACATGATCGATAGTCTGTGATACTTTTGTATTCCATGAGTGTTCTCAAAAAGTAATCCTTTTCACTTTGTCCAAATCTCAGGTTTTTCTGTGTCTTGGTAAGAAGATACCTACAATCTATGAATAATTTTACTTTTGATTTTATTACCTACAGCTCTCTCCTTCTCTCTTTCAAGGCATTGTCTTTGATTCCAAAGATTAATGATGAATGCTGTATTTTATATGACTATTCATACAGCTCTAGTACAATACAAAATATCTAAGTTTTTTTTTTTTTTTTTTTTTTTTTTGTCATTAGAGATTGAGATTTTAAAAGTTTCTTGTCTGTTATTTAAAACATATTTTTACAAACTGTCACAGAAGTAAATTGTAAATAATAAAAATAAAGTGCATGAAACAAAGTTTGAAAGAGAAAGCCTTCCAGTAGTTTCATGTTTTGAATTTGTAGAGGTTCTCACACTGCATAGAAGTGTTTGAACCTTTGAATGTTCCTCTTTAGAATGTAAAGATTTATATTAAATATTCACAATTGTTAATTATTTGGCTCATGTCACTTAAGTGATAAAACAATCAAAACCAAAAGTCCTGTTCAAAGCTAAGATTTTTACTTAAGATTTGATGTCTTTCTAAAGTCCACCCAGCTCTAATGGAGCTTGACTTTTGCTCTTTCAAGGATTTGGATGTAGTTCTTAAATCCACCCACTCTGGTGGGGACTTGACTTTTTCTAGGTCAAGTTAAGGCAGTTGACAGTTGTGGTGGACACAGTAACCTCTGGCTACAGAAACTCTGCAATCACACATAGATCTTAATAAGTCTTTCTAGAAAACTGGTAGTTACTTAGTGCTTCTCAACTGGTGAGTTGTTATGGAGTTGCTGTTTTTAAAGAGATAGTTTCTCTCAAAACAGATTTAAAGGCTAATAACAAAATGGCTAACACACTACATGTCAGGATTGGTCGAAAACTAGATCTATTTGTATAAAAAAAAAAACCTTAACTACTTAAGTGAATTTATTATCATGTTAAAAATCAGTCTGAAATTCGCTACTTGATCAGAGGATTTTTGTCTTTTATAAAAAGGTTATGGGCCAAAGTGAAGGGGGGGGGGGAGAGTATGCTATGTAGTTTGAGACCTCATTCTCCTTGTGTGTCTGGAAGTTGCTTGTTTTTATTAGATTTCTAGGAGGTGATTGGTACTTTAAAAAAAATGCATTTGAATGCTGTGATGTAGACTTAAAACAATTTGTATTTAAGCACTTATATTTATTTGAGATAGAAACACTAGACATTTAGTTTGTGCTAAGTTGCGGGTCCTAAAAACATTATCCATTTTTCTTTTCTTCTATTATTGTTATATTATACATTTTTACTTTTCATATTAACGGCAATAAAAGATTTCTAAAAAAAAAAGGTTTCCACGTTTTATTTTTGTCAAAGTCCTTTTCACTGACCTATATTATAGTCCTTCTATAGACTGGAATTACATTATTTTTAGTCTAGTTGTGTCTTGTTATCCCAGGCTAATCTGGGTAGTTTATTGCAGATAACATTTGAATATAACATGTAGATAGTTTCAAACAAAGAAGGCATAACATTTCAGCTAGTCACGACTTGCTGTACATTATTTCAGCCAGCTCCAAATATAGATTTGGCTTGCACAAGTTTGTTTTAAACACGATTACAAACCAACACAGGGTCATCTGTTTAGCAAGCAATGCAGGTTACAATATTTTCCGCACGAAAATCTGAAGCTGTTAAGTACAGTGACAATGTTCCCTCCCTTATGCACAATAGACATGTACGCAGTAAAAATTTGTTTGACTTGCTAGTGTTATTATTGTTTACATTGTGATTATCCATAACTATTGAGTAAGTGAACCATGGGCGTAGCGGAACGGAATTAAGTGACTGATTTTTGCTTTCATTTTGTTTATTTTAGGTGAGATCTTAATACTAAATCATCAATTACCACAGCACAACATAGGAGGTTTTAGTTAAAAACCCTCTACCAGGGGTTTTTGAGTTTAAACCCCCCTACCAGGGGGTTTTGAGATTTAAAAAACCCCTATAAGGGGGTTTTGAGATACAAATCCCTCTACCAGGGGGTTTTGAGATACAAATCACTCTACCAGGGGGTTTTGGGTTTAAAACCCCCTACCAGGTGCTTTGAGTTTAAAACCCCCTACCAGGGGTTTTGCAGTTAAATCACCCTCTTCTATAAACAAAACTAAAAAAATGCAAACGACAATTCCCAATTTCCAAGAAAACAGCTAAGGAAGATTTTAACTTTAAAACCGCCTCTAAAAATTACGATAAACCCCCTCTCAATATAAAAAAAAGCAAATTATACACTCACAAATCTATGAGCGTAGCCAAAGGGGTTTTAAGTTTACCCCACCCCCCACCCTCCAGTTGGGGTTTGAAGCTAAAAAAAAAAATCCAATTACACACTATAAAATCTATGAGCGTAGCCAAAGGGGGTTTGAGTTTAAAACCCCCTGCCAGCGGGGTTTGAAGCTGAAAACTACCTCTTCTATATAAAAAAAAAAAAGCAAATTACGCACTCAAAATGCTATGAGCGTAGCCAAAGGGGGTTTTGAGTTAAAATCCCCCTCCTCCAGATGGCTTTTTCTTTAAAGTTTAAAACCCCTACAGAGCGTTTTGAGTTGGAAACCCCTCTCTTCAATATTATTTTAAAGCTTCAGTCACCAAATTCTATGATCGTAGCTAAATGAATTTAAAAAAAACAACAAAAAAACTCCAGAGATTTTTTTAGTTTATAACGCCTCAACAGATGATTTTGACGATAAAACTTTCCTTTTCGATATAAAATCTAAAGCGAAATACAGGCATGTAATTCCAAGAGCGTAGCCAAGAGAGGTTACACATTTCTACCAGTGACTTGGGCTCTATTAATAAAGTGTGAATAGTCTTCTGCCGAAATTGAAAAACACTAAATGTGGCTCAACAAAGATGGCTAAGACAGATTTTAGAAGTCAGTTATAGAGATCGGGTTAAAATCAAATAAATCATATGCCGAACTGGGAGTCGAACCCTTAGTAAGGTTGTGACAGAGCGTCGCATGAGGTTTTGCGGGACATGTTCTCTGACAAAATGAATTACGCATAATAAGAGTTGCGGAAACAGCTTGCCGGAAAATGCGCCGGACGGCGCAAGAGGGTCTAAGCCAGTAAGAATAGCACATTAGGGTTTGAAATAGAACTTTTTAATTACAAGATAATGCACTGTAGATACCTCAGAATATGCATTTTGTTGCTTTCAATACCAGAAATAGTGCTCGGCGGCGGGGCTTCGGTCCGTGCTGGGGGAGCGCTGCGAGCTCCCCCAGACCCCCTTGCCGGTGAGTCTACAAGTTTTCCACTAATTCCAGGAGGAACCTATTCTAGGGCACAATAAACGTCTTCCGAAAGGGTCAGAATGTAATAAAGATTAATTATGTACACACACACACACATATATATATATATATAATATATATATATATATATATATATATATATATATATATATATATATATATATATATATATATATATATATATATATATATATATATAATTTTTTCCGCGGGGGGGGATCCTCCCTAAAACCCCCTCCCCCCGTAAAAAGAATCCTGGCTACGCCCATGGAGTGAACTGATTGTTGTAAACATTTGAATCGGTGTGAACCTGATCTGACGAATGTGGTTAAATGAGCACCTAATTGATGGTCGACCTATTCCTAAATAATAAAACTGTTTCCATAAGTGTTATAAAAAATATTCTAAATAATCATCTCCATTACTTTGCATTTATATAGTCTTCCATGTTTTCTCTCCCTTGAATTAGATATAGTATTAATAATTTATAGCTGTTTATTTTAATGAAAAACAAAAGGCGTAGACCCACATATTTAGTGTTAAGACAATACGGTTCGATTGTTGAAGATAACAAGGGATATAATTTGAAAAAAAAAATCCATTCCTACTTTATGTTCTTATAAAGAGAGAGCGTCTTGCCTTTACACACCAAAAGAAAAATCTTACTCTGGAATAAATGTAACCTAACACAACTACACCAAGCTGCATTAAACTTTCAACAAACATTCTTATTAGAAAAAGACATTAACCAACCAGTCGATGACCTCTGGAATTTCATTAAAAACCATCTTAAAAGCATTATAGAAAATCAAAACTAAATACACATCAAACAAAATAAATAAATGCTGGTTTAATAATAGACTAAAGAAGCTTTGTAAACAGAAGGAAAACCTATATAGAAAATTTAAAGAAACCAAGGCAGAAAGAGTTTACAAAAAGTATATAAAAATTAAACACCTAACCCAAAAAGTAAGCAGACAGCTGCAGAGTGAATACATAAACAATGTAATATCTAAAGATAACAACAAAAACCTATGGTCATACATTAAGTCTAAGAAAATGGAAACAACAGGCATAGCGCCATTAAAAGATGAACATAACATAATACATAATGATAATGAAACTAAAGCAAACATCCTAAACAAATACTTTGCATCAGCATTCTCAGCCCCAGGAGACAAAGACATATTTCTTAATTTGAACCAAGTAGACAACATAGAAGATTTAGTAGTACAAGAAAATGGAATTAAAAAACTATTAGCCAACACCAAACCAAATAAAGCGTCTGGACCTGATGGTATTCCAGCTAGATTACTCAAAGAACTAAGCAATGAGCTAGCCCCAGTGTTCAAAATACTCTTTCAGGCATCGCTTAACCAGGGCAGAGTACCAAAGGACTGGAAAGAAGCTAATGTCACCCCCCTATTTAAAAAAGGAGAAAAATCTGATCCAGGAAACTACAGACCAGTATCACTTACCAGCATCACATGTAAAATACTAGAACACATAATATGTAGCAATATCATAAACCACTTAGACAAACATAATGTCCTCACCCCATACCAACATGGCTTTAGGAAATATAGATCATGTGAAACACAACTAATAGGACTAATTGATGATTTTTCAAAAGGTTTAGATAATAGTGAACAAATAGATGCTATCTTACTAGATTTTTCCAAGGCTTTTGACAAAGTTCACCACCATAGTTTGCTTAAAAAATTAAAATATTTCGGCATTAACGGTCCACTGCATCAGTGGATTAAAGATTTTCTGATAGGGAGAGAACAAACTGTAATAATAAATGGCTCTAAATCAACACCAATAACAGTAAACTCAGGTGTACCTCAAGGAACAGTTTTGGGTCCACTACTATTTTTAATTTACATAAATGATTTACCAAATTGCATTAGTTCAGGAACAAAAGTCAGATTATTTGCAGACGATTGCATAATATATAGAACAATAAAAACAAAACAAGACACAGATATTTTACAAAGAGAATTAGATGAATTACAGAAATGGGAATCAAATTGGAGCATGTCTTTCCACCCAGAAAAATGTCAGTTGTTAAGAGTAACAAAAAAACTAAAACAAATTAATTCCACTTATCTTATTCATGGCAAACCAGTAACACAGACTAAAAACTCAAAATACCTAGGTGTTATAATAAATGAAAAACTGTCATGGAATCCACATATTGATGAAACTATAAAAAAATCCAACAAAGCATTAGGGTTTATTAAAAGAAATTTCTATAAATCAAATAAGAACATAAAACTAAAATGTTATTTAACCTTGGTTAGGCCAATAATAGAATATGCATCCACCGTGTGGGACCCCTCAACTCAAGAAAACATTAAGAAACTGGAACAAACACAAAATAGAGCAGTGAGATTCATAACAAACGAATATTCACATTTGACTAGGGTAACACCATTAGTAAAATCACTAAATTTAGAAAGCCTTCAGGACAGAAGACTCAAAAGTAAAGTAGCAATTATACATAAAACACTGAACCATAATCTTCAAATACAAAAACAAAATTTAATAAAATACTCTGAAAGACACAAAAACAAAGGCACATTCCTCGTCCCATATGCTAGGACAAATTTGTACAAATACTCCTTCTTCCCTAGTGCTATTAGAGCATGGAATGGGTTGCCTGAGCTAGCCAGAAAAACCAGTGACTTGGCAGAATTTAAGTCATTGGTTAATATGCATGACTAAATGCATGACGCGTAGGACGTAATCATCTTCTTTTTTGAAGTAACGTCTGTATTATATAAGATAAGATAAGATAAGAGTTGTCATATTACTGATACTCCATGATAGGACAATACAATATAATTATTATGGAAAGGAATGGAGAAATACTTTTAATAAGAATTGGGATTTAAAAAAAAAAGATGTCGAAACTATTTTTTATTTAAAAAAATGATAATAAAAATTGTATACTTAAATAATAGAAAATAAATGCAATGGCTCGTGGCATTGTCTTTAGTCCGATGATATATAAAGACAACCTCGGTAGTTCAGCTGAAAGCGGAGACCCGGTTGCGACCTGCATATTTTGCCATAACTGATGTAAACAAAGCCATTAGAGCCAATGCCCTTTTTAAGCTGGTGTAAACAAAGCCGTAGTCAGCCAGGGGTCTATTTTAAGCTATCTTTCCGCCGTCTGCGCCAGTCTTTTGCAAGATTTTTTTTTATATTTTGGATCTCAATGTGTGTCTAGCGATCATCGCGACATTTCTCCAGCCGTCTGTTTTAGAGGTAATTTTGTTGCCTGCTGCTTTCCTCTATGCCAGAGAGGGCATCCGGCATTTGTCCATCTCTTTGTCTATATGTAGAAATTAATGCAATTTTCACGTTGGCCGTAGCCAGGCCAAGTTTAGGCCACTGAACTGTAAGATTGTGAAGAAACTGATATTGGAATATACTTGTGCTTTTTTTTAAACAGGGAAAACCAAAAACAATTTTGAAGATTTAATAAAAAAATAGATTTTTAGGAAACGTCTTGTTTTTTTTTTGTGTTTTTTTTTACAGTGAGTAAAATTATTCTTTCTTAATTTAAAATTTAAAAAAACTCTGAAGGCAACCCTTCCATCTTTGCCCCAGTCTCCTTGTTAAACGTGATTAGCTCCCTGCTCACACTATTATCTTCATGACAGGCTAATTTTGATATCTCTTATAAATGTTCCTATTTGTCGCCCCCCCCCTCCCCAACCCTTTGCGATTAGCACTTTAAAAGGATTGAGAGTCTACTTGTCCCGGCTTTCTAACGATCACGCCCTGAATAAAAGTCTGCTACAGTTGACGGAGTGACTAACTATATGATGTCATATCCGCTTGCCGATCAAAGTGTGTGATCCCGCCCATCCCAAAGCTCAGATCTAGTCTAGATCTAGGTCTACCTTTCTACCGACATTTTCAATATTACAATCATATGTAAATAACCAGATGAAGACAGCATTGTAAGACATAACATAAGCGTTTTTTTTTACAAGACATATTGGCACTATATATGCATGGCTTGATTGACATGGATACGCGTAATTCTTATCTTTTTTAAGTAACTTCTTAGGTTTATAAGATAAGATGTGTGCTAGAAATTACTATACTCATGCGATAAGTTAATTTGGAAACTAGATTGACACATCTTATCTTATCTTATATAATACAGACGTTACTTCAAAAAAGATGACGTCCTACGCGTCATGCATTTAGTCATGCATATTAACCAATGACTTAAATTCTGCCAAGTCACTGGTTTTCCTGGCTAGCTCAGGCAACCCATTCCATGCTCTAATATCACTAGGGAATAAGGAGCATTTGTACAAATTTGTCCTAGCATATGGGACGAGGAATGTGCCTTATCTTTGTGTCATTCAGAGTGTTTCATTAAATACACGTAGGACGTTATTATCATATCTTTTAAAGAAATTTAATATGATAATTAAAGTAATTTATATGATAAGATATATGAGAATTAAATATCATATTAAATGTTATGTTCTTAGTGTTATTTTGTTTTGATAGTAACAATTAGAATTGGATTTATGAAGAAATTACTTTATTCGTGAAATACGTAAATTTCGTAACGAGGACAGTAGGCCGATATGACTGAGTGTGTCCTCTTTAAACATGATTCTGTTTGAGGCTTTCTTGGCAACGAGTTCGCACTGTGAATTGGTCTATGCGCTGAGAACAGTGCACGCAGTGGCCTACCATGATGTGCACGACCAGTTCAATTCATCAGTGGGGTAGCAAGGTACCCGTGGGCCCGGGTTCAAAAACATCTTAGTGGGCCCTCTCTAGCCAATAAGACAAATTTAGTGTGTGACAAAAATGAGTTATCTAAATGCAAAGACATTCCAATGTAAAGATCGTACTTTTTTAAAAAAAGTAAGTTATTCGAATGGATGGTTTTAAGGTCATACAATGTGAATGTGTGGGCATTAGCATCGTATTGGTTTCAAAATCAACCACCGCAAGACAACAAAGAAACAAACTTCGAATGGATGGTTTTGAGGTCATACGATGTGAATGAGTGGTCATTGCATCGTATTGGTTTCAAAATCAACCACCGCTAGAAAAGAAAAAATAAACTAACAAAAAAACTTCGAATGGATGGTTTTGAGGTCATACGATGTGAATGAGTGGGCGTTGCATCGTATTGGTTTCAAAATCAACCACCGCTAGAAAAGAAAAAATAAACTAACAAAAAAACTTTGAGTGGATGGTTTTGAGGTCATACGATGTGAATGTATGGGCATTGGCATAGTATTGGTTTCAAAATCAAACACCGCTGGAATCCGCTATCGGAATAATTTAAATAGGCACTCGCTGAACCTCCAAGAAAACATTTAACATCTATATTTCATTTAGTATGGGGATCCAACCCAGGACTTGTGTGACAGGCTCGAGCTAAATGGGAGATGGCATAAACACGGCTTGGTGTTGGACCGAATTGATGTTGGAAATCAAGTGCCAGTGCTTCTTGTGACTGAATTAGAGACAGTATTATAAGCGCACATTCTTAAAAGCACGGGATAAAACTATATTATTAATTAATATCGATTCGTTTTAAGACACATTAGGAAGTAATATGTAAGCATGTAGTTTAAATATTGGACTATTAATGTTAAGTTAAATTTTAATTTAGGTGATGGCCAGAGACTGTAGATGTAGGCCTATATGACGTAACCACTGCCTGCTACACAAGTAAATATCACACCAGTATTGCGAGGACTATAGGACGTAACCACTCCTGGTACACAAGTAAATATCACACCAGTACTGCGAGGACTATAGGACGTAACCACTCCTGCTACACAAGTAAATATCACACCAGTACTGCGAGGACTATAGGACGTAACCACTGCCTGCTACACAAGTAAATATCACTCCAGTACTGCGAGGACTATATGACGTAACCACTGCCTGCTACACAAGTAAATATCACACTAGTACTGCGAGGACTATAGGACGTAACCACTGCCTGCTACAAAAGTAAATATCACACCAGTACTGCGAGGACTATAGGACGTAATCACTGCCTACTACAAGTAAATATCACTCCAGTACTGCGAGGACTATACGACGTAACCACTGCCTACTACACAAGTAAATATCACTTCAGTACTGCGAGGACTATATGACGTAACCACTGCCTGCTACACAAGTAAATATCACACTAGTACTGCGAGGACTATAGGACGTAACCACTGCCTGCTACAAAAGTAAATATCACACCAGTACTGCGAGGACTATAGGACATAACCACTGCCTGCTACACAAGTAAATATCACTCCAGTACTGCGAGGACTATAGGACGTAACCACTGCCTGCTACACAAGTAAATATCACACTAGTACTGCGAGGACTATAGGACGTTACCACTGCCTGCTACACAAGTAAATATCACCCTAGTACTGCGAGGACTATAGGACGTAACCACTGCCTGCTACACAAGTAAATATCACACTAGTACTGCGAGGACTATAGGACGTAACCACTGCCTGCTACATAATTAAATATCACTCCAGTACTGCGAGGACTATAGGACGTAACCACTGCCTGCTACACAAGTAAATATCACACTAGTACTGCGAGGACTATAGGACGTAACCACTGCCTGCTACAAAAGTAAATATCACACCAGTACTGCGAGGACTATAGGACGTAACCACTGCCTGCTACACAAGTAAATATCACTCCAGTACTGCGAGGACTATAGGACGTAACCACTGCCTGCTACACAAGTAAATATCACACTAGTACTGCGAGGACTATAGGACGTTACCACTGCCTGCTACACAAGTAAATATCACCCTAGTACTGCGAGGACTATAGGACGTAACCACTGCCTGCTACACAAGTAAATATCACACTAGTACTGCGAGGACTATAGGACGTAACCACTGCCTGCTACATAATTAAATATCACTCCAGTACTGCGAGGACTATAGGACGTAACCACTGCCTGCTACACAAGTAAATATCACACTAGTACTGCGAGGACTATAGGACGTAACCACTGCCTGCTACACAAGTAAATATCACACTAGTACTGCGAGGACTATAGGACGTAACCACTGCCTGCTACACAAGTAAATATCACCCTAGTACTGCGAGGACTATAGGACGTAACCACTGCCTGCTACACAAGTAAATATCACACTAGTACTGCGAGGACTATAGGACGTAACCACTGCCTGCTACATAATTAAATATCACTCCAGTACTGCGAGGACTATAGGACGTAACCACTGCCTGCTACACAAGTAAATATCACACTAGTACTGCGAGGACTATAGGACGTAACCACTGCCTGCTACACAAGTAAATATCACACTAGTACTGCGAGGACTATAGGACGTAACCACTGCCTGCTACATAAGTAAATATCACTCCAGTACTGCGAGGACTATAGGACGTAACCACTGCCTACTACACAAGTAAATATCACTTTAGTACTGCGAGGACTATAGGACGTAACCACTGCCTGCTATACAAGTAAATATCACTCCAGTACTGCGAGGACTATAGGACGTAACCACTGCCTGCTACACAAGTAAATATCACTCCAGTACTGCGAGGACTATAGGACGTAACCACTGCCTGCTACACAAGTAAATATCACACTAGTACTCCGGGTTCAAGAACATCTTGATGGGCTCCTCTCCAGCCAATAAGACAAATTTAGTGTGTGACAAAAAATGAGTAAACTAAATGTAAAGACATTCCAATGTAAAGATCGTACCTTTTTCTTAAAAAAAGTAATTATGTCATAACGTTTGATTCTGTTAGGACTGCATATAAGTAATGTCAATGTTTTTACAACTTTTTAACAGAGTTAAACTACTTAAAAGTGTTTCAAATGAACAAACAAATGTTCTTCCTAAGTTCTAATGTGGGCTCCAACTGGCCTTGAGGGATGGGACCAAGCCTAATGAGCTCCTTCGCGCCATGGTTGCTACGCCACAGCTGTGGGCCCCTATTACTTGTGGGCCCGGGTTCATTGAACCCCTTCGCGCCATGGATGCTACGCCACTGCATTGCATCACATTACAAACAAACAAAACAAACAAATAAAACAAAAACAACAAAAAACAGATCAATTGATTTTTTTAAAGAAATATTTTTGTTTCTAGTATATAGATCTAGATCTATATCCTAATAAAGCCATTAGATATAATCAAAAACAATACAATGGGACCTATACTAAAAGCAAAGCACGCACACACATACCATACTAGGCTACCATTAAAAAAAGTGTTAATGTATGGAGAGTGGACTTTTTTCGCTATTAATGTCAATAGGACCTATACTAAAAGCAAAGCGCACACACACACACTTCAAAACAAACCGGTTGGTTGCAATATGTAGATGTGCGAACGCTTTTATAAATCTTGATTTATACATGTTTTTTTTTTTTTAGTGGTTATATAGGAGTAGGTCTAAGCGTGTCATACTCCCGACATACTAGGCTTTCTTATAAAAATTCTAACTCTATATGAAATTTTCTACCTCTTCCATTTTTTAAAAAACCTCCGTTTCCCCCGTGTGCTAATAACTGAACTAACGTAAGTGACTTCTTTGATATATATATACACAAAACATTAGTGGAATGCAAAGGTTGGGCAAAATCTTCACACCTTAGTTATTTAATTACCTCCCTTAGGCTATTCAGCAGGGTTAGAGGGGTATTGTCTCCCTTTTGAAAATTGAGCACACGTTTTTTCTTCTCCTAAATTCAAAGCACTCTGGGGGAATTTCGGAAGATTCCACTGGCCCACATGAGGGTGTGGTAAGTAACATTTCCTCTCCCTGCGTGTGTATTTCTGGCATGTACCAATGTAGCGGCACTGAATGAGTTCCTCCCTCCTCTTCCGCTTACCTTAGCGTGAGTCTAAGGGAGATCTAGGTGGCTTTGTTCTCTCTCCTGTCGTAAAATAAAACACATCGGTGAATGCTTCAGTTGTTCAAACTTTTGAGCAACCCATCGACATTTCAACACAATGATCACACATTGTAATTCACTGATTCACTGCAAGCTTTTAAATTGTGAATAAAGTTTGTCTATTTTGAAAGTTAGAAAAATCAAAGTAGACCGTTTAAAACGCTTGTTTATACTTTCAAAATGTGTGGGTAAAACTGAGATCTATATCTAGGTGTGAGTCATTCATTGGATATCTTTGTTTAGACAGATGGCCTACTTTTGTTTTTTTAAATTAAAAGAACTACTGTTTTGATGGGATTTTAAAATGACCTAAGGGCTATTTAAGTAGCAGGCGCTTTTACTATTTTGTATAGTAGATCTATTAGTATGGATCCTGATCCCAGTGAGGGAACTGTGACTATATCAACATTTTCTAACAATGTTGGATTATTAAGAAAATGTTCTACCGTGTCTAACAGGTAAGTCAACATAGATAATAGATATAGATCTAGAATCTAGATCTATGCCTAAGTAGTTCTATTTAAAACAGATTTGTATCTATGTTTAATAATTTTACACCTGGAAGTGTTTTCTTAATGTTATATCATGTGTATAATGACAAATAGAAATCATAAAACGTTTGTTTGTTCATTTGAAACACTTTTAAGTTGTTTAATTCTGTTAAGAAGTTGTACAAACATTGACTTTGAAGACACTATTACTAAATCAAATGTTATGACATTATAACATATAAAAACATTGAAATGTCTTTTTGTAAATGGACTGATACATTCAAATAGCTCAATTGTTTTATCTAACACTGACTTCGTCTTAATGGGGAAGGGGGGGGGGGCACCATAATATTCTTGAACCCGAGCCCACAGATACCATGCTACGCCACTGCTTTTATCTAATTCTTTTCCCATTATTTAACAGTAAAAAGATTTATTTACTAAAATCGTTCTGTCATTCTAAGAAGCTAAGTCAGTTCTAAGAAGCTAAGTCGGAAGCCAGTGCATCTATTTCTAAACTGTTTTTCTCAATCAATGGAAAGAATACTAAATAAAACTTGCTCTGCGTTATAGAAATTCTTATGTAGGCCTAATTTTTGATCAATCGCAACTTCTACAATGACATGTATACTGAACTAACACAAACCAAATAAAAAATAACATGTAAGTGATGACAATGTTAAGAAAACTTGAAAATAACAGAAACAGATTGAGCTCTGAGAAAGCTTTATCAAAATTTGTTATTTGTGACTATCTGGACGATTCCAATAAATAAATAAAAGAAAAGTTGAACGATCTGTATTCGAACTGAGGGGTCTAGCATCCTCGAGCCAATCACTGTACCAGAGAAGTGCTTATGAAAATAAAAGGTTCTATAGTTATCTATTGTTAGTTTCAAACTTTAAAGCAAGGTATAAAAGGGACTAATTCACCTTATACCACCACATCAGTCAAATATAGTTTCTTTCCCTTTTCAAGATACCAAACAAAACAACTAATTACTAATAATTAATTAACTAATTGTTTTTTTTTGTAAAATTAATTCACGTATTGTCAGGTAAAAGAAATAATTGTGCAAAAAATGTCAACTTCATCCGAGATTGGGTGTGGGTGAAATAACGTCTACAAACTTTTTACTTATTTATTTTGTTTCTGTACTAGATCTAGATCTAGTTTAGTATTGCCTTAGTCAAGCCAGTCAAGACTTAGTGGCTTAGTTATAGTCTGTTTCTGTTCTTAAGTAAGGTACTAAGCCTAAGATGTTCTTGTTTTGGTTATAGTTATGGGTTGGTTGTAGTAGTAGGATATTGTAGATCTAGACTAGTTTATTGTAGTGAGTTTGTGTAAATCTAGGTCTAGGGTAGTTGTTGTAGTGATTTAGTTAGATAGTTGTGTTGATCAGTTTGTGTTAGATAGTTTGTTAGTGTTTGTAGTGGTGTACATTTAGAGGGTTTTAGTTAGTTGATGGGTTCAGTAGTAGTGGTTAGTCATTTTAGTGTATATATTTTATTATTGATTCATTTATTTTTATGTAAATAAAGTTTCGTTTTGTTTATTTATCCTAAACTAAAGTTTGTTATCTTGTTTTCATTTAGTTATAGTTAGTTGTCTGGTTACTTAGGCGACTCTAGCCCCTTGGTCACCATACCGAGGTGCACAGATTGAACCCACCCAGTAGGGCTAACATCTCTCTACTGTTGGTAAATTTTAATGTTGAGCAGTAAGAATAGGTATCTCCCACTCGCGCCTGCCTGACCTGCTCACATATATATATTGTTATAAACCTAAAGGTGGCACAGATGGGGGTAGTGGTGTGACTGTAATCAGCCGACGCAAATCGCCCCAGGTCAGCGCTAGACGAGCGGTCAACTGTGACGAGTTACGACGGTCAGCCGAGTCGAGTGTCAACAGGACAGTTCGGGAAGGATCGCCGTCGTGAACAGAGCTCGGGAGCGTCACGAGGAATGTAGTCATGTGACGAAGCTAGAAACGTCGAGCGATGTTCCGTCCGGTTCTAGAAGGCCATTAGGGACCCTATATAAGAGTGGAGGTATCGCAGTCAAGACGGTCTCAAGGGTCTCAATACAGCGTGGTTCACGACAGGGGTTCAGAACAAGGTCCACTACAAAGGTTCAACGGTGTGGTTCTGTGCGGAGCATTACGACGGTTCAGCGCGGAGTACTGTCAAGTACAGTTGAGACGACTGGCGTCTTGATCTTGGTCTGTGATCGAGTCCAACACAACGAGCCTAGTGTGTGAAGTCAGTCCTGAACTGTTGAACTCAGTGCAAGCCCGGAACGAGACGGAGAGGCCAGTGCAAGAGTCGATACGGTGGTACGGTGTTATCGGAGAGATATTTGTACAGTGTACGTGTTGCCAATTGTACAGTATTGGCTGTTATTAATTCAACTATTAAACTGTTACGTTACTTTGGAGCCCTGAGTTGTCAAGTTCTTTAAGTTGGTGTTGTATGGTGCAGTTTGCAGAGAGCCTGGATAGTGAGATTCGTAACAATATATATATATAGAATATATGAGAATAAAAGAGAGCAGTGTTTCTCAACCTTCGGCGAAAAAAAAAATCATGTTGAGGCCTTTCTCTTGCAAGCTTGGGGGACTGGGGGAGCGCTGTAAGATTACTCAGTGTGGTTCGGGGCGAAGCCCCGAAGCAAAAAGCGTTTTCTTGCATTTTTCATTGCAGAAACGCATCCTTCTGACATCTACTGCTGATTATTTATCAGTGAAGTTCGGGGCGAAGCTTCGACGCCAAAAGCGATTTCTTGCATTCTTCACCGAAGAAACCCATTCTCCTGACATTTATAGCTCATTATTTATCAGTGGTGTTTGGGGCGAAGCCCCGAATCAAAAAGCGTTTTCTTGCATTTTTCATTGCAGAAACGCATCCTTCTGACATCTACTGCTGATTATTTATCAGTGAAGTTCGGGGCGAAGCTTCGACGCCAAAAGCGATTTCTTGCATTCTTCACCGAAGAAACCCATTCTCCTGACATTTATAGCTCATTATTTATCAGTGGTGTTTGGGGCGAAGCCCCGAATCAAAAAGCGTTTTCTTGCATTTTTCATTGCAGAAACGCATCCTTCTGACATCTACAGCTGATTATTTATCAGTGGGGTCCGCCAAAAGCGATTTCTTGCATTCTTCACTAAAGAAACGCATTCTCCTGACCTAAATCTCATTATTCATCCTATTATAAAGGACCTTTTGAATAATGTTGAAAAATATTCTAATATAAATTTTTAGGCCCTTAATACATTGCAAATAAAACCAATTTGTTCCTTGAAAAGATCAGATACCCCACATCTTTAGATTAAGGCTTCGAGCAAAAAACGTTTTCTTGCATTTTTCATTGCAGAAACGCATCCTTCTGACATCTACTGCTGATTATTTATCAGTGAAGTTCGGGGCGAAGCTTCGACGCCAAAAGCGATTTCTTGCATTCTTCACCGAAGAAACCCATTCTCCTGTCATTTATAGCTCATTATTTATCAGTGGTGTTTGGGGCGAAGCCCCGAAGCAAAAAGCGTTTTCTTGCATTTTTCATTGCAGAAACGCATCCTTCTGACATCTACAGCTGATTATTTATCAGTGGGGTCCGCCAAAAGCGATTTCTTGTATTCTTCACTAAAGAAACGCATTCTCCTGACCTAAATCTCATTATTCATCCTATTATAAAGGACCTTTTGAATAATGTTGAAAAATATTCTAATATAAATTTTTAGGCCCTTAATACATTGCAAATAAAACCAATTTGTTCCTTGAAAAGATCAGATACCCCACATCTTTAGATTAAGGCTTCGAGCAAAAAGCGTTTTCTTGCATTTTTCATTGCAGAAACGCATCCTTCTGACATCTACAGCTGATTATTTATCAGTGGGGTCCGCCAAAAGCGATTTCTTGCATTCTTCACTAAAGAAACGCATTCTCCTGACCTAAATCTCATTATTCATCCTATTATAAAGGACCTTTTGAATAATGTTGAAAAATATTCTAATATAAATTTTTAGGCCCTTAATACATTGCAAATAAAACCAATTTGTTCCTTGAAAAGATCAGATACCCCACATCTTTAGATTAAGGCTTCGAGCAAAAAACGTTTTCTTGCATTTTTCATTGCAGAAACGCATCCTTCTGACATCTACTGCTGATTATTTATCAGTGAAGTTCGGGGCGAAGCTTCGACGCCAAAAGCGATTTCTTGCATTCTTCACCGAAGAAACCCATTCTCCTGTCATTTATAGCTCATTATTTATCAGTGGTGTTTGGGGCGAAGCCCCGAAGCAAAAAGCGTTTTCTTGCATTTTTCATTGCAGAAACGCATCCTTCTGACATCTACAGCTGATTATTTATCAGTGGGGTCCGCCAAAAGCGATTTCTTGTATTCTTCACTAAAGAAACGCATTCTCCTGACCTAAATCTCATTATTCATCCTATTATAAAGGACCTTTTGAATAATGTTGAAAAATATTCTAATATAAATTTTTAGGCCCTTAATACATTGCAAATAAAACCAATTTGTTCCTTGAAAAGATCAGATACCCCACATCTTTAGATTAAGGCTTCGAGCAAAAAGCGTTTTCTTGCATTTTTCATTGCAGAAACGCATCCTTCTGACATCTACAGCTGATTATTTATCAGTGGGGTCCGCCAAAAGCGATTTCTTGCATTCTTCACTAAAGAAACGCATTCTCCTGACCTAAATCTCATTATTCATCCTATTATAAAGGACCTTTTGAATAATGTTGAAAAATATTCTAATATAAATTTTTAGGCCCTTAATACATTGCAAATAAAACCAATTTGTTCCTTGAAAAGATCAGATACCCCACATCTTTAGATTAAGGCTTCGAGGATCGCCGCCGCAAAAAAATTTTCGATAAATAATATTCAACAAAATTCAAGCATAAATTGTGAGTTATAGTCCAAAACTTATTTAACTAGAAAAATATCAGATTGAGTAAAGGTTGTAAAAAGGCGACTAGGAGATTATTAGTTTAGAACTCATCTCAATCCTGACTCTTATACTGAAAAATTTCGTTTGAATTATAACTTTTCCAAAGCAAAGTCTTTCTTAAAATAATTAAGATAAATTCATGTGAAATTACATAAACTCTGTCTGGAAAGGGGAGGGGTCGATAGAGTGAAAATGATTAATCCTCACTCTTTTTTATAATTTCTGCTAATGATTGCATTTGGCACTAAAGAATAGGGTTGGGGCGACTCGATATAAGAATTTAATTTTATAGCATGTATAAATTATATTAGTGACAGATTTTTTTTTAATTTTGTAATTTCTGAACTATAATACAAGAAGAAAAAAGTAATGGTTTGTCCCATGGGGGGAAGATGATTGCAGGTATCGCCCCTCCCACCTGGTACAACCCTTTTTCATTTTATATTTACACATGATAAAATCTGAGAATATACAATTGGTTTACGTAGTTTATATTATATACATATTTATCTAATTTTGTTCACATACAATGATTTCTTTATAAAAATAGGACCGCCCCCCCCCCCACTCAGAGGGCTAGAGTGGGGAGGGCAGTACATACATCGCCCCCCCCCTACCCCACCGAATCGGCAAAAATACCTGAAGGAGAGCGACATAATATAAAATTTATATCTTAATTCAAATAATTTTGTTCACAAACTATGATTTCTCCGAAAAGTAGGACCGCCCCCCAACTCAAAGGTTTTAGGTGGGAAGGGCAGTAGAGGTATTCGATCCCCACCTCATCGGCCAACAGGGGAACGACATAATATAAAGATCGGTTAAAATACCAAAAACAAGTTTTAATCATATAGATATTCAATTGATTCTGTTAGCAAGCTGTGATTTCTACATATAAATTGGACCGCCCCCCCCCCCACTCGAACGTTTATGGGGGGGGGGGAGGAATTGATGCCATCGCCCCCTCCCGACCCCACCATATCGACCAATATATTAGAGGGGAGGCGAAATAATCTAAAAATTGGTTTAAATATAAATAATAAGTATATATTATTAACATAACATTAAGTAATAAATTCGTATACAAATTCTGTGAATTCTATACCGCCCCTACCGCCCCCCCCCCTGGATCCGCCAGTGGTCAGTGACAGTCACAATTGCATTTTCATTGCATTTTTTTTGGGTGTATCGAATCCTAATTTTTTATATACTAAATGCATTGAAATACTTTAAAGAATCCGATTTAGATCTGGCACTTGATCTAAAAGTTTTATGCCAATTTTGACGGTAATAGCTTTGGATATTACAACCATCAATCAAATAAAAACATTACCAGAGTAGTATCCCCTGCTTTTTAGCCATGGGCGTTAACAAAAAAAAAAAAAAAAAAACGCAACCAAGATTATGCTGGTCTACTTTTTGTTTATAGATCATTAGATCTATCTATATCTAGTCTAGATCGTTGGTTTAAAAATTTGGAATATAATTCAATTATATCAACATCTAAATTTAATTTTCTAATTAAAGGTAAGTTGTAGAGTCTAGATCTAGTTAGTAGTTGTAGCAATTAAAGTTTAGTAAGTAAGTAAAGTAAGTTGTAGTTGTACATGTTAGACATGTATTCATCATTCATGTATATTCAATATATTGTATTACAAAAAAATTATGATGTAACATTATAATGCCATTATGAATATGATTAATCAATGAATACGATGACTGAATGAATGATCATGATGGATCTGGGTTTGTGGTTACTGTACACTCATACTCTAGTCTAGTAGGTACTCATACATTCAATGCTGTGGTCGTGTGAAATACTGACTAAGACTAAGTCACTTATTCAGTATACTCTGTTATACTGCAGCGGCTCATTATAAATATAATTTTAATAATTCCCCCATATAATCATTATGTTAAATGTTTATTAGGTATGTAGCAGCAAATGCAAACTTGTGCAATTATTTATTCAAATTTATTGGTACTTTCATTGTGTGTATATATATATATATATATATATATATATATTTATAGACATCTAGTCAATCTAGATCTAGGCTTCTGATTAATTAGAACTATTGAGAATACTTATAAGACAAACAAAGTTAAAATCTAGTCTAGATTCCAGATCAACTTCTAGAATCTAAAATCTAAATATTATCTAGATATATCTATATATATTTATAGACATCTAGTCAATCTAGATCTAGGCTTCTGATTAATTAGAACTATTGAGAGTACTTATAAGACAAAGTTAAAATCTAGTCTAGATTCCAGATCAACTTCTAAAATCTAAATATCTAGATATATATTTGATTAGATTTATGTAAAAATATAAGCAAAGCTTAGATTATCTTTCAGTAAACTTAAAGCAACTTTAAATTTAATAAACAACTCAGTTATCTGTATATTAAGACTGACTACCCCATGGTTTTTCTTAATTTTACACTGAATAATTCCAATGATAGGATTTAAATCTACTCATAGAAGATGATGTGCAAAATTTTCCTTGACATTAATTTATTAAACTTTTGAATCAATCAAGTTTTTATCAATGCCTTACATTCAGAAATTCCTGAACATGATAGCTCTTTAAAGAATGAGATAGTTCTTTCAAAAATGATGTTGGCTCTAGATCTAAGTCTAGCTCTCAAGCCAATTTTATATTTATTTATTTTTTTACTTTGAAAAATTATAACAGCCCAACTATAGTTTTCCCCATGTGCCCAACAAGCTAGCAATTCTTTTCTCAGCGATATACATCAGCTGTTAAATTTCTAGGAAAATTGTTAGAGACGTTTTTGAGATCAACGTTCCAGGTTCCATGAAGCTCTGACTTGAATAGGGGTATTGTAAAAATATGTTATTTATAATGACTTAGCTGCTGAACACATTAAAACATGCTGTCATGTTATCTGAGTCCATTTAGATTCTTAAACTAAACTTGCTTCCTAGGAGTTCTACACTTTGATTGTCAATGATTTTAAGCCCCCTATTTTTGACATAAAATTTATAGGCTTTCTATTTTTTTATACTTACTATTGTAATAATCATACTAGTTGGTATGACGTTAATTTAAATTTTAAGCAAAAAAAAACAACAAATTAGTTTTTAAATGGTTGAATAGAGTGTGGCTTGTACTTTGTTTGATAAGATTCTGATCTAAAAGCTTTTTACATTTTTATTTTTTTTAGCTCTCTCAAGATTGTGGATTTTTAAAATAAATCTTTATCTAATTCAACTGCTTTCAACTTTTTCTGAGGAAAATTTTGTGCTACTAAGTTCTCTTTAACATTTGACATATAAGTCTTAAGTATAAATATCAAAAATAATCATTACCTATGGTTGCTTATTTGTATTTTTTTTAAAACTTATCTATAGATCATTTTTAACTCATCTGGGCCTACTTGAATGCAATTACATAACATTATCATTTTATAATATTGATTTATCATATTGACGCTTTTTTTTAAAACAGAATAGTAACTAACCAACATTGTAATATTGTTGGCAGTAACACTTTATAGCCACTTAGTAAAGTAAAGTTCCCCTTTCAGACCTTGTGGTCTATAGGGCAGATGATGTAAAGGTCATCTGTTTCTGTGGCCTACGGTTAACAAGGGTGTCATGTGGCCAGCACAACGACCAACTGCCTTTACTTTTCCCTTACTAATGTCAGGTACCCATTAGAGCTGAGTGGACTCAGAGGCGCCAGAAGATCCCGAAATTAAAAATCCCAGTCTTCACCAGGATTCAAACCTCGGTCCCCGGTTCAGAAGCCAAGCACTTTACCGCTCAGCCACCGCGCCTCCAATAGCCACTTAGGTTCATATATAATTTATAAGCGTGTTGGTTACTAAACAATAATTCAGAATAAATCCAAAAACTACTGTAAAAAAAATTATATCATAATTTTAGGATTATCTGGTCACTACATAATTTTGGTCAAGTCTATGTAAAAAAGCATTATAATTAGTATAAAAAATTAGACTAGCTTTGGAAATTCAGTGCAGAGTTACTTAGCTAAATTGCATATCCCTTAAATGTGTGGTCATTGTAAGTTTAGAGGTTTATTGTAATTATATCAATTAGCCATGCTTGACATAACTTGTAAAAACAGTTTTTTTCCCCCAAGTGTCAAATTCTGTGGTATTTTGCATTGACCTTATAAACCTACAGTAAAAAGTATATTATCAAAAAAGTGAATTATAAAATGAAAATTATAAAATAAAAAGATATATCTTCAAAATAGGCATTTAAAATTTTGCAAAAGACATTTGCAACAAGATCAACATAATTTTTTCCTGCTGGACATATTTTAATTAGATAGACTTATTAGATTTAATATTATTATATTAGAATAATTTTTAATACAGTAATGGTGACTATAGGTTTGTGTACATGGCATAAAATAATCTCCATGGCCAAAGTTCTTATGCTCATCAAGCAAAAAAAAAAAAAAGTGAGTGTCTGAAGTGACATTTAGTACTCACACTCAGAGACGTACTTTCTGAGTAATGTATTGATTGTATGTGTGGCTTGAGTCACAGGCTAGTCACCCATCTCTCCTTCACTCACTACTGCTATAAGTGCTGGCATGGAGTGCTTTCAGAATAGTTCTGTTTGTCTCACATAGTTAGTGGCTGACTTGGTTTCATTATGTTCTGTTTCTGCTCGCCTCATTCAGCCACTGGGTCCAGTGGACCTCAGCTGGACAATGAGGACTGTACACGGTAGTGAGCCTTTTTCAAAATGTTTTACTATAAAATGAAATAGGACTCTATGTGATAATTTTTTTTTCTTTTTAAATATTTGTCAATCTTTTTTATGAAGTACCATATAAGTAAGTTCGGAAAATCAATGTATTTAGAAAAAGTGAAATGGAATGAATGCAGTGATGGTTATTTAGAGAAGAATTTGAAGTTTTAGGGCTGTTATTTGTTTGGTGAATTCTGTGTGATTTGACATATATCAAATACCTGTTTATTAGTCTGTTAATTGGTGGTTAATAGTCTGCTAATTTGTGTTTAAAAATAGTCGTTGTCAGCTCAAACACAATTTTTCTAGGTAAGTTTTCAGCGAGCGTGTTCTCTTGATGTGATATGAATCTGGACCAAAGTTTTAAGGTCACAAGTACTTTAATAAGTCCACTCTATGGTCAACACATTTTGTATTTGTATATGTAGTATTAGTCTATAAGCTTTTTGTATGACCGTGATATTGATTTTGTTCAATTATTTTAATTCTGTATGACTTACCAAACGCTACAAAGCGAAAAAATTGTTTAGCCTATATAAAAAACGTCATCGAAATTTGAGTTGAAGTTATAGTAATTAAAATAGTCTCAAGCGATATTTCATTACATCAGTGTCTTCTTACTGGTGTTATTCTAAGCAGCTCACTGTGAATAACAACAAATAGTCTTTTGGGTCATTCAGTACTCTAGATTGTTTAATGGTTTCCTGTTACTGGTTCTAAATCAATTTCAGCTCTGTTCGTGAAAAATGCATCATTCTTTCGTTAAGCTATATAATTATTTTGTTGACAATTTAAACATACCTATGCGATTGTCTTACAGATAGATGGATTTGAATCTACACCTATTCGCTTCTAAACGTATTTATTTGAGCTTCAAGCTAACATGCTCACAACTGAAACTTTTTTTTTTCAATGTTGTCCATAACCCGCCTGGACGCCTGTTACTTTGGTTGTATTCATAATGACTTCAATAAGTAAATAGATAGATCTTAGGTGCATGTTAACACAGACGTTCGTTAAATGCGGAGATTTTTTTTTTTAAACGGTGGTGGCGAACGGAGACTTTGCAGACATGGTGAATGTGTCTACTGGTGGACTACTATTCTGGACTCGCCAGATGTGACCACAGATGTAGTAATGTTCCAGTGTGCTGGGAGCGGCGGTGAATATCATTAGCGCCTCGTGCTTTAGACTGCGCTCCGGCATCGCCTCCACTACTCACCCGCCCACTCATACTCCCGACCCAACGGTTTCAGGAGAATCCGGGGGGGGGGGGGGATAGGCGCTTATTTAAGGTCATCTCCAGTCAGTGGCTAGACTAGTTAAGTGTTCTACGGGCTTGCTCCATAACATGGTATTATTTGCCAACTAGTAGCTTGCTGCTACCGACTGTTGTGGGATGACACAGGGGAAGGGAAGGGAATGGAAAGCATTACCCTCCCCCCCCCCCCATATATTTACAAAGGGTATTAACTCATTCTGTCTAACACATTTTATTTCCAATTCTCGGATCAAGTTGAAATTGTGCACAATTATTTCTAATTCCATGACAAAACACGAATAATAAAAAAACCCAACTAATTAATTAATCAATTAGAGGGGTAATTAGTTAATTTTTGTTTTCTATAGATAAAAGGAGTTCAATCTTGGAATGTTGAGATATGGCAGTGATTACTAGTTTTATATTTTTGCTTGTTTTATGTTTATGATTTTAAAGCTTGATGCAAGAATTGAACCATACACTGTTACACACAGAATGTGGCACATTTTTAATTTCTTTTTTTCTTACATTCTTTTTGTGACCAGCCCGAGATTATAAATAGCCACTAAACAACCGACTCCCCAACCCGAAAGAAAAAAAAAAAATTAAGTGCTTTCCTATCCTGGTAGTTTTCTGCTCCTTAGACAAACCCACTTTATTTTTAATCTACGTTCAGTGGCTCGTACACAATACAGCGTTTGGTTGCATTGTCCTTCTTTGAAATAGATCTTAGACATTCATCGCCTGTTTCTCCCTTCAATATTTTAAAATCTAGTTTCGCGTCTATTGTTTTCAAAAAGGTTTCGGGCAGTCTGTGATCTTTATTTTAGAATTGGAACACAGCGAGAGGTCGATGTGCTTGCACTTTGATCTTAAGTGAAGCGCACCCACACACATCCAAAAAAAAAATAATCTGCGATCAATTAGAGCTCTTCTGTTTACCAGCATTTCATAGTTTCATCAGATTTTTATACGGTTTTTCGAAGTCTGGACTGACTCGTAGTTAATTAATAGGCATGGACGTTGATGATGATGATGAGCAACCATCTCCCCTACTCTCTTTGAAATAAAAAATGGATTCGCTTACTACAGGTTTTAAAGGCTTGAAGGACGTAGGACGTAATTATCTTCTCTTTTGAAGTAACGTCTGTCATTTATAAGATAAGTGGACTTCTGATAGAATAATTGCGCATAGCAGTAGTCTTTTTTTCTTTTCTTTTAAAATTAAAGCAGTTGATATTTTAACCAAATATTTGAGGTTGTAGGCTACTCTAGGTTAGTCTAGACCAGTATTTCTTGTGACTGTCCCTTGGCCATCTTTTTTTTTTCTAAATTTTATAGAAGCTAAATTTTCTATTTTTCTATGACGGTCTGCGACCTGGGTTGTGAAAGTTTGATTGAAAACGTTGGCCTACTGTTTGATTATAATTTTAGTATAATTTTATTTGATACCTTCTCTCAGAGTATTATGTGTACACTGTACAATTTCAAAAGGTATAATGATAGCCCATCCTTATGGACCTGGTCAGTAGGGAAGAGAGGCGAGTGTGGTCGTGTGGTTGGCCCAGCACTCGCTAATTTTCCGCTTAGGTTTTCTCCCAGCAATGGAGAGGTCACTCTATCTCCGACAGTATGACAGTAATGCCACACAGAATGACATAAATATATATATATATATATATATATATATATATATATATATATATATTAAACATCGATCTATTGATTTAGTCTTGTGTCTATTAATTTCAAAATTCCTTAGTTCTATGTAAACACATGCATAAAACGATAAGAGTAAAACAGAACTTGAGTACAACGTATTTGCTTTCACCGTGTGTTAATAGAACTTTTTCTTTATTATGTAGTCTATATGTAACCAGCAACAGTCGACTCTAACTAGACACATCCTGTCATCCAAGACAAAAGGAACCATATAACTCAGTGATGCCCAACCTAATTCAATCTGCGGGCCATTTTAATTTCCAGTACTAGTGTCGCGGGCCAAATGATGGAAAAGATACAAAAACTTAATGAAATTGACCTAAAACTATTTTATTTCAACCAGAGAATCTAGTATGTACATTAAATTATTGGGATATTTGAATTTTTCTATTTACACTTCAAAAATGGCGTAAGTTCTGTTTATATTTGTTGGCTAACAATGGTATCACATTATACAAAAAAAGTAAAGATCCGTTAACTTTTCCTAGTAGATTCTATAGTCCTATTTCATGAACGGACACATGTTAAATGCCTTGGTAGTAATTCATTAGAAAAAAAGCTGCGGCACTTACGTAGGTAAAGATACATTTTTAAGGGGAGGGGGGATTTTCTATTTTTGTGCCGTCGTTTCGGCGGGCCGGATCTGGCCCGCGGGCTGTATTTTGGGCATCACTGATATAACTAATATACTACGCACTAGATGCATTCGTTACTTAATGGCTGCAGTGCCCACTTTTTTTTGTTTTGTTTATAAAAGATACATCACTTATATAGAACGGCTTTAATTTTTATATACAAAGTAAATACCATTTCTATGGAGTGCACTGTGATGTCAGCAATCTTTTTTTCTCTCTTAAAGTAAGCGTGCATTTACTGCTGGCTATAAATAAAGATTGTGTCTATTTGAAGAAAGTGACGTCATGATTTCTTCTTTGTACTCTGTGTTCAGCTTTTATTTTTTTAACCTCTAAAAGTGAGGCGTAAAGATTGTCCTAAACAATGGCTTTCTTTGTTGAGTTGGGGTGTAGCTTGAATTTGTCAATAAAAGGATTTATTGTTTTATCAATCAGATTGCTAAATTGCTATTTAAACAAATTATAAATATACTTTCCAAGTGAGAGAAGGTTTTAGAAGTTTAGCCAATAACCAAGACCATAATCAACTGCGCATAGTATGTGTTACGGTTCAAAGTTCAAGCTGTTCCCCAACTTGTCTCTGCCACCACTTGTAGTCATAGGATAAAACTATTAAGCACTAAGACTGGTAATTAAGTGTCCCGATCTGTCTCCTACTTTATTGTCAGTGAAACAGTTTTAATAGATGATTAGAAGCAAACTGTCTTTGGCTCAGGAAGAAACAACAAACGAAGACTAGTAACGTAACATTCTACAAAGAAAGCATCGATTATAATGTCATGCCTATTTATAGCACCAACGTGACTGCAGCGGGAAAGTATACAATGAAGACGAAATCGTCCCTCGTGACGCTATCGTGACCATATTGTCTGATAAATGTTTAAATATATCCATTGCAGCCTTGTATAAAGTTCTATGTCTAATATTATTCACACTAGCCTGCTAGCAGATAATTGATAGATGTAGACACGTGGGCGCTCTGTTTCTCTTAGTTGGATTTGATAAAATACCGGCGACAGTTTTGTTTAGTTTCATTAGATCTTGCACTCTCCTGTAAGAATGTAAGTTATCTGTAGGCTTATATGTTGTTTTCTTTTGTTCCCCTGACTTTTCTTTAAATTCGTGTGAAATTATTACAACTTGTTTGCATGTTGTTATGTAACTTAAAAATTAAGTGTTTCACATTTAATCTGGAAAAATGTTTGATTCATAATCATTTTGTATACATAATAATAAGCAAGCCTGAAAAAAATCAAATGGCCTGTATGAGCAGATTTGCGCACCATCTTATGTAGCCTTAAATAGCCTTTGCATCTACGGGCTCTGAATGTTGTCAGTTTATACAAAACTCACAAGAACGTAGTTTACTGAACTGGGCAATGTTGTTCGTCAAAATGAATGTTTAAAAACAATGTGTTTAAAGGTGCAATTGCTACGTTTTCCGAGCTCGTGCACTTTTGTCGTTTTGTTTTTAAAACTCAATAAAAATATTGTATGCACATACTTATAGTCATTTATTTAAAACAAGATTTAATTTTCAGTTCGTGTTGATTCAGCCGATCCAATTTTGAAATGTGTGAGTATAACTGACCCGCTAGGGACGCCCACGAGTTTGTGTAACACAAACTCCTTTTGTTATCGCAATAGTGTGAATGTTTCCCTAACCGTTCTTCTTGCTAGCACACTAACACGTACACACTGTTTTTTTTTAAAACAAGACAATGTTGATGGTCTTTCAGAATGCTTGTGTTTCTCTATCTTCCGCGTTAATTATCTGTTCAGTTTCACATCCATTCTGTTCTCAGCGATTACACACAAGTGGTTTCCCACTTGACCTTGAGAGGTGTAGCGACCTCGTAGTCAAACAGCCAAAAATAAACTACTAGTCTACTGAGTACTAGATCTCTAAGGGAGACGTGACCTTTTGGCGTTTCGGTTCAGACTAAATTAAGTGACGTGCACGTGTGAGTAGGAAGCCAATTAAGAATATATGCAGCCTTTTGTCTACCCACTAATGGCTCATGTAGGCTTCCTTATAAAAACAACAACAGTTCATGAATGAAGAAGGGCCAATCAGGACTATGACCAGCTGGTGGCCTACCTCCTATTAGCTCATTTGTGCTCTCTCTTCTTCAAAACTCTTGAGGTTTGAGTTACGTTGAAATAAGATTTCGGCGCTTGTGGGGGGGGGTAGTCTTTTGATTTTATCCTCTCCCCTCAAGCTATCTACGCCACTGGCTAAATATGGGATGTTTAACTAGTGTTAGAAGCAGTTGGCACAATTACTGTTTGATTAAGCCAAAAAGTTCTCCTAGAGGTCTTTTATTTAAATTGTAAGTTTGCGATCTTTTTTTTTTTCAATCGCTAATTAAAAAACAACCAATTTTTTTAACAATTATAGTGCAAAGAGCTAATTTGCTTTTGTCATTTTAATTACTGTTTTTACGGTTAGTAGTCGACTCATAGCAATTGCTACATCATACTTTGGGCTACATTTGTTTTGTTATTGAGTTTGTTTTAAAACAAAGAAATCATTTATTAAATTTTACATACAACAGAACTAGGCATATATTTCCACAATATATGAATATAGCATTGTTCTATAGACTCGACACAGTCCTAACGAAGAAAGCGAACACTTTCCTTATTATTGCCCTTTGATGTAGACTTCTTTCTTTTCGTTTCTCCTGACACCAGTATGTTGTTACCGATCGTTGAGTAGTAGCACCAAACTGCCGTAGACAGCTAAACTGTTACAATTATAATATATGTTAACTAATAAACTTAGACAAATTGAATTGAGCATGGGATGGATTGCCTGAGCTTGCCAGGAAAACCAGTAACTTGGCAGAATTTAAGTCATTGGTTAATATGCATGACTGAATGCATGTGCGTAGGACGTTATCATCTTCTTTTTTGAAGGAACGTCTGTATTATATAAGATACGATAACTTTCTTGTGAACAATACTAAACATAACTTTATTTATAATATAGACTAAATCAACTTGTGATAAATAAAATAAATGTAGTAGACTTTAGTAATACTATCTTTTAACAAAATCTAACTCACTACAATAACACAGCCATTCAGTCTGACGTTCTGACGTTGTCTCTCACGTCTCACCTAACTAAGACCAAGTGACGACAATGCTACCTATGTTGCATCATTCACAGCCAATCGCTAACAGCTTTCCACCGTCACCATACACACACACACACACAACACCCTTTTATTCCCTTCATTATTTTATAATGAACTAAAATACGTTGTCAATGACATCATCAGGTAGTGTGTAGATGTGCGCGAGTCTGTTGTCAATGTCAAAAGTACATCGAAATATTGCATCACTGAGTGGTAACAACAGTTCTCAAAGATTGATGAGTGAAGTACAAGGACGTTAGTTCTGCGAGCTGAGAAATCATTCTTGGCGATTATTACTATTTTAGCGTTTCTATCTCCCCTTCCTGAATGTAACACTGCAAAATTGAAACACATAGAGAGCACCACGAGCGGAATACTATGATACACAATATACATGCATATAGACCCACGTACCACTATAAAGTCATATTATAATATAATGGCAATATCATCGATTCCGAAGATTAAAGGATGAGTGCAGCGTTTCACGGGACTACGCAAACCCTGTTGCCACCTGCATATTTTCCCGTATCTCGTGCAGTCAAATTAACATATATATTAAAAATGTGATTATGCGTACCCCCCCCCCCCCGTTAGTGCTTTGTTAATGACAAACATTTAGGCCTGTATTTAGAATATGTATTATAGATACTGCATGGTGTGTCGAAGTCGTCCTAGATCTCTGTTTGAACAGATGCCAAAGATAGTAAACCCAAACACACTCAAAGGCCAATAACTCCCTGCGATTTATTTATGTTGGTTGACACTACTAAAAGTTAGTGGGAGAAAACGTTGTAGTTTCTGGATGAGAGCATAGATCAACCTCTCCTCAAGTACCCACTCTTTCACACACAAGCAGTGTGCACTGATTTCAAGTACTCGTGTGTGTGCGTGTAAGTTTTAAATAAGAGTGCCCCATCATTATAATAAATAGTCTACTCTTTTTGGGTATCGGAATCGTAGTTGCTACACTACAGTGAATTTTCGTTAAAACTGGATGTATTCGATTACCAAAGCATCTTTTTTTTTATATGGCTGGTGACTATCAAATTTAAAAGTGAATGAGGAAAATACATGACGTTTGTCAGTTGCATTCTGGGTGGACACAACTAGTCGTTCCAATCTTTACCATTATAGATCTCGACTTGATGAACTGAAAACGGATCGGAACATCATTTTCAGTTTTGTTTAGGCCCTACTAATTAAATCATGTGTATTCAAAGCACATATTAATTTACTCTTAACCCAAAGACACAGTTTACATCATTATACAAAATATAATTAGTCGGAGCTGCGACTTTGCTGAATCGTGAAGTCAAAAAATGTGAGTAAAAAAGAGAAGTCTTTTGTGAAGGTTAGAAGCATTGGCAAAAAGGTTGGCCATGTCAGAGGGGTTGGGTATAGGCAAAAGGTTGGCCATGTCAGAGGGGTTGTGTATAGGCAAAAGGTTGGCCATGTCAGAGGGGTTGTGTATAGGCAAAAGGTTGACCATGTCAGAGGGGTTGTGTATAGGCAAAAGGTTGGCCATGTCAGAGGGGTTGGGTATTGGCAAAAGGTTGGCCATGTCAGAGGGGTTGTGTATAGGCAAAAGGTTGACCATGTCAGAGGGGTTGTGTATAGGCAAAAGGTTGACCATGTCAGAGGGGTTGGGTATTGGCAAAAGGTTGGCCATGTCAGAGGGGTTGTGTATAGGCAAAAGGTTGGCCATGTCAGAGGGGTTGTGTATAGGCAAAAGGTTGACCATGTCAGAGGGGTTGTGTATAGGCAAAAGGTTGGCCATGTCAGAGGGGTTGGGTATTGGCAAAAGGTTGGCCATGTCAGAGGGGTTGTGTATAGGCAAAAGATTGACCATGTCAGAGGGGTTGTGTATAGGCAAAAGGTTGACCATGTCAGAGGGGTTGTGTATAGGCAAAAGGTTGGCCATGTCAGAGGGGTTGGGTATTGGCAAAAGGTTGGCCATGTCAGAGGGGTTGTGTATAGGCAAAAGGTTGGCCATGTCAGAGGGGTTGTGTATAGGCAAAAGGTTGGCCATGTCAGAGGGGTTGTGTATAGGCAAAAGGTTGACCATGTCAGAGGGGTTGTGTATAGGCAAAAGGTTGACCATGTCAGAGGGGTTGGGTATTGGCAAAAGGTTGGCCATGTCAGAGGGGTTGTGTATAGGCAAAAGGTTGACCATGTCAGAGGGGTTGTGTATAGGCAAAAGGTTGGCCATGTCAGAGGGGTTGGGTATTGGCAAAAGATTGACCATGTCAGAGGGGTTGTGTATAGGCAAAAGGTTGACTATGTCAGAGCGGTTGTGTATAGGCAAAAGGTTGACCATGTCAGAGGGGTTGTGTATAGGCCAAAGGTTGACCATGTCAGAGGGGTTGGGTATATACTCATAGGCCTACGTGTTTAAATGGTTCACGTGGATAATAGTTCCCTCCACCCCTTCATTAGATGATTCTGATTATGTTTTTGAAAAATATTTCTTTTTCTGTTGTTTTGTTCTGGTTCTTGCAAACCTTATGTTTAAAACATTAGTTCCAACACATGGGCCTCGTTTTCACTCGAAGTGCTAACGTGCCACTTATTGGAATACGGTTCTAATCGGCGCCTTCGACATAGAGGTCACGGAGGTCACGTTCTAACGCCTTATTATTATAATATAGGCCTATAGATTTGTTGCGAATCTCTTTCGGTTTAAAAGTGGGTATTGTGACACATTGGTTGGGGAACCACTGTCAGTGCTGGTCTATGCAAGACTGGAAGCTGTCACTCCTGGTTATGTCATCCCTCCACAAGCCAGGGAGGGGGAACTGTCGCGTGCATCTCTGGTCACAGAATCTCCTTTCGATGTGACAGCGTACGTCAAAAAACTGGCTCTTTATCTGCCGCCCATGTTACAGGATAGTAAGCTTGCTGCATGTGGCTAGTTTTAGATTTGTCACCACACGAGTTGACGCTAGTCAACACACACGCACGTCACGTCTTTGCTGAAGTATTTAGACAGCGTGTCACCTTGAAGTCTTCTTTTTGTTTTGTTTTGTCAGTTGCACATTTCAAATCTAGTCCTGAAAAGAAGCACAAGAGCCAACAGAACGAAAGAGATCTAGATCTAAATACATTCCAGAAGCGTGTTACTAGTGATAAGTGCTTTGTTTCAAAGTCTTCTGTTGAGCGTGTCTAGTCTTCACATTGGATATTATTTTAACACAACTTTTTGAGGATATATATATTTTCATTACCTGTGTGCCTCCATGACTGTATGGTTGATTATCTAGACCACTGGTTCTCAACATGTGTATATGTAAAGGATTGCTAATAGACTACGTTTGTGTGTATCTCGCATTCGAATCACTACAGACAAATTTGGCTTATGGTGAACTGTGTTTGGGATCTATGTGGGTTAAAGTTTTTCTCGCAGTCCACGAAGAAAGACGTGGTCCACAGCTTGAGAAGCACTGGTGTACACTACATTGAAATTACGTTTTCATTAGTCACGTGGTCATGTTATTCAATTAATGCGCTTTTGTAATATATGTAGGTTTATGTGTCTTATTTTGTGTTAGGGAGTGTTCCGATTGTGGCTCTTTGTTAAGGTAAATACTTTATTAAACAGCTGGTTATAAGACTATTATCTCTCTCTCTCTCTCTCTCTCTCTCTTTATATATATATATATATATATATATATATATATATATATATATATATATATATATATATATATATATATATATATATACAGTGTTTTTTGTGACGTTTCGCACCGGTACGGCGTACCGGCACCTTTTTCAATGTGGGGAAAAATATTACTTTTCTTGTATTTTAACGTTTATTTTTTTTTTTTAATACAAAAAAGTAATTAGTTGGGGAAAAGTAAAGGCAGTTGGTCGTTGTGCTGGCACATGACACCCTTGTTAACCGTAGGCCACAGAAACAGATGACCTTGACATCATCTGCCCTATTGCAGCCCTATAGACCACAAAGTCTAAAAAGGGAACTTTACAACATTTTACAAAAAAAAATAAAAAAAATCTAATATATAAAGTAGAAAGTAAGGCGTATGTATGTATATAATAAATGAAAAACTGTCATGGAATCCACATATTGATGAAACTATAAAAAAAAAAAATCAAACAAAGCATTAGGATTTATTAAAAGAAATTTTTATAAATCAAATAAGAACATAAAACTAAAATGTTTTTAACCTTGGTTAGGCCAATAATAGAATATGCATCCTCCGTTTGGGACCCCTTAACTCAAGAAAACATTAAGAAACTGGAACAGACACAAAATAGAGCAGTGAGATTCATAACAAATGAATATTCACATTTGACTAGAGTAACACCTTTAGTAAAATCACTAAATTTAGAAAGCCTTCAGGACAGAAGACTCAAAAGTAAAGTAGCAATTATACATAAAACACTGAACCATAATCTTCAAATACAAAAACAAAATTTAATAAAATACTCAGAAAGACACAAAGATAAAGGCACATTCTTCGTCCCATATGCTAGGACAAATTTGTACAAATACTCCTTCTTTCTAGTTATATTAGAGCATGGAATGGGTTGCCTGAGCTAGCCAGGAAAACCAGTGACTTGGCCGAATTTAAGTCATTGGTTAATATGCATGACTAAATGCATGACGCGTAGGACGTAATTATCTTCTTTTTTGAAGTAACGTCTGTATTATATAAGATAAGATAAGGCCTATGTATGTATGTCCCCGTATAGAAATCAAAATAGTTTGACCGATCTTGATAAAACTTGGCAGAAATGTTCCTTGGGTACTAACTTAGACCGTAGTGTATGTATTGTAGCCCTAAAACAAACTTAAGACCCTCAAAAAAAAAGTTGACCGACTCTATTAAAGCTATATTATATGGATCTAGGCTTTGTTTACAATGTTGACATGAGAAAAGATCGAAAGGATTTAGATCTAGATCTAATTTTAATAACTACACTTTGCACATATAGTTTTTTACTTTGACACATGAAAATACAAAATATAGTCTATTGATTTCATTATTTAATAAAATTAGGGTTCAAATTTGTCTTTCAAAAGCATTTTTACATAAATTCGTTCCATATATCTGCGAGTTCAGAACGTCCTGACTTACTTATAATCCCATTCATTTATATATATATATATATATATTGGCCTATATATACACATACTTGCATACTTTTCAGTTTTATGACATTGGGGGGTCTAATAGGATGAGAAGGAGGGAGAGGTACTGTAATCGATTTCTATGATCAAAGACTTAGGCCTACTTGAGTGCAGGATCGCGTTGCTCAAATACAAACTATTTCGTGGACAAGGACATACCATGACTATTGATACGAATGATAGTATTCGTCCCCTAAAAAAAATAACTCCCGTGTCCAAATGTATATAGAAGTCACTTAATGAATTTAGTGAACTAGCTCTACAATTTGGCGTTATCATATACTCACTAGTCAGGTTTAGTTTCACCAACAGCTCACTTGATTTGTAGACTTGAATAAAGTTAGTTTTTCTTGTCCTCTGTGTTAAAATACCTAGATCTAGGTGTCAGACACAGAAGGTAATGATTGAAAACAACAGCGTATCATTTTTCTCACTAGTGACATGAGAATGTTAGTGAGATTTTTTATAGAATAAAGATGTAACATAAGGCCTCGAGACTTTTTACTATACATGAAGATGCGATTTTTATGTCCAGTAAGTGACTAAGCGATGCAATGTCTAATAATAAGTCTTGTCTTCGTCGTACTCGAGTCCGAAGATTAGTGAGGAATGCAGTATTTCCCGTGGCTGCGCAGCCCCATCTGTGACCTACATATTTTGCCACATCCAGGGCAAGCATAACCATTGTCCGCAGGTGGTCGATTTAGATTTTCTTTTCGCCGTCTGCGTTTGTCCTCGGCAGAGGATTTTCTTTTGGTCTCAAATGTATCCCGCGGCCTTTGTGAGTGACCTCCAGCTGACTCGTTCTGAGGCCACATGCAACCAGGTGCTCTCTATTATGTCAGCTAAGGCAAGTTGGCGCCTAAGCTGGTCTTTGAAGCGTTTCCGTGGGGCGCCTCTGTAACGTCGACCACCTTTTAGCTCACCAAAAAAAAAGACTGTCTTTGGCATACGTTCGTTTCCCATACGGGATACGTGCCCTGCCCAGCGTAACTGTCGGACCATAAGAAGTGCCTCTACAGTACTCTACACTGTCCATACCTGCGTTCGCAAGGACATCACTGCTTGTAGTGCGGTCTTGTCTAATAGGGAAATAGAAAATACCCGCCATGTTGTTGTATTCGTCCCTGTAGTAGCCCTGAAAACTCCCGTATTCATACGTATATAGTAGAAAAATTCGCCTCATTATTTCAATGCAATAAACTCATTTAATGGACATTCTGAAAGATTTACTGTAATATGCCTACTTATCCTTGCTAACCATCACATTCTAAAAGATTTACTTTATTACAAATCCTTGCTATATATCCTTGCGCGCGTGCGTGTGTGTGTAATTTTTGTGAGCTTGGTTTACATCGCTTGGAGATGTTTAAAACGTGTTGAAATGTTTACCTGACCCGCTAAAAACTTGTGTGTTTATGAAACATCCCCACACACATGCACACACCCCTGATGTGGAAAAAAATGTTTAAAGTGCATGACCATGTAACCGTAACATTTGGCTTCAAGTCAAATCCTTGGACATAGAACATAGGTTAGGGGGGTAGTTGTTTTGGGCATAGAACATAGTCTAGGGAGGTAGTTGTTTTGGACATAGAACATAGGTTAGGGAGGTAGTTGTTTTGGGCATAGAACATAGGTTAGGGAGGTAGTTGTTTTGGGCATAGACCTTAGTATAGAGAAGTAGTTGTTTTGGGCATAGACCTTAGTATAGAGAAGTAGTTGTTTTGGACATAGACCTTAGTATAGAGAAGTAGTTGTTTTTGACAATAGACCTTAGTATAGAGAAGTAGTTGTTTTGGACATAGACCTTAGTATAGAGAAGTAGTTGTTTTGGGCATAGACCTTAGTATAGAGAAGTAGTTGTTTTTGACAATAGACCATAGTATAGAGAAGTAGTTGTTTTGGGCATAGACCTTAGTATAGAGAAGTAGTTGTTTTAGACATAGACCTTAGTATAGAGAAGTAGTTGTTTTGGACATAGACCTTAGTATAGAGAAGTAGTTGTTTTGGACATAGACCTTAGTCTAGGGAAGTAGTTGTTTTTTGGAGAAGGAGGTAGAAAATCCAATGTTCCAGAGATCATCTCCTTGATGAGTTTCTTGTGAAGACTTGGATTTGCTTTTCTACTGGTTCTACTTATTTTGATATATATTGTCAACAGATGTGCTTCTTTAATAAGTTTACTTACTATTATTTATCCTTGGGTAAATTAAATTTGGACACATCGCTGGATAAAAATCGTGCATGCCTAGCCTTCATTTCTTTGTGAATATCAAATAATTTAAATTGGATGCTATCAGCGTTGGGTATCAAATGAACTGAAAATAGCACAAATCCTTTCAGTTACAGAAGTAGTCATAGAAGCAAAGATGGCTGGGTCATTTTTGATAGATGTACTAACCAAGACTTTGAGATGGATGCTACATAAGATAAAGAGCAGAAGGAAGAAGGCCCTAATTTAACATCTGGCTAGATTGTTAGCTAGAGAAAAGGCACTCACTTTAGTAGGAACCTCGTGTTTCATATTTTTACAAAGCTTATATCAACTCACTCTGTCTGTCTGTCTGTCTGTTTGTCTGGTAAAAAGTGTGAACATGTTTTTTCTCCCATTTTCATTCTAGGATCAAGTTAAAACTCTGCACAATTATTCATCTTATTATTCATATTATTAACCTGACAAGACATGAATCAATCAAACAAATTACACAATTAGTGAAATAATCATTGATGATTTATTATTTTGTTTTTTGTTTCAAAATAAGGGGATTAAATGCTACTTAATGAGAGATGTGGAGTATATATTTCTTTATATATATATATATATATGTATGGATTTAGTCCCCTTATTACGTTTTGACGTTTTTTCTTCCACTTTTTGGATCAAGCTGAAATTTTTGCATAATTATTCATAGTCGATAACAATACACAAATCAATCCAAAAATTAACCAATTAATCAATCATTTAGTACTAATTAATTAATGAAAGGGGAATATATCCCTAATTTTCAGATAAATGGGAGTACTTAGTAGTTCCTTCCCTTTGATAATGTTTGTTTAAAAAAAAGTTTTCTTTTTTCTATTGCTTGTTATAATTATATTTTTCAGATCTATCAAAATGGCTACAGGGATACCTAGTTATAAAGTCATCCTCCATGGGGAATATGGTGTTGGAAAAAGTTCCATTTTCAGACGTTTTATGAACAACTCCTTCACAGAGGCCACAGGCAAAGCTTCCACCATTGGGTTGGATCAATGCACCAGAACTATAAATCTGCCATCTCAGACTGTTAAAGTTAGCTACAGTTCATTTGATTTTACTCCTATAATACTTATATCTAAAAAAAACAACATTTTTTTACTAAATTAGTTGTGAGAACCAATGCATAAAATTCTATCTAAGTACTGCATTTTATTGTTAGAGTAATTGATGTGAACAAAGAGAAAAGGTCAGCATTGTGAAATTATTTATTGAAGCTTTCAATGGTGAATATAAACATCTAATAATCTTGTTTATTTAGTTAATAGAATGCTATTTTGTCAATAAGGTGTTTTTTTCAACTCTTAAAGTGCTGAGTTGTTTTACAGTGAGTGCATAAACAATGGCATTACAATTCTGATGTTAGAGGCTGAGGGTTAATATATAAAATAGTGTTGATTGGCAAATTAAGTCAAAAAAAACAAAAACGGATTAGAGCAGTTGGTTTGATGTTTAGAAGTCAGTTGGATGACAGCAAAAATTGTTATGCAAATTACTTTTACAATCACAGTTTAAACCATTTGCTTTTAAGTGCTTTGTAAAAATATTGGCTGTAAAATGGAACTAAGTTCTTCTATGTGGTTAAGAATTAAAAGATATTTTTGTGACTCACAAACCTATAATTTTATTTTGAAATTGACATCTTCAATTCTTCTGCATTAGTTTTGAACCCAAATTACAATTTAAAGATGTAAGACCATCTTATTTTATAGAGAAAGATTTATCAGGTCTGTACTGTAAAGGAATAAATATTTTCATACATATAACTTTTTTTAAAAATAAAGTTTTGCTAATTGTTTGTTTGTCCAGCTCTCTGCTAAAAAAAGTGTTTTACATGTTTCTCTAGCTCTCTTTAGAAATTTTTTTTTGCTTTAAATATTTTATAATTATTATTTATTTTTTGTTTCAGTTGACACTTTGGGACACTGGTGGTATGGAGCGGATGTCTTTTATTGGATCCAGTTATTACCGTGGCGCTCATGCAGCGCTCTTGTGTTACAGTGTGAACAACAAAGACACATTCTCCATTCTGTCTCAGTACATTTTGGACGTCGTTATGAATGCAGAAGGTGCCAAAATATTTCTCTGTGGCAACATGACTGACCAGGTGTCTTCTGAAGGGAGTGCAAATGTGGTTACAGATGCTGACCTGGAGCAGTTCATGTCCCAGTGCCAGGATGTGTTGTCTGGGGTGTACAGAGTGTCATGTAAAGACTGTATAGGACTGGAGGACATGTTTTACGACATGGCGAAGGTGTTGCACCAAAGTTCTGTGTCCAGGATGACTTTAAGAAGGGACATGATTAGGCCGGGTGACACTCCTGAGAGGGAGGTTGTCAGTGATAAAAGACGATGTTGCTGACATCTTCAGACTTAACCATGTGTTGTGTTTTATGCTATTCTTTAGATCTGGGTCACATTGACTTAAAACTTGCAACTTTACTTCACTGTGGACATACTACCACAAGTGTTTATTATATTCCTTTTTTGTTATTTCACAAGGGAAACAATTTAGAAATAGTAAAGGCATACTATTTCTTGTATGAAAATAAGAAGGGAGCAATGTGTGTAATATGTTCAACTGCATGCAGTTAATCCCATTTTAAACTGAATTTTATTTTTTTACATATTTTTATTTGAAATAAACAGAAATAGTGTTATCTGAGAGGCTGTTGTGCAAGGGGAAACATAAACTGTTTTCCTAAATATTATTTCTGTAGTTTTGTTTGAGTTAAAAAGTTAAAAAATTGTTTTATGTAAATCATTTGTAATAAATGTTTGCTTTTAGCTTTAGATATGCTATAACACATATGTACGGTATTATGTTATGACTGCTGATAGATCATCATAATTTTTTATTTATGTTATTTTTCAATTTTCTTTTGACTATTCCTAACTTAATCTAGGAAATAAAAAATTCATATTTTCTTTTGCTAATAATATTTTCACTCATACTGTAGATCTTTTATTAAAATCGGAATTGTTCCCGCACCTTTAAAAAAAAGTTCCCTTTCAGACCTTGTGATCTATAGGGCAGATGATGTTAAGGTCATCTGTTATTTTTGGCCAAAAGTTAACGAGCACCTTTAACATATGGCTGTTTCAGTCTGTGATATGCCTTCACATGATTGCTGAAATATAAAAAAACAACAACCACATTTTGAATTAACAATATATATCTAACTGTGACAGTGTGTCTTGACAAACCTGTTTCCATCATAACATCTAGCCATCTTTTGCCACAATTTTTTTACCTCGTAATAAATGTATCCTTAACCTAATGGAGTCTATTTTTATAATATTATCAACCTACTATAGCGTCTTGATATGTAAACAAATCAGAACTTTTGCTCTTTTCCTTGTAAGGTGTAGATTAAGTTTAAAGAAATTGATTTGTTGATTGTTGATTCAAAAATCTTACTTAGCGTCCCTGTTGTTTTGTGTTAATGCCTGGAACTTGAATTATAACTTAAACAAGAATTGTGTATCACTTTCTAATAACTTACTAAACTCCCTCTCTTTTCATTGTGTATAGCTTCAGTGAAGTCATGTTACTAAATATAACATGAACACATTCTTTATAAAGTAGCTACCATTTTGTTTAAGTAATGTATGTTCTTTTTATGATCAAATATGGAACTGCATTTATATCTCTAAGGGACATTATCTCCCTTTTCATGCCATTTAAAATGTTTTTTTTCCCCATGTGCAGTGGTAGTCTCCAGAAAAAAAATTTGCTGTCTTTTGTTGCTTCCATATGTGCCAAGTATTTGAATTTGTATTGTACATAAAATACTTTGTCATTTTAGCCTGATTGTAGTTTTTCATTAAAATAGGGTTAGTCAATTATTGTACTGTCATAATACTAGCTCAAGGGATGGCACTGAAATTTTTGATAACTTTTTTGTTTCCTTTTAGTCTGTACTCCAGCTCACTAAAAGCTGCTGCTGCATCATTTACATAGTAGCAATATGAACAAAAAAAATAACTTTAATAGATTTAAATATTTTCTATTACTGAAATGCAATTTTTAAATAAACATATTTTGAATTACAGGTTTATGTTACCTCTTCTTTTACCCTCACCATAGCTTTTAACATCTTTTAACATGTTGTGGGACCTGCTTTGAATAAATTATAAATAATAATAATAAATAATGATTTACTTTTATAGAAAATTTTTAAGCTTTAAAACTAAAGCGCAGAAAAGGATAGTGAACCCTAATGATATTTAACTCTTTCTCTCCTAATTGATGATACCATCATTTATTTGACGTCATTAAATTAAATTGATGTTTCATTTCATAAACTTTACTTTGTGTTATATAAAAAGAGTATGCTTCCTCTTTAATTCTATAGCAAATAAAACATTTTCTGATAACAAAGAAAAAGTTATTGAAGCGTAATCATAACATGGTATTGAAATAGTAATGAGCAAAATGAAGAATTCCGTCTGAATGTGGACAAATAATTACAGAGAGAAAGAGTTAATACCAGCGGAGGTAAAAAAAAATTGATAGCCTCAGTGTAACTGCTTTCGTAATCCAAACTTGATCTAAGAACCACAGAACCTTTCCTACAATCTTATGGATTAATATTCTTCACCATTCTAGTACATATCAAAAGTAGTGTTGACTCATTTTAGGAGGAAACAAAGACAATTTTTCCTCACGTTTTTTAAAATCTGTTTTGACATGTATTTGAATCCTTAATGGATGCTCTGATGTTTGAAAGATGCAGCAAAATAAAGAGAATTGTAGATAAACATATTTTATTTCAAGATAAAAGTGGCTTAGTAAACATTTTAAAACTTTACAGGAATTGCTTGAGCAGTTGGAAATTTTCAAATTTTTTGGTCACATGTTGGTATCACTGATTATGTAAAATATAAAATGAAACATTCTTTCTTTTGAATTGGACATTTTTTTGGGTAGGAAGAAATATAGATGAGCTTAGATTCTCATTAGTGCCTCTTGATATAGTTCTTAAACATGAAACTAAATGCAAGTTAATAACTTTATTATCCTATGAGTTCTGTCATTTATGCAAATGTTAAATTGGTTTAGTTTTTGAAATACATTTTTAGAGTTGTCATCATATTTTGTACTTGTTTATTTTTATTAATGCAGCATTTGGACCAATGAATGAGTATTGTTCATTGAATTATAGTGTAAAGAGGAAAAAAAAAAGATATTATTTTGTCATCTCTAAGTCTGTATTTTTTTTTTCACGTCAGATTTTGTGTGTCTTTATGTTTGTTTTCTTATAATTGCTTATGTTTCTTTGCAAATGAAGAATATATATATATATATCTTATTGCTAATTAACTGTAGATGTCTGATAATTTCCTTTAGAAAAGATACCAACAACAAAGCTAGACAGTCCTTAAAGTCTAGTTAGATCAGAGTTAGTCAGTCCGTCTGTGTTGTCTTCTGCTGTAGTTTTAAATTCAGCTAGTCCCCCCTCCTTTACCTCCCTTGGTCTATCCAATTATTGTCCTCCCAAATCAGTTCCAAAAGTACACTTCTCAACAGTTTTATTTTCTCCTTTTTTTTTCAAAAATATACCTTTTTCCTTCATGTTTTTTTTTTTTGGCGGGCTTTTTAAACATTTAGAAATTATTTACGACCATACGACCAAAATACTTAGGTGTTATAATAAAGGAACTTAGATGGAATCCCCATATTGATGAAACTATTAAAAAATCAACTAAATTAATTAAACAAACAAATTTATTAATTACAAGAAATTTCTGTAAATCAAATAAGAACATAAAACTAAAATGTTATTTAACATTGGTTAGGCCAATAATAGAATATGCATCCTCTGTTTGGGACCCCTCAACTCAAGAAACCATTAAGAAACTGGAACAGACACAAAATAGAGCAGTGAGATTCATAACAAACGAATATTCACAACAAATGAATATTCACATTTGACTAGAGTAACACCTTTAGTAAAACCACTAAATTTAGAAAGTTCAGGAGAGCAGACTCAAAGGTAAAGTAGCAATTATACATAAAAACACTGAGCCATAATCTTCAAATAAAAAAACAGAATCTATTGAAATACTCAGAAAGACACAAAGATAAAGTCACATTCCTCGTTCCATATGCTAGGACAAATTTGTACAAATACCTCTTCTTCCCTAGTGCTATTAGAGCATGGAATGGGTTGCCTGAGCCAGCCAGAAAAACCAGTGCCTTGGCAGAATTTAGGTCATTGGTTAACATGAATGACGCTAGGACGTATAATCATCTTCTTTTTTTGAAGTAACGTCTGTATTTAATAAGATGATATTAGGTGTGTATCACCATGCACTTTATCTGCGTCTTAACAATGTTTGTAATGTATAAGATGATATAATGACTCGTGCATTTTGTTGCCAGGCTCTAGGTATAACTTTGTATATTCCCTCTCTCCCTCTTCTCTACATCTAATTCTAATATGGGTGCTTATATTCGTTCAGTTACTTTCCTGCTCTTGTTTTATTATATGTAGGAGCTTCTGTTTCTCTATTATATTTTATCTTTCTCATTATTTTCACTTCACCCCCCCCCCCCGTCTCTCTCTCTCTCTCTCATAAATTTGTTTTCCTGGTGCCTCACTCACGTCCATTCCTTATATAAATCTTTTTTTTTTCTACTAAAACACAACTTTCTTTCTTGCTAGCTACTTTGTCATAATGGGTTTCTTAATAACATAAAAGTATTTGACATTAGGCCAGTAATGATTTCTGATTGGCTATCAATCTGGTTAGGGTTATCAAGTTAAGCAAGAAGTCGAGATCTGGTTCGACAGGTAAGTAAAAAAAAACAACAACTGAGCAGTAACAAGATTATAGCCCCTCTCTTTTTTTTTTCTCCAGCTTTACGAAGCTATTACAAAATTCGTTAATGTGGAAGAAAGGAGTTGATGTAGCAACATTTATCTGAAACTAGTTTGGTACTGTGATATTATTGGCATGTGTTATAGGCCTACATGAGTGTCCAGTATTTTGTATGTTCAATGTACACAGCGGACAGAGAAAATATAAAGCATTTAAAAACAAAATAACACGCATTTCGTATTTTTAAAGCTCCCCCCCCCCTAAGACTACTTATTTTCAATATGCGGTCTATATAAAAACCATGATAAAAACCAATCCTAATAGCATTAATGAGATAATATAGACCTAGAGTAATTTTTCGAGAGAGACAGAGAGAGAATGGGCTAAGTAATGGTACCTTGTAACACTGTCAAAAAACAACCACAACTAATCCTAATAGCATTGAAAAGATGAATCGAGATCAATTGTCATTTCTCTACATTCAAAAGTGTTCAAATAAACTATTACAATTAATAAAACCTAATTGATATATCTTTATTTTTTTTTTTAGAGAACAAAATACCAAGAGAATGGTAGAAATGGGAAAGAGGATTTTTACGAAGGACAAAATTTGTGTTGTTGGCGTTGGTGGATTTGGAGGGAGGGATAAGCAAAACTCTGCAAAAGTGCTACTAAAATTAACGGGCTCAAAATGTGAGAGCCAATATATATGTCGGGGGTGCATTATTCTATAAATCAAATAAGAACATAAAACTAAAATGTTATTTAACTTTGGTTAGGCCAATAATAGAATATGCATCCACCGTGTGGGACCCCTCAACTCAAGAAAACATTAAGAAACTGGAACAAACACAAAATAGAGCAGTGAGATTCATAACAAACGAATATTCACATTTGACTAGGGTAACACCATTAGTAAAATCACTAAATTTAGAAAGCCTTCAAGACAGAAGACTCAAAAGTAAAGTAGCAATTATACATAAAACACTGAACCATAATCTTCAAATACAAAAACAAAATTTAATAAAATACTCTGAAAGACACAAAAATAAAGGCACATTCCTCGTCCCATATGCTAGGACAAATTTGTACAAATACTCCTTCTTCCCTAGTGCTATTAGAGCATGGAATGGGTTGCCTGAGCTAGCCAGAAAAACCAGTGACTTGGCAGAATTTAAGTCATTGGTTAATATGCATGACTAAATGCATGACGCGTAGGACGTAATCATCTTCTTTTTTGAAGTAACGTCTGTATTATATAAGATAAGATAAAATGAGGCTTTTCTTTCCAAATCAAATCAAAAGTCTATATGGGAGAAATTACGATGCGCAAGTAAAATAAAATGGGGGAGAGAGAGAGAGAGCGGGCCGTGAAATATTATTGTGACAGTTACACTAATTCACGGGCTAAAGATGTTAGTTTGATCGTTAAAATGAGGTCCGTTTATAAAGAAAAAAAAAGGTGTTCCGGCCATAATAAGCAATGAAATGCCTGGGACAAATCAACGGGCGCAGCCGGTGCGTAATGCTAGTTATTTATATTTTAGCAAATTTCTATATTATGTCGACTACCCTCCAGTGGTATATTGGTTGATTTGGTAAGGTGGGAAGCGATTGCCCATAACAATTAAATGTGCAGACGGGACAAAAGGTCTATGATAATGAGTGCAAGGTCAAGGTGCGTGAGTTAGATGAGGTCACAAAAAAGGCGGGAAAAGTAAAGGTGAACGTGAAGATTGCATGGAAGGAATGTTCCAGGGATTTTTGGGGAGATTGTTTAAGGAGGTATAGTTTTTCTTTTTTGGTAATAGTGAGAGCTTCGATAGTAGGATCTAGTTACTTTTTACGGCGCGACTATACAAAATCTGCTAACATACGGAATAACTTGTTGGCAAGGCAACGCTTCATCTAAACTGTTGCAACGTCTAGAAAACATCATAAAAAGGGCATCAAAAATTACACTCACAACATTACCATATTTAAAGGAACTTTTTGAACAGAAGTGTCTAAGAAAAATCGAAAAAAATATTGGAAGACAACGGCCACCCGCTCCATCAGAACTACGTCAGGTCGTCGCGAATTTAAGTGGGCGACTGCTGTCAATCAAAACAAGAACAGAGCGATACAAAAACTCGTTCGTACCTCACTCGGTCAGACTATATCACCGCCACTCGTTGATCAGGGAACATGAAAAGCACCAAGATGCCTGTGTGTAATCGCTGAATGAACTCTTTATGTTCTGTCTGTTGTATTATGTGTATTTTTTTCTGTTGTGTTGTCTTCTATGAGAAAAAAGTCCTTGTAATCACAACAAATTTCCGTAAGGATCAATAAAGCAGTATTAGTCTTAGTCTTAGTTAAGGATCAATAAAGCAGTATTAGTCTTAGTCTTAGTTGAGAAACAAAGTTGTTTAGTTTTATTTGATCCTCACTGATATTATAGTATCCTCAGTATCCTGTATCTGAACTGTATTTACTGTATCTATATTTATTGTTCAAGTTCAAGTTTAAATGAATTAAACTCAAGAAAATTATATCTACACTATTTCATTTTATTGTATTTTAGTAGTGTTTGACTTGTACCAAAGGCACGTCCAAATCCGCATGTCATATGATTTGGAGAATTTACTGGTATAACATAAGTTATTCAAATAACATCGTGGTACCCCTCCGATCCACAAGTCAGTCCTCGAACCAATTGTCAGGTGAACGAATTGTTGGTCAACTATTTGTCGTGTTCCCATACCTGCATGAGCGCTTTCTTACTTTTCACAAAGGCGATTACAATGCACAAACGCACTCTGACGTCTGCGGTTCACTATATCCCTCCTAGAAAAACGTTAAAATACTTTGTTGTTGTTTTTTTTTTTTAAACAATACCTCCATTATGCAACTTATAGAGCTATTGTTTTTCTCTTAAAATTAATGAATGTTAGATTAAAAACAATAGAACACTGTGTTACACCCCTTTTTTTCCCTTCTCCCCGAGAAAGAACCATAGTTAAGAGAATGTATAGATCTAGTACACTATAACATTCCAATGATAAGCATTTATATATTGTCTTTGTGTAGACTTAGAAGACGATGCACAGAAATAAACCTTGCATTCGGAAATTCCCGAAAGCGATATAGTCCTTTCAAAACCGATGTTGGATCACATTCTCTAGCTTAATTTCAATTTATTAATTTTTTTTTACTTGAGAAATGATAATTAAGCCAAACTTAAGGTTTCCCCCTTGTGGTCAACGAGCTAGAAATTGTTTTCTCAGCGATATACATCAACTGTTAAGTTTCTAGAAAAATCGTTAGAGACGTTTTTTTTTTAGATCAGCGTCCAGCCAGGTTTCTCCGCCCTCCAAGAAGTTCTGACTTGAATAGAGGTATGGAATTAGATGTCGATCTAGATAGGTCAAATAAAGTTTACATAAAATAAGGTCACGAGCCGTTACTAAAGTGTGAGTGACAATCGAAGCACAAGTAGCCGCAAGTATGTCTTTATTTGTCGTATTCGTTGTAAGATATCTTCATCTTTAAGTGAAACCTCTTGTAGTAGGCCTGAAATGGTCAGCAGACGACATCAACAGAACGATGGTTTTAAACGCTCTGGGGAAATTAGACCGCAAAACGGGTAGATTTGGTTTGGCGGATATGTCTACATATTAAAATGTCTAATTTATAAGAACCTTTTAATAATGTTTTACTTGATCCATATTCAAATATGAATTTATAGGTCCTAATGCGTGGGAAGCGTGGTCGAGAGGCTAAGTACGCTATGCTTGAACTTGGCTACCTATGAAGGAGAGCAGAGTTGTGTTTACTGAGCACCTATAGTATAAAGGCAGCACGGAAAAACCTCCCAGATACCCACTCGTCCACAAATGAGATTGGACCATAGCGCTCTGAGCTGCTGAGCATGGTATAAGTATGAAAGTAGCGCTATATAAAAGCTATAATTATTAGAATTATTATGCGTCATATAACTAAGTTACAAATATAGCAATTTTTTGTCCCTAAAAAAACAACAACTTCAAACTCCCGCTTCGTCAGCAAAATGCGCGCCGTCTCTACGTGTTGAGAAAAGCTGATTTAGATGCAGTCTTCCACCCAACAGATTCGGTAAACATATATAGGCCTACCAGTGTGTTTGTGTGTGTGTGTGGGGGGGGGGCAAGAAATATATAGGCCTAACATTGGTTAAATATAATAATTAGTAGGCTACATGTATGTATAATTATGTTAAGACAATAATTGTGTACACAAATTGTGTAAATTCTGTAAAAAAAAAAAAATTCGCCCCCCCCCCTCTAAAAGGGATGGGGTGCATGGCGATAGCCCCTATCGTATCCCCATACCCCGGGTCAGCCAGTAGTCCTCTGACAAGCCTTAGATTAGAGCCCACTGGACAAAAAAGACACAGAGGAAGACCAAGATTGAATGGCGACGCAGTGTTCGACGTCCTCGAAGAAGCTGAGAGGACAGGAAAGAGCTGGGAAGACTAGCAAGAGAGTGACGTGTTTTTGCAGAGGACCAATGTTTCATATAGAACACAAACGATAGATGGTGATGGGGGAATTATAATCCTGCCATACAATTCAGTATTGAGACATCGTACTTATCTGATTATCATGACACACAATTAATAAACTAGAGCTTATAGTCTAGGAGCAATAAGCTATATAGCCTCGCATCCTCTATTCGTGCCATTTATGATCTACGCCACTGAATCGTCATCATTTAGCTCAAAAATCACTGGACTGTCTGAAAATCCTAGATATGTAATTTTAAATTTGGATCAATTAAACAGTTTCATGCTTTAAAAACAAAACAAAACAAAAAACAACCCTTTAAGTTCTATTAATAAAATGGGGGATTTCCAAAGTTCTTTTTATTAGACCAGGAGAAGCCTCTATTTCTATCTAATAATATATAGTATAGACATTTACAGTAGGCCTACTACCACCTAGATCAAGATCTACAGATTTTTCAGATCTAGATTTAGATCTAAATAAACGTAATGTAACACTTAGATTTAGAATCTAGATCTGGATCCATTTATACCCATACTTGATATTTTAGAAAAGGTAAAAACCGTAAAGGCTAATAAACCTGATACTAGTTATACTTATAATAGTAGGCATATCCTAATATTATATATTTTATAGTCTGTTGGTCAACAAATTATTCAATTTAGTCTTAGATATAGATCTATGATATACTATAGGGTCCATTATAGTGCCTATTAATATAATTATTTAATAATTATTGAGCACTCGAATAAGTATATATATATAACTGCATAGAGTATAATATATGCAATGAAACACTGTGAAATGATTCAAATACAATACAATTTTACACAGATTTAGTTGGCGTAGGCCTATATTATTCGTAATTTTAATAAATATATACAAAATGATACAGTAATATATAGCTAGGCCTACATCAAACATACAATATAAGGCTTTTCTTAAGAGTCTGAATATAATAATTACATTATTATTGCGTGACGCAACTATAGTCACAATATACAAGAACAAAGGGGATCGGAGTGACTGCAACAATTACAGGGGTATCTCTCTCCTCAGTATAGTGGGCAAGATCTTTGCTAGAGTGGCACTATCCAGGCTGCAAGTGATAGCTTCTAGAGTCTACCCAGAGTCTCAGTGTGGATTCAGAAGTGGTAGATCCACTGTAGACATGATATCTTCTCTACGACTACTGCAGGAGAAATTCAGAGAGAGAGACAGACCCCTTTACATCGTTTTTGTTGATCTGACTAAAGCTTTTGACATGGTCAGCAGAAGTGGCCTTTTCAAACTCTTGAGGATAATAGGTTGCCCTCCCAAACTACTGCAGTTCATTGAGTGTTTTCACGAGGAAACTAAATGCACTGTCAAATTCAATGGAGCCCAATCAGCACCTTTTGAGGTTTGCAGTGGTGTCAAGCAGGGATGTGTGCTCGCACCTACTCTGTTTGGCATATTCTTCTCCTGTCTACTGCATACAACGACATAAACGAAGGTGTGTTTCTCCATACAAGATCCTCTGGAAAACTATTTAATGTTTCAAGGCTGCGGGCAAAAACCAAGGTTAGGAAGCTACTCGTCAGGGAACTCCTGTATGCTGATGATGCAGCTATTGTGGCTGATTCTGATATTCAGCTACAGTGCCTGGTTGACAAATTATCTGCTGCTTGCCAGAAGTTCGGCTTAAACATCAGTCAAAGCAAGACTAAGATACTTGTCCAAAACACAAACACTGCACCTCAAGTAAGCATTAATGGCCAACCACTAGAAATTGTTGATCACTTTTGTTACCTTGGCTCCATCATATCCAACAACACTCTACTGGATAAAGACATAAACAACAGGATAGCCAAGGCAATGGCCACCATGTCACGGCTGCAGAAAAGAGTCTGGGACAACATATTGCTGACTAACAGTACTAAAGCCCTAGTCTACCGGACCTGTGTGTTGAGCACCTTGCTGTACGGAAGTGAAACATGGTCAACCTACTCATGGCAGGAAAAAAAGCTGAATGTTTTCCACCTCCGATGCCTAAGGCGGATCTTTAAAATAAGGTGGCAAGATAAGATAACCAATGAGGAAGTGCTACAAAGAGCAGGGTGCCAGGACATCCGCTCTGTTATCAGCAGCAGACGCCTTGGCTGGCTTGGCCACGTTCGTAGAATGCCAGAAGGTCGACTTCCACAGGACATCCTGTATGGCGATCTGATAGAAGGCAGGAGAGCCGCTGGTCGCCCACTTTTACGTTATACGGATGTATGCAAACGCGACATGAAGCTCTTCAAAATCGACACTGGCAACTGGGAAGAGGTGGCACTGGACAGATCCTCATGGAGAGAGAGCATAAAGGAAGGGTCAAAGATTGCAGATGCCATACACAACAGAAGCAGAAAGAAGGGTGAAAATGCAACGGCGTCTGGTGATTATATATGCCCAACCTGCGATCGCAGCTGTGTATCAAGGATTGGCCTCTTTAGTCACACAAGAAGTTGCAAAGGGAAAAGATCGTCTCTCGAGACGTAAAATGCCACAGAGATTATTGGATATACTGTGGCATTTTATGTCTCGAGAGACAATCTTTAAAATTTCCCTTTGCAACTTCTTTATACTAGTGATGCCCAAAATATGCTGGCAAGATCCGACCAATGACATGGTTCCATCCAGCCCACCAAAAAATCATCACAAAGTGTAGAAAAATGTATCTTTACCTACGTGTCTTTACCTACGTTAGGGCTCTCTTATTTCTCTGATGATTTGGTACATCATGATTTTTAACATTTTTGTGTTTATGAAATGGGACTCTGAATGGAGAATCAACCAGGAAAAGAGAACTGATTTTTACTTTTTTTGTGACACATGATAATAAGCCAAAATATTTGTTTTGTAAAGAAAGTGTAGCTGTTTTTAAAAAAAAAAACATTACATAAACGGCATTATAAAACAAATATGACAGCATTCTTGTTTTGAGCCGCAAATACAAGATTGTTAAATTATGCCTAGTGATTGGAGAAATGATGCCATTTTAATGTTTGCCAAAAAGTGAAAAGAAAATATACAATTTTGCTCACATTTTAATTATTAGAGAAATGAAGCTATTTTTTGACGCGTAAATATATATAAACTCTATAGCCATATTACAAAGTCTTTACATGATAAAAAAGAGAGGAATTGCTGATGATGTATTTCTGTGAATACATATATATATAAATAGGCATTGAAACCTATCTCAATGATTGAAACAAGATCACATGACCACATCCTTATTCTGGCTAGTATATATATATATGTATTAACAAACACAAAACAATACTTCATGCAAATTTTTAAGTTCAATATTTGTGATAAATGCATTGCAGTTTCTTATTTAGTTATCCAGAGTGTATTTGTATTAGGGGTATCTTGTGATATGCCTATCATCCATCAGAGTGACACCATGAAGTGTCCAGGCCTGCTCTAGCACATCTAGTACAACTACCAAAAGGTAGATAATTTGTTGTAGAGGTTTTTTGGTTTTGTTATACAAGTTTTTGACATTCCTTCAGATATAAGGATTATTGAGTCCTAGTCCAAACCTGATACAGGATGACAGGAGATGGAATTAACAAGGTTGTAACTCAGGGACCATTGTCATGACAGTGTGAAGCAGACACCACATAACCAGACAGCCATTTCTTAATTTAAGGCTATTGAGTTTTTGGGCCTGTTGATATAGCATTCAGGTTTATTGGTACTTATTCACAATATCTAATGTTTATCTTCTACAACATACATCAAGAAGAGAAAATATAAACAGAATGAGAAACACCCTTAATAAAAAAAAATTAAAAAATAAAATGCTCAGATTATAGAGCAATAGCCCTACTCAATGTAACCGATAAAATACTATTAATTGCTATAATATTTCAATTTTATACCAGTGTGTATTTGACCAAATAAATAAACAACTAATCCAAATTTTACTATTAGATGCCTATTGGAAAAATTTATGAATAGATCATCCCAGTACACCAACTAGACCTATATGTGGATTAGGCCTACATAATAACATGAGAGATCAGAAGAAAATATCATTATTATTTAAACTTTAAAATCAATGCATATAACATAGAAAAAAATAGCAACAAAAGATATTTTCTCCTTAGACAACACAGAGATATGGTACTATGTTATGTTTAGTTTGTAACATGAGATTTTGAGACCCAAAGAAAAGCCCTTGTTCAAAAGAGAAGCACAGAAGATGAAAGTAAACTTAAATAGACCGCCAGCGGACAACAGCTTTGTCTGCTCGAGATGCTGGAAAATATGCAGGTCACAACTGGGTTTGCATTGTCTTGTGAAACCCTTCATTCATTTGTAATCTTATTATTATTAACATTGCAACACTAAAAGAGAGGCAAGGAAGATGAACGAAAACTTAAATAGACCGCCAGCGGACAACAGCTTTGTCTGCTCGAGATGCTGGAAAATATGCAGGTCACAACTGGGTTTGCATTGTCTTGTGAAACCCTTCATTCATTTGTAATCTTATTATTATTAACATTGCAACACTAAAAGAGAGGCAAGGAAGATGAACGAAAACTTAAATAGACCGCCAGCGGACAACAGCTTTGTCTGCTCGAGATGTGGGAAAATATGCAGGTCACAACTGGGTTTGCATTGTCATGTGAAACCCTGCATTCATTTGTAATCTTCTTATTATTAACATTAGATTTTAGAGTAATTAGAAACACACATGAATACCCAAGGAACAAATACAAATCATTTACTTGTGCTTAAGGACTAAAATCATCGAGCTCTATACATAAAAGTCAGCATTAATGCTCGGAGGTTGTGGTTTATAATTTAGGGTAACAGAGTTGTATTTCTTTAGCACATTATAGCCTCATAGAATTTTTTACCCACTCTTACATAGGGGCTTAAGTTGTGTTTAAAGTATAAAACAAACAACTTTTTATTATGTATGTTGAGTTTTTAGTTATATGATTTTTATTTGTTTTCCAGCAGTGGTAACTATTAATAATGTCTAAGATAACGCATTTTTCGGATTCTGATGAGTATGATGAGGCTATTAAAACTAGCACTATGACAAGTCGTCCCAATCAGCCACAAGTCATTGCATGTAATATTTTAAATACTTTTTTCATTCTATATTAATTAGAGCTGTTTGAAAACAATTCTTTAATTTACATTAGCAATATTATATTTTATTATTTTTTGTCAAGTTTTTCATTTAAAATCTTGTTCATACAGGACTTTTTGCAGCAATATATTAAGTAAACTCTTTCATGAATAGAAATATTTTTATTTTCAGCTCAAACAAGGATGACTAAAGTCAATATCCAGAATGCTCAGAATGTTGTACATCGAGGTGTATTAAATGTAACAGTGGATTCCAGCGGTCGAACTAAGAAAACAGTAGTAAAGCCTAAACAACCTATAACTAGTAAGTGATTTTATAAAATTATTTAGTAGTTCCTAATCCATTCACTTAAGTCAAAGGATACACATTTGAGACTCATTGAAGGGTCTTTTACGACATGCTCAGATGACTAATAGACAACTTAAGTAGACCCCGCACTAACAACTGCTTTGTCTGCATTGGATGTGGCAAAATATGCAGGTCACAGCTGGGTTTATGTGGTCATTTGAAATACTGCACTAATCCTTAATCTTTGGAACTGAAGACAATGCCTATTTATATATATATATATATGTATTAGGGGTGCACCGGATAGTATTTTTTGATATCCGACCGGAGCCGGATATGATCGGATAGTAAAATTTGATATTCGGCCGGGGCCGGAGCCGAATACCTAAGTGTCTTGCAAATAGCTTACATTGCTGAACATTTTACGAAACTGTTCAATAACATACCTATATTTGTTGGTATTATTTTGTTTACTTTTATTTATGTTTATGTTAGTTAATAGTTGAAATCTGAAGCGTGTAGGTCATATATTTATTAATCCATTTGCGGCAAACGATATTTTATTAACAGCAGGAACATCTATTATACCTACTCATAGCCTGAGCCTTAAATGTTGCGAAGCATAGATTTAATTGTAGTCTGTAGGTCTATTATTATATCTATGTTTAGATCTACTGTTATATAGATCTAAGAGAATTAGGAAAACCAACTATAGAAAAAAAAATCACCTACACCCGCCTTACCAAAAAGAAAACCATAAATAGACTTTGTCTTTGACTGATTGTAACAACCTGGTCAGATAGACGTATGGAGTCATAGTGTAGTGTGTATAGATGATTGTGTTGACCTTCACACGTTTTTTTTTCCCTTGGGCATAAGCAATAGTGTGCAGGCAAAAAAAAACAACACATTGGCATGGTCAGTCAAGCATATAGATAAATTATATCTGTATCTTGGTTACAGGGGTCCAGTGTTTCTTAACATTCCAGCATATTTTTTCTTTTTTTGCTAGATCTAATTGTGGTGCTTTAGATCAATTTATTTTCTGCGATGTTAAATTTTACTGTAAGGTTTTCCTTTATATATTAAGTCAATAGAATTAAACGATGAAATTAGTTTTCTTTCTAAAGGCTTTAATACAAGGGAAAGAAATACATACACGCACACATTTGTTTTATTTTATTGTGCAACGAACGTGTGTTCAGCGCCCTAAATGACATTTCTCTCCAAGTAAACAAACTTAGTCTCATCATCTAGTCACCTCTAGACAGTGTCAATATTTCTCAACAATCTGCGTTAATCCATTCTGGCTTAAGAATGGTCAATGTCTATCAATACATTGTCATGGATTAAACAAATAAGAAGTTGGGGGTGTTGAGTCTCTTGAGCCCTCCCTTTAAAGATACCCCTGGTCAGTGTCTGTTTGGCTTGTAGTCCAGCCTCCTAATTGAGACTTAAAGTAAACAAACTTATTGTCCCGGCCAATAGTATAAAAGGTGTGGCTTGTGGTCCAGACCATTGATTGACAACCTATCACATAATAAACAAACTCATACCAGATTAACCTTATAGAGATTTGGCTTGTAGTCCCGCCACTAATAAAAATTCTTCTCCAAGTAAACAAACTCAGTTCCCTCATAAGATGTGACTTCTAGACAGTGTCAAAACGTTGACATCTGGCTTAATGTGGTCAGCTGCCTATCTGTGAACTCAATGTTATGGACTAAATAAACAAAAGGAGGTGGGGGTTGCTCATCTCTACCTCTGGAGATATACCCGCACATCTAGACAGATTATTAGCGTTACATAGTTAATGAATATTACATGTTTACTAGACCACTTAAAGGTCAAGACAAGCTTTTAAAATGTGCCAGACATCACTGCTACGTATGTTATGCGAATTTATAATGTAAAGTCTTATTTCTATTTAGATTAACACGCCTTGTCTTTGTACTAAAAAATATTTGGTGCATAGTCATATTTTATTGTTTTAAAAACAAATTCTCTTATTTGAAACAAAAATGTTAATGTATTTCAGAACTGACATTATTGAATCATGTCCACTTTATGAGTATTGGTATATTTTTATTAACATGGAGAATTAGTTTAAACTTCTTGTTGGACATCGTTTATAAGCGTCGACTACCTTTATATTGTTTGCCTTTCGCCTGTGTTGTTTAGATATTTAAGTGTTACCTCCGTTTGGTGTATCAGGAAAAGACTTAGCGCGGAGGCGCATAACAATATTAATAGAAATACAGGTGTAGCTTTTACTATCCGGTAGTGATATCCAACCGGAGCCGGATAGTGAAAAAGTGCTGAATATTTGGCAGAAGCCGGAGTGACTATCTGGTGCACCCCTAATATGTATTCACCGAAATACATCAGCAATTATAAACCCTGTTCACCCTTTACATATTTACAAGTGAATTTTTCTCCATTGATTTTCTCATTTTGGCTTCCTAAACTGTTTCACCCTCTATCTGTCTAGTGAGTCACATTCTCTAAAAACTCAGGAAACTAAAGGCTTACATTCTTTTTGTTTTAATGTTTGTTTGTATAACATGTTTTGGATGTTCCTTCAGAATTTAAGATTATCTTAAACCAGACAACCAGGCAGCCATGTTTGATAAATTTCAGACTTTCCTTCAGAAAAGAAGATTATCATGTCCTAGTCTAAAACACTTTCCAGATGGCATTGAATAGAAGCAGGCAGGATTTGAGCCCATGATCTTTACGAAAACAGTCAGAAGCTTTTAAAAAAAATAAAGTTCCCCTTTCAGACATTGCGATCTATGGGGCAGATGATGTTAAGCTCATCTGTTTCTTTGGCAAACAGTTAATGAGCAGAGTGTCATGTGGCCAGCACACTCACTAACTGCCTTTACTTTCCCCAGTAAAGTCAGGTACCCATCTGAGATGGGTGTACTCAGGGTTGCCCTAAAATTCCAGAATTTCAAAACCCGTCTTCACCGAAATTAGAACTCAGGACCCCAGGTTTGGAAACCAAGCGCTTAACCACTCAGCCCCACCCCCCCAAGCTTATACCAGGCATGTTCATTTTTCTTTTTCCTAAAAAATAAAATATTTTTGGAGTACTTTAGTACCTGTACCTAAGATACTTTTTGACAGATGACACTTGTATATATGTTTTTAAAGATTTCCCTTGTATATGTGCAGCATGACCATTTGTTTTATTTTTAAAACTAGCATCTCAAGAAAGGCCAAGTCAAAATCAATTAATGGATATAAAAGATAGAGTTGGTCCAGACTGGAAAGATATGGGTCGACGCCTTGAATTTGATGATGCTGTTTTAGAACAGATGAAACTAGATAATCACCCAAATAACCATGATGAACTTATTTATCAAATCTTGCGTAAGTGGATTCAGCGAGAAAATGAAAAAGCAACTAGAGAAAAGCTAGCTAAAGTGTTTATTAAGTTAGAAAGAGGTGATTTGGCTGATATTTTAGCTACAGATGATTAAGCTACTGTACTAGAGTAAGATTTTTGGATATGAATGAAAACATAATTTTTAAAATATTAATACAGATACAATTTTGTTATTTTTAATGGGTGATTTGTAAAATTTTATGCAAATTGTTTTATATAAATGTAAATGAATTTAATGAAAATAAAATGTTTTTGTTTTCTTTTTTTCTTGAACTTGTTGAATACTGGTATATATTATTGTAATAATTAACTTTAACATCTTTATATTTAAATGTACTTTGAAGTAAATTCAACAATTTGAGTGTTTTTTTCCCAGTCTTAGTAAATTGTAATGTTTGTAAAATTTATTTTTGAACATTGCAAATTTTCTAACAGTGAAAAAAATAAAAATATATATTTAACGATTCTCATTATTCAGGCTCCCTGCAAACGACACCACAAACTCAAAGAACTTGACAACTCAGGTCTCTAAAATAATGTAAAACTTTAATGTCTAATTAATCACAGCCAATACTGTAAAATTGGCAACATAACATTGACTGTACAAAAACTTTGTTGCAACTCTGTAATGCTGTATCAGACTCCACTGGCTCTCTGCCTCTTCCAGGACTTGCACTCGATTCTCTGTTCTGGACTGACTTCACTCTGGACTGGTTCTTGACTCTATCTTAGACTCATACTTGTGAAATTGCTAGATAACTGTTAAGTCATTTGACTGTCACACCTTATATAGTGTTACGTTTCTCTCTTCTAATCAGGCCTTCTGTAAACACTGCTAAACACAACACAATACATCAACACACCAAGAACTTGACAACAAGAGCTCCACAATATCGGGTACTTTAATAATGAGTGAATAAGACTAATAAGTAGATAACAGCCAATACTAGACAATTGGCATCAAACACAACTAAAATGTCGCTCTGTACATCACCGTACAAAACTCTACTGTCTCTCTTTCTGGACTTGTACATCAACACCTAAGGACTCAACTAGGATCGACTTCATGGCCGACTAACAGTCCCGGTCTCGACGCTCTCCGGTCTTGAAATCCGCTTTCCTACACACTGTCTCTCGTACACGCAGACTTTCGATCACATGACCATAACATTGGTCATATTTGCGTGTAATCGTAGTACTGTCCCTTGTCCATGGCCCCGCTGACCTGAGTGATTCACGTGTGTGTCAGCTGAGCCTATAGTTAACCCTTTTGCGCCGCCAATAGGGTCATAACATTAGGATCTTCTAGAACCTGACGGAACATCACTCTAGTTGATCACATGACCGCATCTGACGTACTATTCATAACACAGATCCTTCCCCAACCATCATGTTGTCATTCATCATGGCTGACTGTCGCACCTCATCACGCTTGACCAACCGCTTGTCTAGCGCTAGCCTGGGGCAACTTATGTCGGCTCACTACACACACACTACTACCCCTATCCCCACCTTTAACAGAGTTATAACAATATATATATTCTATTATCTTAAAAGTATCTACTAAGTAATAGCTGAAGCAGTATGCTAGTGTAAAGAAATTATTGACAGTTAAAGATTCAAACTGGAAATCCAGATAATTTGAATTTGCATTAGTCGACGTTCACTTAAAAAAGTAAAAAGTTCCCCCTTAAGTACCTTGTGATCTATAAAACAGATGATGTAAAGGTCATCTGTTTCTGTTACTAAGTAATAGCTGAAGCAGTATGCTAGTGTAAAGAAATTATTGACAGTTAAAGATTCAAACTGGAAATCCAGATAATTTGAATTTGCATTAGTCGACGTTCACTTAAAAAAGTAAAAAGTTCCCCCTTAAGTACCTTGTGATCTATAAAACAGATGATGTAAAGGTCATCTGTTTCTGTTAGCGAGTGTGTCATGAAGCCAGCAAAATGACCAACCACCTTTACTTTTACCCCAATTTACGTAATTAGAGCTGGATGGACTCAGAGGCACCCTAAAGATCCCAAAATTAAAAATCCCAGACTTCAACAGAATTTGAACCTGGTACCCCTTGGTTTATAAGCTGAGCGCTGTACAACTCAGCCTCCCGATGTTGGCATAATTTGAATTAACTTCATTTTTTTCCCTTTGTCCTTTTTGAAAAATAATGGTAAATTTACCCATAAAACATTGTTGATTTCTATTTGCTGAACTCCTTTTTCATCTATCCATTACAATCCAGATGTCAATCTTTCAACATGCTTCCATTGTTCAATTATTGCATGTTACATATTTTGACTTATCTTTATCTTATCTTATATAATACAGACGTTACTTCAAAAAAGAAGATGATTACGTCCTATGCGTCATGCATTTAGTCATGCATATTAACCAATGACTTAAATTCTGCCAAGTCACTGGTTTTTCTGGCAAGCTCAGGCAACCCATTCCATGCTCTAATAGCACTAGGGAAGAAGAAGTATTTGTACAAATTTGTCCTAGCATATGGGACGAGGAATGTGCCTTTATTTTTGTCTTTCAGAGTATTTTATTAAATTTTGTTTTTGTATTTGAAGATTATGGTTCAGTGTTTTATGTATAATTGCTACTTTACTTTTGAGTCTTCTGTCTTGAAGGCTTTCTAAATTTAGTGATTTTACTAATGGTGTTACCCTAGTCAAATGTGAATATTCGTTTGTTATGAATCTCACTGCTCTATTTTGTGTCTGTTCCAGTTTCTTAATGTTTTCTTGAGTTGAGGGGTCACACACGGTGGATGCATATTCTATTATTGGCCTAACCAAGGTTAAATAACATTTTAGTTTTATGTTCTTATTTGATTTATAGAAATTTCTTTTAATAAACCCTAATGCTTTGTTGGATTTTTTTATAGTTTCATCAATATGTGGATTCCATGACAGTTTTTCATTTATTATAAGACCTAGGTATTTTGCGTTTTTAGTCTGTGTTACTGGTTTGCCATGAATAAGATAAGTGGAATTAATTTGTTTTAGTTTTTTTGTTACTCTTAACAACTGACATTTTTCTGGGTGGAAAGACATGCTCCAATTTGATCCCATTTCTGTAATTCATCTAATTCTCTTTGTAAAATATCTGTGTCTTGTTTTTATTGTTCTATATATTATGCAATCGTCTGCAAATAATCTGACTTTTGTTCCTGAACTAATGCAATTTGGTAAATCATTTATGTAAATTAAAAATAGTAGTGGACCCAAGACTGTTCCTTGAGGTACACCTGAGTTTACTGTTATTGGTGTTGATTTAGAGCCATTTATTATTACAGTTTGTTCTCTCCCTATCAGAAAATCTTTAATCCACTGATGCAGTGGACCGTTAATGCCGAAATATTTTAATTTTTTAAGCAAACTATGGTGGTGAACTTTGTCAAAAGCCTTGGAAAAATCTAGTAAGATAGCATCTATTTGTTCACTATTATCTAAACCTTTTGAAAAATCATCAATAAGTCCTATTAGTTGTGTTTCACATGATCTATATTTCCTAAAGCCATGTTGGTATGGGGTGTGGACATTATGTTTGTCTAAGTGGTTTATGATGTTGCTACATATTATGTGTTCTAGTATTTTACATGTGATGCTGGTAAGTGATACTGGTCTGTAGTTTCCTGGATCAGATTTTTCTCCTTTTTTAAATAGGGGGGTGACATTAGCTTCTTTCCAGTCCTTTGGTACTCTGCCTTGGTTAAGCGATGCCTGAAAGAGTATTTTGAACACTGGGGCTAGCTCATTGCTTAGTTCTTTGAGTAATCTAGCTGGAATACCATCAGGTCCAGACGCTTTATTTGGTTTGGTGTTGGCTAATAGTTTTTTAATTCCATTTTCTTGCACTACTAAATCTTCTATGTTGTCTACTTGGTTCAAATTAAGAAATATGTCTTTGTCTCTTGGGGCTGAGAATGCTGATGCAAAGTATTTGTTTAGGATGTTTGCTTTAGTTTCATTATCATTATGTATTATGTTATGTTTATCTTTTAATGGCGCTATGCCTGTTGTTTCCATTTTCTTAGACTTAATGTATGACCATAGGTTTTTGTTGTTATCTTTAGATATTACACTGTTTATGTATTCACTCTGCAGCTGTCTGCTTACTTTTTGGGTTAGGTGTTTAATTTTTATATACTTTTTGTAAACCCTTTCTGCCTTGGTTTCTTTAAATTTTCTATATAGGTTTTCCTTCTGTTTACAAAGCTTCTTTAGTCTATTATTAAACCAGCATTTATTTATTTTGTTTGATGTGTATTTAGTTGGTATATGATTTTCTATAATGCTTTTAAGATGGTTTTTAATGAAATTCCAGAGGTCATCGACTGGTTGGTTAATGTTTTTTCTAATAAGAATGTTTGTTGAAAGTTTAATGCAGCTTGGTGTAGTTGTGTTAGGTTACATTTATTCCAGAGTAAGATTTTTCTTTTGGGTTTTGTATTGGCTACTGCTTTTATCTGACTGTGTATTTTTATGATCTCATGGTCTGATAGACCAGGGATAATATCATAATCAACTACTAATCCAGGTCTGTTGGTTATGAAGAGATCTAATGTGTTGTTTAATCTAGTTGGCTTTTTAATGATTTGATCTAAACTTAGGTTGTGTAAAGTTTCTATGAAAAGCTTATTTATGTCCTTAAGGTTTTGGTGTTTATCTATGGTTAGTGTTTTCCAATTTATATCAGGTAGGTTGAAGTCACCCATAATCCAAAAAACTGCATTTTTATTTGTCTCTTTAAGTGTAGTAATCTGATTACATAGTTCCTGCATGTATTCTAAACTAGAATTCGGTGGTCTGTAAATGCTGCCTATTATAAGGGATGTTGAGGTGGTATTAATTTTACAAAATGTAGATTCTATGTTTTTTGAGTTAGGTAAGGTAATTTCTTCTGCTATAAGAGTGTTTTTTATTGCTAAAAGAACTCCTCCATGATTATCAGCCCTATCTTTTCTAAAAATTTCATAATTACTATTGAAAATTTCTGCATTATAAATTTCAGGATGTAGCCAAGTTTCTGTTCCTGCAATTATGTCTGGTTTCTCACATTCTAATAAAATTTCTAAGTCTGCTGTTTTGTTCCTAATGCTTTGAAAATTTATTACTAAGGTTTTAAGGTATTTTGGTATTACTTCTTTAGTAGGTTTGTTTAGTGAGGCTGTTGTATTAATTTTAGTAGATTTAGGTTTAACAGGAGTGGATCTGGCTAGTGGTTGGTGAGTTGGTTTTGGGATGGTGTTTAGGATGTTGTATGGGTTAGAAGTGTCCGCACCAAAGGAATCAAACAGTCCTGATGTAAACTGAGGTAACCCACACGGTACACAGTGCCATGATGCATCTTTGTTGCCTAAGGCATAATACACAGGTGTATTCATATGGAGACATGATGCATGGTACCATTCATCGCAGGTGTCACATTGAATGGCTTTCTGTTTCATGGTGCATACTTTTTTGCAGATGTTGCATCTATCTTTAGATCTAGGCCCTGGATTTGACTCTACATCTCCTGCTATTAATATTAACAGTGAAAGGTATTTATTTCTACTGTGTCTGATTGAGAACTTCCATTTGTGATGGGTAATCTTCTTTAATGTTATGGATGTGTATGTTAGGTTATTTTTGAAGTTGCATTGATCTAAAGTGTGATAATTGATTATGACTGTTGTTTCCTTTTTAAGTTTAGTGTTGACTGAGGTAGATCTAGTTCTGTGTTCAGCTAGTGTGTATTTAGTAATTATTAGGATAAATAGCCAGAGCAATTTCATGATGACTGTTGTTGATTTTAGTTTTAAAAGGTCTAGTCTAAATCTAGTTTAAGGTTAAAAATGCCTAAGATGGCCTAAGCTAAGTCTAAGTCTAAAGTGATAGCTAATTTACAATGACAATCAAATGGTTTATTCAAAATATAGACTTAGACCAGATCCAGATCCAATTCTAGATCTAGATCTAATTCCAGATCAATATATTTCAACATGCCTAGACAGACGTAGTCAGGAACAAAGACAAACCACTCTCTGTCACAGATACCAGACAATATGCACTGTATTGTAGTCACTACCACTTGCTGTATCATTGCTAAGTTCTTAACAAAATGGCCAAAGAAAGCTGTGGCAGAGCAGTACAGTTATACAAGCACACACTTTGTCAAGGACATTGAATAACTGTGAGAAGACATAAAAAATGGAATACCTCACATTTGGGGGCATTATTGACAAGGAAGGTTTTTTTTAAACTCTTTTTTTTTAAAATGGAATTCACTCCTAGTTCTCTGAAACTTTAAGTGGATTCAATCATTGTAATAAAAAATCTAATAATTACTGGTAATAATAATTTTTAGTTAGAATTTTCAACTTAAAAAAAACCAGTGAAACAAAAAGTGTAGTAAGATTACATTGTCAAAGTTTACAAGAGACATCATTACTAAAATATCTCAAAACAAAAGTGGGGTGACTGAGTGGTAAAGCGCTTGGCTTCCAAACTGAGAAGTCTCGCGTGTGAATTTCTGTGAAGGCTGGGATTTTGAATTTTTAAGATGCCCCTGAGTTCACCTAACTCAAAAAAATATCAATATAAGATAGGGAAAGTAAAGGTGGTGCTGGCCACATGACACCCTTGGCCATAGAAACAGATGACTTTAACATCAACTGCCCTATAAATTGCAAAGTCTGAAAGGGATACTTTCCATTTTTTTAAATACGAAACCATAAGTTACTGAAACATGACCTGATAAAATGCTCATAATCATAGTAACATAAAGGACAGTATTACTTTTGTTTCATATTCTAGAATAAACTCATCTGGAAAATTTTAAGTGTTGAAGTCACTGATGAACTATTTTTTCCAATTAACAAACTTAGAGGATTTGGCAAAATTATTATTTTTTTTATACAGCGCATATGATACTTTTAAAAGTATAAATTTCCCCACCCCCCAAACTTCTATAAAATTTCTAAAATATTGAATAAAGTTGTTTTTTTTCCCTAGACTTTAAATTCCGTTTCTCTCCAATCTTAATTTGCTAATAAAAGCAGCCCCATCTTCCAAACTAACTTTTTTTTTTAACTTAAAGAGATTTTGAAATTTTTAGATTATCTGAAGCTATAGATAGTCAGCTATCGCAGTTCAAACCACTTCATCACACAAACTTTGTTGGCCTTAAGAAAAAAACAACATTAAGTAAAATAAACATTTATATAATTTTATTTCTCTATCCAATCATTGTTCTTTTTCTACCTCTCATGCGGACTTCCTCTAACTTAGCTATAATCTCTTTACATGATTTAATATTTTTAGTTGCGGCTTGGTACGAGTTCAAAATAGTATTGAACAGTTCTTGACTATTTGGGTGTGAACTTAAAAAAGCTCTTTCTAGCACATAAAGATCAACACCTTTATCTTCAGCTGAAGCTTCAAATGAGCTCAGCCCAAAGTCTATGAGAAACAGTTTCAAGTTGCTGGGGTTTCCTTGCAAAAGCATATTTGATGTGGTCAGATCCCCATGAATGATATTGCTGGCATGCATCTTGCTCAGTGTTTGACCTATGACTTCTGCCAGCCTTAATAAAGATGAGCTGTCACCCTGTGCGGACCTGTCAGTAATGTACTGCTTAGCTGTGATAGCATCCTGAATTTCTTCCATGTAAATGCTGTTATCTTGAAAGTTGACCATGAAAATAGTTGGCGTGAGTATGCCTGGAAAATATGATACCACTATAAGTTAAAATTTATAACAATATTGATTCTAAATTTGTGAAAGTTTTTTAAATTGGGCCTCAGACTCTAGAAACTATAACAATATTAGAGAACTTAGCAAATACCATATGCTAAATTGGAAATTGAGCATCTAAAAACATTAACACCACAGATAGCGAAAAAAAAAGATAGATTTCAAATTAAGGTTCAAAATTACAAATAGGGCTACATAATTAACCAGAGCCACAGGCGTGAAATTTTCTAAGACATGGCAATGTATACAAATAAAGAAATCATTTGTCAAAATCGTACAGAGTTGAAGTCTACAATTCTAATTGTGACCATAGATATCACATAATTATTTTTTCTGTGCATGCAAATAATGTTTGGCACTTTACCCCAAAATAGATTTAGATCTAACAAATCTAGAACTAGAGTGTGATAAATAAGCTGATAGTGTGATTTGGAACAGTTAAAGGATTGTACAGTCAGAATTTCATGCTACTAATTGTACAGTATTTGTTTTTTACTTTGCACAGTTAATAAAATATAGAAATGTAAGTTGTAGCAATATCATAGTTCTCTAGATCTACATGTTATATCATTTTTTATTTATGTTTAAGATCTAGTCCTGATTAAATATGAAGCTAGATTAGTTGATTAGATATGAAGCTAGATTAGTAGATGATAGATATAAAAAAAAATCTATTTTAATTAATTTATAAATACTACATTAGGTAATGAAAGCTTGTGGGCCTGATGGAATAAAAGGAAGAGTCTTAAAAGAATGTGCAGAACAACTGGCTGAAACTTTTCTAAACATTTTTCTACTTGGTTAATCAACCATAGTTATACCGGTATCAAAGTTTGCCAAACCAATGGAAAAGAATAACTATAGACCTGTATCACTTACATCAATTGTACCACTAATTGATTTATAAGAAAAACGTTTTAATGAATAACATGTCTTAAAAGTTAGACCTGTTGCAGTTTGCATATGGTACCAAAGGGGAAAAGGTGTAGTTAATGACAATATATTTTTAAATTCTATTTACAAACACATACTCAACCAACACTTATGCAGAATTGTTTTTTTTATTGATTTTTCATCTGCTTTCAATACAATACTAATTCATAAATAGGGCATATATATATATATATATATTAGTCCATGTACAATATTATGGGTTTCTGACAAATAGAGCTCTCAGAGGGTTATGGTGAAATGGGGTGCACAAGGGGCTGTGACATAGCCATTGAAGTAAATTTTATGTTCTATAATCTTTGATCGGATCCTTAACAAAGTTCAGAGATGATGCAGCTCTTCTTACCCTGCTCTTAGAGAGTTGGGATATAAATAATTAAAAGAGAAATAAATAACATTTTTCTAATATATATATGTAAAGGCTTGATGAATACCTTCCAGCTAGAAAACTAGTGGATGGTTGGAAATGCAGAAGACTTATCCAGATGCAGTCTTTTATGCATCTTGCCACTAGAGTATCTGTTAAAGCTGGCATCTCGACCAACCGACAAAACATTAAACGTTTTCATCCCCTTCCCCCTTGGTGTCGCCCAACGACCCCAGACATACACTTGAAACTAGTAGACCCTAATGCCACTAAGCTAAGTCGTTCATCTAACAACCTTCAAATTCTAGCACTGGAGACCATTAATGCCTTCAAGCCCAGTGCTATTTTTGCATATACTGATGGGTCGGCATCAATAGATTCTGGAAGAGCAGGCTATGGAGCCTACATCGACTTTCTTGGCTCTTACATAGTCAAAATCTTTGGACCATGTGGTAGTGTTTGCAGTTTTGATGCGGAGACCATGGAAGTCTGTGAAGCATTAAAAGTCATTGACTCTAACTCGGCGAGGGACATTTGAGGGCAACACAGATTGTTGTGGTCACTGACTCAAAATCTGTACTACAGGCTTTGCAAAGCCCGGATCATGGCCCCCCAATATCAACACTGTCATCATGGCTTCACATAACATTTAACAACGCTATGGCACCCCTGTAATTATGCAGTGGGTACCGAGTCACATAGGTGTGACTGGCAACACAATTGCAGACTCTTTGGCCCACCAGGGAGGGCAAATTCCACCCACTGATCAGGCTGTAAGCTTTCATCAAGCCCTGGCTATAATACAAAAACAGAAATGGAAAAGTGGTTTGAGTGCTGGGACAAGTCCCAAAAAGCCAGTGGAGTCTGGGAGCGCATGAGGCGCCCTGACCGCACTTCCCTGTGGTGGAGGCTGTCCAGGCCTGAGCAAGCTATTATAGCACAGTGCAGCAAAGGCCACTGTCCTGTTGGCTCATATTTCTCGCGGCTATGGCCAAATTTTGATTCACTGTGCCCCCGATGCAGAGGAAACCGTGCCTCATATTCTGTTTGACTGCCCCAGACTTGCTGATCTCCATCTCGACAGGTCTGGGAAACCCAAAATTCTCGACCTGTGTGGTGACATTTATGCACTACGCAAGACAGCAGGGTTTCTGTCCAGGGCTTTTGCAAGAGAGGATTTGAGCCTCTCAAGCCCTCACTCTAATGGACTTTGATGATGATGATGAGTGTTTACCCTAGATTCATTACAATATTATTTAATGTTTTTGAAACGTTTTGGTATTGCTTATAGATTACAGAAGTTACTTCAAAAAAGAATATAATTACGTCCTACGCATTTCATGTGTCAATCTGTAAATGATGTCTATGAGTTCATTTAGCTGCTCTGTTTTACAGGCTTCACTGTCTCCGCCACTGCCTTCCACTTACATACACCGTTCACTGTTGCTATGTCCTAACATTCCAACAGAGTTCTCTATCTTGCCACTAACACAGGTAACATTACTTGTCTCAGGAATAATAGTATACATACTCTAACGGGAATGTCCCTTTCCACAGTTTCCTCACAAGACTTCTTCCTGACCAGCCAACCTACACTGCTTCTCACCCGCTGATCACACTGGCAATGATCACTTCTACAACTCAGGCGGTTCTAAACTATCTACTTAGCCAGAATCAACAGTCCACCATCTTGTTCGCCTTTAACAGTGCTCTGGTGCGCACCATATGTTTCAATGTAGGAGCAGCGTGAGCAGAGATATAACAATATATTCATTTCAAAGTTATTATTAAGTTGATATTGTAATGTTAATAGTTTTCAGACTACATACAAATGATACATGTATAAATAAAATACAGTACATAATCCTTCACAAGCATACATCCAATCTCCGATGCATTATTAAACTTGATCTACATATATATTTTATTATATTTTGATATATACACATCTAATAGATCTAATAATATGTCATTTGTGGGCCTGGTTATATTTATATGAATTTAATGAATACATGGCATTGTTAATAGGCAGACCCTATTCCCAACCAGTTGTGAATAGGCTTCAACCCTATTCCCAACCGGATGGATGGGTCAAATAAGGTCAAAACCCTATTCACAGTAAACAGGGTCAAATTAGGTCAAAACCTTATTCCCAGTCGACTGTGTTTAGGTCAAATCCTATTCAGTTAAATGTTTTTTTTTTTTTAAGTGATTGATTTAAAAGAAGATAGAAAATAGCTATAAAATAAAATTGGTTTGATATTGATAAATCTTTACAATTTATTAAACTTCTATTATTTTTTCCCTAATGTAATTAAAGGAACAATGTATACTTTATAGGTTATTTTATTATAGAATTGTTAGGTCATATTGTTGTTAAATCTTTGAGCTGAATATTTGTAATAGCTATAAAATAAATAAAATATATTTATTCACTGTTTTTGTTTTCATTTCATTCCTGGTCACATTATCTCCAATTAAATATATTTTTTGACTTGGCTTTGACTTTAAGCACTCAATTCAACATATTTTTTTATAGGCCTATATACTGCTTCTTGATATTTTTGACATGTGTTTTCAATGTTTTCTCTCCCATCTTCATTATAAAGTTTAGTGCATTGAGGATGGCTATAATAAAAAAGAGGAGCTATCAAAACAAGGCAGAGAAAAAAATATAATTGGGGTGAGGGTGGGTTTAAAGTTTGTTGCAAAGCAATAACATGTGTAGCTGTGAGGAGAAATGTAACCATATGTGTAAACACATAGTAAAATGCTAGGTATATTGTAAAGCTGAGAGTTTTTTCATTTATGTTGATTCTATTCAATGTAGGGAGGGGATATCAAACTTTATTGTTCTCACCAAGGTGAAATAGGGGAGGCAGGTGGGTAGGATATACCTACACAGGATGTTATAATCTAAGGCCAAGTTGTGGCAGAAGTAGTGGATATCTTTGAGAGATAGTACCACAATAAGAATCAATGGATCATGTTCTATACCTATGATCATTATCCAACCAATCTTTGCACCATTTCAATAAATAAATATTTCTCTCTCATTTGATGTCAGTAATATACTTGTATGATTTCTAGGTTTGAAATATTATAAAATAGAAAACATACACATTACTTTGTTAATTTACATTTTTCTATGTCATTTATGTTTTTTTTTATATCAATAAATTATAATTCTTAAAATTTTCTCTTACAGCCCCTCCACCCACCAAAAAAAAAAAGACATGTTCAGTTATAGTAACCATCCTACAAGCAAAAAGGGTTGATATCATCATCTGTGGTTAAGCCTAATAATAGTATCATTCTGTAATAATGAAGAGAATTTAAGACACTTAAAAAATGCATCCCTTAATTCTCCTACATGAATAGCACAACACAATCATATGTATGAAATAATTTATTAAAGCAAGTAGTAGAAGAAATTTTATGTTCAACTATCACTGCTAGAAATATATAACATATAATAATACATAACATTTTCAGTCAGTATACAAGTAGACATGTAAACAATGTAATATGCATCAAATATGCATCAAAATGAATTGATAAATAAAACTGGTAAAATAATAGAAAAAATATGATAAGTAATCTACAAAATTAAAATGCCAGTACAAAATTACATTTAATTGTTACAGCTAAAAATATATTACACATATACATATTACAGCATATACTCAGCTAAACAATATCAAAGTCAATATTTGATATATAAACTTATGTAAGCAATTTAATATGTGTTTGATAAAAAAAAGTGCATTATAACAAATATATGGTGAGTAAATAGCACATTATTGAATGATAGTATTACTGATACAATAGTACATTTAAATATTAAAGGTAGAATTATGTTACACTTTTAATGCTCAAGATAGGTCTTATGAAGTGAAAGTTAAATTAACAAATAGACTTATGTCAAATGTTAATATAAAACACTTCAAACATTTTAATTGCAAAATTTACAAATAAATGAATCTACAGAAATATTACTTGATAAACAGAACTCATGAAACCACCTATCACACACCATACAACCAATCCAGTTCATCAACTTCCCATCTATACAATTCTCTTTTGAAACTCTTCCATTCCACATTCAGCACATTCATCACCATTACGTTTGTTTTCTAAACATTCAACATGGTTATCAACAAAAACATTCACATCATTTGCACTGGAATATTTAACATTACCTACCACTTCTTTTTCAGTACTGCTAACAATTTTAAGTTTTTTTACTAACCGAGCTGTAAGGGAAACATAGTCTTTTTTTCTTTGTGAAGTGTTGTTTATTATTAGGTCTTCCTTTAGTTTTTACTTTTTTCAACATTACATTACTAAATGTATCAGTTGTAACTTTAGATGAGTCAACAATATCACTACCAGACAGATTGTTTTCACTATTATGAACCACAAAGGGTTGAGCACGATTAATTGGAACAAACTCTTCACCAACACACTCACCATTCAAATTAATATTTGTTTCAGCCAAGGCCTCAGACACATTAGTAATAAAAAATTCCTTATTGGCCCTGATATGATAAATAAATGTCTTTAACTGTTCAAGCTTTACTAAAAAATGTTGTTCCCCCATATTCTGATACAGACAGTTTAGTTCATTTGTCAGGTCCTTAACAATTTTAAATCGCCCTTCTGCTGTCTTTGCACTAATGGTTGGATAAATTACATTAGTTGAGATAGATGATATGTCATCAAATTCTTCTTCACTAAATGATTTATCTTGGTAATGGCACCCAGTAGGAAGAAAAACCATTTCTAAAGAAAGTGCATGTCTCAAAGAAAGAATATGTCTGCAAGGCAATAAAAATTTCGTGAAGAAAATACAAGTGCAAGTCCATGCTAACCACATATGAATTGGTATCATTAGAATTACTAGTATTAGAAATAGAAAAAAATGATGTGTCAGTATCATTTTGAACTATGTTGTAGTTACATTTTTTAAATAAAGAAATCTGATGGCCCACTAACTCTGCTCCAAATGGCTAACATATTCTTGTACAAAGTAAGCAAATGTGTGTCTGGTAGTGTAGAATAATGTTTAGTTATTTTGTGAATGTGGTGTTGTGCTGATTTTATTTTAGATAGATCTGAATCAAACAAAAGTAGCTAAGTTACAAATACTGAGAGTGTTGTGTGGCTATCTAGGTGCTTTTTTATCCTTGAATGATAGGATTCTACATGATTTGTAGTTGTGATATGTAGAGATGCAACATCTGTATTTCTACATGCTGCCCACATGTCAGAAATTGACCACCAATTATTTTGAAAGTAGCTTTCAACACTGGGACATGCTGAAATGATGTCAACTTTTAACAACTCAAATGCTTCTTCACTTAATGTATAAGATTGTTCTTTAAATAGATCAAAAATTTTATTGGATAATTCCTTTGAGACATTTGTATTTAAATACTTTTTTACTGCTGTCATTGTGTGAAATGAACATAGGCGAATTAAAGATTGAGGAAAACATTGTTTGATAGCACCTATTTCACTAAAATCTTTATCTCCAAAAATAATTTGAGGCTCCACACACACATCATGTAATACACTCAAACATTCAGACAAAATTTCAACACTCTCATTCCTTACAAAAGCATGCAACACAGGTACACCATTACCATTGGCATCAATACACATAACATTCAACAATGGAAATAAATACTCATTGACTTTATAAGTGCAATCTATTATCAATATGGTTTTGTTGGCTTTAAGTGAACCTATCATTTCCTTGGTCATGTATGCCAAATGGTATCCCAGTGGAAGTAGTGAAAGTCAACGAATCACTCCTGCTCCCTGAACTCTATACTCTCCTCTGCCGCTGTTGGGAAACAGGTCATGTCCCACAGGACATGCGTGACGCAACTATAGTCACAATATACAAGAACAAAGGGGATCGGAGTGACTGCAACAATTACAGGGGTATCTCTCTCCTCAGTATAGTGGGCAAGATCTTTGCTAGAGTGGCACTATCCAGGCTGCAAGTGATAGCTTCTAGAGTCTACCCAGAGTCTCAGTGTGGATTCAGGAGTGGTAGATCCACTGTAGACATGATATCTTCTCTACGACTACTGCAGGAGAAATTCAGAGAGAGAGACAGACCCCTTTACATCGTTTTTGTTGATCTGACTAAAGCTTTTGACATGGTCAGCAGAAGTGGCCTTTTCAAACTCCTGAGGAAAATAGGTTGCCCTCCCAAACTACTGCAGTTCATTGAGTGTTTTCACGAGGAAACTAAATGCACTGTCAAATTCAATGGAGCCCAATCAGCACCTTTTGAGGTTTGCAGTGGTGTCAAGCAGGGATGTGTGCTCGCACCTACTCTGTTTGGCATATTCTTCTCCTGTCTACTGCATTATGCGTACAACGACATAAACGAAGGTGTGTTTCTCCATACAAGATCCTCTGGAAAACTATTTAATGTTTCAAGGCTGCGGGCAAAAACCAAGGTTAGGAAGCTACTCGTCAGGGAACTCCTGTATGCTGATGATGCAGCTATTGTGGCTGATTCTGATATTCAGCTACAGTGCCTGGTTGACAAATTATCTGCTGCTTGCCAGAAGTTCGGCTTAAACATCAGTCAAAGCAAGACTAAGATACTTGTCCAAAACACAAACACTGCACCTCAAGTAAGCATTAATGGCCAACCACTAGAAATTGTTGATCACTTTTGTTACCTTGGCTCCATCATATCCAACAACACTCTACTGGATAAAGACATAAACAACAGGATAGCCAAGGCAATGGCCACCATGTCACGGCTGCAGAAAAGAGTTTGGGACAACATATTGCTGACTAACAGTACTAAAGCCCTAGTCTACCGGACCTGTGTGTTGAGCACCTTGCTGTACGGAAGTGAAACATGGTCAACCTACTCATGGCAGGAAAAAAAGCTGAATGTTTTCCACCTCCGATGCCTAAGGCGGATCTTTAAAATAAGGTGGCAAGATAAGATAACCAATGAGGAAGTGCTACAAAGAGCAGGGTGCCAGGACATCCGCTCTGTTATCAGCAGCAGACGCCTTGGCTGGCTTGGCCACGTTCGTAGAATGCCAGAAGGTCGACTTCCACAGGACATCCTGTATGGCGATCTGATAGAAGGCAGAAGAGCCGCTGGTCGCCCACTTTTACGTTATACGGATGTATGCAAACGCGACATGAAGCTCTTCAAAATCGACACTGGCAACTGGGAAGAGGTGGCACTGGACAGATCCTCACGGAGAGAGAGCATAAAGGAAGGGTCAAAGATTGCAGATGCCATACACAACAGAAGCAGAAAGAAGGGTGAAAATGCAACGGCGCCTGGTGATTATATATGCCCAACCTGCGATCGCAGCTGTGTATCAAGGATTGGCCTCTTTAGTCACACAAGAAGTTGCAAAGGGAAAAGATCGTCTCTCGAGACGTAAATGCCACAGAGTATGCCAAATACAAAAATTCATTTTCTGGTGTCACACCATATTTCACCATTCCACCACCAACCTTTATACTGTTTAGAATTTTCTCTACTCCTTCACTATCAGTGCAGGGGTCTTTCAGTTTTCTCCTGTAGTTTTCCACATCCTTCCCAAGAACACATTTATTCTGTTTCTGCGAGATGATTTGTCGCAATTCTGACTGTGGAATTTTGGTGCCAACCATCAGATCCACAGTTTCATCAGGCTTTACTCTCCTATTTTCAGGATACACAAGTGCAGTCTGAAAATAATAAATTGTATATATATATAGCTATTGGAAATCGATATTGACAGTTGAAAATTCATGAGAGATAATTGTTAGGAGTAAATATGCTTTTTAATAACTTACCAAATGATCTGTGGGGTGATTTTCATGTGACAATATTGCCTTTGTGATGACAAACTGGTAGCCAGTAACATCTGAATGCCTTATCACAGCACGTATCACTGCACCACAATCATGTTTCCATGACCTACAAAAAAAAAATATAATAACAATATTATACATATTTTTTTTTTCATCAATCTACTCTTTTATTATTTTGATTTGAGATATGGGAGAAAGGGGGGAGGGGTGTTTCAATAATACAATTGCACTGAATATTATTATGGAACTGGCTACTGTATCATTAGTATCAACTATTGCATTGTAAACAAAAGTAAATTACCCCTTTCAGACTTTGGGATCTAATAAGGCAGATGTTGTAAAGGGCATCTATTTCTATGGCCGATGGTTAACTAGGGTGGACAGCAATTCACTCAACACTTGGCCACTATACCCCAACTACGCATCTTCTGTAATACCACAATATTTTTTCCATTGTTATGAAATATTGAAATAAATACCTTTGATTCGGCCGGATGCCTTTACTCTATGTTGGTTTTGTGGCTCTGCCTTGTTTGCATACTAATTTTAGCCACTCATACTGTATGGATTCTTTTGCTGGATGTCCATTGATAAGCTAAAAAAATAATAAAATTTAGCACTTATAAATTGTGTGTAGGGAAAATTCATTCTCTTTTTTTAAGTGTAATTAAATTTAACAGCTGCAAACGGAAAAAATATATAACATTTTAAACTTAACTTCTTTGTGTATAAAAAAATTAATAAAAATTTCTTTTAAATAAATGGAGAAAGTTTAAAATAAATCTCTCTATATTTATTTCCAAACAGGACTACGTTATTTTCATTCAAAATTACAAGCTACTTTACATGTAATTATTATTTATTATTTTATCTATATCTTACAGGCATTAGTTTAAAAAAAGAAACAAAAATGTACTACACTAGAAAAGAAATATAAAGCTAAGCTTAAATGAAATAAATAAGAATCTAATGATCTATTATAGTATTATAGTCAATATTGAATATAGTATTATATAGTCATTGTAAAATCAACAACATACCTTTTTAGAACCACTAGTAACAAACAAAACATGCTGTTCCTCTTCATGCTTCTTGATAAATTCCTTGAATTCAGTAAAATTTGTGAATGATTTTCCTTCCATGTTTTTTTTAAAAATAAATGATAGTGAAAGTGACCAGAGGATAATTGATTATATAAAATGCCATGGTCACGTTTACGCTGGCCTTTTATATAGCAACACTTCCGGTCAACAGGGGGGATTGGCAGGAAGTCTATACTGGGGATAGACCGGAAGTCAACTGACTGTGAATATGGTTTTGACCTTATTTGACCCATCCATCCGGTTGGGAATAGGGTTGAAGCCTATTCCCAACTGGTTGGGGATAGGCACTTCGTTGTTAATATGGTAATGCCCAGGCCGATTTTGATACCCACTCAGCCCGTCTACTAGTACTGTATTTGTACACTAGTTACTACTACTACTAAACTAAAGTCTATACTACTATACAGTACTATACTAACTATACCTAGAACTAGACTACCAATATTATTCAATATAAATTAATTATAATTAATAATATTACTAGTCTAATAGTGACTAAGTCTTCTTATTTTTCTTATATAATACAGACGTTACTTCAAAAAAGAAGATGATTACGTCCTACGCGTCATGCATTTAATCATGCATATTAACCAATGACTTAAATTCTGCCAAGTCACTGGTTTTCCTGGCTAGCTCAGGCAACCCATTCCATGCTCTAATAGCACTAGGGAAGAAGGAGTATTTGTACAAATTTGTCCTAGCATATGGGATGAGGAATGTGCCTTTATCTTTGTGTCTTTCAGAGTATTTTATTAAATTTTGTTTTTGTATTTGAAGATTATGGTTCAGTGTTTTATGTATAATTGCTACTTTACTTTTGAGTCTTCTGTCCTGAAGGCTTTCTAAATTTAGTGATTTTACTATAGGTGTTACTCTAGTCAAATGTGAATATTCATTTGTTATGAATCTCACTGCTCTATTTTGTGTCTGTTCCAGTTTCTTTATGTTTTCTTGAGTTGAGGGGTCCCAAATGGAGGATGCATATTCTATTATTGGCCTAACCAAGGTTAAATAACATTTTAGTTTTATGTTCTTATTTGATTTATAGAAACTTCTTTTAATAAATTCTAATGCTTTGTTTGATTTTTTTTATAGTTTCATCAATATGTGGATTCCATGACAGTTTTTCATTTATTATAACACCTAGGTATTTTGCGTTTTTAGTCTGTGTTACTGGTTTGCCAAGAATAAGATAAGTGGAATTAATTTGTTTTAGTTTTTTTTTTGTTACTCATAAGAACTGACATTTTTCTGGGTGGAAAGACATGCTCCAATTTGATTCCCATTTCTGTAATTCATCTAATTCTCTTTGTAAAATTTCTGTGTCTTGTGTTGTTTTTATTGTTCTATATATTATGCAATCGTCTGCAAATAATCTGACTTTTGTTCCTGAAGTAATGCAATTTGGTAAATCATTTATGTAAATTAAAAATAGTAGTGGACCCAAGACTGTTCCTTGAGGTACATCTGAGTTGATTTAGAGCCATTTATTATTACAGTTTGTTCTCTCCCTATCAGAAAATCTTTAATCCACTGATGCAGTGGACCATTAATGCCAAAATATTTTATTTTTTTAAGCAAACTATGGTGGTGAACTTTGTCAAAAGCGTTAGAAAAATCTAGTAAGATAGCATCTATTTGTTCACTATTATCTAAACCTTTAGAAAAATCATCAATTAGTCCTATTAGTTGTGTTTCACATAATCTATATTTCCTAAAGCCATGTTGGTATGGTGTGAGGACATTTTGTTTGTCTAAGTGGTTTATGATGTTGCTACATATTATGTGTTCTAGGATTTTACATGTGATGCTGGTAAGTGATACTGGTCTGTAGTTTCCTGGGTCAGATTTTTCTCCTTTTTTAAATAGGGGGGTGACATTAGCTTCTTTCCAGTCCTTTGGTACTCTGCCCTGGTTAAGTGAAGCCTGAAAGAGTATTTTGAACACGGGCTAGCTCATTGCTTAGTTCTTTGAGTAATCTAGCTAAGTCTAAGTATAGTCATTATAGTGTATGTATAAGTATAGTCTAATTATTATAATTATTACAACTAACCAGCCATTCTACATCTTAAGTTAGCTCGAACTTCTGACTTAATTCTTTGATTAGTGAGCATTGAATCCAAAGTGTGATGCCGATATTGTTTCTGAAATCTCTCCTTTATTATACAGGGCCTTCCATAAAAATCATGCAAGTAAAGTTTAGCTTCAGCACCTTGTTTCAAAAGCTTCCGAGACTCCATTTTAATATATTCAGAAAGGTTACTAATATAGAATCTAGTCTAGATCTAGATTTGACAAATAATTTTAAAAATTCGAAAGTAATTATAGATCTAGATCTAGAATGAATAAATAGTTTATGTTAGCAGACATTTCTATGATTTTATTTCATGAACTTTGCACATACCTATATATTTATCTTACTTGCTAGATCACAGACCTACATACATTTTGAAGATATCACTGACCTATATACATTTTTGATATATAATGATAGATCTAGATACATACTTGACTACATAGGTCTGTGGTTATTTACTTTAGGAAATTACGTCGTATTTTTCATTACGTATTCCCAGAAGAGTATCTCTTATTTCCGGTGTGTAGATAGACCTATCTTACTTAGATCTAGATCTAGAATTTATTTAGAGACTACTAGAGTAGAGATCTAGAAATCTAGATCTGCATTCTACAAAAATACATGTTTACCGTTTAATCAATATAGATCTAGAATTTAGAATCCTTCCCTTAAAAAGAAGTTAATCACATGTAAATTTAGAATTTAGTGTAAGTAATTGTACTAATTGAATGTAGCATTGATGACTATTGTGACTGTATTGACAATGACAGTATTGTTACTTGAAATACTTGTAACTTGTACTTATAAACTCTTTTAGTAACTTTTTGTAGTTCACTCATTGTCAGATTCTTCACTGACTTCAGTCACAAAAACAAAAAGCCACAAGCTTCTCACCTTAATCAATTATAATCATCTTAAGTCTTAATAATTAGATTTAATCTTCTACTAGAGCTAGTAGAGCAGTGTTTCTCAAACTTTTTTGTCTGCCGGCACAGTAAACAAACTACAAAAATTTCACGGTACACCACGAAGAGCAACAGTTGTTTTATAATAAAAAGAAAAAAGATTTAACCTGTTTTTAAGTATAACATTTAATGTGAGGGTGTGCCTGTTTTTGAGAGCAAATGCGATCTAATCGAGGCTCCAAAGTTGACAAACAGACTCGCATTTCATCGTCTATTGTAAGAAGTCTCTCTCTTTTCTTAGACTTGATTTCAGTCAGTGCTGAAAATCCAAACTCACAAAACTATGAAGATGCAAATGGAAGAATTATTTTGATTGCTTTTAAACTGATTGCAGGATATAACTTTGTGATCGAATCCAAAACACATCCAGGCTTTCTCGGCAAAACTTGACTTAAGAACTGCATCGTTTTTAAAATCAATGAGCTGCTCTTCTTCTTCAGTTGTAAGATTTGTAGCTTTATTGCTTCCAAATGGAGAGCTAACCAATCCATACTCATTACTTTCAACTGTTGGAAAGTAATGCTGCAATGCTGACTGCAGGTGTGTCAAAGTGTCCAGAATTTTGGGAGTGATTCCTTTATTTGAAGCACATTCATTGTAAGTAGGAAAGCAGTCGAAGACACCTTTCGAGATCTTACTTTACCACAAAGACAATTTTTCACCAAATGATTTCAGTTTTGAGGATGCAGTGATGATGATTTCCAATGGTCCTTGAAGACTTAAATTCAATGAATTTAATTTGTCAACTAAATCAGAGAGAAATGTCACCTTAACCCACCAGATCTCATCATGAATAGAAAATCCAATCATCTCAGCCTTGAGTTGGACGACACGCTTTAACACTTTTCTGTGTGTGCTTTCTTGCGTTTTGCTAATAACTGAGCAACCTATAACTTGCAATTAATCCCTTTTCTGGCAGCTTTAGGTAGTTCGTAAGTTTCTTAGCTTGTTTATTTTGTTGAGCCATGATGTATTCGAAGTATTCCTTCGGTTGCGCTTTTACAGCTGGATGTTTTGTTTCCAAGTGTCTCTTCAATTTGCTTGGGACAAGCGCCGCATTTGACAGAGTTGCATTGCAGATCAGACAGAAAGGCAATGGAGAATCTTTAGGTCCCGAAGATATGAAACCATATCCGATGTAATCTTTTTTGTACCTTTCATTCTTGCTAACGTATTTCTCCATGGATAACAATGAATAAGGCTTAGTGATAATTTTAAAATAATTTGTTATTATTAGCATACACCTAAACAATTTACATGAAACACATCGCTTATTATTATCGCTAACAATTCAAGAACTGCGGTGCGTCTGCTAAGGTGACCTACATTTGAGTCATTATAATATATGCAGGGGTGCCACTTTTCCGGAATAACCCGGAAATCCGGGTTTTGAAGGGTCCGATTTTCCTCCCTTCGGGTTTGCCTTCTACAATTTTGTTAAAAATCCAAATACAGGGTTTTAGTTGATTTAGATTTTTTCGAAATTTATGATCATTTTCCCCCGTTAATTTTAGTTTGTTAGTTCCGATCGCGTGAGCCGCCATTTTTTAAACAAAATCGACCAGTCTCGCGATTCGCAGAGACTTTCACTTTGCATGCGCACTAAGCTTTATTTACCGATACAGTATTTTTTTTTTTTAAGTGATAAAAAAGTGTAAACATTCAAAATTTATAGAGAATTTCTAGATCTACGGAACGCGCGTCGAATCAGCTAGATTTAGAGTCTAGATCTATTTCTATGATCAATCTAGATCTGATCTAGAGTCAATCTAGACTGTAAAGTCTTGTATTTAGTATAGATATAGTCTAGATCTACTCACGTACCTAGCGGCTAGTCCTAGATCTAGAAATAGAAAGAAAAAAAAATTCATAAGTGAGAAATTATAGATCTATATATTTTTTTTCTTTCCGTGTTTTATATTTTAATATTTGTATAGGTTCCATATAGACATAGAGCCTTAGCCTATGTCTAGAGTATTATAGAAGTAGGATCTAGATTTAGGATATTTGCATCGTTTTTAGATCAGAACTAGAATCAATGATTGAAGAATTAAATTAGTAAGTTTGCGTTCGCCTGAAGACTTGGATGCTAGAAAAAAATAGATCGATTGGTCAGTAGATTTATACAAATAAATTATTATGTACAAGCAGTCCAGCACATTCTAGCCATCTAGGTCTACATTTAAATATTAGAAACTAAATCTAAATGTTCATTTTGGAGTAGATCTGGACGAAATCAATTTTATCTTGTTGCAATAGATTTACAGGTCCATGCATGTACATTAATGGAATCAGTTTTATCAATGTTGATTAAAGTAGGCTGCTTCAAATGAATAATGAGGGAAAAAATGTTAAGAGAGAAACTTCATTTAAAATAACTGTGTTTTTGGGGGGGGGGTGTACAAACATTGTTAATATAAAATTGTACTAAATCCTCTTAACTTGTATTACAAGCTTTATCAATAAATACACACAAACTCTATTTATTATAATGATAGGCTTACTAATTACATATTAAAACATGGGGGGCATATTATGATATAGATCTAGGTAGTAATTTAATACCGCTCTTCTTTTGTAAAATTTTGGTGCTTAAATTGTATATACGGTACGTTTCAAGGTTGGTAAAGTTTGGGGTTTATGATTTCAGGTTTGTAAAATTTGGAAATTCGGATTTCAGGGTTTACTAGGTCTCATGGGTGGCACCCCTGAATATATGTATAGTGGACAATTCCATAACCTGAATAGCCAATACCCCTTTCCGTAACTATGGAGCGATCCACTACTATTACTGGTCGTTGCAAGTGGGGATGTTGTTGCAATGTAAAATAAAAATTTAATAGTAGGCAGACCTGTGTAACGCTGCACGTGTGGTGTTCTGAAAACTCCCGCTGCACACCTGCAAATCTTCGGTGGCACACAGTTTGAGAAACACTGGTTTAGAGTGAGTAGAGATAGCATCTAAATTATAGGACAGCAGGAGATGAAATAACTTAAAAGTCTTAAGACCATTGATTATCAAAATTATTCTAAGCCTAATATTAATATTGCATGCTACATGATATGGCCAAGAAGCCAGAAAAAATGAGTTTAAGATCGAGTATAAAAGTCATTGAGTGGTTAAGGGCAATAAGGCTAAGCACTTGGCTTCTGAACCTGGGGTCTTGGGTTCAAATCACACCTTTCAGATCTTGCGATCTATTGGGCAGATGATGTAAAGGTCATCTGTTTCTGTGACCCATGTTTAATGAGGGTATCTTGTGGCCAGCACAATGACCAACTGCATTTCCCCAACAAATGTCAGGTACTCATTAGAGCTGGGGCTGGGTGGACCTAAGGATTCTGAAATTATAAATTCCAGTCTTCACCAGGATTTGAACTTGGGACCCCTCAGTTTGAAAGCTACTTGTGCTTTGCTACTCTGCCACAGGACCTCACTATATAAAGTCTTGTAGTTAAGAAATAAAAATAAAGTTAGTTGCTATTGATAGTAGCCTAATGATGAGAGTTGGTGTACTATATAAAACATTTCTATCACAGCATTCTCTAATATTACTCAAAACATGTTTCAGTTTTATACTTTGGAACATTAGTAACATTAGGTATTGTCTTATTCTGCTCTGCCCTGTACTTTTAGAAAGCATCATTTTCTTGTAGTTTGGGTAAGAGTTCTGTAGGTCAGGATATTTTTTAATGATAACTTGCTCCTTCGCCCATTTTCGGTCAGTTTTTCTTCAATAAGTGTGTGCTCTGGTAGGCATTTGCAAAGTTTAACTTATTATTTTGTTTCACTAAATGTCATTAGCAACAATGAAAGAGTCATGTATTTAACCTGTTTTCATAGCAATTTTTCTTGACATAGTGGACAATGTAATTTCACTACATTTTATTTATATTTGAAATTTATAAAAGAATCAGTTTATATAACCAAAAAAAAAAATGAAAAATCAATCTAGGTAGTTCCCTTAGCCTGCCTTAGGTATTATTAGTATTATCTTAATATAATATTGCTAACATATAAACACTTGCTTTCACTGTTATTATGAGAGCATTAGCTTTTTGAAAACAATACTTTAATTAAATATTAGCCATAATGGTTATTAATTTTAATAAGTTTATCTTAAAATTAACTCAAAATTACTTTTGCAAATAGTGACTGATACTGATAGCAAATATTTGTTTTAAAATTAAAATATAATATTGTTTTTTTTAATGCATTGATTTGATTAGTTTTTAAATGATTTGTAAAAGAAACTTTAAGATTTTGTATAAATCCTGTCAAAACAAAACAAAAACTTATTATTACAGCACAAAATTTCACTAATGTGCAGGCTAAAAAAAGTGTTATTCCAGTTAAATGTGAAACTTAATGCAAGTCAATTGTCTGACAAAATACTTTGTTATATATATATATTTATGTAATTATTTGAAATGATTATAACCACCTTTTTCACAATTTGCCTTTTTCCTAATTTGTTGGAGAGAATCGGCTGTTATCACTTAACTAATGTCTTTTAAAAAATTTTTTTTTCATCTTGTATATATGGTATACCAGAACATGATTTAACATAATATGCTTCAAATAAGTATAAACATTGTATATATATATATATATATATATATATATATATATATATATATAAAATATTTAATGACATCTTATACATTGTTAGTATTTCTTTTATCTTCTGTAATTAACATGGGAAAATATTTTGTGTTTTTAAAAATTAAAACTAATGTTAATTTTTGCTTTTGTCAGAAATAAAATTTGTGGGAAAAACTAATAATACCAATATAATAAGGAGCTCACTTTAAACTAAGTATTTGGTTAATAATGCATTTTTTTTTCTTTTTCCTATTTCAGGAAATGTTTGAGTAATCTTCGACAATGAATCCTACTAAAGTTGATATTATAAAAACAAAGTTATTACAATCTGGCGATACTGTGCACTTGGTCCCAGATTTTTCTAGAAAGCTCCGTCTTGTTGATGCTGTATTGGAAGAATCAAATCTTATCAGCCCTGCAGTTCTATCTGATGTCCAAGAGAAGTCACAGTCACCACCAGCAGTGATCAAGAGTTCACCTAGCATAGATAGACAGGAGTCTGATGTGAACGCCAGTCCTGTCAACAAGTTTGTTTGCTGCTGTGGTGAGAAGTTTGAAAAGTCTGTCCAGATAGCTTCTCACAAGCGATGGTCCTGTAAATTTAAGCAGAAAACTGCCCAGTGTGAGGTGTGTGAAAGTTGGTTTGCCACAGATGTTGGGCTGAAACGGCATATGAAGCATGCCCACGGAGGCATTGTTAGCTGTGCCAACTGCAATTTGCGGTTTCCGACTAAGATAAAGCTGACGAGGCATTGGATTGAAGCTCACCATGATGAAAACAAAGAGGGATTCAAACAACTCAAATGCTTTGTGTGTAATGATACAAACTTTGATAGCAAATTTGAATTGGAATGTCACTTGGTTGTTCATAAATATGAAAAACACCATAAGAAAATATCCAATCAGGGACTGTGGACTCATTTTGCACCATATCATATGCCTTTTATGCGACCACCTTTTCCCCATATGTCAAGATCATCTTGCCAGTTCTTCCCTCGACATCCTCCTCCGATGCCCACTCATTTCCTTCGACATCCACCTCCTTTTTTCCCCCCACCTTTTCCACTACCCCAGTTTCCATTCCCTCCCCATGTGTTTAACTCTTCAGCGCCTACGTCATCAAGTCAAACAAATGATTCTCTGTCAACTAAAGAAACAGTGGCTTCACCCCTTCCCCAGGAGAGCTTTCCTGAGGACAAAGTGGATCCTTCCAATCCAAATCTTACTGCTAACTTTCCTCGTCATGACCATGTTTTTGATGATTATGTGGTGCTACCCCCATACTTTCCTCAGCATCACCATCATCACAAGAAACATGGAAAGCTGAAGTGGAAAAAATATATGAAGCTTATGATTAAAGGGAAAGTGCCCATGCTTTGGAACAGTAGGCAACCGCCCTATGCCAAGGAAGCTGATGTAGAGATGCCATCTAATGCAAATGCCTCAAATGATAAAAGCGATGAACAGTCTGAATTTAAAATTGCTTGCAAGTTCTGTGACAGCATTATCCAGAGAAATAGAATCAACTGGCACCAGCGCAGGGAATGTCCTGTTCTGGCAGTACACAAATGTGGTGTCTGTGACAGAGTCTTTAGGAAAAGGCATTTCCTAATTCGGCACATGCATGAGCAAAACCATTTCACTGCAGACAGCCAACCAGCCTCTACTGCACCCTCTACTGATATGCAGTCGAGCAATTTATCAACTACACAAGAAAAGTTAAATTCATCTTTGCAATTGCTTAAAGTTACAGAAACGGTTTCCACTGTTACTAATAAGGGGAATCAGAGTAATATGGAGTTTAGTACAGAGGATAAAGAAACTATGGCTCCACAACTCATGGAAGATAAAAGCAAAACCAGTGTAATTATTGAGGATCGAGACATTCCGAATAAGTTTCAGTCTGAATGCTGCATCTGTAAACATGTATTTTTTAATAAAGCTATGCTATGTGACCACTTAAGGGGACACATTAGCCAAATACTTACCATACAGAAAGTACATGAGTGGACTTTGAAGTCTTCAGATTATTTTTACTTGGGCAACCCAGATGAGGAACAAACAACGGCAACAAGCAGTAGCTGCCTGGACACAGAAATCACTTCCACCACTGAATCTTTAGTGCCAGAAAATAGCACAGATTTGTCTGACTTAAAATGGACTAAACCGCACACAAAACGAAATAGCCACCATGCAAAAGGTGAAATGTTGCTGTGTGAATTCTGCAGTGAAAATTTTTCTTTCAGGAAAGATCTCCACTACCACATGGAGACTCAACACAAGGACTGTACTCTGAAATGCCCTCTGTGTAAGAAGAAGTTCAGCTGGAAGAAACGGGGCAAATTTTATGAACGGCACTTGAACTCTCATTTTGGGGTCAAAGTATTTAAACACAAGTGTGAGGTGTGTGGAAAGACATTTCTAGAGAACTCAAAGCTCAGGGCTCACATGTCTCTGCACAACAATGACCTTCTCCATCGCTGTTCAGTATGTCAGAAAGGGTATGCAAACAAGTCTAGCCTTGTTCGTCATGAGCGAATGCATAAGGGAATAAAGCCGTACCAGTGCGAAACATGTTCAGAGAGTTTCATGGAGAAGAGAGAGCTGCTGAGGCACTCCACTGCCCACACGGGTGTTGCGCCTTTCATTTGTGGTGAATGTGGACAGGGTTTCACGCTCAAAACCTCATTGGTGTCTCATTTGAAGAAGAAACACAACAAATAAACTATTCATTCTAGGAAAAAGAAATGTGCAAAAGCATAATAAAACTGTTGTTAACTTAAATTTTTAAAAAGGCTTATAGTCTTTCACAAAGATATATATATACTACAGATATCTATCTATATTATGTATAACTATTTAAATAAATAAACATATAATTGTCATTTTCGTAAATCAATAAGTATAATAGAACAGCTTGGTTATTCACACATATATATGAATGACTATTTTCTGGAAGAACTTTTATTTGAGTGATTTGGCATTGATGTTAACCTGAAACCTACTCCTACAAAACTTGAACAGCTAAGATTACTTTGCTATCCAGGCTGGGGTCCTTAAGTCTGTAATAAGATGACATCATCAGTTGCTATTTTAAATCAGAGATTTTATACCACCTATCCCACCAGCCACAATCCTCAACTAGCATCAGCTTTATCTAATAGTTGGCTTGGTTACATAGACTCTCCTCTCTTTCCATTTTTGTCTCAGAAACTGTATAGCCATTGATGTATTTGACCTCAAGAGATTAGTTAATGGACAACTCCACCCAACTTTGTGATTTTACAAATTTTGACTCTTGATAGGTGAAGCAGAGATGTAACTTAGTTATCATTGCTTGATTCAATACTTGAAACTTTTTTTTGTTCTGTGGAAAAACAACTCATTTACCAATGAAGACGAAATTCTTGAATTTTATGATACACTTTGTGTTTTCAGAAAAAAACAGAATTAGACTCTCAAGGCCTATAAAGTGATATTGTTTTTTCAGAAAGTGCTGACACGTAATAACAGTAATAAGGTATTAGAATTCAAAGATTAAATATGAATATTACACATTGTGCAAGATAAAAATTTATTTATTTTTTAACATGTAAAAAATTATTTGAAATTAAAATGAGTTTTTAAAACTTTTTATTTTGGATATTGAATTTCAAACTGAACATTTGAAAATTTTTTGTCACCTATTATTACATGCAATATTAAAAAAATCAAATTTCGTAAAGTTATTACTTTTTTATAAACATTTTAATAATAGTAATGACATGCGTTTTGTATTGATATCATTGCTACTAATAAATAAATATATATTGTTTTTTTTTTTTTTTTTTTTTTTTCTGATAGACTAAAATGGATTCTTTTATTTTTTTAAGTGTGCATTCCATTTATTTTTCTGTAACCTATTTATCAATCTTATAACATTACTAGCTGATACCCATTCTGCGCTATCGTTTAAATAGTTGGTATTCTAACTGAAACCCCTCAATAAAACAGCTTGTATTACTATGCTCCCCCAACATAATTTTCAAATTGTATGTCCTTTTTTTTTTTTCAATCCTACAAATGAAGGGCCAGCAATCCCCTAATGCACACACACTTCTTAGGCCCACCAGTTTGGCTAAAGTATATTCTGATGAAACAGCTTTCCTTGAATTCTAAATGCGCATAACTATACCTGATACCCATGCTACGCTTCCATTAAAATAGTTGGTATATGTGTATATCGCCTTGAACACTTTTAAATCCATCAATAAATGGCCCGCATTAGAAAGCTGAGTCACTGCTAGCCAAATTTTCAAGCCCTTAAATTCTATAAATCCCCTTTATCTTTGTCTTTTTTTCCTTCAATCAAACTCCTATTCAAGAGAATGCACAAACACTTCTTAGGCTCATCAGTTGTAGCCTTCTAATCTATCTGCATTATAATGCCCCCCCCCTCTTTTTAAATGAAATTCCCTTCCCCGAACAAAACTTTTTTTTTTTGCCCTTGTATATTCAGTGGAACAGTCAGTATTACAATAATATTTCTATTCACAATTTAGTCCACTCTTATATTCATTTTTATTATGTCAGATCTAGAGAAGCAATTTGTGTAGAATAAACCATTTTAACAAACCTTATTATACGAACCCCCCCCCCCCCCCCCAAAAAAAAACAAAAAAACACAAACCCACACACACTCACACTTTTAATAGGTTCTTATATTCAAAGTCATGGTCAATTTTTACGATTTTTAATTGATTTAGAAGAGAATTAGATTTGAGATGTAGATCTGTGAAGAAATAAATAATGGAACTTAAAAAAACAAAAACCCAAAAGTGCTTAAAGCAGAAGAAATAATAGCTTTGTACTTAAGATATTAAAATTTTGGCTTCCAAAGACATATTTAGAAGAAATTGCAAATAAAAAATCATTTTCACTGTGGTTTTGATCTTGAAAATGGCTTAGTTGTGCTAGGCCTTAGTAATAAAAGGCTAAATTTTTGGATTTTATCGCTAATGGCAAGTGATTATTATGAGTGGTCATTACCAAGAATTGTATATTGTAGATATTAACATGTCCACTGGAACTGCTTAAAGTTATTGCTAAACTTGCCTTTAAATAAAGCAGAACAGAAAGAGTAGTTGTTTTTACTTCTTAGGGTTATTGTTAAAACAAAACAAAATTATCAATAAAAGAATACATTGAAAGTCTTTCATGAATGTTTGGATAATTATTTTTGTTCTGATTTTTTAAAATATTGTTTATAATTAAAAAAAAAAATTGGATAACAAATCAAATTGTGATCTTCAGAGGTTGAGCTCATCTGTAACTATGACTGACAGTTAACTAGAGTGTCATGACAAACTGCCTTTACTTTCCCAATGTCAGTCAGATACCTTTTTGAATCTTACAACTTCATTGATATTTCAACCCGAGACCCCTCGGTCCTGAAGCAAAGCACTTTTCCACTCCACTATGCCCCTTTCTCTCTCTTGTCTCTCTGTATGGGTCTGTGACTAGGTAGATAAATATATAAATAGGTGAAGGTCATTCAAATTATGTTTATTTTTTTTAAAGTTGAGCTGTTTTTTCATGAGCATTATAATTTGATTTGATTTTTATGGCCCAATTAATGAATTGTATTTGGTTTATATTTTTTTATGATTGAGTTGGCTGTATTACTTTTATATTTTATTTCACTATGATTTCCCTCGGTCCTGAAGCAAAGCACTTTTCCACTCCACTATGCCCCTTTCTCTCTCTTGTCTTTCTATATGGGTCTGTGACTAGGTAGATAAATATATAAATAGGTGAAGGTCATTCAAATTATGTTTATTTTTTTAAAAGTTGAGCTGTTTTTTCATGAGCATTATAAATTGATTTTATTTTTATGGCCCAATTAATGAATTGTATTTGGTATATATATTTTTATTATGATTGAGTTGGCTGTATTACTTTTATATTTTATTTCACTATGATTTCCAGACAACGTATATTATGATGTGGATCTTCCATGCACTGAAGTATATATTATCTGCCGTTTCCATTTTTTCTAAACTCTGCCATCTGGCTGTCCTATTTTAGAAACTGCTAATTAGGTGCTATTTATGAACATACATATAAACAAAGCATCTGAGAATATTTTGAACTTTTTCTCATACAGGTATGTCGTTAGATGTACCATATCAGTTTTCTGTCTGACTCAGCATCATTCCAGTCAGTGCCTATTTATTGCAGGTCTTCACTGCATGCTGACCACAAAGTGGTCATTGCCCACTTGTCTCTTTTACGTTGGATTATGCATATGCATAACTCATCCAGTCCATCTAACCTGATTCTCTTTTTTTCTTAATATTACAGTAATGACTCTCATAATTCATTGCACCTTTTTGGTAGTCCTCCATGTTTCACTGTCATTCTTAGAAATCAGAAATATAAGACATTTATAAAGGAATCATAATCAGGTACTTCAATCCTTTTCATTGTTCTGGCTAACTGCTGCTAAAGTATTTATCAATTATTCAGTTTCAGATTAGTTTTCACTTATTTGTAATGTTCATATCATTTCATGTTCTTCTGGCCATCAAAGATAAAACTTTATCTTGACACCCAGCTATATGTCTCATTTTTTAGGTCATCACAAGCTCATGCTTGTTCCACTGCACACTTCTTGGGTGCACACTGCACAGTTCTGTAATTGAAACTTTCATAGCTCAGTTTTAACTTTAAAAAAAAACATGAAATTATGCCATCAATATTTTATTTCAGTAATGGTACAGCGGTGGTCCAGCCAACCGCCAATTATTAAGTACTTATTTAATGTTTAAAACTTACCATCCTGACCATTTCTACATACTTCTTAAAAAATATTGTATTTATAATAGAAACTACTTGTTGGCCAGGCTTAAATGAACAGAAAACATTATTCATTTTCTTTAACAAATAATTGCATTCTTTCTTTTGTTGTATTAAAAAATAGTTTATTTAAAGAATCTAGTTTTGGGTATATCCATTTGAAATGTGTAGCCAGGAAAGGACTATTTTATCTTGTGTGCATGTAAAAGGAGAGTATTTTGTGCTTTGAGATAAGGGGAGACTATTGAGCAATTCGAATGTAGTTTGTGAAATTGAATGAACAAATGGATAAAAACAGTTTATTATAAGAATTGTATAAATGTCTGGCAATAATTGTCAGTTTTTACTTTATTGTATAATAATCAGAAATGTGAATCATTGAGAATTTAAAAAATTTCAATGGATTAAAATTATGCAAGCAATCTAGACTTGTGTGATTTGTATTAATCTATGTTTTGCATAAGTCAGTACCAAATTCTAAAAAACATATTTACAATGTTTTGGTTGTATAAAATATAGTTTTAATAGTTGCATAATTTAAAGTTTTGACCACATGATTTTCTTAAATAGGACAAACTTCTACAAAAAGGAATATATAAGTCATAATTTTAAAGAACAAATTCAGCATTAGAAAACAAATCTTTTCTATTTTTTGTTGTGTCAATAAAGAAATGTACTTTAAAGTAGCACTGCAATTGAAAAAATATAAGGTAAAATAAAAAAAAAAGGGACATATTTATTTAGTCTTATTTAAAAGTTGTTTTTTGTTGACACTGAACACAAGGCTAAATTTTTCATCGTAACACAAACACATACATCAAATGGACAAATAACTTCTACACTTAAATCACTATTCAGCTTTAAATTTCTATACATCTATAACATGTTTATGTTAGCATATAGCTTAAATCTTAATGATTTAAGACTTCAGGCCAAACTGTCGGATTTACACTCAGTACACAAATAATACATCTGGAAGTACACCAGAATGCCTCCAGTTAGACCATCCTTTGGGTTATCCACTAACCAAGAGGTTCACAAATTTTCTAAAGCATTGTCAACAGTGTTCAAATTATATTTTGTTGAGACAAGGCTCAAATAATTCACATTGAATCAATGCCATGAAGACTATAGAATGGTAGGAATGATGAATATCAATATTGGCATACATAACAAAGTTTAAAGGAAAAAAATTATAGAATTAAAATGAATATTGATGCTCCGAAGGTGTAAAGAAAATAAAAATACTTTTTAAAAAATGTCATGTAATTAAATTTGTAATATAATAGATCTACAGTTCAAGACGAACAATAATAAATTTGCGATTAGAATATCAAATATTTTCATCGATTTTTTTAGAGCAATTTTCATGTTTTTAGCTTACTCATTGTGATCAATTTTTACATGCATTAAAAAAAAACTTGTTTACTCAGGTCTCAAGCCTCTTCAAGGGGACTAATTTAACTTATACCCACATCATCTGTCAAGTACAATTTTTTCCCTTGTTCAATACCAAACAAAATAATTAATTCCCAATAGTTAATTTATTAATTAGAAGTTGTTTTTTTTGTTTTGTCAGGTACAAGAAATAATTGTGCAAAATTTTAACCTTGATCCAAGATCTGGTGTAGGAGAAATAACATGTACAAACTTTTTACCAGACAGACAGTGTTAGTTGACATGATCTTTAAAAAAAAATAAATTTGATTAAAATCTTCATTAAAAAGTCATGGGCATATTAAAAGAAAAATTCTAGAGATCCTTCACCATCTAAATCAAACTTGATGGACAGTGACATTGACCCAACTAACCCACTACTGGTCTTGTCCAGTTGATCATTGATACATGCTCGATATTGCTTATTAACTTTTTGAGTACCGATAAATACAAATATACATCAGACTAACAAACAAATACCAGTATAAAAAGATGTGTTCAACCTCTATCTTAATTTTAGCACTGAATTTCAGCATTTTATTGATGGCTTGTAGTGCAAGTGTAAACAAAAAAATATAAAAAAAGGGTTAACAATGATGCACTGGTACTTTATATACAATATTTGGTAACAAGAATATTATTATTAGGTTGTTTTTAAATTAAAACAGCATTGCACTGAAAATCAAATCAACTTAGGGACTTTTGTTGCTCCTGATTTGTCTTCACATCCAGACGTTTGATACTTCCCAAACGTCCATCTATCAGCAACTTTTCACCTGTTGAAAAAAAAAATTATGAAATGTCAGCTATCTCTCTAACATAAAAAAAGTAAATAGACTTTTATAATCTTGTATCATTTTTATTCAAATCAAGCAAGAAACCAGTAGGCCTAAGTTTATGTTATGCAGAATTTAATCACAAAACTTTTGTGTTACTTGAAGTCTGATTTCACAACTGTGGTGTCATTGCTTAAGTAGGTCAACTGCTACTATTAGTGGCAATGTCTTTGATTCAGAAGTTTAATGAGGAGTGCAGTGTTTCACATGACATTGCAAACCCAATTGCAACCTGCATAATTTCTTTTCTTTTTGTCTTCTCCTCCTTTCTTCAACAAGGGCTTCTCTTTGCATCTCAAATTGAGTCCTGCAGCCTTTGTGAGAGCTCTCCAGCTGTCTCTTCAAAGGTCATCTAATGCCAGCTACTTTTTTTTCTATGCCAGTTAGGGTGAAATAAAGCTTAAGTTGATCTTAATAGTGTTTATGGGGATCGCCTTTGCTGTCAAATGGTGCTTCTATACTTGTAAACGGCCTCCTGCAGAACATAGTTATTTTTAATGTAGGTAGTATTCCCAGCATATACCCATTATGAAGCAAAGGCACTTTTGAGTTTGAGGAGCCTTAAATGCCAGGTCTCAGAGTCATACAAAAGTGTGATGACAACCAATGCTTTATGAACATTGATTTTTAATGCTAGGTGAAGAGCCAATTTAATCCACAAATAAATGATTCAAATGAATAATAAATTTAAATGAAAACAATACCAGTTCTAATAATAGAAGTAGCACGAGGGACGTTGACAACACAAGGAATGCCATATTCTCTGGCCACAACTGCACCTGAAAATATAACAAATTTACACAAAATGTTTTACACCATGCAATAAAATGTTAAAATGATTAATTAAAAGCAACAAAGCTGAAAAAAAATCAAGAATTAAGTTATATAAAACTTTTTTTTTTCAAGTTGTGATATTGATATGATATTGTATGATAACCTATCCTTGAACCCTGTTTACTAAAAAAAAACCCTGCTAATTGTACTTAGTGGAGTGTAAGGAACTGCTAGTCACAGCCAGTGATGCAAGAAAGGACTCCTATCAATGAAATTACTCCAGATGCCATTATATAACCTCTTGATAGTTCTCTTTAAAAGTATTCAAAGGAGAGTAAGCCATCTGTTGAGGTTCATTTTTTCAGACATTTAGTTGATTCATTTAACTTATATATAACTAGTTTGGCTTAACAAATCTACTTTTTCGATTTTAGTGTTGTCTTATCTTATCTTATATAATACAAACGTTACTTCAAAAAAGAAGATGATTACGTCCTACGCGTCATGCATTTAGTCATGCATATTAACCAATGACTTAAATTCTGCCAAGTCACTGGTTTTTCTGGCTAGCTCAGGCAACCCATTCCATGCTCTAATAGCACTAGGGAACAAGGAGTATTTGTACAAATTTGTCCTAGCATATGGGAAGAGGAATGTGCCTTTATTTTTGTGTCTTTCAGAGTATTTTATTAGATTTTGTTTTTGTATTTGAAGATTATGGTTCAGTGTTTTATGTATAATTGCTACTTTACTTTTGAGTCTTCTGTCCTGAAGGCTTCCTAAATTTAGTGATTTTACTAATGGTGTTACTCTAGTCAAATGTGAATATTCGTTTGTTATGAATCTCACTTCTCTATTTTGTGTATGTGGATGTATAATCAAAGTATTTTAGAGTCGTGGCATGTTTATGGGAGAAAAATGGATCTGCTACAATCCATCATAACTACTAAAAATTCCCTCAAACTAAGATACAGCTTGTCATATATCAATCCTGGCTTGTAAAGATCTTTACAAGCCTCTTTGATTATTTGTGAAACTGAATCTTACCATGTGATATCAAACCTCCCATCTCTGTTATGAGACCAGCAATCAATGGAAAGTAAGGAGACCAGCCCACATCTGTACTGCTCACAACTAAAATATCACCTGCCTGAAACAAGTCAAAGACAAAGAAAAAATATTAACAATAGACAAGTAATACAGAAATCACAAAACAAATAGTAGACTAATAATATTTATAAATACTTACAAATAGTTGACACAAAAATAATAAAACATATTGGATAAAGATAAAATAGAAAAGATTATAATGATAAACAGATCACAATACAAGTAATTGATAAAATCAAAATTTTCTCTCTTAGTTTACCATGCTTACAAACTTGATAGGAAACAAAGATTCAAGAGCACAATGATGACAGATTTGAAATGCAGTGGATGCAAATGTTCCAAAGGGAGGCAATGTCCATTGAAATTTTAAATAAAAAAATAGTATAGCTTACCCAATCACTGTATGAGTAGTTTATAATTTTAAAGACAAATAGTCATACGTATGCAAATGACATTTATCAATATATTAAGTTGGATTTGAATACCTTTATCACAGAGGCTTGTTCAAGTGTATGTACAACCTGGGCAGATCCAGTTACTTGACCTTGACTTACAGGCATTCCTGGAGCAAAGACATTTGGAACAATCAAAGCTTTATTTTAGAGCCATGAAATTAAAAAAAAAAAGCTTTTCAATATTCAAATAATTCTCCCTCAATTCAGTTTTTACAATTGTGAGTAAAAAAAACATCTACAATATATACAAAAAGTTGGCTTAAACACTCATAGCAAAAGTTTTAAATAAAAAAATATTTGTTACAATCATATAAGTATCATGTGGTGTACAAGATATGAAATCCTTTGTAACAAAAGAAGATCTTGAGAGCAAAAGACAAAATTTATGATGGATTGTGTAATAGGAGGCCAGCATACAAAAACACTTTTATGAGTAAATGCCCATTTTATTCTTCTCTATATATAGGCCAACTGACTTTCCTGTCAACAAGTGCATTCTTTTGACATGTCAGGAATATAGATCCCTGGGTTATATTAACATTAGGTGGCAGACAAAACAATAACATCTAGTATCACAGAACCATTTTTGGCAGACATGAGGTAATGTCCAGTAGATAGAGTGTACAAATATCTTGTTTATTGAGAATAACATTATATAATATTTCATATTGTGCATTAATCAATATGTCAAAGAAGTAATTGTATTCAAAAGTTTGTTAGTAACATAAGTTTTAAACAGAACTTTTAGCTGTGTTTTTGAAGAGTCATTGAAAGGCGAATTTTAAAGAGATCTAGATGTTCAAGTCTTCAATGTCAACTGAAGGTGATTAGGAAAATGAAATAATACTTAAAAAAACAATAATTTAAGTAACAGGCAGAAGTAGTATTTGTCTTTTTACAATCTTGTTGCTAACAGATGGAGTGAGTGTGATATAAAAAAAGGTAAATTTCTCCTTTCAGACATTGCAATCTATAGGGCAGATAAGGTAAAGGTCATCTGTTTCTGTGGTCCACAGTTAATAAGGGTGTCATGTGGCCAGCACAATGACCAACCGCCTTTACTTTTCCCCCAACTATTGTCAGGTACCATTAGAGCTGGGTGGACTCAGAGGCACCCACAGATCCCAAAATTTAAATCCAGTCTTCCATCAGTTTGAAAGCCAAGTGCTTTACTCTCAGCCACCATGCCTTCTGAGTTGACCATCAGAAAAGAATAAATTTAGCTTATGTTTAATTAAATCTTTTTTTTTTAATTCTAAAAGTTAGATCATTAAGCTCTTCACATTAGGTCTGAATCTCTTTATATTGAATAATCATTGAAAATCAAACCAAAAAAAAACACTTTACTTTTGCAAACTACAATTTGATTACCTTTTAATGTTTCAACATCAGACTCAATGTGTTCACCTGAACTAATGTTAATCTGAAACAATATTAAAAATCTTAAACTTAAAAATTAACTTACATTAAACAATCATGTAAGCTATTTGGCATGGCTAATTCTAGCATAGGATAAAAGAAGGATTAAAGTAAAATAAAACTTGAAACTAAAATCAATGACTACAATATACTAACTTGCACAGGGTGAGACTTGCTGATTTTTTCAAATTTCATTTCCATTTGTTTCTTCAAAATATTTCTTCTTTTCTGTGCTCTAAAAGCATTATAAGTAAAAACTACCAATGACTATTACAGTCTTAAAAAAAGCTATTGCACTAAATTATGCTGAAAAATGAAAATCTGGAAATTAAGAAGAAGTCTAATAAAATCCAGCAAATATATTATGAAGATATAATTTGTACTCCGAACAAATTTGCAAAGAACTTCGTATCAAAATAGTCAACTAAATAAACAAAATTACTGGCTATGATGGGGCTTGAAGGGGTTAAGAGGTGGTTGCTGATTTCATGGTCTTGAGTTTGAATGGATGTATTTCGATTTCAGCATTGTAGGTCTTAGGGTTTGGATTTGATAATAAGTAGTTTTTCTACCTAGGATTAGTTGGGTAAGTATAAAACAGGTGAATTCTCATGTCCTGCACTCTCAAATCTAGCAGGAAACATTGTAGCACTTTTAAGATCATACTTGTGAATTTAAAAAAAATGTATATTGCTTTTCACCATTATAGACATGATGTATTTGCTGTTTAATGTTAAAAAATAACTAATTCTGTAATTGGTAAGAACCAGATGCTGATAAAAACTTATCTTACTTTATGATCAGACGGGCAGAAGGGATATAAAGAAGTTTTGAAATCTCCTGGTGCGTCAAAAAATACATTAAATCAGAGTCTGGTAGTCTGCCCTTTCAAACAGAAGTAAAGAAAAATATATAAATTATACATTATGTTCAATGTTGTTTTTTTTAAATACTGTGAACTGTTGACATTTGCATGTGTATGACTATTTGTCTTAAAAATTATAAACTACTCATACAGTGATTGGGTAAGCTATACTATTTTTTTATTTAAAAGTTCAATGGAGATTGCCTCCCTTTGCATCCACTGCATTTCAAATCTGACAGGCATGTATTAGTGTGACAAACATGATACCACTATCCAGGATATAGATCTAGAACTAATATATATATAATATATATATATATATATATATATATATATATATATATATATACATATATATATACTTACTTCTTGAAATAAAAGTGTACTCAGTCTAGAGTAAGCTGTTTTAAGAATATCATTCATCTTGACTGCTAGAGACTAATGTGCAAAAAAAACCCAACATATTAATGTATAAAAATAGAAACATTTTAGAAAAGTATTCAAATAACACATTTTAAACTTTTTTCATTAAAATGATTTTATTTTCTCAATGTGTAAAATTAATTATAAAGCTTAAAAAGAAGACTAAAAGTTTAAAGTAATGATCTCTAATAAATAAGTGCATGTAGGTTTGTGTATAAAGGTTTGTGATTTAAAAAAAAGATAACTGTTCTTTTATCAATAAGGTAATAAAGAAAAAAAAACAATGAAAAAAAACATCATAAAAAAAATCAATAAACTAACATTCTATTATCTCTTTACTTTAGGCTGAATGTATATAGGCCTACCCATAAATGTATTTATGTATAAGTGTGAAAGTTAATCAACTTGATACTGGACAGCTGCCTGGTCATGTGGTATGTGCTCTGGACTGTAATCTCACTGGTCCCCACCACCATCCCTTACTGCCATTTGGGCTATGAAGTAAATAATTTTAAATTCTGAGGGAACATATGATACACGTAACATAAATAAATGTACATACACTAAGGACAGTAAAATCTGGCCATTTTTAACCTTATAATAATAATAATAATCTTTATTATCCGTATGAAAATTTGTCTTACAATTTCTGCATTACACACAACAAAAAACATTTTTACTATAAGAAACCAAAGTGTACATTCACACCAGACTCACTCATAATTTACATGTGACAAAGTTTATACCAGATTGTTCTTATTTAATGATTTGATTTGTGTCTGTTTGTCTTTGCTATCAGTCTCTTGTATCTCTTTTGTGATGGTAAAATCACAAAATCCTGACACAAAGGGTGATTCTTTATTTCGAGGATCTTGTTAGCTTTTTATAGATGTTTGTCTCAAACAACTGCCCAAATGGGGTTTGTTTTTTGCCAATGATTTTACCAGCAGCATTTATCATACTCAGTAGTAATTGTCTTGCTTAAAAATATTTATTATTTCAATTTCCATTTCATTTATTAAGTTTAATAAAGGCCTTGTTGTATTTCTCTTAATAAAGACCTTGTATTTCTCTTAATAAAGGCCTTGTTGTATTTCTCTTAATAAAGACCTTGTTGTATTTATCTTAATAAAGGCCTTGTTTTATTTCTCTTAATAAAGGCCTTGTTGTATTTCTCTTAATAAAGGCCTTAATGTATTTCTCTTAATAAAGACCATGTATTTCTCTTAATAAAGGCCTTGTATTTCTCTTAATAAAGACCTTGTTGTATTTATCTTAATAAAGACATTGTTTTATTTCTCTTAATAAAGGCCTTGTTGTATTTCTCTTAATAAAGGCCTTGTATTTCTCTTATTACAACTTACTTTAGCCCATTCTCTTTCCCCAACACTCTTCCAAGCCTTGGGCAACACAAATTTAATGATCCATCTATCAAGGGAAATAACAGTTTCAGAAATTTATTACAAGAATAATCATTTAAGGTTATTAAAAATATTTGTTAACAATAAATTATGGCTTTTATAAATAAATTATGGCTTTTATATAGCACTACTATCATGCTTTAGCATGCTCAGAGCGCTATATGGTCCAATCTCATTTGTGGACCAGTGGGTGCAGGGGGTATCTGGGAGAAGTTTTTTATCCGTGCTGCCTTTAGACACTCAGTAAGCACAACTCTGCTTGAGTCAGGTGTTGAACCTTGAGCTGCCTTCATAGGTAGCCAAGCCAAGCCAAGTTCAAGCGTACTTGGCCTCTCGACCACGCTTTCCACAATAACAAAATCTAAATTTTTTTTTAAACTTGAAAACAAGATAATAAATAAAGGAAGCTTGTTTTAGATCCAATCATACTCACAACACATTATGAACATTACACCAAGATGCATTAGACAGTTGCTAATAAGCACAAAAGCTTTTTGAATTTTGTTATAAAGATGTTTATAAATAGGATACTTATTACATTTATACCTTGTTTCGGAAGAAAATTAAAAGCTACTGCACCCAAGAATGTGACATAACCAACAATAAAATTAACCTTTAAAATGCGTGTGGTAGTTTAGCCTCTAAACATCAGAATTGTAAATCCCAGTTTGTATGCACTCATTGTAAAACAGACCAGCACTTTAAGGGTTAATAGGACAAATAGCAAAACGATATGTCTAACAAAATAGTCAATATAATAGTATTCACTTTTTGTCTACATAATAGAATAGCCCCTAAATAAAATGCATTTTTAAAAGAAGTTTGAATATTTAATTTTGAAAAAAAAAAAAAAAAGCTTCTAGAAGATCTAAAGTAGCTGATGCATCTAGTTCAAGCATGATACAGGCAAGGTTGAAAAATGCATTTTCTATTTTGAGATCTAAATAAGACAAATGTGCAACCACCAATTGAAGACTTTCCCCTTGAGGACAACTATGTATAAATACAAGTTTAAATGACATACAACTAAATTATTTCATGTGTTTGATAAGTACTAGCGAAATTTAAACTCAACCTTAGTAGTAGATATTTTTTGATATTTTAGTTTTTAGGCATATCGGCACAATTTAGGCTATGTTGTGTCCATTATACCTCAAGGGTTACTTCCCCTAAGTCAAGTGTTAAGAGTTATACAACTGAGGTATTAAAAATAAGGTCCACTCAATAGTAGATCCTAGATGTATATTCATCTATATTTAGAGAAGGGATAAGGAGTGCTGAACTAGAGTGCATAATAGAATGAGTTTTAAGAACAGTGTAAAAAGAAGATTACTGGTTTATTTAGACAGAAAGAAAAGGAACCAAAATTAACTCTTTCTCTCCTAACTGACAATACCAACGTTGATTCCATCAGAACATGTTAAATAATAACAGAGTGAAAGAGTTAACAGAGTTATTAAACAAAAGTTAAATGTGTTCAAAATCCTTTAGCAAAGAATGGTTCAGTCAAAAACTAATTAATATCAAGTCTACATCATTCACACAACTCACTTTTTATGGAAAGGTATTTTGGTTTTCAATTTGCCCAGCAGTTCTGATATACTCACTTCTTTTTTCTCACTTGTTTCATAGGATTTTGTTTTCAACACAATCTGTTTAAGGATACAGACAACTTGGTCACTTGAAAATTTATCATTACACTAACTTAGGCACAATGCCAACAAGAATATCAACTAACCTTGAGAACAGAGATAAATTTTTCTGGTGCTGCTCGCCAAGATTTTTCTCTGTATTCAGACTAAAATTGAAAAAAAAAATCACATTCTTCTTTATAAGATATAAGAACAAACAAAATTTTATGAATGAATTGTAGCAATCAACTCTGTTTTGTCAATAAATAAAAAAAGTGTAGCATATCCTATGATTTTTATCGTAATAAGGTTTTGCATGATTTTTTTTTCATATCTATTTTCTCCAGTATTTTGCTTTATTAACAATATTTTGTATCTCATTAAATATTTACTTTGTATATATATAGCTCCTCCTTCAAAGTCGAAGATGAGCACATTTCTAATTTCCTATGGACTCAAAGATGACTGTAAAGTCCAATCCTCGCTTTAAAAAGCCGGCTGCATATGTGGCATGGGTGGGTTAGGTCAGTTGCAGATAGGCTTGCTTCTTCTCTCAGCTTTTTGTTCTATCTGTGCTCTTTTGCCCTGGCCACTCTTCTTGCTTCAAATCTTGAGACTCTGAGACTCACAGCTTCATGCCATGTTGAGCGATTGAGAGCAAGTGCTTCCCAGCTGTGAATGTTGATATCACATTCCTTGAAGGAGCTCTTGAGAGTGTCTTTGTAGTGCTTGTATTAGCCTCCCTGGGAGCACTTTCCTGCACACAACTCCCCGTACTGAAGTCGTTTGGTAAGACGATTGTCTTGCATGCAGACTACATGTCTCGCCCATCGAAGTTGGGACCTTTTTACTGTCACATTGATACTGTACATGTTGGACAGCTTTAAGATTTCTGTATCTGGTATGTGGTCGGACCAACACATCTTATGGATACTCCTTAGACAGTGTAGTTGGAAGGAGTTTAGCTTTTTGGTGTGGCGGGAATATACTTACTTTGTACATTTACGGTGGAGCAGTGGCTGAGTGCTTGGCTTCCAAAAACACTATTAGAGTCCTCATATTAAATCTCAGTGAAGACTGGAATTTTGAAATTCAGGATATTCAGGGTGCCCTGAGTCCACCCAACTCAAAGAGTACATGACGTTAGTTGGGGAAAGTAAAGGCAGTTGGCATTGTGCTGACAACCTGCTTGTCAACCATTTACCAAAGAATTAGATGATCTAACATCATTTGCTGTACAGATCATAAAGTCTGAATGGGAACTTTACTGTTTTTTTTTTAACTTTCTATAGTTCTAGTTTATGCCCCTCTCGCCCCCCCCCCCCCCCCAAATATTATTAGATGTAAGTTAAAAAGCTACCCTTTTTTGTACCTGTATCTAAATTACTCAAAATTTTAAACTCTTGACTCATGAAAATAATTTTGGTATACTAAAGGTTAATAAGTACATTGTTATTTCAAATATAGAGATAAAACTCATTGCATTCTCTTATCAGTTGTAGAGACAAAACAATATACTTGACAGCAAACTACTGGATAAAGCTAACACTATTGTCTAATCACATACAATTGACATAAACTGTTCAGTATAAATATATGTCCTAATTAATTTGTTATACTCATATATAGCTGGACACTGAAGTAAATGTTAGAGAGTATTAAAGAAGGAGTTTGTTGTCTAAAATACTTACCTCTCTCAGACATCTGTGACCATGGCGACTAAGAAAGTTATCAACAGACTTCTTGAGGTCAGGACATCTCTCAATTACTTGTATACACTCCTGAAATGGTTCATAAAAATGTATTCTCAAAATAAAGTCATTTCATACATGAAAATTAGATAACTTTTGGCATAGAATTTATTAACATAGACAGACATAGTTTTATCATAAAATTTATTGACATAGACAGTTTTTATCATTGAGTTTATTTACATAGACAGACATAGTTAAGAAATGTTTCGGTCGTAGCGCAGCATGGTGTGAATGACAAATGGTGGAAATTTGGGTATTGAATGGAAGGGATGTTAAAAAGAGGAAGCCAGAAAATATGGACATGAAGAGAGTTGAAAATATTATGATTACATTATTTGTAATAATATTAAAGTGTTTTTAAATTTGAACCAGAGAGTATTTGCTTAAAAGTTGTATAAGAGCAAGAGCTTGTCAAATGTTGTGCAATTCAGCAGCATATAACTGAGCTAAGCACCTGAGTAGATAATTTGACCTAATGATAATCATAGAAAATGTAATGACACATAATTAACTTCATGACTAGAAAAGATATTTCAAAGAAACATAGTTGACATGAAAAAACAATGTTATGTTTATCCAACTCTCCAAAGCAATGGTTTGAAACACCTGTCTCATAAATATTGACCTACTAAGGGATATCAGGTAGTAAATCTTGGTATTTTTAAAAAAATGTATTGATGCAATTAGGTACTTTCAACTATTTGTGTTCTGATTGGTTTGTTGTATAAGTGAAGGTAATCCTTTTTTTTCCTTTACCTTGTCCTCAGTCTTAAGAAATACATCAACAAAATCTTGACCTTTCTGAGCTATTTCTTTGGCAATGCTCTAAATAAAGGAAACAATATACAGTGCACATAAGTAGATATATTATTAAACTCTATTAATAAAAAAAAATAACATACATTTTTATATAGATAAGTTATTTTCTTTATTTTACCATGAGGAAAAAAAGTTCTCATGTTATATAACACAAATATGTTGAATTACCTCCATGGCATGTGGAACCTCAGCACTGTAGACATCAGTACAGTTCGACAAAAGTAGTGCTATATCACCATAATGGTCAGGTGTCCATTCTATAGAGATACAAGTAAAGTATATAATAGATTAAAGGATAGCTGCTTAATCTGATTATGTGCTTCAGGCTATAGTCATTATGATTCCTGAGTTCAAATCCTGCCCACTTGAAACCTCTGCTGTGCAGCAGGAATTTTAGTTTAGTTTTATGTTTTGGTTGTTCCTTCCGAAATGAAGATTATTACTTTCTAGTCCAAACCTCCAGCAGGACATTAAAGGAATGTCTGCTACTTATAAAAAACAAAAAAAAATTCAGCTGTGTGGCAGAAAATGCATAAGCAGGAGTTTTAGTCCAGTTTTATGTTTAGGACATTCATTAAGAACAGAAGATTATTACATCCAAATTCAAACATCAAGCAGGATGGCAAGGGATGGGATAAACGACTTATACTACTAAAACAAAATTGAAGGCCTGTGCTGTGGCAGAAAATACATAAGCAAATCTGACATTTTAGCAATTAAATCTATTTTGGTAGGTCAGTGATTATTTCAGGACAGTCTTATGTTCTCATATATATTACCTAACAATTGCACACACTGGAATGTGTCAATGTAAGAAGAAGCAGGAGTTCCAATTAATGAGAGGTTTATTTTAAAAATGTTTGTTTTATTCTAGTTGAAAGTAGTTAGTGGGCAAGAAAAGATTTGTATCTTAAAATCAAGCTGATAACTATAATTTTCAAAATGATAATAATAGCTACTGACTGTCAGGATCTCCAGCAATGATTGACATGAGCGCAGTTGTCAAGTTACCAGATCTACTGCTGACTAGAATGGAACCAAGCCAGACCTGCATACCAAAGAAACAGAAAAAAACAACAAACAGAACAGACAATAAAAAAGCCAAAGTGTCAGACAAATCATATCTATATGAAAAAAGAAAAAAAAAGTTTACAATTGTTTATGTATGCATACAATTTAGTTCAGTCACAGCACCTTGTTAAGAAAACAAGCTGTTTGTATTCAGCATTTATCACAATAAGTTATTGAGTTTAAAAAAAACAACTTCTTAAACATAAGCATTAAGCTAGAAATGACAGTTACTTTAAGATAAGTAAAAACTCAAATTTTTAGAACGAGTATAGCCAGCTAAAATATAGAAAGGATTGGTCTAGTTTAAAACTTCTCATGCAGCTACATGTGGTGAACTTACTTTTTCACAATCATCCAAATGCTGCTCAATACAATGAAACAGTTCCGAGGCAGTCTTTGAATTGGTACCAATCTCAAAGGAGTTCAATTTGACTTCCCATTCTTTCATTATGGATAAGGATGTCATAGAAACCTGTTAATGGACATTAAGATTCCTTAAGTCAACATTGTCTCATGAAATAAAGTAAATAACTTTGCTTTAAATTTTTTTTTAATTTCATAAGTTTTACAGGAATTGAGTAAAATTTTAATTTCATCAATTCATTTTTGGCTCTTCATTTAAAAACCAAATGACATTTATAACTTAATCTTAGCCAGAATTCATGCAATTTTAAACTAGATTTGGTAAAGGACAGAAATATTGTGGCTTTGATTCAACTTTGCATGATACATGTATTTTGTACAAACTTTAATCATTTTGATGAAGTTGAAAAGTTTTTTGAGACGTCCAAGTTGACTCCGTCCATAGTACTGTTGGATTTGATCATAATGTAAGTCAGGTAACAGTTGTCCCAGTAAAGACAAGTTCATTGACTCATTTTTAACAAACATGGTAGTCATCACAGCAGCACTGATGTCCTAAGTAAAAGATTAAATTTGAAAAAAAAGAACATGTTAAGTTCATAGGAGCCATGTGTAAACTAGAAAGCTCAAACTTGTTTATATTTGTGATTTCTGGCACATCAACACTAGATACATCATGTTGTAATCATGGTCATGCAGTAAGAATAGAACAAAGAATAGGCTTTATTTCTCAGGATTTTAAATAGCTATTTTTTTCTTCTTATGCAGTTTTTTTTTCAATTCCATTACTTATATTGCTTTATATTTTAAATATTTTTAAGACATATTGATTTGATGAAGAGTTGATCTTATTTTAATGAAAAACTGGCAATGTGCACACAATTTTACTTTTTCTTGATTTAAACAAACAAATTGTTTACACACAAATAATTATTGGGAACATTTTAAACTAAAGTAAAAAAAACAACATTGTAATGAAAATTGAAAATGTCAACAAATAAAAGTCTCTTACCACTATAGATAAAAACAAATGATTGCAGTACACTAAAATATCTTTAGGTAGACCAGACACATTTTGTCTGACACCCATATACATCGTTAAACGCTGAAAAGAAAAGATTTTGTACAATATTCAAATTAACTTTTGGCAACTCTGTTTATTATCAAGAAAGCCTATAAGTAACTGTGGTGTGAATGTGGAATGAAGCAATAGGTGTGATGTGATATATAATCAACATTGCTGCTATATTTAAACAACATTACTTTAGCTTTACAATTCTATGTAGCAATTACGAGTTGTTTTAACAGTAACAATGTACTAATTTTTTTTCTTCACAAAATATGTTTTGTGTCTTAAAACTACATTTTTTTCCTGCACATTTCACTAAGCACTATAACTGTAGATAATGATAAACATTATTTTTATAGTGGACACATTCCAGACTTCTTTAATAAATTCACATATTAATTAAGTTTCTAAAATGAGAGATTTTATTTTAGGATAAACGTTGAATATCCTAAGTTAAAAGTACTTGTTTTGTAAGTAAATAGTTTTAATTTTACTATTATTACTTAGCTTGATTATTTGATTTGTTTGAATGTGAACTAAATTTGTGATGTATTTGATTTGTCTTCGAATGATGTCTACAGCACACAGTTTTTTCTAGTGATCTATTTACCTGCATACAAATATTGATGAATTTACTGAAGTTGCTTGAAGTCAATGGAGTCACAGCTCCAGGCATCATCTCACTGCAAGGAACACAATAAGATTTCTCAAGTAAATTGGACAAGAATTGGACAAGGTAGTGCTTAGATGATTATTCAAAATATGAAAAAGATCTACTATATTTATGACTTGTTTAATTATTAAGTCAGCTCATGCAGTCTGTCCCTCAGAAAAACAATTTAAGATGAGGTTTCCAAAGCTTTTAAAATTTCTCTATTTCAAGGAAGCACAATCCATTCATAGTACCATATTCATAAGTTTCAAAAGTCCTTAAGATGGGTATCCTATTTCAATAAAATGGGATGCATCTGATTATATAAAGCAACTACATCAAAACGATGGCTTAGAAACAGGAAAGTAAACAACTATTGCAAGTGTAAAAGTTATGGAATTATTCTTATTAAATTCCAAATACCTTAATAACTATAAAAAGTTTATGACTATACAATCTGAAGCAAAGTAATTTAAATGACAACTTAAAATAAACAGGAATACAATTTCAAGAAACTTTTTCAACTAATCAAAAGTCTCTACATTTCTTAAGAAAGTCATTTCATTGCTGAACCATTGATACAGCTTGCCCCAAACTCAAAGCCAAATTAAAACAACATAATGCAATAAACGAACTCCATCATACCCAATGTTACATGTAGTCCACCACTGGTAGTCACATGTACTTGGTGAGTCAAACTCATGCATCAGATCGTCTTCTGTTTCAGAATCAACTATTGTGATTGGTCGACACTTTGGAAAGGGAAATAATTTGATAAACAATTTTATTATGACTATTAAAACAAATTGAAGTAAAACGTGTTATTATGTGCATACTGAAGTTGTTTAACATACCTGCAACAAAAAGATGACATTATTTGCTACTGCCCACTCAACATCTCTTGGAGAGCCATAATATTTTTCTAACTGAAAAGAAAATATTTATCTCTTATTTTTTATTTCTTTAAAGTACTTAAGAACCTTTCTTAGCAAAAATATTTCTGTTATTTTTTTTTAAGTTGTTGATATGGTGCACAAAGGTGCACGCATTTAATATAATAAAGTATCAGCCATGACACTAATGGTTGTTGTTTGTTTATTGCTGACTGTGAACCTAGATCTTAATTAACATGGTGGCAGCGGTGTATGAATGATCAGAGGTAATCATTAATCAGTATATAAAGGTTTATTGTTTGCAATAATAAATAGGAAACTATTACAGGGCTACGCCGTGCAATGGCAGCTAGAAATTTCCTTCCTGTACCTGAGCCGCTCAAGGTGGAAGGTAACATGGCCGCTAATTGGCAAAAGTTTCACCTGAGCTGGCAAAACTATGAGTTAGCCACTAAATTGTTGGAAGAATCAGAGGAGGTCAGAGTGGCCACCTTTCTAACAATTATAGGAACTAAAGCGATGGACATCTATGAAGGTCTTGAAATTGAGAAGGGAAAAGAAAGAAAGGTGGAAGAAATAGTGAACACATTGGAAAGTTTTTGCATTGGAAAAACAAATGAAACTTATGAGCGCTATGTTTTCAATACTCGTGAACAGCAAGAAGGCGAGGACATTGAAAAGTACATAACAAATCGAAGAAGACTAGCAAAAACGTGTAGTTTTGAACGCCTGGAAGATAGCTTGATTAGAGACAGAGTAGTTCTTGGTATTAGACATGAAGGTCTCAAAATGAAATTGTTACAAGATAGTAGTCTCACATTGGAAAGGTGCAGAGACATTTGCAGAGCATACAAGACCGCCAACAAACAGTTGACACAAATACAAGCCGACCCTCCAATCATTGAGAAAGTATCAACACCCTCATGAACAAACATTCAGAAAGGTAAATGCAGGTATTGTGGAAGGATTCATGAATACATTAAGGAAAAGTGTCCTGCATGGGGTAAAATGTGCATAGTGTGCAAGGGGAGACATCATTTTGCCGTTATGTACAAAAAAAAATTCAGCAGGTGTCAGATGATATGTCTAACAATGAAAGACAGCTACCATCGGACACAAGAGATGACATCATGATGGTAAAAAATGAATGGGTGATGTCTTTGGAGAACCACAAAACGAAAAGGATGACAGCAGTTATGACAGTGAATGGTCACCGTGTGAGGTTTCAAATGGATAGTGGAGCTGATGTAAATACCATCCAGGAAAAATACGTAAAAAGAATCAGATACAAAAGACAACGTAAAGATTACTAATGTGGAATAAGACTGAAATGGGCCCTATAGGGAAAGCCACTCTAACAACAAGAAATGAGAAAACTAACGAAACATTTGAGGTGGAATATATAGTTGTACCAAATAATCTAGCATGCCTTCTAGGGCATGAAACTTTAACAAGAATGAAGTTAATCAAAGTCAATAAAGATAGGTTCATAGCATCAGTAGTGAATAACCAAAAAGAAGACTGTAGTCCAAAGTTTACTGGTGATTTGGGTGACATAGGAGAAGTGTCTTTAAAGATTGATAGCAGCATTAAGCCCAAGGTTCTGCCATGTAGAAAGATCCCTATTGCTTTACAAGAAAGAGTTAAGGAGGAGTTAAAGACCCTAGTGCAGAGAGGAATCATAGAACCAGTGATAGAGCCTACAGAGTGGGTGAGTCAGATGGCAATTGTGGAAAAAGCTAATGGAAAAATTAGGATTTGCATAGATCCACAAGCCCTGAATAAAGTTTTACTAAGGGAATTCTATAATCTTGCTACTTTAGATGACATATTGGCAGATTTGAACGATGCCAAAATATTCAGCAAATTGGATGTGCAAGAAGCTTTCTGGCATGTCAGGCTAGATACAGCATCATCTAATTTGACAGCAATGATAACCCCTTTTGGTAGAAACAAATGGAACCTTTCTTGGCAACTTCGTCAGATACAGGTTATATTTTTAAAGATTATTATTTTAACAACAATTAACATTTTGTCACTGCTGTTATTATATTATGTGAAGTTGTATATCCTTCTGTAGTCCAAAATAAAATGCTTCGTTGTACAGTAATAGCTTTATAAGACATTGAATATTTGTCATTTTTATAACAAGTAATCTTTTACAAAATTATTATTTTTTAGCAGTATTTAGCTATATTCTTAAAATTTCTTGTAATATAAATATTTAAAATATAATTTTCATTCATTTTTGTTTTCATGTAAATTGTGTCAGTTCAGTAATAAGGATCACTACAAAATGAGACCAAACTGTTGACAATGTAATAAAAGAAACAAACCAAACCTCTACACCAAGTTGGGCAATACGAAGAATCAAACTGTCCTCTATACACAGCTGATTACTTTGAGCTCCTAAACATTCCTCCACAACACCTCCTTGACCTGGCCAAAAGAAAGAGATCCCTAAGCTAAGACAAATTTTAATATGAATCTGTTGTACTGGTTCTGTAACGAACACATTAAAAAACTAAACTTATTGAGCTGGATTGGCTGACAATTTGTAAAAGGAATTTACAAAACTTATTAAATATTATTTAAAAGTCATAATTAAATATTAGAGCCTTGAGCTAATGAAAAAAAGTAGCATTCAAATTTGATTTACACTAATTAGGAAAGCATAAAGCATTAATCAAAGTGATCTAAATATGTGTCTAATAAATTTTTTAAATCTAACAAAATATTCTCCTTCATGATGTAAAACTGTATAGAACACTGGCGGAGTAAGAATGTCCACTAATCTGGAGACTTGCAGACATTTAGCTCAGCTCTATAACAGCTAAATCCCAGCAATAATAAAAACAAACATTAAACTATATAAGTGTCAGCTATTTAGTCTTACCAGTTTCAACTATCCTGACAGTTTTATTGCCAACACAGACTTTCCCAATCTTCAGCCTCTCAGAATCATACAAATATTCTGGGTCTCTCGCAATATATACAGTGTCTGGATCAACTTTACCGGAGACAACAGATTCTCCCAGACCAAAGTTTGCATTGATGACTAGATGACTAATACTTTGTGTAATTGGGTCAGCAGTGAACAAAACTCCTAGAACAGCACAAATTTTTTAAATGATACAAAAAGAAAAAATGACATTTTTAAATCGCTGTACTTTTTAAAAAATATTTCTGACACAGACAAAACTTAACCACCAGGGTCTATTTCCATTGTTAGTGTCTTCTGCATAGGCTTCCTTTCAGTTGCATATATGTGCTCTGTGATCTTAGTTCTCTAGCTGTCTCTTTCAGAAGCTATTTGCTGCCAGTTGTTAATGCAGAGATTGTCTTATCACAACAAACAACTCTACCCCATGATTTTAATATAGTTTCAAAGAAAAGCATTGTTAACTATACCACTTTTCTGGGTTTTTTTTGTCAAATAAAAGCAGCACGACACAGTCTGCTACATATAACATGATTTAAGTAGAAATACTAGCTTAGGGACAATCAAAGTACTCTAGAAAATTTGAATTATAACAAATATTCTGTATTGTGCAAAGAAGGTTTCCACATGAAATTTTGTATTTTATTTTTCAAGATGACTTGACCTGTGTGGTTATTACAAATTAAAATAGCAACCCATCTCTAAAATGTATGTTTAATTTTGGTATAACAAATTTAAACAAACAAGAATTTAGACAAAATTACAAAAAGGAATTTTAATATTTGCATTGTGACAATGCAGATTTTCAACCCCAGAGATACAGATATTGTGCTGTACTTCAGGTGGCTACACATCTTGTTACATCTGAAATACAAAGCTTTTGTCTGACAATCATCAATGTTATTTTTCCTTTTGTAGAGTTTTAGGGTTGTCTCTTTCAGAAGCCATTTGCTGTCAATTGTAGAATAGTAGTAAAACAGTAATAGTAAAATGGTGTCTGAACTGATCTTTCAAGAGCTATTGGGGAGTGACTCCTTTAAGGTATTCTTTGTCTTTGAGATTGAAACAATAGCACAAACAAAAAGCAACGTATATGGACTCAGAGGTTGTCTTTCTCTAGAAATGAGCATGAATGTGTCTCAATCATCATTATCAAACTCCACGTAAGTAAAATACTCTCTTCCAAAAGCCTTGGAAAAAAACTCTATGGTTGTGAACAATGCACATGTCAACAACATGCAAAAAGCATGTGACTTCCTAAAGTTGTTGAAATAGAATTCAGAAAGTCTGGGACAGTTAAAATGAAAATGATATATGTCTTCCTTTTCCTCTTCACAGCAGGGTTGAAGTTAGGCCTGAACCATGCTAAATATGAACCAATTAACAATGGCCCAATCTGCACTCTGGGATTATAATTTGTAATGTTAATCAAAAAGAATTCCCCCAAAAAATAATAAAAGTTCTTAGTCCCTTAGTAATAAAAAAAAATGATAGATGAATGAAGTCTAAGCAAACCTGCAGCATCAGCTGTAACCATCTTCTGTATAACCACACCCACAAGTACATTAATAGGCTGGCCATGCTGTCTGCGATATTCAACAGCTTGAATTGTGAAGGCAGAGCTCCAGCATTTCTTCACAGCATCTAGAATCTAATAAAAGTGGACTATTTAGAACTTGACCTCAATACCTTTGACTCACGATTATGTCAACATAAAAAAACACTTAATAGAAAATTGAAACAAAATGTAAATAAAATTGAAACAAAATGTAAATAATGAAGTGTACCTGACTTAATCCAACAACCCCAAGAATAGTTTCCATTTGTCCAGCTGATGATGCTTCAGCACCATCCTCACCTTGAACATAAATATTTAATATTATAATTATTAGGTTGTATACTTATTTCACAATTTAAGAAAGGGAATAATATAATATTATTGGTAATTTTTTATTTTTTTTTGACAGATATGTTGGTGTAAGTTGAATTAGTCCCATTCATACATTGTGTAGAGTATTAGGTCATGGATTGAAATTTGAAACTAACAATAGATAGGTATGATTTTTTTTTAAATACAAGTATTTATTTAAAAAAAAGAGTATAGACTGCATCAAAAAATAATTTTGTAAATGTGCATTATGCTGAGAGATTTTGATAATTCGATCTAAAAGACTTAAAATATATCTAAAATGAATATTGGATACTGTCGAATAATTCAAAAGAACCTGCAGCAGAAGATCTGATGGCTAAATGAATTGTTTCATAGTGGATATCAATATAGTCTTTCAAAAACTGTACTATCACTTCCTGGACTTCTGAACCAATGTCTGTAGAATTGATAACTTGAACTGTGTGAGAACAAGCACCAGCCAGATTGGCATGGTCATTTCTGGAGATGTTAAACTTATTGTGAATTAATAACATAACACAGAGTCTAAGAATGTTAGCACAATACAAATCCTTTACAAATATTACCATATTAAGTAAATCTTAGAATTCCATTCATGTTCCGTATTGATTGAATATGTGGTTATTATTTTGTTGCTCATTTTGCATTTAAATAGAGAAAATGAAAGTATTAGCTGTATATGTATACAGGGAAGCGTGGTGGCTGAGTTGTTGAGGGCTTGGCTTCCAATCCTGGGGTCCTGGGTTTGAATATCATTGAGAACTGGAATTTTGAATTTCAGGATTCTTAGGGTGCTACTGAGTTCATCCAACTCTAATGGGTACCTGACTTAAGTTGGGGAAAGCAAAGGCGATTGGTCATTGTGCTGACCAAATGAATCCCTAATCATAACCATAGGTAAAAGAAACAGATGACCTTATAGATTGCAGGGTCTGAAAGGGGTACTCAACTTTACTTTATGTATATATATATATATATATATATATATTATATATATATATTTAGTGCTTTTTTTGTAAAAGAAATAGGTGCCAGTACTTAGTAATGGACTGCCTATCTTTTAACAACTAATAAATCAATGATAAATGTTAAAATGCAAGAAAAGTAATCTTTTTTTCCCCACATTGAAAAAGGTGCCAGTACGCATACCCTCACAAAAAAGCACTGTATATATATATATATTTATTGATATATATATTATATATATATAGCTATAGATAGCTTCTTTGAAGCATTCCCAGCTTTTATCTACATTTGATTCAGTTGGAAGGGTGGACTTGAGGCAGTTCTCTATCGCATCTGCTAGCGACTTTTCAGTTTTGTCATCTGCTAAGCTGGCCGTGTTTAGCCTTTTTAGGGGTTTAGATTTTTGTGGACGTCTCTTTGGTTGGATACGGATGTTTTGTGATGATGAGGCGTTGGTCTGTTCCACATTCTGCACCACAGCAAGATTTGGTGACACGAATGTCCTGACGGTCAGATTGTCTGGTGATGACGTAATCTATGAGGTGCCAGTGTCTTGAGCGGGGATGCATCCAGGAAGTTCGCTTTCTCATTGGAAGACTGAATATTGTGTTCGATATGAACAGCTTGTGTTCAGAACACAGGTCTTGAGTAGTAATAATCCGTTGCTGTTGCACCGACCTATCCCGAATTTGCCTAAGACTCCTTTCCAGATGTGATGGTCAGAGCCGACTCTTGCGTTGAAGTCACCAAGAATGAGTAGCTTTTCTGTTTTTGGAATATCAAGTAAGGTGGAGTTTAGTTCTTCGTAGAACTTTGCTATGACATCATCTGGGTTGGTCATGGTGGATGCGTAACAGCTAACAATGGAAATATGTTTCTTTCCGTTTTGTAAAGGCAGCATTAGGGTGCTTTAGATACTATTGATGTTTTTATGGCAAAGCCGACTCCAGATTCACGTCGTACTTCAGTGCTTCTACTGCTCCAGAAGAAAATATATCCAGCTCCTCTTTCGCAGAGTTCACTTTCATCTGCAAGCCGAGTCTCGCTTAGTGCTGCTATGTCTATGTTGTATCTATGGAGCTCCCTGGCTACTAGTGGTCTATCAGATGTGTCGTTGTCAAGAAGTGTGCGCACATTCCATGCGCCTATGGTAAGAGGAACTATCCTTGTCTTTTTCTTTGAATTTCGACCGCTTGAGTAGGGTTCCTGCCAACTGCGGTAGGCTGGCTAGGGTAGTTTTGAGCAGGCAATTTTTGGGGCACCTTTGCTGACAAGCATGATATGAAGAACTTCTACCATGCCATAAATGATATCTATGGACCCACAAAGTCAGGCTCATCACCTTTATTAAATGCTGGTGGGACAATCCTATTGACAGATAAGGAAGAAATCCTAAAACACTGGGCAGAGCACTTCGAAAAGGTTCTCAATACACCTTCCATCGTAAATAGAGCAGCCTTAGACAGGCTACAGCAAGTACCAATAAATGAAAAAATGAATGACCCCCCTACACTAAAGGAAACCGATCTTGCCATTAAACAGCTCGCAAGCGGAAAAGCCCCAGGAGCTGACTCCATTCCCGCAGAGGTCTACAAAAAAGGTGGATTAGCCCTGATTGAAAGACTTCATAAGCTCTTCTTAATTATGTGGGAAAAAGAGTCAATACCACAAGACTTTAAAGATGCCACAATTGTCCATTTATACAAGCGAAAAGGAAACCTCCAGATCCGCGACGACCACAGAGGAATAACTCTTCTCTCTATTGCTGGGAAAATCCTTGCACGCATCCTACTAAATCGTCTCATGCAACACATAGAATATGGTCTACTACCAGAAAGCCAGTGCGGCTTCAGAAAAGAGCGTGGAACCATTGACATGATCTTTGCAGCAAGGCAGCTCCAGGAAAAATGCCAAGAACAAAATGCTGACCTGTTCTCAATATATGTCGACTTAGCAAAGGCATTTGACACTGTTAGCAGAGAAGGACTCTGGAAGATCATGTCAAAGTATGGCTGTCCTCAAAAATTCATAACCATGGTGACACTATTTCATGATGGCATGAAGGCTCGTGTCCAAGAAAGGGGAGAACCATCAGAGCCCTTTGAAGTATCAAACGGGGTAAAAAAAGGCTGTGTCCTAGCACCTACACTGTTCAGTATCATGTTCTCCGCTATGCTGACAGATGCATTCACAAATAGAGAAAACAACGGGATAAATATATCATACAGATTTGATGGTGGCCTATTCAACCCGAGGTGGCTTAAAGCAAAATTAAAAACAAATGCAGCAGTAATCAGAGACTTGCTATTTGCTGACGACTGTGCCCTAAATGCCTGCTCTGAAAACGATCTGCAGAGCATCGTCAGTGACTTCTCAAGAGCATGCTCAGACTTTGGCCTTACCATCAATACGAACAAGACTGAAGTCTTATCTACCTGCTCCTTGGAAAGCCTACTCGGATCCAAGCATCACTATAAATGGACAGGATATAAACGCAGTGGACAAATTCACATATCTTGGCAGCACACTCTCCAGATATGGAAAAATCGATAGTGAAATCGACCTGCGTATCGCCAAGGCCAGTGCATCCTATGGCAGACTGTCTAAAACTGTCTGGAAAAGACGTGGTATCACCACAAACACAAAGCTAGGGGTCTATAGAGCTGTCATCCTCCCTACATTGCTCTATGCCTCAGAAACATGGACAGTGTACAGTAAACATGAGAAAAATACTAAATGTCAAATGGCAAGACAAAATACCAGATACAGAAGTTCTTCGAAGAGCGTGTCTGCAAAGCATCCACACAATCCTGATGCAGTCCCAGCTGCGATGGGCAGGTCACGTCTACAGAATGGAAGACCACCGCATCCCTAAATGACTCTTGTATGGTCAACTAAGCGAAGGAAAGCGCTCGCAAGGTGGTCAAAGAAAGCGCTTCAGGGACACCCTCAAAGCTTCTCTGAAGGCGTTCAGCATAGACCCAGGCACCTGGGAGACAAAGGCACATGACAGAGCATCATGGCGTCGCGCTGTGAAAACTGGCGAACAGGTTGCTGAGGAAAAAAGAACAACGCTGGCAGAAGAAAAACACCAGAAAAGAAAAGCAAGGCAAACGACACTAGCTCCAGCTGGAATAACCTGCCCAGTGTGCGGCCAAACATTCCAGGCTCACATAGGTCTCACCAGCCACATGAGGAGGCATAAAACCCCAGTGCAAAGCCCTCAGCCCCCTGGATGACAAAGTGGTCATCATCGAACCACGATGGACAAACTATATATATATATATATAAATACATACATATATTAAATATATAAATATATATATATATTATATATATATATATATTTCTTTTAAATGGGAATAAAATCACAGAATGTGCAAAATTTAAATTTGTTAAAATATTTTATTGTTAATTAAGAAACATAATTTTGTAAACAGTAGTATAAGATAAAAATTAAAATTTTGTCTTACATTGCTGTAGAGCAAATGTTTTGAATGGCTTCTTTGATGTCAGAATTGGTCTACACAGACAAAAAACATAATTTGTTAGAATGATTGGAAATATTTATTAATACTTAGGGACATTACGTTCAAATATAATAAAACTTTTGATATTTAAAAAATTCTGTTTCAATGTTTAAATATCAAAAAGTAAAAGTTCAATTAAAGAAGTCCATTAGATAAGTACCATGTATAAACACAATGTTTAAATAGTTACGTTTATTTTGTATATTTCTTTTAATTGTTATACTTCTCTTGTCATGCATGTTATTCAATGAATTAATCACTGCCAAGTCACTGGTTTTCCTGGCTGACTAAGGCAACACATGCTATAATAGCATTAGGAAAAAAGGAGTATTTGTGCAGGAATTGCATCCATATGGGACAATGAATGTCATAGTATTTTATTTGTTGTTTTTTTTATTTGAAGATTATGTTAAGTTTTTCATGCATAATTGCTACTTTACTTTTTCTTATACTTACTCCAGCACTACAATATGTAAAACAAATTTATTTTATAAAAGAAGCCTATTTGTTGAAAATATTATCTGTTTAGTTGTTCAGCTTTATCACTTATTCTATAATGATAAATGTTTATTTATGTATTTGAACTAACCTTCACATGGAGATCAAAGCACTTCAGTGTTAGACAAAAACCTGGTGAAACTTTGGCGCTGACCTAGAAAAAACATGTTTTAATAAATCAGTGTCAGAATAGCAAACATTAAAAGTTATGTAGGTTTTTATGAGCGAAATCAACACACATTCATTACGTTATTTATTTATTTTTTTAAAAATGTTTTCAATAGTTCTAAATTTTAAACAACACCCCATTCTATTTATTTTTGTTCAACATGTTTCTTTTTACATTGAAGAAAAGTATTCTAGGTGCTGTTTTTTATTTTCACACTTTCCTTTAAACAAATATATATAGATCAATAAATAATGCATGCTTTTTTATTTATTTCTATACCACATGTAATATTTTTTTATTCCAAATAAAAAGAGATATACAACTTTAATTAAAACATATTAATTTATACATGTTCAATTTACATGATAAAAATGGATGTAGAGAAATCCTCAATAATAATAATTGGAAATAATTCCAAAGACAAAGATTTAACATAAAGTAGACAACTAAGTTGCTTGAAGAATTAATATTTGTAATCTCTAAAAATCTTTGATGGATTTCAATGAAATATAGTAATATTTAAAAAAAAGCAGCTTTTAAACTATGTAATTTGAAAACAGAATCTATTCAATCAAATATATATTGCATACGATAAAATTTTATAAAACAACTAACAATATAATGTATGTTACTTTTAAAATTAAAATATATTAATTGACCATGCCCAGTATTTTTATCACAAAAGAACTGTTAAACATTAGGTTTGTCATATCTTTAAAATGGAAGTTGGTACTATTTGTTTATTTTATAAGTTAATTTCACAATAGTTTTTGTATTTCCTGAATCTCCCTTCTCTCTACACTCTTGTTTCCTTTCTTTTCTACGTATTTTCTATGTATTGCTAAAGCGAATAATTTTACTTCCATTTTTGATAAGCAATTTTTTTTTATTGTTATTGGACCAAATTTTCCACAAATCTCTTCATTATCTGAATGCAATATTTAATTCATTTTTAGATTACAGTATAACTCTTTTTTGAATAAAAAACAATATTTTTTCCAAGAAGTTTTGATATTGGAAGTAAAAATATTTTTCTACTTTATTAATGTACATTCTGTTCTCTGAGCCATAACTGGGAGAGTCCCTTAAAAAACCTGGTGATCAATATAACAAGCTTGAAATACGATCTATTTGTAAAACATCAATGTGAATTAATTGTCTATTTCTTACTTTGAGAAGCACTGACCTAGTTTTGTTACAAATACCTTGGATTCAATGCTAGTAAGTTGTGCTAGTTGTGCCCCTTTGCCACCAACCAAAGCTGGAGACTGACAAGCTAAAGAAGTAAATGGTAGAGCTAGCAGACTTGAATTGGTCTTGATCACTTCAGAAGAAGGTTCCTCAATAAGATCATATACTAAAGGAATGTTTTCTATACATGGACCTTCTGGATTTCTAAGGGAAGTAAAAACAACAACATATGAACTAGAATTGTAGCAACAAAGACTTTTATTAGTATAATCAGAAATCCATGCATGAAAGAAATATTTCATCATTTTATTCTTAAATTTGAATAACTTTTGAACACAATTTAGCCCTTTGGTATGACTATGACATAACATTTCCATCAAACTTGATTAAGCAGTAAAATGTTTGTTTGTAAGCTTATTCCATCTTTGATGGGAACATTGGGAATGGCAATCTCTGGTTAATCAATTAGAAAAATTACCAGGTCTACAGCTATGCAAAATAATTGAATAGGATAGCTTTATTCTTTTTTTTTCCACATGAATGTCTGTCTGTGGCATTTTAAGTCTCATGAGATGTATTTCTCCCTTTGCAACTTCTTGTGTGATTAAAGAGGCCAATTCTGGGCATGTGTAATGAATGTAAAAATATGTTTAAAGACTTAAGTCACAGTTCATTTAAGTTTGCTAATATTATTACTTCAAAATGTATTACCTGTAAAAATATTCACTGATTCCCCTTCCTTTAAAAGAATTGACTTCAAATGATGTAAATGCTTCAAAGACTTTACCTCCCCTGTCATTCTGTAAGTACCAAACACAAGTTGTGTCCCTTGTCGCCCTCACATTAAAAGTTTGTCCATCTGAAAAAAGTTATAAATCCTGGTTGTTATTGCAAGCAAATATTTTCCAATAATTTAGTAGTTATGATATACAAATTGGAGATAAAAACTTAAAAAAATAAACTTGATACAAATATTTTATCATAATTTCCAGAAGATTACACACCATGCACTATGTGACAAAGTGGAAGTTAATTTTACATGTAAGATTAATTGTTTTGTTTTATTAGAACTATTATATATTTTAGAACTTATAACTACACTTCCAAGTTTCAAAGAATTCTTCAAAAGCTCTTTAGAATATGTATGTCGTAAAGGTCAACTAAAGAAGTATTGCACTGAAGGAAAAAAAAGATTGGCTGAAGTCATTACACATCATAGTGCAGGTAGTATATACCCAAGAAAAAATATACTTTTGTAATTAGTGACAGAAATACCAAGATGCAAAGTCTTACCTGCTTTAAAGCCAAAGGTCCATGTCTTAGGTGGCTCCTTTGTGTCTTCTCCAACTTCCCAAATGTTTAACATAATATCTGTCACAGACACAATGTCACCGTTTGCATAAGAAACATAGCCAATTTTAACACTGCAAAGAAAAGGGAGGACAATATAAATAAAGTTTTTTTTAAAAACTGCATTTAAAAAACTTTATTTATACCAAATAACACAGGAAACAGAAAGAGCCTTCATTCATTCTTTATTTTTACTCTCTATTATTCAGTTAACCCCCAGGTCTATATTTAGGGCAGATGTTCATTGTTTCTTGAAGATGAAAAATGTATTGAGGTAGGTCAGGGCACTCCCTGGGCTTAAGTGCCACTGAGATGGATGGATGTTCATTATTTCTATTGTTGATAATAATATATTCACTAGTAAATCTAAATACGAAAACATGTTTATTATAGTAATTTCTATAGTAGGACTTTTTTTTTGTATGTAGATTTTGATAAAAAACATTATTGAGATTAATTTCTGGTGTTGTGGTGGAAATGAAGTTTCAAAATAATGACCTGGTGTAGAGTTTGATATATTATGAACTATGACTAAAAAAAAAAAAGCTTTCTACTGAAAAATAAGTTTGATTGCTAGAAAATACCATTCTGCAGAGACATAAATTACTTACTGTGACATCAGGTTTGGCTGTGAGAAAATGCCAACTTGTATTGACATTCCTGTCTGAAATGTATAGAAATTAATTGGGTAATTACATAGTAAAAATGTAAGCAAGGTTGCAACATAACAGTGGCCAACATTTCATCCTTTACTTACATCTAAATAAATATAATGAATGATATATCTGTGGAAACAGCGCCAGTCACGAAGTCCTACAGAAAAGAAAACAATTCATTAACATGTGTTTTTTTTATTTTTTCAGAATAATTTGTATGACAAAAATCCCAAGAAATTTAATTTATATTTAAGCTATTCAGATCCTTTTAAACAAGACATATTAAGTTGATTACATTATATGCAGCCCTACAAAACTGAAGAAAAGGTCTGAAGATGAATGGACTGAATTAGTGACTTCTGTATATAAACTTAATGTTGCCCCAATTTAAAAAAATGAATGTACCAAAGCTGTGGTCTCGAACACTTTGTAAAGTAAGTTGTCTTTCTTGTCCTTCAATATTAATTTTTCCTCTTAACTCACCCCATTGGTCATAGTGAGTCTGATGATTGCTGTGGGTAAAAAAAAAAAAGGATGACTCTTTGGCTAGCTCAGAAATTTTTTCTTGTTTTAAATTATAAGGTCTATGTTACCATTTCTTATTATTCTTACAGTTTTAGTCTTTGAAGGAAATCTTTGTTCCAAGTCTCCCGAGCTACACTGTCTCCAAGTAGTGACACTGCCATATCAGTATCTGTGTTGAAAGGCTGAGAAAAAGCATTCCACCTATAACAAAACAGATGGAGAGTAATTTTGTTTTATGTTCATTGTCCTTATAGAATTATTTCAATGTCTTTGTAAGGAAACTACTATATAAGACATTTAAAATTTTTAAAAGAGGCTTTGAAAAACAGTGTTAAAATAGAACCAAACTTTTGGTAACAGCTTTAACACTTTATTAGCAGGAAAGTAAGAACAGTGAAGTCATGTAATAATGAGCAGAAATGTTATAAAAAAAATAAAAAATTGTAAAGTCCATCACTATGATAAACATATTAGTGCCAGAATAGTCTCATAGCAATTCAATAATTTACAAACCTAATCTGAAACTTAACTACTTAACTTACAAACTTAATCTGAAGTTTCAGATTCATTTTCAGCCTTACCATTTCTTTAATTGAAATGAATAATGATACTATTTCAAGAAGGAAGGAAGGGCATACATACAATCATACAACAATCATACAAACTTACGTTAAAGAAAAACTAGTTTCCAGGAACTCCTCAGGTTTATCTGTCATCTCATTGCATAGTCCCTTCCTGCATAAGAAGAAAACATGCATACACATTATGTACAACATAAAAGAGTGATAGGAATCTCAGAGAGGTAATTCAACTTACATCACTACAACAACATAACTGGGATTAAAAATATACATTCAAAAAACAATAATAAATAATGCTGTCATTTATAATTTAAATGGCTATTTATTATTATTATTTTTTCCATTTTGGTCAGAGCTAATAAAATTGAGCCAGAGGAGATTGCTAAGTGTGGCTCTATTTATAGATAGATAAAGCATATTGCATAACTCTCGGTGTTGTTTGAAATAATAATTTTTTTATAATCTGTTGGTTATGATTTCCAAAGATGGGAATGGAAAATGGAGCTTTATTATATTGATAATTGGGTTCACATAGCCCTCATTTTTTCTAATAGTTTATTTAAAAAACTTGAAATTCACATAGATCTTTTAAAACGCTGAAAGTAAGAAAAAAGAGAACAAACAGGATATAGGATATATTAACATATCTTGAATTCCAATAAAAACCTCAATTTTCCACTGTATGTCAACTTCCACTTCTTCATTGGCTCAATAATTTCAAAGGAGAGGCCAGCTGCCCGAAAGGTTTTACCATCAGTAAAGTAAACGTCAGTATCTGGATGCCTTGGAAGTTGCAGACAGCCAAATCTGGGAAGCTCTAGAAAAAGCCAGACTTCTGCAATACGATCTCGTCTGCGAGCTATACGACAAACTAGCTTGACTCCATCTTTGTTGGTAGCACCAAAATAGCAAGTATCTATTGCCTGTAAAAGAAACGTTTTTTTTTTCAAATATCTTTTTATTTTAGAATGAACAATTATTGTGTTTGATTTAGATAGAATCTAGATTCATTTATAACAATTGTAAAGTTACCGTAATGTAGTCCTTTTATAAAGTTAATAAAAATGTCTCATAGAAGACAATTTCACTCGCTCCATTATAACTACATGAAGTTGTAGCGACGTGGGCGACTTCTGTCCATAATGGTCAGTAGTGAACAGTAGAAAAACTCTTGACAGACACTATCAGCACTACTCGGTGACTAGGGAACATAAAATAGGGAAGAACCTGTTTGCTTTTCTACCAAGAAATGTGGAGACCGTCTTGGAGCTGTGTAAGACTTATGTTGCGTCACATCCGGGATAAATATTACAAAAGGATGAAGACGGTCAAGAAATCGAATTTTAACAATCAACGACACGATTTACAAAGAAAGAAGCAGAACAACAACGTGATCTACCACAAAACAGAGATAGGCCTATTCAGAAAGAACAAAATGAGTATAGACTAAATCAGTCATCTGTCCAGAGAAGTGGAGTGATATGCTTCGACTGTGGGAGAATAGGGCACATAGCAAAGTAGTAATGGCTTTTGACCGCTCCAAATATTGGGATTATACTTTACAAGAAGGATCTAGATCAGCGGTTCTCAACCTTTTCAGCTTGGCGACCTCTTTTTACAATTACCCACTTTGACGCGCCCCCCCCCTTGCACACACACATACAGGAATAAAAAATAGACTAAACAATCCAGTTTTTCGATGGTCTTTGGCGACCCCTGGCAAATCGTCAATCGACCCCCTAGGGGGTCGCGACCCACAGGTTGAGAACCCCTGATCTAGATGAAGATAGCAGAAATTCATACTAGGCCTGAGTTTTGATACTAATAGTAGAAGTAGCCTACTGTAAAAGGCAGATTCATAGATTGTTGTATATTTAATTGTTCAACATTTGATGGCGTTGTTTACGGTTATAGTTTATTCTTATTGCTTTTATTGAATTTTTATATATATATATATGTTCTTAATTAATCCATAGCGGTTCTTTGCATTGTTGAAAGACATAAGTGTATGTGTCCTTATCAAAGCTCACAAGTTAGCCAGGAAAACCAATGACTTGGTAGTATATAATTAAGTCATTGATTAACATGTATGACTAGATTGACGTTGGAACACGCGTAGGACGTAATAATCTTTTTTGAAGTAACGTCTGTACTTCATAAGATAAGATAAGATGTCTGAAGCTTAGTTTTAATGTGCTCTCATGCTCTGGACTGCTATTACTATGCATGTCGCCATCATCTGTCACCATGTAGGAAGTTTGCGCTACATCGCAATCTTAATTTCTGAAGAATGGTATAAAATTATTATGTCAATCAAGAGATTATCATAAAAGTAACCTTTTCAGACCTTGAGATCTTTGGGGGAAGATGATTTAAAACTCATTTGTTTCTGTGACAAAAGTTACCAAAAGTGTCACGTGGTTAGCACAACAACCATCCGCTTATTTCCCCAAAGTATGTCAGATACCCAGTAGAGGAATGTGAACTCGTATCATAAGAAAACAGAAAAGATCTGGGTATTTTCTAAACAAGTAATTTTTGCTGTGTTTTTCTTGTTTTAGGTCTTCCTTCAGAGTTGAAGATAATCTACTTCCTAGTTTAAACCTTCCACGGGGCGACGGGGGATGGCAGCGGTCATGGTATGAACCCGGGACCATCGGGAAGACCAAACAACAGTCCAGAGCATACTACACGACCAGGCAGCCATCCTGGGTCTCCCATGACTCTCTTAAGAAAACACAATTCGACTTACAAATTTATCATCTTTTAATAGCTGAGGCTTTTCCATATCTTCATCAGAAAAGCCACGTCCATATCCTTGTTGACCTGTACCATTCGTATGTTTGTTTTCTGTTCTTTTAGTTGAACGCATTTTAAACAAAACATAAAATACTATTCTTTTCAACCAATACCATCTTCCTGAGAAAAGAGGAAATGGAAAAATAAACATTTTATCAGCTTCGGAAATATCAAAATTGCAGTTTGATGCATCGGTTAAAATGACACTTTTTTTATTTAATAATGGTTGTCTTCGATTGTGAAGATTAAAGATGAGTGCAGTGACATGACTACGCAATCCCAGTTGCGACCTACATTATTTGTCGCAGCTGATGCAGACAAATCTGTCGTCTTTTGCGCCTGTCTTTGTCTGCGCCTGTTTTTTTGTCAAGGGCTTTTATTTGGCCTCAAATTTGTGCACGCTGCCTTCGTGAAACCTTTCCAACTGCTAACCAATGCATCAAGAAAACATTAAGAAACTGGAACAGACACAAAATAGAGCAGTGATAATCATAACTAACAAATATTCACCTTTGACTAGAGTAACACCTTTAGTAAAATCACTAAATTTAGAAAGCCTTCAGGACAGAAGACTCAAAAGTAAAGTAGCAATTATACATAAAACACTGAACCATAATCTTCAAATACAAAAGCAAAATTTAATAAAATATTCTGAAAGACACAAAAATAAAGGCACATTCCTCGTCCCATATGCTAGGACAAATTTGTACAAATACTCATTCTTTCCTAGTGCTATTAGGGTATGGAATGGGTTGCCTGAGCTAGCCATGAAAACCAGTGACTTGGCAGAATTTAAGTCATTGGCTAATATGCATGACTAAATGCATGACGCGTAGGACGTGATCATCTTTTTTGATCATTATATAAGACAACATAAGCCAGCTATCTTTACAGTGCTTTGTTACGCCGCCCTCCTTTAAACAGATCTCCTTTGGCATATAGTCGTTCCCCAAGCGAAATAAGTGTCCAACCCAGCACAACTGTCGAAGGGTAAGTAACTGTCCACATTGGTCTCCCAGCAGAACATGGTCATTTGTAAGGTGGTCTTGCCAGCGTATGCCCAATTATGGAGCGAAGGGACCTTTAATGTAAGCGTTGGAGAAGCCCGAGATACCGCCTATAGAGCACTCAGGTTTCACAGTCAGACAAAAATGTGGTGAGAACAACTGATTTATAAACATTGATTTTTTATTGGTAGGCGAAGTGACCTATTTGGCCATACTGTCATATGGAGGCGAGCAAAAGCGCTGTTGGCTTTATTTATTGGCAACTTGAAACCCTTTACTTGCCAAATACGTGAAGTGGTTGACAAATTATGGAACCGGCTATTCTTTAGCTTCCTTTAGAGACTTCTGGAGTATGACCTCCTTTTTTTTGAGGTTGAAAGACTACGCGAGGCAGCAGTTTCAATTCAATCTCACACACTATAGACTTTTAATGCCTACTCACATAGATATGGACATTCTTATGCCTACTTACTAGTGACACACACACACTCATAAAATTACTTTCGCACCCCCCTCCCACCAGACTATCTGGGGAGCGCAGCAACCTTAGGCGCCAGTATTTTCCTACACTTTGATCTTCAGATTTGGCTGCACATGTCTCTCGCGAAAACAATATGTAATATACCAAGTGGATGAGACGACTTCATTCTTAGAATTATTTAGTTTTTACAAAGCTTATGTCAACTCACTCCGTCCGTCTGTCTGGTAAAAAAATTTGTACTCATTATTTCTCCCTCTTCAAGTTGATAATGTTCACAATTATTTGTTGTCCCGTATGAAATATTAGTCAATCAAAAATTATCCAATTAATTAAATAATTAGTGGTAATTAATTATTTTTGTTTGATAAAGAAAAGGGGAAACAAATCTTGCAATATTGAGATATATGGCTGTAAATGTGCAGTTGTTTCCTCCTCATAAGTTTAGTTCTGTTTAAAGTTTTATTTATAGTTTGCCTGTTTAAACATTGATGATATTTTTACAAAAATACTTGATTATTACTCAAATATGTCTTTATAAAGACAATGCGAATACACAAGATTTTTGTTATTGAAAGGAAAAAAAAAAGCTGCCTTAGTGCCCTCTAATACTCACATGGCGCACCCATATTATAATAAAGCTGCTGTAACGCTAACCTGGTAGTCTGTAGACGTTGACTACGACCCTGTCACTCTTCAAGAACAACTTGACTAAGGTGGCAGCAGCAACACAGATCATCACTGCGAGTAAAATCATTTCCATCGAGTTCTCTTCCATACGTTGATCCCAACCTCAAACCTGTCAATATATGCAAACAGTTCTTTACCTATTTTATTTACAAAATTACCAGACATTTACAATGACAGAATATTGCACTACACTTTCAATTATAACATATAGACCCCATATATTCAGTTCAACATGATAATCTCCTAAAATGAGATCTTTCTGTCTGTCCATTGCCATTCTAACACGGAACATTTTCCTTATAACTTTCTGGAAAAGGATTTGACTTAAATCTCTAACATAAACGAATGACTTATAGTGAAATTATAACCAAAAGAGAAATAATGGCCCAAAGAGAGATACTGATCAAACAGAAATAATGGCCCAAAGAGAGATACTGATCAAAAGAGAAATAATGGCTCAAAGAGAGATACTGATCAAAAGAGAAATAATGGCCCAAAGAGAGATAATGACCAAAAAAGAAATGATGGCCCAAAGAGATATACTGATTAAAAGAGAGATGATGGCCCAGAGAGATAATGACCAAAAGAGAAATAATGGCCACAAAGAGAGATAATGACCAAAAGAGAAATAATGGCCCAAAGAGAGATACTGATCAAAAGAGAAATAATGGCCCTAAAGAGAGACACTGATCAAAAGAGAAATAATGGCCCTAAAGAGAGATACTGATAAAAAGAGAAATAATGGCCCAAAGAGAGATACTGATCAAAAGAGAAATAATGGCCCAAAGAGAGATACTGATCAAAAGAGAGATAATAGCCCAGAGAGATAATGACCAAAAGAGTAATAATGGCCACAAAGAGAGATACTGATCTACAGAGAAATAAGGGCCATAAGAGAGACATTAGTTCAAAGTTAGTGGCTTTAAAAAATGAAATTTGACTGATAATCAACTGTGAAAAAAAAATTATGAAAATCTCCAGCAGCTTACGAAGTAGTTATTGTAGTCTTATAGATTACAGACGTTACTTCAAAAAGGAAGATTTTATGTGTCAATCATGTCATGTATGTTAATCTGTGACTCTGGCAAGCCGTTGGTTTTTTTGGTTGATTCAGGCAACCCATTCCATTCTCTTGTGTGACTAAAACATAACACGGCCGATGAACATTATCAAATCAATGACACAAACAGATAAGATTATCACAAACATTGAAGCATAGTTTATCTTCTCTTTAAATAAGAGATTGTTAAAAGTTGTAACCTAGGACTTAGGACTACATTGCTATGGCAGTATCAAGTGACACCATGACAACTCAGGGCTTCAAATAACGTAAAGGTTTTATGTCCAATAAATAACAGCCAATACTGCATGTAATATACTAAATCAATTCCTAACCTTAGAAACAAGGCTTTATTTCAATAAAACACGATTGATACACACAATAACACAGTACAGACTGGTCACGATTCACAGACTACGATAATGCGAACACGATTACAAATACTAGCACGATTACAAGCACGGGTAACACACAAGTTCATTTAACGATCACTCCATTCACCCCTCCTTTATTTCTTTCTGGGTCTTAGATTATAACCATGCGTATGAAGGGAAGGATCCGGAGGTGTATCTGGCGTTGACTTTTCTCCTTGCAAGTCGCAACTGTCATGTATGGGACTCGAGTCAATATTGGCCTCTGGCATTGGATGGCTCCCCTGTGAGTTACTGATGACTTCTGGCTGGTTGTACATCATTGGGGTGGGACTCTGTGAATTACTGATAGTTTCAGGCACGTAACGACTCCCTGGTGAGAGATCCAAAGAGTCACCGACCTCTTGAGGCAGAATACCGTTCTCTGGTTCGAAATAGTCGTTAGTGGAACTTTCCTTCGGCGCCAGGTGCCTAAGCGACACTGTCTCTTCCCGGCCGTTTGGAAATCGTATATGGGCGTACTGTAGGTTGCAGCTAATAATTTCAACCTCTTGTACCAATGGGTCCAATGAAGATCTTACAGGTGATTTTAGTAATACTTTCCCTGGGTTCTGTAGCCAAGTAGGCAAGGATGTTCCCGATGGCGATCTTCTGTTGAATTTGAACATCCGTTCATGTGGAGTTTCATTAGTGGAAGTACACAGTAATGATCGAATTGAATGAAGTGCCTGGGGCAACACAGATTCCCACTGCGATAGTTCCTACTTCCCTGAGTCCAATGCTAATAAAATAGCCTGCCACAATGTTTTATTCAGCTTTTCTATTTGCCCATTTCTTTTGCATTGTAGGGCGTTGTCCTGCTAGTGGCTATGGCCCTTAGAATGTAGATATTCTGTAGTTTCTATGGACATAAATGATGTGCCACGATCAGAGTGGATGTAACTGGGTGTTTTAAAGAGTAAAAATAACTGGCCGAAGCACTTTATCACTGTCTTATCAGGACAGGGAAAAGCAAATGGAAACCGCGAATATTCGTCAATCATTGTTAATAAATACTTGTTCCGAGTAGCTGATGGCAAAGGACCTTTAAAGTCAACACTAATTCTTTCAAACGGCTGTGTGGCCTTTATGAGCGTACCTGCAAATTCCTTATAGAATTGCGGTTTAATTCTATTGCAGGTTCTGCATTGTTGAATGGTCTGTCTGACCTCTTCAACAGAGAAGGGTAAGTTCTTTGACCTGACATAATGTAGAAGTCTAGTGACACCTGGATGACACAGGTAGTCATGGTACGTCTTCAGGCTACTTTGTTTCGTCATGGTTGCACAGAGCCCTCTAGACAAGGTGTCTGCTGCTGTGTTGGCGTTCCCAGGTCTATACTGTATATCAAACTTGAAGCCTGCCAGTTCCAATTTCCACCTTTGTATCTTATCGTTTTTAATTTTCTTGTCATGAGTGTCTTTAAATATGTATGAAATAGACCGCTGGTCCGTAATAAGGGTAAAATGATTGCCACACAAATAATGCCTCCATTTGCGTATAGCTTCAATTATTGCAGTTGCTTCTTTCTCTGTGGCAGATTGATGCTTTTCACTAGGTGAAAGAGTTCTAGAGAAGAATGCAATAGGTCTTCCATCCTGATTTAAAGTGGCTGCTACTGCGATGTCAGAAGCGTCTGTTTCCACAATTAGAGGATGGTCATACTTTATGGTGAAAATTGCTGCTTTCTGCAATTCTTGTTTCAAGTATTCCAACGCTGTTTTTACTTCTGTAGGTACAGGAAAAATTTGATTTTTCATTATAGGATACATTTTGTCGGAGAAATTGGGTATCCAGTGAGCATAATATGCCAAAAGTCCTACAATCCTTTTCTGAGACTTCAGATCTTTTGGAGGTGGCAAATCTCGCAGAGCTTGAAATCTATCAGGGTCCGGCTTCAAATGTCCTTTGGATATTTCATATCCAAGCAGCTTTACCTTCTTAGTAGCAAATACACTTTTACTTTCGTTGAAAGTTATTCCGTATTCCAGAGCTATCTTCTAAAAAGGCAACAGATTTTTGTTACGAGAGTCTACATCTGTTCCACATATTGTTACATTGTCGACATAGGCAAACGTGTCGGACAACTTTTCTTTTTCTATAATAGTGTCTATGGTTTTCTGGAAGCAAGCTACACCGTTAGTGACCCCAAAGGGTATTCTGCAAAACTGGTAGAGTTTACCGCAAGCTTCGAAAGCTGTGTATTTCTTTTCGCTCTGTTGGATAGGTATTTGGTGATAAGCACTCTCCAGATCCAATGTGCTAAAGATTTCATACTTGGAAATTTTCTCCACCATTTCATCCACTCTTGGCATTGGGTAAGCGTCCAGGTAAGTAAATCTATTTATAGTTTGGCTATAATCAACGACCATTCGCTTTTTGTGCCGCTCATTGGTCGTGACAAGGACTTGAGCTCTCCAAGGTGATTTGGAAGGTTCAATGATACCGTTTCGTATCAATTTCTCAACTTCAGCTTTGATAAATTGTGTGTCTTGGAACGAGTAACGACGAGATTTAGTAGCAATAGGTCTGCAGTCAGGGGATAAATTTGCAAACAATTGTGGTGCCTCTACCTTAACAGCATTGAGCGAGCAAACATGAAATGCAGGTCGACCACCGTTGAATGGAATTATCAGTTCTTTGTGTAATGCGAGAAAATCCAACCCAAGCACTACATCAGTGCAAAGTTCATCTAGTAACGAAAGTTTGAATTGATTGTAAACTTCCTCTTTGTATTTTAGCGATGCAAACATGTGACCTCTTGTGACGCTTGACAGATGAGACGACGCCATAGAAATTTTGTGCTTTGAACGTGTCACTGACCAATCATACTCTCTTGGTATGTTTGAAGAAATGTAACTTTCCCCGCTACCTCGCTTCCTGTATCAATTAGGGCTTTTAGGTTCACGCCATTTACAGAGATGTGTACTGTTGATTTAGTTAAACCAGGTACAGACGAAGTAGCAATTAGTGATGTTAGATGTGTAGAGTCCTTAATGCAGCTACAATCTCTACAAGATTGTCTTTTAATATCGTAGCTAGGAGATGTTTTAACTTTTGTTTTGGTTATAGGTGTGTTGCGAGACCTGCAAACCTTCGAAAAATGTCCATTTTTCACGCAAGAATGACACATGCAGTCTTTGGCAGGGCATTTCGCTCTGAGATGCCTACTACCTCCGCAAAAGAAACATTGAGTATTCACTGTTGCGATTGTTTCTGAGTCCACCATTTCTTCGGTTGAGATTGCCGATGACGAAAGAGAGGACTCTACCATCTGAGAAGGAGCACTAAACGAACTGGATTCTTTTGGGCCATGTCGAGTGTCTTGGCAATATCTAAAGCCATTTTCAAGTCAAGGGATCTTTTCTTAAGTAGCCTCTGTCTAATTACACTCGAACGCATGCCGCTAACGAAGGCATCGCGAATGGCGTACTCTTCATTTTTGTCAGCACTAACAGCTCGGAACTGACAATATCTGGCCAACACTCTTAGCTTGTGTACAAATTGATCAAGACTTTGATCGACTTCTTGTTTGCAAGTTGCAAGCAAATGTCTGGCCAATGTTTCATTAGGGGCCTTCACAAATAAATTCTCAAGAATAGATTTTGCTTCTGAGTATTTAGAACAGGTAGAAATATACTGATATAAGGATGGAGACACAAAGTTGCATAGCAGGTCAAACTGTTCGCTTTCACTAGCCCCTACCTTCGTTGCGAATCTGTCAAAAGAATAAATCCAATTTTTCCATGTAACTAAAGGATTAGTTGTACTAGGATCAGCTTCCAGTCTATTGGGACGCTAAAACTTGTCCATTTAAGAATAGTTTTATTGAAATAAATTGTAATATACTAAATCAATTCCTAACCTTAGAAACAAGGATTTATTTCAATAAAACACGACTGATACACACAATAACACAGTACAGACTGGTCACGATTCACAGACTACGATAATGCGAACACGATTACAAATACTAGCAAGATTACAAGCACGGGTACACACAAGTTCCTTTAAAGATCACTCCACTGCACAATTGGCAACACGTAACACAGACTGTACAAATAGTTCTTCGTTAACACCGTACCGCCGTATCAACTCTTGCACTGGCCTCTCCGTCTCGTTCTGGACTTGCACTGTGTTCAACAGTTCAGGAGTGACTTCACACACTGGGCTCGTTGTGTGGGACTCGATCACAGACCAAGATCAAGAAGCCGTTCCTCTTGACTGTACTTGACAGTACTCCGCACTGAACCGTCGAAATGCTCCGTACAGAACCACACCGCTGAACTATGCTGTAGTCGACCGGACTGTATTGAACCGGGCTGTTGAGGACCATCTGTCGTGATCCCTCTTGACTGCGACACCTCCGCTTTTTATTAAGGGTCCCTACTGGCTTTCTAGAACCGGACAGAACGTTGCTCGACCATTCTGGGTGGTCACATGACTACATCCCTCGTGACGTTCCTGAGCTCTGTTCACGACGCCGATCCTTCCCGAACCGTCATGTTGACACTCGTCTCGGCTGACCGTCGTAACTCGTCACGGTTGACCTCTCGTCTAGCGCTAGCCTGGGGCGATTTGCGTCGACTGACTACACACATACCACTACCCCCATCTGTGCCACTAACAGGTTTAAAACAATATATAATATATATATATATATATATATATATATATATATATATATATATATATATATATATATATATATATATATATATATATATATATATATATATATATATATATATATATATATATATATATATAAGCAATCTGATATAAACTTTTCACATGTAAATTATGAGTGAGTGTGGTGTGAATGTACATTTGTCTTTTTATAGTTATAATGTTTTGTTTGGTGTAATGCACAAATTGTAAGTTGTAAGACAAATTTCCTTTTTCCTTACGTACATAACGATTATTATTATTATAATATATACATAATATATATATATATATATATATATATATATATATATATATGTCTATATATATCTCTATATCTATATCTCTCTCTCTATATATATATATATATATATATAGTCTGTCCAATGGCTGTGTGAAGCGTCTAGTGTGGTAGCTTGACTTGTTGCCACCGTTGGCTAGCATCTGTGAAAGGGGAGCAATTTTGTAAGTCTGTCTTGCCAGTACATAGCCTCTCCACAGCAAGTCCTATGCAGTACCTCCTCGTGGTGGCAGATGGAAACTGAGGCTGCGAAGCCTCAGGCTAAACTGCAAGGGTCTCGGAGGAGGTTTGGCCCCAAGATGTGAGGCAGGCATGGCCCGTCGGCGTGCGGACACGCCCTGTTGCCCACAAACCAAACCCCTAGCTATAGGTCAATAGCCGCACTGCCTTGTGTGTGTGTCCCTGTAAGTTCTAAGGCTAAGGGAGTAAACCCTAACAGAAAATCCGGTCCTGGAGCCCCGTAGGCGGGGGGACAGTAGTAAGACTACTGCTCTCTGGCAAACTCCTGCAGCCACCTGTCCCCAAATTGTGATGGCTCGCCATCCCTTTGGACCCGGTCAGTATGGAAGAGAGGCGTGTGCTGACGTGTGGGCAGCCCAGCACTCGCAAATTTACCGCCCAGGCTTTCTCCCAGCAATGGAGAGGTCACTCCATCTCTGAAGAAGTTGCAAAGGGAAAAGATCATCTCTCGAGACGTAAAATGCCACAGAGATCTATATATAGCCAGTGAAAATGGCTTGTTCGTGAACTGGACGTCCAGTTCGTGAATTAGCCGACTTCGTGCTTTCGACGTAACATATGTAGCCTACATAAAACGCCCTACCAATAGTGACCGCATAAAAGTTTTAAGAGAAACTCCTTTTACTATCTTGTTTCTACAATAGTTGAATGTGCGCACAGAAACATATTTTGTAAAGAACAACTATTCGTACTATTCACGCATCCATCGGCTGGATACTCCCATGGACAGATCCTTGTTGTCGAAAATTCGAATACTCAATATGCAGTTGAAAGTGCGCACAGAAACATATTTATACATGTAAAAACTATTCGTACGTTGAAAGAAATAAGTATTCCTTACCAGAGTCCTAAAGGTAACACGACTCGGGCCGCTGATGTGTTCAACTCGCCTAGTACAGATCACTTATCACACGGACTGACAAGCGGTCTAATGTCACTGGATCAAACAAGCTCAAAACAATGTATCCTACACATGCATACCAGGTTGTATTTATCGTTTGCACATTTCCAAGTATTAATATATATTTTAACATTTAGGCAGACCGCCCCGACATTATTTGTTTAGCGGCTCGTTTTATAAGACGGCACGTGGTGTTGTTACTTGTTTACACAATGCTTCTCGGCAAAGACCTATCCATGTGGGTATCCAGTCAATGGAGGCGTTAACACGACGAGATAAGAAAACCTAGCGTCTAGATTGCACTCGAAATAAATTAATAGTAATATCTGATTCGACATGCCCATCTCACCAAAACATCTTAGAGAAACTTTAAACAATATTCTTTGCCAAGCCGTATGAATCGGTATGATACACTATATTTATCTTGGACTTTATCAATAGAAATATGAGATTAGAGTAATTTTTAACATTTAATTTAAATCAAAAAGTCAGTATAGAGTTATTATTGTCAGCGGATGCTAGATAACTGAAAAAAAACCACAACTCTTAAAGAAAATAACAGCTAGTACACGGGTACATACTACATAGGTCAGTGGTCGGTGAAGAGTCGATCCTTCAATCCTGGGAGAAATCCTTTTCTATATCGTCAAGAGATGGTCAAGAGTTTCAAGACCCTTATGCCCAACTCTTTATTGGACTCTCACAAAGGAGAGCTGATGTATTCATTAGAAACAACCTGTTCAGTCAAGTTCACATATTAAGAAGCTATGCCTGTAGTCAGTGATTCTCAAACTTGTTTTGATTATGGGGTAAACGTTTTCGTTATATTTGTTTTTTTTTCATGTTTCGGACATTTTTTTCAAGTTGAAGATTATTGCAACCTTGTCCAAACCTCCTGCAGGACAGCGGAGGTCAGCGGCGGATAGGATTCATACCCGGAATCACCGCGCCCGCAGTCCTGAGCGCATACCACTGTTGTTTTTTTTTTTTCACACGAGCAGGCAGCCAGTGGGCACGACTGTAATGTTAGACAACTCTATAGATATGAAATAACTCACAGAAGCTTTACGAGTACATTCTGCATCGAAGGGATTCTAGGAAATCAAATGTCTGCTCTAAGGGCTAGTGATAAAAAGATGAGAAACACTACCATAAGTGTATTTTGAATTATCTGAAAGGTTAATGGTTTAGCCAAACTATAAGCTATGTTGTGTTAACTGGGATTAAAAAAAGACATTTAAATATTGCAGTGCTCTCTCCGCATTGTTCACATAATAACCCTTATGATACTTCAGAAAATGGAAAAGTCGATCTCATATGATATACAACAGACATTTTATAATGTAATTATTTATATAAATAATCAGGCGATGAGCGGCTGGTATTGCATGTATGACATATATACATATACAACACAAGACTTACACACACACACACACACACAAAAACAAACACACACACACACAAACAAACACACACACACACACACACACACACCACACACACACACACACACACTCTCTCTCTCTTAACATCAGTAATCTAATCTAACTGCAGAGCTAGAGAGGAGAATCCTTGCAATGGTATAGAGATGCTACAGAAGGATCTTAGGTATAACATTTAAAGACCACATCACAAACCAAGAGATTAGAGACAGGGTAACTGCAGCGATGATGACATGCTAACTATCGTAAAAAGAAACGCAAGCTAAAATGCTATGGCCATGTTACAAGGTCTTCTGGGCTTGCCAAGACATTCCTTCAGGGAACAGTTCCAGGAAAAAGAAGAAGAGGCAGACAGAAAAAGCGATGGAATTACACCATAAAAGAATGGACGGGTCTGCCAGTGAAAGAGGTCCTATCTAAGGCAAAAGACAGAGAGGAATGGAGAAAGACGGTCGACAAATCTTGCATGGTGCCCCAACGGTCCAACAGACTAAGGGATAGGTAATGTAAAAAAAGGTAAATCTAATACCTAAAACATAAAGTAACATGAATCCATATTCCTCAGAGATATCAACATCTTGCTGAAACTCTCCATGAATATGGCTGCCTGGTCGTTTGATATGCTCGCGAGACTGTCGTTTGGCCGTCTCGGATTCAAACCCTTCCGACATTCAGACGAAAAGCTCAAGGGAGATCTGAATAAAAGGATGTACTGAAACATGCTAGAACCACCCATGGGCTGTGGTGCCACTAGAACCATTCATATCCGGCCCTGCTATTTAGTGGTGGGTAAATACTACTTGTTCTACCCCCCCCCCTCTTTTTTTTTCGCCTCTAAAATTTTTGGGGTAACTCTAGTCCGTCCGACATGCAGAAATAAAAGAGTGATCTTTCCATTACTTGGTGTCCTAACTCTTGAGCCATAAAGAGAATTATATATATAGAGTCTCGATGTTCCCATTATTTTTATTTTATGTCTAAACTGCAATAAGGCTTGTCTTCCAATCAAAAGATTATTGAGGAATGCAGTATTTCCAGTGGTTACGCAGCCCCAGCTTTGACCTACATATTTTACCACCTGCGCAGGCAAAACCACTGTCCACCGGTGGTCGATTTTTCTTTTCTTTTCTCCGTCCACGGATGTTCTCGGCAGCGGATTTTCTTTTGGTCTCAAATGCGCTGTCTCGTTATGAAGCCGCCTGCAACCAAATGCTCTCTTCTATGTCAGTTAAATCAAGTTGGAGCCTTAGCTGGTCTTTAAAACGTTTCCTTGGGGCACCTCTGTTACGTCGACCAACTTTCAGCATACGTTCGTCCCCCATACGGGCCATAAGAGCCTAATAAGAGGTTCCTTTATACTGTCCATACCTGCGTTCATTAGGACATTGCTGTTTGTAGTGCGGTCTTGCCAACGTATGTCCATGATGGAGCGCAAGCATCTTTGGTGACAGCGTTCGAGTAGTCTTAGTTGTTTTCTGTATAATAACCATGTCTGAGATCCATATAGAAGAGTTAAGAGAACCACTGCTTGGTAGACACTAATTTTGTAGGCAGGTGGAGCGATTTATTTCGCCAAACTGCAATATCTAATAGTGTACTACGTAAACAGACGTACGTTTCATTTAACTGTTGGTGAATGGCTGCTTGGTTGCGTGCAATGCGCTGTCATCTCGATCATCCCGGGTTCGATATCAATGCCCACCGTCGTCTAGCTTAGGCTAGAATGTAAAAATCTTCAATTCTGTATAAACGTCATAAACATTAAAAAAAAAAAAAAAAAACTGAAGCTTTAACTTAGGAAAATAAGGGAGACAATTCTTTTAAAATATATTTGCGATTATTCTAATTAGTTGTGGCACTTTGTAGCAAGATGAAAAGAATCTAGAAACTGTTTCAAGTTAATGTTTTTTAATATAAAGAAACACAGTCAATATAAAGGTAACAAAAGTTGATAGAGTTAGTTACGGTTTTGTTTTGTGTGTTTTTGCAATGTAATCTTTTACTGAATAAAACAAAAAGAGAGGTTATGATTGCGTGCTTGATTCAATGCTAATAAATAAGTCGAAGTTTTATACTTACACCAAAAACATGCAATTCATAAACTCTTGCTTAACTATAAAACACGAATAGAAATAGTCCCAGACCCAGTTGAGAATTCTACAAGCTAAGTTTGTTTGACAAGAAGCTTTTGTAGCTAAGTGAAATGTTTAAAACAAAAATTCAAGTTACCTGTAAGTCAACACACTCAAATACTGCAGACTACACATGTGTTGCTCGGAGAATATAGGCCTGGTATTGTGGAGTATTGAACACATTTATTTTACAGATTATATAGACTTAGCAGTCGCGGGTGCAGGGTCAAAGATCTCTCTCTCTCTCTCTGTATGTAAATCGTAATTGACAGTTGTGGTATAAGCTGAATTAGTTCCCTTTCCATGAGTTCTAATTCAAGACATACAACTTTTTTTTTCATTTAAAAAGCGATCACGGCAACATTTACCCAGATACCCCTTCTTCCCTTCCCCCTTTTCTAAACTGGTCCTGACAAGTGATAGGATCATAGCGCATTGAGTAAGCTAAAGGCATGCAATTGCTTTAAACAAAATCAATTGGTAAAAATATTTCTAATCGCACAGATTTATTATTGCTAGTCTAGATCTATTACAAATTTAATTACATGGCTGATTCAAACAATGGATACAATTACACTTAATATAAGCTTTGTATTTTTTTTAAAAGTATTGTTTTATATTTTTCTTGTTTTGTGTTAGAATAAATCTCTCTTTGGCCTTGTCCTTTATGCTCATCTTCATCTCAATGCAGTGCTAAAACAGTTTCCTGTTGTCATTCTTGAAGTTTGTTATTATTGTCTTTGAGTAATTTGATGCACAGTACACAGCACCACTTGCAAAACTCAAAACATGGACAGAAAAAAGCATAGCAGCCGATACCTAATTGTGGGCGCATATCACTCTCAGGTCATGGCCACATTCTCTGACGCTGACTGCAGAATTAGAGAGGAGTATTCTAGCAATAGAATGGAAATGCTACAGAAGGATCCTAGGTATCACAAATTTAAGACCTCATCACAAACGAAGAGATTAGAGACATGGTTATTACAGCTACTGGACCCCATGATGACCTGATAACTACTTAACAAAAAAAAAAAAAGCCGCAAAAGTGTATGGCCAAATTACAAGGTCTCCAGTGCTCGCAAAGACCTTACTTCAGGGGAAACTACTAAGAAAAAGAAGAAGAGGCAGTCAGAGAAAGAGATGGGAAGACAACATAAAATAATGGAAGGGCCTACCAAAAGAGGTTCTATCCAATGCAAAAGACAGAGAGGAAGGGAGAAAGACGGTCGATAAATCTTATGTGGTGCCAGGGCCGGCTTTAGGCATTGGCAAACTAGGTAGCTGCATAATGGTCTCCGATTGGTGGGGGCCTCGCATAGGACTAAATTTTTTTTAGAAGAAATAGTGAAACTTGTGCCAATGTTGTTGGAGTCACCAGGTTTTAAATAAATTGTGTAATTCTACTTTTTTGCTGTTTATTTTTTAATTTGTCTATTTCATTTGGGGGAATCCAAATTCACTTCGCATAGGGCCTCCAATTATCTAAGGACGGCCCTGGTGATGCCATAACGGTCCAACAGACTAAGGGATAAATGAAGGTGAATTTAATATACAAAGCATCCGAGTTTTATTTTTTTTTTAAAGATTTGTATCTAACATTTTTTTCAGCCCCGATAGAGAGAGAGAGAGTGAGAGAGAGAAAATGAAAAGAGAGAGATAGAGATAGAGGGAGAGACTGAGAGAGAGACGGGGATAGAAGGGGAAAAGAAATAAAATATTACACTACCAAAAAAAAAAAATATATATATAGGCCAGTGAAAAAAAAAAGAACGGTAGCACCCCTCTCCCCTTCTCCCTTCGATAAAGTTCCCTGTTACAGTTTGGCTTCCTTACAAGTCACATGACATAGCACTGGAATATGATCCGGGCTTTCCCCGTCACGCATTAACCCTATCCAACCAATGCGTGCTATTTAGCCCCTGAGTTAAAGGAAGTAAATTACTAAGACAGAGATCTGAATTCCCGAATGTGCTTGAATCAAACACTCAAAAATACACACACACACATATATTTACACACACAAACACCTAAAGACACTTGTAAGACGGACGTGTGGTTTAAGCTCAAGTAAGTATCATGCTGTGTCTTGTTTTAGACTCATGTGTCGTTATTTAGCACTACATATTACGAATAATGTATTCACCAATAGGCCACTAACCACTTATCTTAATTCTTATTCATAACTTACATAAGATGTTACTGGGAGAGCGGTTAAGATTGGATTTGTGAAAAACCCATGGATTATCATCTTATCACAATATTAGCAGTAGCGTAGCAAGGTACTTGTGGACCCGGGTTTAAGAATATAGTAGGTTGATATTAATATAAACCATATCGAGTCATTTACCAAAAGACATTCCAATGCAGGTACTACTTTTTAGAAGCTTAAGTAAGGCCAAGGAGATCTAATACTTGATGCTAATTCAGTGACGTAGCTAGGGATTTGGGAGGCTCGGGGGGATTGACCTTTTTAGGGGCCCCTGAAATTTGACAATTGACACCATGACATGAGATAATGTATTTATAAATATATGTCTATTCCAATTGGTACAGTATATAAGTCAAATAAACAAAAAATAATTATTAAGACTCTTTTATTGAATAATACCGGGTTATACCATTGTCTATTGGCGAGATAATGCACAAGTGACAAATCTCAATTCATCTTCCCACGTCGTGCTTTCTGTGCAGTAAAGGCATCTATAACATCCTCTAGATCAATGCTGGCTAGTATATTTGACTCCATGTGAATAGCAAGATTACATGACAGTGGCGTGGGGGCTATGGGAATTTACCCCCCTCCCTAGCTTCGCCTCTGTGAAAATTTGATATATTTCCCCCCCCCTTTTTTTTTCAAGGGCCATTTTAGGCCCTCAATAGTCACGAGCCCGGGGCTATGAACCCATACGCGCGATATTTGCTATGCAAATAATTATAAGTGGGTCTATTCAGAATTAGGCTACTCCAATCATCTTTTTGAGTCCATAAATTATATATTAGTTCTGTATTATATATTTGTGCTAAATATTTCTTTGGGGCCCTATAATCTTGTGTTGCCTATAGGTAAAATCCAGCCCTGACCTCGGTCAATAAAGTCTGAACGACAGTTCGATACTTATTTAGAGTAGACTTATTTATAGATTCGTCTCCTTGTGTACAAACCTTCAATTCTTTTGGTTTGTGCGGCCTTATTTGGTCTGTTACGTAGCCTCTAACCCACTCATTTTTCTGTTCCCTTTTGTCTCTACTTCTCTCCTCATTTTCCTGTTCCCTTTTGTCTCTACTTCTCTCCTCATTTTTCCTGTTCCCTTTTGTCTCTACTTCTCTCCTCATTTTTCCTGTTCCCTTTTGTCTCTACTTCTCTCCTCATTTTTCCTGTTCCCTTTTGTCTCTACTTCTCTCCTCATTTTTCCTGTTCTCTTTTGTCTCTACTTCTCTCCTCATTTTTCCTGTTCCCTTTTGTCTCTACTTCTCTCCTCATTTTTCCTGTTCCCTTTTGTCTCTACTTCTCTCCTCATTTTTCCTGTTCCCTTTTGTCTCTACTTCTCTCCTCATTTTTCCTGATTCCCTTTTGTCTCTACTTCTCTCCTCATTTTTCCTGTTCCCTTTTGTCTCTACTCCCCCCTCATTTTTTCTGTTTCTGTTCAGTCAATTATTCTCCCCCCCCCCCCCCCAATCAATTGTATTTCTTTGACACTTTGAAAAAAAAATATTTGAGTAATGGGGGTAACTATAATCTGTATTTTTTCTGACAGCATGGACACAACTCTCCACATTTTGCTGTTCATTTATTTCTGTGTCTACACCTTGGCCCACTCCAGAGACTCAAATGTCAACAAGATGTCTGTGAAGAAAGGACCTTTCAAAGTGGCGGACAGTGGCCAAGCAATTAACTGTGGTAAGAAAATCTCATTCAGTTATACAAGTGTCTAGATTCTAATCAATACGTCTAAAGTATCAACGAATAATTAAATATACCGAACTTAATGCTGTTACACTTAATAATAATAATAATTGTAATAATAGCGTTTATGGAAGTTATCCAAAATAACTATATACCCCATTGTTATATCAACCGAGGGGATAATAACAACTGACCTCAAAGATACCTTCTAGGCCCTTAACATTCTTAGAAACATTCTCGTTGTCTGTCAGAAGGTGGTACTGCTGCAGACCTGCCACATCGCCAGAAAATTTCTCAGTGGAAACAAAGTGACTACAATGAATTTTGTTTGTCTTTAATGAAACTCCACCCTGGCAGCACTAGAGGATGATTACTCGTTCGTTTCTAACATAATAATAATAATAATAATAATAATAAAGTATAATAATAATAACAATGACTTCGATTTTGAAGATGAGTTTCCCATAACAAAGAAAACCCAGTTGCGATCTACATATTTTGTCAATGCCGACAAAGTCGTTGCCCGCCTTCTGCACCTATCTTCGGCAAAAAGGCTGGGGGGTGGGGGGGGGGTGCCGATTCCTATCCTGAGATGAGCTTCAAAGTAAAAGTATCTCATGGATAAGCCGTTGTTATATATTATTATATCTATAACTAATTTAAACGAAAAGTATTAAGTTATAACAGATTTTCTTTAGCAGCTAAATTTTGTCATTATCTTCACAGGAGTCAATCCTATAAATGTCACATGGACCCCAAAAGATCTGGTGTCATCTGGAGAAGTCACTATATTTGTTAGTTACCAACTACGTAAGTTAAAAATTCACCCATCTGTTTATAAGTGTCACGAGTCGAGTCTGTGACCTATTTCGACCAGTTTCTACATGCTCGAGTTCAAACCTGTGCAAGTGTCCAGCGAAAACAAGTTAATTTTAGGTATCCAATCAGAGAAAGAGGTTAAGGGAAAAAAATAGCACACGTCAGCTTCTAGAAGGTCAAAGTTACTAAAATAATTATCGGAGAAGGTTCCAGGATTCTGGAACGTACGATCAAAGAAAGTATAAATTAGGGGAAAGTCAGTCAGACGGGGTCCTCGCATAGTAGTAGTTCTTGTAGAGCGATGGTCCTCGCATAGTAGTAGTTCTTGTAGAGCGATGTTCCTCGCATAGTAGTAGTTCTTGTAGTGCGATGGTCCTCGCATAGTAGTAGTTCTTGTAGAGCGATGGTCCTCGCATAGTAGTAGTTCTTGTAGAGCGTTGGTCCTCGCTCAGTCCTCGATTAGTAATAAGGTTTGTGATATTAGCGGGTCCATTAAATAAAGTTTTAGTAGTTGAAGTTGAAGTTCTACTAAGTGAAGTTTCATGTATCTTTAAGTTTTATTTATGAAGTATCAAGTCAAGTTGTTATTGAATTGAGAAGTCAATTTTATGTGAAAGTTGGAGAAGTATCATTAGAGAAGTTTGAAGAAAATACAGAGAGATGTTTCTTTCTTCATTTCATTGAATTGTCAAGTTAGATAATATAATCCCCGGCAAGTGTGTTCGTCACAATAAGTACTAGGTCTATAATTAACATTACATTATTACTCATTAGATGTAAAATCTTCATTTACTGAGCTGATTTGTAGTGACGCCCAGTAGGTAACAATAACAGGTACTTATTTAATTCAGTTAAATATAATGATCTTCTCTGTTCTTTCAGTAATCACAAAGCTTCATTCTGAAAATGGGCAAAATGTCGTAGCGTCTAGCTCTAAGTTCATCCTTAACTTTTTACAGACAACACTAATACCACTTCCTTAAAGTGTTGCTCATCAGTTTCTGTACTATAAACAACTTCATGGTTTCGAGATTAATACTAGCTACACAAAATAGTGCCAGGACCCTCAAGGCTTGTATTTCTTCTTAAAAATAATACACGACTATCTTTCAATACTCTTGAGGTCCACTAATAGATATGGGTCCTTATGTTCAGATTAGAGAGTAAACATTTCCCTTAATTTGCTTAGTAAAATGGTGGCTGAACTACTTCTGTCACGATGGCGTTATGAATAGATCAACAAGACATTTTAGAATAAAGAAATGTAATTACTTTCACAAATGTTATGGAGTCTGTGTGTGTGCGTGTGTGTGTTTCCAAAATCATTATAAAGAAAGAGAGTTAGTTTTGTAGAATGATGCAAGATAATTGACGCTGTCGTAAGATGTGGTAAGTATGCCAGAAAACTCCAGGATGCCTGAGTGTAAAGACGTTGTTTTTTTAAAATTGAGAATTAGATTTTTAAAAAATATCAGTTTAATTCATTTCATCTCAAGTTGAATTTGTAAGAAAAGTTAAATTTAATTTTGTTCATAAAGAAATGATTCAAGTTATTTCAAGTTTTATAACATGCCTACAGCTGTTTAGTTGTCTATCAGTAGTATGGTGCTGTAGACTAGCGACTGTCAACAAAAACAAACAATAACAGAAGACAAAAAAAGACAAAAAAAAAAAAAGAAAAAAGAAATTATTTAAAAAAACGAACTGTTTTCAGCTCATGACCTTGACAGTGGGTTCTTCAATGCGAGCCTGTTCTTCCACGGAGATAGTCTGCCATTCTTAGGCTATGCAGATAACTATAACTGTGATTTGCTCAAGAAATATATTCCAATGTGTCCAGTTCCAAAAGGATGTAAGTAATGGTGCAATTTTTTGTTTGTGTTACAATACAGAGATGTGTAAAGGCATGTGAGCTTACGCTACAATTAATAGGCCTAAGGTTTTGTGAGCTCCAGTTTGTTTGTCATGTCTGTTGCGTAAAGAGGATTCAGCCCCCGACACATCAGCGTGGCGCCTGTGTGGAAACGTCAAGTAGAGGAACTAGATAACTAAGAATGGGAAGCGAACAAGGTCTCTTCCGGGCAACCTTGGGTGAGCTTTTTTTTATCACTCGGGGTGGGGATGAAACAAATAGACCGATGACCCAGTCCAAAAAGTTAGCCATGCCGTTATACGAAGGGGGCCGTCATAGTAGAACAATAGGAGTGGCGGTCCTGCCACGAAATAGTGACGGTTACAGCACAGGAATACCTGGCTAATTCCACATTGTTAGCGCTGCCCTAGGTTGCTTAAAGCGAGCAGGTCTGTGGTCGATACTGTTGTGAGCCCTCAAACAGGATTAGGAGTGAAGAGCTCTCCGTCGCCGGATAAAAGCCTTTCCAACGATCAATCGGGATGATGGCACCGATTCCTTACTGGACTGTACCGAAGGGTGCGTAAATCAGAAGGGCCCAACATTTCTCGCCCTTGGGGTCATAATCATTTCAATCATGGGTGGAATTACCGAAAAAAAAAAGTCGAGTCGAATAGAACCAATCTTCTGCGGCTAGATTACGCTCTCTGGGCGAAGGTTTCGAGAGACCCGATAACACCGCGTATATGACCCGCAGGCCGTGGTTTGCGCATCATTTTTGTAGATGTATTATCTCGTTTGGTAACTCACTACTAGGGCTACGCTACACAGAGCAAGGGGAGTCCATATGAAAATAGGGTAGCAATAAACGCAACAAAAACACAACAACAGTTCAGCCCAAACTTGTTTACAGGAAAGTCCTATACCACTTCCTTAAAGTGGTGCGTCATTAGTTTCTGTACTACAAACAACTTCTTGGTCTCAAGATTAATATATTAATACTAGCTACAAGTGCTGTACTTTTACATTACATGGATAGACACAACCTACAACCCTGTCAAAATCCACCCGCGTGATATAGTGAAATAAAAATGGTGGATATCGTCGATGTACTCTGCTATAGGCCTCCTGCTAAGCCCGGGTTTCCTAAGCCACGAGACACTGTAAATAGATGTGATCTATATCTGCTTGGACCTCTTCCAAACAGACCAACTGTCCAGTCAGCAGGGCGGCGAAGGGAGCTTTGCTTTTTATTATGATAGAGTATTTGGAGCCTCGACTTAACTACCTCGACCATTTCAAATGGTCACTTTATACACGTTTTTTTTTGTATACTTGACCTTTACCTATCCCTTGGACCGTTGGGGCACCATGCAAGATTCGTCCACTGTCTTTCGCCATTCCTCTCTGTCTTTTGCCTTAGTTAGAACTTCTTTCAATGGCAGTCCGTCCTTCCATCGCTTTCTCTGTATGCCTCTTCTTCTTTTTCCTGGTACTGATCCCTGAAGGAAGGTCTTTGCGAGCTCCGTAGATCCTGTAATATGGCCATAGATTTTTATTTTGCGTATTTTACGATAGTTAGCAGGTCATCATGGGGTCAAGTCGCTGAAGTAACCCTGTCTATGATCTCTTGTTTGTGATGCGGTCTTTTTGTTAAAACTCATTGCTAAAATATCTCGGCGAAGATCTTTTCTTCTTTTCAGTAATTATATGTCTAGTTATTGACAAGACGCATGTACATAATTAATGTTCCTTTCTGTTGATACCCGCTTTGCGCACACGTTTAAATCTGGCTACACATCAACTCTTTGATCACTCTAGAGGGCCTCAACATTCCTATGTTCCTGAATTGCTATTAATTATATTACTAAGATTATGTTTAATTTTTTTAAACCTTTTTTTTTTTCGAAATGACATAGAGTTAGTTGAATTACTGAAAAGCTTCTAAAGGTGGTGGATGATTTGTAAAAAGTGGGAGAAAAAAAAAACATCTTTAATTTGATTTACAAATTGTCATGGTTACTTTTCTTAAACATTAATTATGTAGACTCATTTAGTTTTAGCGTCATAAATGTGATGTGCAGACAGTTGAATGAAAACTATTCATGTTACTGATTTTTGTTTTTAAATGTTTCTTTTTATTTAGTTTTGTATCCTTTCTCGAAGACCATCACTAACCTACATATTTTAACAAGCTATCCAGTAAGTCAATCATTATTTTTTCATAGTATCACTTAGAAAGTATAATATAACATTCTAGTGAATACATCAAAGTAAGAAGTAGTTTTAAATGTTTAAAAAAGGGATCAAAATCTAAGCTTACTGGTATAAATTTCTAGTTTGTGTCTACTTGAATAGAGAACAGAATAAGACATAAAATCCTTATACTCTACTTAACGTCCAACCATGTGTTATTATTGATGTAGTGGCTCAATGATCTTCTGGAAGTATACGGCTGTACAAGTCTCAACTCATCAACTGCCTCTCAAGCTACAATCTCTAGTTCCTCACGTATGACTCATACCAACTCTCTCTATCTTCTTGACGATACAGTCATAGTAAACATTCAGGGTTTCAAGCCACGCTGACACTGTTGACACTAAAACTGGATATATGACAAAGGTTTTTCAACAGCAATTAAATTTGAGATTAGACCAGACAGAATTCAAGTCAACAACATGGCCGCCTCATCTTACACGTTACAGGGCTACTTGCCTCTATATACTCATTACACACTGGTAATTCTCGCAAATCAAAACATTGAGGAGTCATTCACAACAGAGGTCATTTGGAGTCATCCAGACAAACAGTCGTAATAAACACTAAAAATAAGTATGAAGATACTGAGAGTTAGGTAAGGTCTGCATACAACATCTATTGAAGTCGGCCTATTATATTTTCAGATATTTATTGCCCATTCTCTCAACACGTGTTTCTAGCTCATCGTATTTTTTTCTGTACACACTTGTGTCTGTCGTTTAAAACGTGTACATAGCTAATGGAATTTCTTTTTCCGTCCAACAGGGAACATACGACGCCATCTTGCAGGCATGGAACTCCAAACAGGAGGAGATGTTCTGTGTCAACATAACCATTACAGTGGTAGAAGAAAGCCTGCAAGAAGACGATTTTTTTTAGTTCAGAGACAACTATTAGCCTGAAAGATACTTAATGTACATGAGATTTTTCTATTTATTTTTACTTTATGTTTATAATATTATTGATTTTAAGTCGTTGTTTTGGATATAATATTGTGTCAAAGTTTAGAAATTTGAGCGTCTTTTTTTTGTAAATTTACATACATTCCTTTTTTTTTTTTTTTTTTAAAAAGAAGAGTTCTACATTCCTACTCGCATTTATTTTGTTATATGGTTATGACGTTCATGTACACTTTAGTTAGAACCCCCCCCCCCCCCCCCCCGTTAATCCGATCAGGCTAATTGATGCGTCACATTCGTGCTGTAATGGCAATTGTAGAGAGTTATTATATAAGATTAAATTTATCCTAGCATATGGAACACAAATGTGCCGCTTGTATCCTTGTAGGCCTCTATAAATAGTCTCTATTGCTATGTGCTTTTTCTTTTTTTTTTTTTGTATTTGTAAGTTAGTGATAGCGATTTATGTATTATTGCCACGTGACATTTTCGTCTTCTGTCCCAGGGGCGTAGCAAGGGATTGGGGGGCTCGGGGGGGTTGACCTCTTTAAGGGTCCCTGCATTTTGACATTCGACATCATGACACGAGATAGTGTACTTAATAAATATATGTCTAATGTGTGGAATACATGCAACATGGTCTCTGGTTTAAATAATATGAATAGCAAGATAACATGGCAGTCATTTGGGAACCCTCGAGTGGGGACCCGGGACCCGGGACCCGGAAGGATTTTCAAATTGGAACCCACCTCAGCTATCCACTGTTCTGTCCTGGAGAGTTCTTAATGTCGTTAGTCTAATTAATTTTGAATATACATTTGTGAAAAACTTCTTGTTTTTTTTTAAAGAAAAATGAGGGGGTGGTTGGGGCGAAGAGAGCTAAAGTTGAAGTTCTAATGGCTTGGGAAAAAACAACAACCCCACAATGATAGTGATTTAAGTGTAAAAAGAAAAAGAAATGCTTCGACATTGTACAAAGAGACAACAAGTTTATCTGTTATATATATATAAAGAGAGAGACTTTTATTTATTTTTTTATATACACACATTGAAAATTGATATTATGGCGCCGGTGTAAATCCTTTTTTTTTTCGCAACGGTGTCATGAAACAAAAGGAAGCCATTAAGATTAGCCTTAGATCAGCTTAGTGTATTTCTTCTATTGTAATTGGACTCAAATCGTCCTGATATCTCTCCAGTTTAACATGCGATTCAAATAAGCCATTTCTAATTACGTTGTAGATCTTTAATTAAATTATCGATTAATCTTGCAAGGTCACACCACAGTCTGGATATAACTAGCTGTTAATACAATACACAAGGGACTTCCTCTTAATAAACAACTACTTGATATCTCAGAATAATGTCTTTCAGTCTTACATAGCGTCATCTCAGATATAGGATTACTGATCTGAAACTTACGACATGTAAAATGAGAACGAAGAAGTCAAAATCAATATGTTTTTCTAATAAATATCGCGTCACTTCCAACTGTTGCGACATCAGTTTTTGCGGTATCAAACTCTTTGTTACTAACGATTTTTCCTGTGAAATAAATATTTATTTTCATATTAAAGTTTATTCCTTGTATAAAAATGTGATACACAATATAGAGAAAAAAAAATTGCGTTTCAATTATTACATGGTTTTAAAAATTATAGTTTATCAATAAATGCATATACTGTACACCGGATACACCAAAAATCTTTGCTATTAATAGATTGACTTCCGTTTTATGAACATCTACAATTATATTGGTCATAAAAGGCCTTGTATAATTAGTCTGCCTGGGTGTGGCAAAATATGTAGGTTACAGCTGGCGCTGCGTAGGCAAGGGAAATTCTATATTTCTCTATAATCTTCGGACTCGAAGACAAGCCTTATTATTATTATTATTATTATTATTGTTGCCATTATTATTATTATTACAAGACGTTTATTTTAAATCTCATTAAATTGTAAAAAAAAAAAAGTTTTCTTTTGATGTTATGTTGCTATTTTATGGTAACACTAAATCCAATTAATCTACTGTCTTGTTGTTGTTTTAGCTGTTGTTATTTACACGCCTGCTAAATATAAATAAAATAAAAATAAACCTCAGCATTTTATAATTTGTTATAGTTGTTGTGAAGAGAGCGTGACAAGAAAACAGCTCGCCTACCTTGGCTATGTCCGGAAGTTATAACACTGACAATAAATAGAAAAAAATGACCTCATTCAACAATTGTAAACAAACAACATTTAGCCGCGTGACAATATTGATAAAACAATGAAAAAAATGAATTAAATATTTTGTATAGAAGATATAGAGAATCACGTGGCTAAATTTTCTTTGTTTACGATTGGTGAATGAGGTCCATTAGAAATGGTGAACTTTTCGAGATCCATGTCTAAGCCTGATAGATTGGGCCTGAATCAGCCAGGATTAACATGCATGACTAGATTGACGTAATTGTCTTCTATTTTGAAGTAAGGTCTGCAATATATAACGATGAAACAGAAATGCAGTTCATCCCACACGGTTTAAGTTAAAGCTCAGTCCTAGGACGCTTGATTAAGATTGAGCAAATACCAAGTTCCAAACCCTCTGAAAGTTATTTTCTGGTGACTGACTGGTGACACACTTGGCTTCCGAAACGAGGGTCCCGGCGAAGGCAGGCAGTCCCTCCAACCTGACTTTAGTTGGGAAAAGTAAAAGGAGTTGGTCGTTGTGCTGGCCACAACGCACCCTCGATAACCGGCGACCATAGAAACAATTGATCTTTATCGAAAAAGAGAAATGAATCTTACAGTATTGATATATAGATATATATATCTATATTATATATATATATATATCTATATCTATATATATATATATGTGTGTGTGTGTGTGTGTGGCGGTAAATGTGAAGTTCTTCCCTTTAGATGGACTTTATATATTTTTAATAGTATTCTTTATATTTTGCTTGTTTCTAATTTGGCCTATTGACTGAATGTTGGTTACTTTGTTGTATCTAGTACTATTTACACAAATTAAGACAATTCTTTTTACTACTTAAGAATAAAGATTGAGCTACTCAACAGACGGATTTAACAAGATGTGCAAATATCCGCAGACAGGAAAAAGCTCTTTCCGGATGAAACTTCCTATAGTCTAAATCAAAATGATTTAAAAACTTTGGTGTTTTCATAATTGAAACGCTGTCAGTTTTAAAAAAGTTAATTAATTTTAATTATTTTATTTCATTATCTTGAAATATACTTTTGATCATCGCATTGTTAAAAAGTAAAAAATAGTGTTCCCCTTTCAGACCTTGTGATCTATAGGGCAGATAATGTAAAAGTCATCAGCTTCTGTGGCTTACGGTTATCGAGGGTGTCATGTGGCCAGCACAACGACCAACCGCCTTTGCTTTCCCCAACTAATGTCAGGTACCCATTAGAGCTGGGTGGACTCAGAGGCGCCCAAAAATCTCATGATACAAACCAGGGACCCCCGATTCGATTCGAAAGCCAAGCGCTTTACCGCTAAGCCACGGCTCCTCCATTGTTGTACTTACTATTCTGATATACTGTGTTACAGTGTTGATGGCATTGAGTGCGGCTACGCTATCATTTAATTATTGATTTATGTATCGATATGATTTTGATCCGAGATTGGCGTGGGAGAAAAAAAGTATAAAAGATTTGGACAAGACAGACAGACAGACAGACGGAGTGAGTTAATGTAATTTTTGTACTAAAAATAGTAGGTGGCGAATATCTAGGAATACAATTACATACTTTTAATAAGTAGATACTTGAGTGAATTACATACGTTTTTTTGAAGAGTCCGGGGTTTCCCGTCACTACTCCGGTCTATAATATCCGCCCTCAGTAGCTGACACTCACAGTAGACCAGTAAGCAGTTAACCCGAAGACTGTTCCGTTGTTGTTCATCTTTCTAGGACATCAAGGGAGGTAACATTCAAGTCTTTCTTCTCATTTATTTTAACAAAACAGGTTTTAAGAGCTAGTTCCTATAGACTCTTTTAATAGTAAAATGAAGTTATTTAGTACTGTGTCAGTAGTACATTTTAAATAGATTCTCTTATGTCGCGGTAAGTTCTGTAAATACATTTTTAAATCTCATAACGACTTTTGCCTCCACCCCTGTCCTTTAGGCTTTAGAATCGTTAGGCACCACATGTAATCTATTGACCGTCCCACTCTGTTCCGATTACTCTTTTGTCAGGATGAGTGTCACTTTTATCTGCAGGTCTGTCCATTCCTTAACATAGTGTTCTTTTAGCGGTTCTCAACCTTTTTAGCTCGCCGACCCCTTTTTACTATTCCCCACCATGCGGCACCCCGCGACCGTAAAATAATATTCTGAAGTAACTGCGCTTTGGATAATGTTATACAAATCGTAATCATAATGTAGATATTTGATAAGCATTACCCAAGCTTTACGTTAAATTACGAAATATTAAGAAAAAATATTTTGTTTAAAATCTATTTCAGCTTACAATTTAATTTAAAAAAAAAATAGGTCAGTTATCACAAGCCCTTCAACTGATATTTATTATTTTTATTTCCATTAAATATTGGCGTTGTGTTTTCATCATAAACAATATGAACATATTTAATCATTTATTTTTTATATGTATATATTTCAAATTGGTGCTTTCAGCCAATACCATTTCATTATTATTTTATAATGCTTGTTATATAGGATGGAGCGTACGTCTAGGGTTATATCCTTGGTGGCATTATCATGTTCTGTTGTTTTCGCCTTGACCATTGCAAGAAGAGCGGACATTCAATTAATGTCTATGCTAAAAGAAGGGACACTGAAAATCAAAGATTCTGGCCATGCTGACAACTGTGGTAATTTAAATGTAATTAGTAAACATAATAATAAGACAATTGTGTCCAAAATCAGACAAACAGAAAAGTTGGCAGAATAAATCTATTAGCCCATAAGGCAACATAGTGCTTGTAGATAATCCCTGCTGAAACGGTTCATACGAAACAGATAGTAAACTAGATCTCTGTTCACGTCCAACATTATGTGATCAAAATAATTTTTTGCAATTCCATTGCTATAAGTTATTAAATCTAATGTTTCATTGGGAGAAAAAAATTGTTCATATTTTTCACTTTAACAGGCAGCGTCCCAATAAATTTCACCTGGTCACCGAAAGATTTATCTCCTTCTGGTGAAGTAACACTGTATCTCGACTACATCGTACGTAAGTTTTCTTTTTTTTTTTCTAGGTTAGTTCTAGCTTGTTACAGGCGAGTTTAACTATATGCATGTAATCATGAATGGAAAAGTCTATTAGGCAAAAGCTAGAAGAACATATTTATTTCTAGACAGTTTCTTCATTTTAATGTAGCAATATTGTAAGCAGGGTCTGATGGAGATATGATAGGGTCCTAAGCTATTTCAGAAATGGGGCCCTTTGTAAGTCTAGATATTATATATCAGATCCAAATAGGATTTCGAATGCCTAGAGGGTTAAACAATAATGAAGTATATAATCATACAAATAACAATTTTATAGGTATATAAAAAATATAATTTATAACCAAATCACTTGTACCCTTGGACTATATTCTGAGAACCGTCAAGAATGAGAGAGGTATGCTAGACTATATCTTGTGAAATTGAGACGTAAACCCTGAACTGATTTGTAGGCCAAACAGTAATAATGGCAATGTCTTCTGAAAGTAACAAAGGCATTGTCTTCGGAATGTAACAATGGCAATGTCTTCGGAATGTAACAATGGCAATGTCTTCGGAATGTAACAATGGCAATGTCTTCAGAATGTAGTAATGGCAATGTCTTCAAAATGTAACAATGGCAATGTCTTAAGAATGTAGTAATGGCAAAATGTTTTCGGAATGTAACAAAGGCAATGTCTTCAGAATGTAACAATGGCAATGTCTTCGGAATGTAACAATGGCAATGTCTTCCGAATGTAACAGTGGCAATGTCTTCAGAATGTAACAATGGCAATGTCTTCGGAATGTAACAATGGCAATGTCTTCAGAATGTAGTAAAGGCAATGTCTTCGGAATGTAGTAAAGGCAATGTCTTCGGAATGTAGTAAAGGCAATGTCTTCGGAATTTAGTAAAGGCAATGTCTTCGGAATGTAGTAAAGGCAATGTCTTCGGAAAGTAGTAATGGCAATGTCTTCGGAATGTAGTAATGGCAATGTCTTCGAAATGTAACAATGGCAATGTCTTCGGAATGTAACAATGGCAATGTCTTCGGAATGTAACAATGGCAATGTCTTCGAAATGTAACAATGGCAATGTCTTCGGAATGTAGTAATGGCAATGTCTTCGGAATGTAACAATGGCAATGTCTTCAAAATGTAACAATGGCAATGTCTTCGGAATGTAACAATGGCAATGTCTTCAGAATGTAGTAATGGCAATGTTCAGGGGCGGACTGGCTATATGGGCAAACGGGCAAATGCCCGGTGGGCCGGTCTGGCCGCGACCAAAGAAAAAAATTAAATGCAGACAGCTTTTAATGAAGTGACAGCAGCAAAACACAAAGGCCCGAACACGTTTTCTTGTTTTTTTTTTCTTTTTATTGTTATTACAATAAATTTTGTTTGAAATTCAACATGAATAAAATGTAAGAATTACACTATACACTGGACGTGTTATCATTTGTAAAACGTTAGACCGTACTTTCTGCTATGCACGAGCGGCATGGCCTTCAAACACTACTTTGATGTCTTCGAGACTGTGTTTGGCCTGATCATTTTGCTGATCGGCATGGGCCTTTGATGGCACTCCTATTTTTGTTTTGCTCCTTCCCTCACCCGTTTTTTGATGGTTCCATTGAAAGTTAACGAAAAAGAGGTATGGGAGAGGTCAAGTTAGAAAACATTGATAGAACGCTTCAAAAGGGGAGACAATTAGCTCGTTAACAAATAATAACTTAAACACATACACACAGCGGCGCCTTCGACATACACGGGGTCACGGAGGTCACGCACATAGCCGCGATATTTGCAAACCACCCAACTTATTCATAGCTCAATATGGGTATAACCGTATAAAGTTCTACTTTCTGCGATTTGAAAAGAAAAATGTAAGTTTCTTGTTGTTTATTTGTAATAACATAGATCTAAAAATACTACACTTTAAGGCTTACACATTTTTTTTATCTAATTAAAACACAAAATCTAGATCGAAATTGCAATTTCTACCGTTATGATTAATTGCAAACTTATGCTAAGTATGAAGTCATTAATAATGAAAATTATTACAATAATTACAATAATTTATATAGCTCTGTCACATCCGATATTTAATGAAAGGAGATTTAGAATCATTTATATTTTAAATTATATATTCATATACAAATCGCGTCTTTGAGAATGTACTAGGACAGTGTTGCCCAACCCAATGCGATCTGCGGGCCATTTTAATTTCCAACTCTAGTGTCGCGGGCCACATCATAGAAAAGATACAAAAAAGTAATGAAATTGACTTGAAACTCTTTTATTTGAGATCCGAGGATCTAGTACTAACACTGAATTATTGGGATATATTTGAATTTTCTTTGTACGCTTCAGAAAATCGCGTTAAGTTCTGTTTATGTTTTGTTGTTATTGGTTTTAATACAGCCACACTTTATAAAAACAAACATGTCGGCTAGCATGGTATGATGTTCTACAGAAAGGTAAAGATCCGTTCACTTTTCTTAGTAGATTCTATATTCTGAGTCCTATTTTACGAACACACTAAAATACAGTTTCAACATTTTTTTTTAAAGGTGGGAAGGGGGGATTTTTTTATATATTTTGTGCCGACATTTCGGCGGGCCGGAAGTAAGCACGTCACGGGCCGGATCTGGCCCGCAGGCCTTATTTTGGGCATCACTGTACTAGGACGAAGCAAGAGCTTTTCACATTTAGAAGTACTTCTCAAACCGTTCTGCGTTCTCTTATCTTGTAAGAGAATATATATAGTTCGTCCATCGTAGTTCGATTATGACCACTTTGTCATCCAGGGGGCTGAGGGCTTTGCACTGGGGTTTTATGTCTCCTCGTGTGGCTGGTGAGATCTATGTGAGTCCGGAATGTTCGACCGCACACTAGGCAGGTTATTCCAGCTGGAGCTAGTGTCATTGGCCTTGCTTTTCTTCTCTGGCGTTTTTCTTCTGCCAGCTTTGTTCTCTTTTCCTCAGCAACCTGTGCCCCAGTTTTCACAGCGCGACGCCATGATGCTCTGTCATGTGCCTCTGTCTCCCAGGTGCCTGGGTCTATGCTGAACGCCTTCAGAGAAGCTTTGAGGGTGTCCCTGAAGCGCTTTCTTTGACAACCTTGCGAGCGCTTTCCTTCGCTTAGTTGGCCATACAAGAGTCATTTAGGGATGCGGTGGTCTTTCATTTTGTAGACGTGACCTGCCCATCGCAGCTGGGACTGCATCAGGATTGTGTGGATGCTTTGCAGATCCGCTCTTTGAAGGACTTCAGTATCTGGTATTTTGTCTGGCCGTTTGATATTCAGTATATTTCACAGACATGTCATGTGGTAGTGATTCAGTTTCTTTGCATGTTAACTGTACACTATCCATGTTTCTGAGTCATAGATCAATGTAGGGAGGACGACGGCTCGATAGACCCCTAGTTTTGTATTTGTGGTGATACCACTTTAAAGGAATGGGTTGCCTGAGTCAGCCAGGAAAACCATTGACTTAGCATATTTTAAGTCACAGATCATCATGCATGACTAGATTGACACGTGAAATGCGTAGGACCTAATTATTTTTATTATTTTGAAGAAACGTCTGTAATCTTTAAGTAATACCAAAAAGTATGAAACTCATTAAGGCTGCTATTGTAGTGTTTATAGTTTTCAGACTGCATACATGTATAAATAGAATACATTATGTAAGCCTACGAAAGCATACATCCTGATTTCGATGCGTTATCAGACTTTATATATTTGGAATAGAATTAGGCTTACACCTATGATAAACACATAAGCTTAGCCGAGAGGGGAGGAGTTCAAACCATCACCGGCCTCAGATCTCATTGTCTGAAAGGGAAACTTTACTTACTTCCCCAGTGAGGCCAACTTAAGCAAACTACAGTCACCAAATTTCATGAGCGTAGCCAAAAGGGGTTTTGTGGTTTCCCTCCCCCCTCCTCCAATACAAAACTAAAGCAATTTACCTTTTTACGCCAGTCGCTGGACTCCAGTGAATAGAAAATTTGGTTTTTGATTTTTTTAGCGGAAGAGTAGCATGCTAATAGCACTGTAGATACCTCAAAATATGCATTTTTTTAAAGCTTAAAATAACGGAAAAAATGCTTGGATCCGGGGCGAAGCCCGGACTCCACTGGGGGAGCTCCCCCAGACTCCCTAGCTGTCCCTTGGCGGTGTATACTGCATTTCACTAATTATAGGAAGAGAGTATTCTAGGGTAGAAAAAACGTTTAAAAGAATGAAAGATAAGAATGTAATGAAAGTTAACTACATATACACACACTAATATATATATATATATATATATATATATATATATATATATATATATATATATATTGTGGAGGGGGTTAAAAATCCCCCCCCACACCGAAAATATATGACATGACATTTGTAGGCCGGTTTATATGGTAATGCCCGGGCTGATTTTGATACCCAGTCCGCCCCTGGCAATGTCTTCGGAATGTAGTAATGGCAATGTCTTCAGAATGTAACAATGGCAATGTCTTCGGAATGTAATAATTCCAATGTCTTCGGATCAGAAGATTTAGGATGAGTGTAGTGTTTTACATGACTAGGCGAACCCAGACAGATGGAGAGGTCTCACAAAGGCCGCGGGGCACATTTGAGACTTAAAGAAAAGTTCTTGTTGTAGAAAGACTAAAAGAACACTTCAATAAATCTCCGGTGGACAGCAGCTTTGTCTACAGCAGAAGTGAGAGAGATAAAAGCTCTGCAAAATATAATCTCTGGACTCTGAACTGCCGGCATGCTTCCTTTGAGCCAATCATCAAATCTACTTAATCATAGAAACACAGTTATAACTTAGAGGAGAGTTGTAACTGTCACGTGATAAAACGTATCAAGGTCGCAGTATGTAGACAGAATGTATATCTTGAACTTTTTTTGCTTCGTGTCTCTACTAAGAGAAGTAAATCTAGCAGAGGGGAGGTAATAAAATATTGCTAGTCTTAAATGTTGAGTCATTATTAGTATAGCATAAATATACAAAATTGTGTTCACCACATAACGCCAGCGTTTAAGTTAAACTGAGTCAGTTAAGGATCGTATTAAATCGTTGCGCACCATAAATATCAATTTATTCCCATGTTTCTTTTCTTCTAAGCATATGACTTAAAAAAAGGCACCTATAACCTTACTATTTATGAACATGGCGAGATGAAACCAATGATGAACGATAGCGGTAGTTTTACCTGCAACACAATACATCACTGTCCACTGAACAAAGGAGGTGAGTAGATGGACATGTTTGACCTGCAACACAATACATCACTGTCCACTGAACAAAGGAGGTGAGTAGATGGACATGTTTTACCTGCAACACAATACATCACTGTCCACTGGACAAAGGAGGTGAGTAGATGGACATGTTTTACCTGCAACACAATACATCACTGTCCACTGGACAAAGGATGTGAGTAGATGGACATGTTTTACCTGCAACACAATACATCACTGTCCACTGGACAAAGGAGGTGAGTAGATGGACATGTTTTACCTGCAACACATTACATCACTGTCCACTGGACAAAGGAGGTGAGTAGATGGACATGTTTTACCTGCAACACAATACATCACTGTCCACTGGACAAAGGAGGTGAGTAGATGGACATGTTTTACCTGCAACACAATACATCACTGTCCACTGAACAAAGGAGGTGAGTAGATGGACATGTTTTACCTGCAACACAATACATCACTGTCCACTGGACAAAGGAGGTGAGTAGATGGACATGTTTTACCTGCAATACAATACATCACTGTCCACTGGACAAAGGAGGTGAGTAGATGGACATGTTTTACCTGCAACACAATACATCACTGTCCACTGAACAAAGGAGGTGAGTAGATGGACATGTTTTACCTGCAACACATTACATCACTGTCCACCGGACAAAGGAGGTGAGTAGATGGACATGTTTTACCTGCAACACAATACATCACTGTCCACTGGACAAAGGATGTGAGTAGATGGACATGTTTTACCTGCAACACAATACATCACTGTCCACTGGACAAAGGAGGTGAGTAGATGGACATGTTTTACCTGCAACACATTACATCACTGTCCACTGGACAAAGGAGGTGACAAGATGGACATGTTTTACCTGCAACACAATACATCACTGTCCACTGGACAAAGGATGTGAGTAGATGGACATGTTTTACCTGCAACACAATACATCACTGTCCACTGGACAAAGGAGGTGAGTAGATGGACATGTTTTACCTGCAACACATTACATCACTGTCCACTGGACAAAGGAGGTGAGTAGATGGACATGTTTTACCTGCAACACAATACATCACTGTCCACTGGACAAAGGAGGTGAGTAGATGGACATGTTTTACCTGCAACACAATACATCACTGTCCACTGGACAAAGGAGGTGAGTAGATGGACATGTTTTACCTGCAACACAATACATCACTGTCCACTGGACAAAGGAGGTGAGTAGATGGACATGTTTTACCTGCAACACAATACATCACTGTCCACTGGACAAAGGAGGTGAGTAGATGGCTTTCACGTCTGTGGAGAATGTTTATTAAATGTTTTTAGTTTTGTTACATTAATCAAACGGACTCACTCATCCACCTGTCCATCCATTCATTCATCTCTCTCCCTCCCTCTCTCTCTCTCTCCCTCCCTCTCTCTCTCTCTCCCTCCCTCTCTCTCTCTCTCCCTCCCTCTCTCTCTCTCTCCCTCCCTCTCTTTGGATGATCACAATATGGTCCATTTTTTTTTTGGGGGGGGGTCAGATCGAAACTTCAGGAAGTGGGAATAGTTGTCGAGAGGGGGCTCCAGTTCGAAACCCGACTTAAGCTGAGTTGTGTTTGCCGAGTGTCTAATCAAGGCATCACGGAATCCTTCTCCGAGATACCCCCTTCCTCCCACTGGTCCACGAAAGAGATTAGACCGCAGAGCTCTGGGCATGCTATAGGTATGAAAGATTCGCTTCATTAAAGCAATTAAACATTTTTTAAAAGTCATTCCAATGATATTTATGAAAATAAATATGCGGGTCATCGAAATATTGTAAGTTCCAAGGGGGAAGAATGTTTTCTGGAAATGTCTGTTTGGGGGGACTATAATAGAAAAACAAAATTTAAAAAAAAGCTTATCTATTGGGAAAGAACCTCAAAATCACTGCCATAAATATATCAGTACTGAAAGAATAAGCTCCCTTATTTCTTTAAAAAACTAAATAATTGCCACTAATTAAAAGTCTGAAACTAAGATTTACTGCTGCAGGGGTGAACGACTGTATAGAAAGTACAATAAACTTGCATTTATGTGACACTGCCGACCAAGTAAAACAATAGACGTTTGGGCCACGAGGCCTTCATCAGTTAAGTTAACGTATCTGTCCAATGTTGTTCTCTATCTGCTTGGATGGATCGATGCCTCCCACACAATTCCCTCCCTTCCTCCCTCTCTATCTCTCTTTCCCCTCCCTCTCTTCCTCCCTCTGCTCTTGAATTCTAGATATATATCACCTTTTGTTAGTCTTACCTTTCTGTTTTATTGCCTTCAAGCAATGTACGGTATTAGACACCGCAATGTACGGTAGTAGACACCGCAATGTACGGTAGTAGACACCGCAATGTACGGTAGTAGACACCGCAATGTACGGTAGTAGACACCGCAATGTACGGTATTAGACACCGCAATGTACGGTATTAGACACCGCAATGTACGGTATTAGACACCGCAATGTACGGTAGTAGACACCGCAATGTACGGTAGTAGACACCGCAATGTACGGTAGTAGACACCGCAATGTACGGTAGTAGACACCGCAATGTACGGTAGTAGACACCGCAATGTACGGTAGTAGACACCGCAATGTACGGTAGTAGACACCGCAATGTACGGTAGTAGACACCGCAATGTACAGAAGTAGACACCGCAATGTACAGTATTAGACACCGCAATGTACAGTATTAGACACCACAATGTACGGTAGTAGACACCGCAATGTACGGTAGTAGACACCGCAATGTACGGTAGTAGACACCGCAATGTACGGTAGTAGACACCGCAATGTACGGTAGTAGACACCGCAATGTACGGTATTAGACACTGCAATGTACAGTATTAGACACCGCAATGTACGGTATTAGACACCGAAATATGTACAGTATTAGACACCACAATGTACGGTAGTAGACACCGCAATGTACGGTATTACACACCTCACATCATCAGTTCCTGGGATAAAGGAGAAACAATTGCATTTTTCGAAGGTCTCAATTGAATCCCGTCTTACAGATTACATTTATTTTGGCAGTGTTCTCTTAAAAAAAAAAGAAGAAATATCTGTTTGGTTTTGTTTCATTGCTTATCGATGTAATCGTTTATTTGACACGTTTTGAGTGTCAAGAAAAGACAGTGCTACCGAGTCGTGTTATCTAATTGAGCATACGAAATCATGATCATTCTTCTCTCTCTCTCCCCCCTCCCTCTCCCTCCCTTCCTCCCTCTCTATCTCTCTCTCTCCCCCTCCCTCCCTCTCTATCTCTCTCCCCCTCCCTCTCCCTTCCCCCCTCTCTATCTCTCTCTCTCCCCCCTCCCTCTCCCTTCCTCCCTCTCTATCTCTCTCTCCCCCTCCCTTCCTCCCTCTCTATCTCTCTCTCCCCCCTCTCTATCTCTCTCTCCCCCTCCCTCTCCCTTCCTCCCTCCCTCTCTATCTCTCTCCCCCCTCCCTCTCCCTTCCTCCCTCTCTATCTCTCTCCCCCCTCCCTCTACCTTCCTCCCTCTCTATCTCTCTCTCCCCCCTCCCTCTCCCTTCCTCCCTCTCTATCTCTCTCTCCCCCCTCCCTCTCCCTTCCTCCATCTCTATCTCTCTCTCTCCCCTCCCTCTCCCTTCCTCCCTCTCTATCTCTCTCTCCCCCTCCCTCTCCCTTCCTCCCTCTCTATCTCTCTCCCTTCCTCCCTCTCTATCTCTCTCCCCCCCTCTCTATCTCTCTCTCCCCCCTCCCTCTCCCTTCCTCCCTCTCTATCTCTCTCTCCCCCTCCCTCTCTCTTTCCCCCTCCCTCCCTTCCTCCCTCTCTATCTCTCTCTCCCCCCTCCCTCTCCCTCCCTCTCTATCTCTCTCCCTCTCTATCTCTCTCCCTTCCTCCCTCTCTATCTCTCTCTCCCCCCTCTCTATCTCTCTCTCCCCCCTCCCTCTCCCTTCCTCCCTCTCTATCTCTCTCCCCCTCCCTCTCCCTTCCTCCCTCTCTATCTCTCTCTCTCTCCCCCCTCCCTCCCTCTCTATCTCTCTCTCTCCCCCTCCCTCTCCCTTCCTCCCTCTCTATCTCTCTCTCCCCCTCCCTCTCCCTTCCTCCCTCTCTATCTCTCTCCCCCTCCCTCTCCCTTCCTCCCTCTCTATCTCTCTCCCTTCCTCCCTCTCTATCTCTCTCTCCCCCTCCCTCTCTTCCTCCCTCTCTATCTCTCTCCCTTCCTCCCTCTCTATCTCTCCCTTCCTCCCTCTCTATCTCTACTCTCTCTCTCTCTCTTTCTCTCTCTCTTTCTCTCTCTCGATATGTCGTAAAGCAAATTAAAATAAGTTGATTAGTGGAAGAAGAAAATATGCTATAATATGCTATAAAAATACGGAATTGTTTTTTTTTTTTTTTTTTGGTGCCATTTCTATATATGCTTTATATTTCAACAAAATGCAACCTTTTAGGGACATAAAAAAATATGTTATGGCACGATTAGGAATTAGTTATTTGTTTCATAGAAAGGGAAAGTTTTCACTTCGAGACAATGACGCCACTAGTAAAAGCAAGGCTTGGAATTTAGATAGAATAGCGAAATGTAAACAGAATACTTTTGGCGGCTTTGGAGAGAGGCAGCTTTTATGGACGTAGAGATTTAGCTTAACGACATTCGACGGCTCCCTTTGTTATTATTTAACTTAATCGACATTTGCTATCGTATATTGTGTTATTTGATTTCATTTTTTTGAGAGTTACCTCTCTTTGACTTATCTGCATAAGACACAGCGTGGAAGCTCCGAACAATACAAAGGTTTAATAGAAAGCTTGAGATCTTTCTCGAATCGCGGTGTTCAGACTGCGAATCTGTCTTAGCGAGAGCTATTAAGTTATAATAGGAAAGAGTGTGTCAAATTTCATGCGAATCCGTTTGCTAGTGTAAGATCTCTTTCTAGAGATTATTCAGACATTTTGTGTTCCTATTTTCTATGTGAGATAAAAAGTATTCAATTGATTAAATTAGATTTAACATCCAGTGCAGCGCTGACGCTTAAACATATTATATGCATTAAATCTGTGCTATTAACTCTTTCTCTCCTAACTTACGATACCAGCGTTAATTCCAGCAGAATGTGGTAAATAATTAAGGAGAGAAAGCGTTAATACATTCTTTCTTTTGATAAACAGATCACGTCGTCAAAAGTCAAGTTATTTCCAATTTACGCAATTTGGGAGGTTATGCTGTAAGTAAACTGAAAAAAAATACATTTATTAAGGGGGCTAACCCTTTCAATCCTGTTGGCTTTAAATAGTTTATATCTATCAATGCAAGCACTATTTATAAAGATCATTGAGTTGATCTAGCACTGCAAAAAGTATTTAAGAAGATTATTATCTAGTATTTATAAAGATCATGATGCAGTAGTTAATAGGACAAAACACAGATCATAATGAATCCATAAAAACTTTGTTTCAAAAGCCTCAACTACAAAACAAAACGGTCAGTTATAAAACAAGACTAAACGTCACACATACAAAATGAGAAGTAGGATACAATGTCATAGATACAAAATGAGAAGTAGGATACAATGAAATGTCATAGATACAAAATGAGAAGTAGGATACAATGAAATGTCATAGATACAAAATGAGAAGTAGGATAAAATGTCATAGATACAAAATGAGAAGTAGGATAAAATGTCATAGATACAAAATGAGAAGTAGGATAAAATGTCATAGATACAAAATGAGAAGTAGGATAAAATGTCATAGATACAAAATGAGAAGTAGGATACAATGTCACAGATACAAAATGAGAAGTAGGATACAATGTCATAGATACAAAATGAGAAGTAGGATAAAATGTCATAGATACAAAATGAGAAGTAGGATAAAATGTCATAGATACAAAATGAGAAGTAGGATAAAATGTCATAGATACAAAATGAGAAGTAGGATAAAATGTCATAGATACAAAATGAGAAGTAGGATAAAATGTCACAGATACAAAATGAGAAGTAGGATAAAATGTCACAGATACAAAATGAGAAGTAGGATACAATGTCACAGATACAAAATGAGAAGTAGGATACAATGTCATAGATACAAAATGAGAAGTAGGATACAATGTCATAGATACAAAATGAGAAGTTGGATAAAATGTCATAGATACAAAATGAGAAGTAGGATAAAATGTCATAGATACAAAATGAGAAGTAGGATAAAATGTCATACATACAAAATGAGAAGTAGCATACAATGTCATACATACAAAATGAGAAGTAGGATCAAATGTCATAGATACAAAATGAGAAGTAGCATACAATGTCATAGATACAAAATGAGAAGTAGGATACAATGTCATAGATACAAAATGAGAAGTAGGATACAATGTCATAGAAATAAAATGAGAAGTAGGATAAAATGTCATAGATACAAAATGAGAAGTAGGATAATATGTCATAGATACAAAATGAGAAGTAGGATAAAATGTCATAGATACAAAATGAGAAGTAGGATAATATGTCATAGATACAAAATGATGCCTAACAAAACTAAGACTAAATCGCATTGTTACAGAACAATTTAGATCTATGTCCTATAATGAATATATGTTTCTCTCGCTAAGGGAGATTATGACGTCGTTGCTCAAGTGTGGAACTCAGATCTACAAAATATGTTTTGTATCAACTTTACACTGACCATACTGGACGAACTGGGACCACTGCCAATCAGAAATGGCTTTTCTTAACGATACTAAAGCATCTTTTTTATTTACTGAGTGAAATAATTTTCTTTCATTCTTTACTCACAGTGTCTGAAGCTCGTAAATAAACAAAATTCACTAATGATGTGTCCTTGTTTACTTTGTACTGTATGTTACCATCATGGGCTTCCCGTATTTGAGTTAAAATACTTAGACTAAGCTTTCAGTGACTCAATGTTAGATAGATTTTAGCACCCCTACAAATAACGTTTGTGAAATGTGAGGCTAAGTGGCATTAACTACTTGGCTAAGAAACTGAGGGGTGTCTCAAGTTCGCATCTCGATGTGTTGACTATGAATTTTGAAATTTGACTCCAGCTGAGTATTGTATTAGCTGAGCGCCTAGAGGCAACATGGAAACCTTCTCCTAGATGCTACCACCTCCCACATGTCTGCAAAAGAGATTGGACCAGATCGCACTTAGTATGTTAGGGGATTATGAGAAACATTTTTACAAGAGTAAAAATAATAATAATACAAAATGTATTCCATAATAGTCCAATCATGTTCTCACATTTCAGTGTCTTAGGTACAAAATAAACGCATTTTTACGAAGCTTTTATCCATTCACTCTGTCTGTCTGTTCGTCTTCCTGTCTGGTAAAAAAACGTTTGTACACTCAGTCTCGGATCAAGTTGAAATTTTGCAATATTATTTCTTTTACCTGACAAAATAAAAAGCAATTTAAAAAATAGCAAATTAACTATCGGCAATAATTTTTTTTGTTTGGTATTAAACAAGGGAAAGAACTCGTACTTGACAATTTGGTGGTGAATCAGTCCCCTTGAGGAGGCTTGAGCCTTAGGTGAACAAATGTGTTTTTTATGCATATACAAAAACGATCACGGTAACATTCACCAAGATAGCCTTTCCCCCCCCCCCTCCCTCTTTTTTTTCCCCAAGTATCACAGCGCATTGAGAAATCTAAAAGCATATAATTGCTCTAAATAAGAACAATTGGTAAAAATATTTCTAATTTCACAGATTTATTTCTGTTAGTCTAGACTATGGATCTAATACAAATCTAATCACATGACTGATCCAAACAAATTGATACAATTACACTTCACTTTATATAAGCTTTTACAAAAATTATTTATTTATATATATGTTTTTGCATTGGGTGTGTTTCTATATTTCAATTTTAGGTCAAGTTATTAGTAAAAGAACTTTCTGAACTTTATAAGGTTTCTGCATCAAATGCCATCAAATCAAGTAGCAACGAAACACGAGCCCCATCAACAACTAAACAGTACAATCAGTGGAGTTATACATTTCTTGATTAAATTGACACTCATTAAATTGCAAGTAAACTGTCAAAAAATGTTCCCGTAACTAATAAAATTGAATGACAGTTGTGATCTCCCCTCCTGTGGAATGTTGAACCTGTGTGCTTATGTATTTCTAAGTTATACTTCACATTATTATTTAGAGTATATTGTAGAATAACAAAACAAAATACTTTCCCTTGCATTGATATGTTGTAAAATGACAGATACATGTGATAGCAGTATTTTTTTTAACATTCAGTTCAATTCAGTTTATTTTACCATTGTAGCACCACATACGCTACAACGGCATTCAATTTAAACAGATTCAGTGCAACTAATGCAAATGAAAGTAAATATGAAACAGAAACACAGCGACTCCGACAGTCCCTTAATCCTCCTTCTCTTAGTCTCCTCATCCCCTCTCTCTCTCTCTCTTAATTCCTCTCATACACCCTCCGTTCTTACACATTGAAGTACAGAGTAACGAGACAAGTGCAACCATCAGATAAACTGACAACACTAACAATGAAATGATCGAATGATAGCTTCAAACACAGCCACACTTGAAGCCATCAGAAACAAAGAATAGCAGAAACGGACTGGTACCCATGTGATGTGTGAAGATAATGAGCTAATTATTCAAATGGAGTTACTTTTTAAAAAGCTTTTCAGTATTTCCATAGTGAGAATATTTAAGTTTTTAGAAAATAAGAAGCATTTTATGGAAGAGGCTTCTTTCCTGTCTGCTCATAGGTTCACATCCTGTCAAAATGATCTGCTGAGTAATTTCAATCTTTATTCTATCTTATACATTTCTGACTTTCCTTTAAAAGAGCAGATAATTACGACGTCCTAGGTGTATCCCTGTGTCAATCTAGTCATGTATGTTTATCAGTGACTTAAAATATGCCTAGTCGTTGGTTTATCAAAATGATTCCATGCTATAATAGCATTTAGGGAGAAGGAGCACTTGTATAAATTTGTTCTAGAATATGGAATAATAAATGTGTCTTTATCTTTGTGTTTTTCTGAGTATTTTAATATTTGTAGATTATGGTTCAGTGTTTTATGTAGGTCTATTATTACTACTTTGCCTTTTATTCTTCTGCCCCGAAACGACATTACAAGCATTATGAGTGCTAGACATTACAAGCATTATGAGTGCTAGACATTACAAGCATTATGAGTGCTAGACATTACAAGCATCAGGGGTGCTAGACATTACAAGCATTATGAGTGCTAGACATTACAAGCATTATGGGTGGTGGACATTACAAGCATTATGAGTGCTAGACATTACAAGCATTATGAGTGCTAGACATTACAAGCATTATGAGTGCTAGACATTACAATCATTATGGGTGCTAGACATTACAAGCATTATGGGTGCTAGACATTACAAGCATTATGGGTGCTAGACATTACAAGCACTATGTGTGCTAGACATTACAAGCATTATGAGTGCTAGACATTACAGACACTATGAGTGCTAGACATTACAGACACTATGAGTGCTAGACATTACAAACACTATGAGTGCTAGACATTACAAACACAATGAGTGTTAGACATTACAGACACTATGAGTGCTAGACATTACAAACGCTATGGGTGCTAGATATTTCAACCACTAAGCATTGCAAACACTGGTTGGTACACGTTGCGATCTGCAATTGTGACTTTCCCCTTAAAGTAAGTTTCGTATAAAAAGAACAGTTCATTAAAAAACAAACCACGAACTTGTTTCACCTTACAGAGTTTCCATTTCCATATTGTTACTTACTGGACCACAGTACAGCTTGCTCTGAAGGGGCTGGCAATAACAAGCAGTCTTCGTCCACATTTAAAATCGCTCTCTTTGAATTCAACTCTACATCCTTGTTCTCGCGTGTGCTCAAATCTAGGCTGTATGTGTGTTACAGATTCTGTACAATTTTTTTTGCTACTTTAATTTTTTAATTAGTTGTTTTCTTTCATGTTTGGTAATACTGTCGAATTCCTTTATTAATTAGACCAGCCGCTTATTAGGATCGAGTCCTTAATACCGAAACCATCTTGTAATAACTTACATAGGACATGTTTGTGTAATTGGACCAGCCGATTATTATCATCAAAATGATCGCGACCAGATGCCGTGTTAATAACCGAAACGGTAGCATTTCTTTCTTTTAACAAAAGAAAAAAAAATTCATGCAGTTCCAACATAAGATTTTCATTAAATTTGATGCTTTCAGTATTTTAAAAGTAAATTCCCATGTAGGGAAGTTTTCATCAGATTGGAAACCATTTTTCTCGTTCTGTTAGTTTAGACTTTTAGACAGTGTTGTGAGATGCAAGCAGTGTCGATGGGGGTGTGGCCCGAATCAGTTGGCCTAACAACGATGCATTTTTCTCGGTTTTGCTATTCAATGCAAGCCTTCTTTTGGCAGACACTGGGAAGAGGACGCAACGGTTTGATCCAAACTTTCCTCAATCCGTGGTGAATAGACATATCAGTGGACTCGACCCAAAACATACTACTTCTTGGATGTGCACCGTAGGCAATTTATTCTTTATTTTTTATACATTATCCCTGCCCCCCCCCCTTTTTTTTAAAATATATCTACTATGTCCCCAACAGTTACTGACTACAGTTGGTGTAATTAAAAATGCGTCTCACTATTGACATCCTATCGTAATTTTTTTTTTCATTTTACGCCGTGCAATTTGCTTTAAGAATACTTCGTAGATTACACATTGTTTTCCAAGAATAAAAATCGATTCAGGTTGTTCGGTAAATTTATATTTTTGTATATAGTCTATATGAAGATCTATATTTTTAAAAAATGATAAATAGCTTATGATTGATATGTTCTTATTTTGGATTTTTCGATGCATCTCTAGAAGAATCGAATCGTGTAAAGTTGATTAAATTTGTTTGAAATCTTTGAAGAACTTCCAAGAATTTCGACTGAGGACAAGGCAACCCCCAATCATACGTATGTTATCCAGGCTGCTAATCTTCATCTAAGTGTTTTAAATTTTATTTTCAGCTAATGTTTTAGGATACGTTTTAGGTCATATTAAAAAGCATGCCATTTTGTTGAGTGTATATTTACAAAGTGTTTCTGCAACACCATAAACTCGAGACATTTAAATCAACTCATGTATATAGTTTCCTTTGCTTAATAAAAGATTATAAATGAGTTAAAATATATTCACTATCATCTTCAAAATAGACTATTGACATTCTTTTTACTAGCTGTTAAACCCGTCATTATTCGGGAGATGAAAATGAAGAAACAAAAACATGATGTGTCCAGAACAAAGAATAATAGAATTTTATGTAAACTAGATCTAGTAAAGGTCATCTGTTTCTGTGGCCCACGGTTAACGAGGGTGTCATGTGGACAGCTTATTTGCTACGAAACAAAACAAGTAAAAAGATGCACGGTGGCTGAGTGGTATAACGCTTGGCTTCCGGTGAGCCGGGGTCCCGGGTTCGAATCCTGATGAAGACTGGGATTTTTACTTATGGGATCTTTAGGGCGCCTCTGAGTGGAGTACCTGACATTAGTTAGGGTAAAGTAAAGGCGGTTGGTCGTTGTACTGGCCACATGATACCCTCTTTAACTGTCGGACATAGAAACAGCTGATTATTACATCATCTGCCCTGAGTCTTCTTCACCTGGCACTGTTCCCTGAAGAAACAATGATAATGGTAACAACAACGCAAAACGCTGATAGACTATTTAATGTTTTCCCTTGGACGCCAATGTCGATACTTTTATAGCTCATTGTTAAATCTATTTCTAAGATCAGAATGGACGCACCTTGGAACATTGTCAGAGTCTCAACATACTTGTACTGTCTGGTATCCACCTTGATCCTCGCCAGAAGGTCTGATGTTAATCTCATGTCTATGATCAAAGAGAGCATTCACATCAGAGAACATGATTCGGGACAGGCAGTAAACTGTGGTAAATGAGTGTATAATAATCTTGCAAACAACTCCCAAATAAACAAACGAAATCAACTTCTTCAAGCCATATATTTTGAAGCAAATCCACAGACTTTTACTCAAACCTATATAGGTCTATATAAAATGTGTTGGTGATGCTGGGTTGTAGTGGCAATAGGGTCTGCCTAAGGTGAATTGCATTGGGGCATCCAAAGAGAGTATGATTCAAAGTTCCATGGGGGGATTACTGTAAACAGACGTAATTCAATGTAAATAGACCGGCATTAATATAAATATACCTATATCAGGGCCGACCTTAGATAATTTGAGGCCTTAGGCGAAGTGAATTTAGTCTAGTGGCCCCCAAATGAGATGGAATTTAGAAAAATAAAATAATAAACAACCAAAAAATAAAATTACGTAATTTATTGAAAACCTAGATCTAGTATTCCCCAAACTTAACATTAAGCACAAGCTTTGCTATTTATTCTCTACATACATTGTTAACCCTTATAGTGCTAAGTTTTTTTGCAATGCGTGCATATACAATAGAATTACAATTCTAGTGTTTAGAACTTTAGAGGTTAAACAACCACACGCGTCTAAAGGGTTAAAGAGTCTTGTACAAGGCCCCAACCAAACCGGCCCTGCCTATAATGATGAACTAAATTAAATATTATTTTATACAAAAATAAAGTAACCTAAAAAATATTCAGAAAGGGACTTTTCTTAGTCCATATGCTAGAACAAAGTCATACAAATTTCGAGCATGTAACAGGTTGGCTGAATCAGCTAAGATAACCTCTTGTCTAGTCTTGGATTGTCTCTAACATGCGCGACTAGATTAATCCTTGGTACGTAATTTTATTCTGCTAAGAAGGAACGTCTGTAATTTATCTTATCTTATTTAATACAGACGTTACTTCAAAAAAGAAGATGATTACGTCCTACGCGTCATGCATTTAGTCATGCATATTAACCAATGACTTAAATTCTGCCAAGTCACTGGTTTTTCTGGCTAGCTCAGGCAACCCATTCCATGCATTATAAGATAAGAAGCTTTGTTTCATTAATAATAATAATTAACGACTCTCTTAGTTCTCATTACGTATCCCACAAAGTCCTTGCATCTCGTATACTGACACTTAAGACCAAGTTAGAAATCGTTTAAGCCCTATGTTAATATAAGTAGCTTAAGAAAGTTTTTGTCTTTGCTAGTAATAGTAATATCAACTTTTATATTACCCCGATTACTATCTTTAAACTCATTTTTTCATAATATGTTAGAATATGGATAGATAGCTAACAGCACAACCCACTTAGATATGAACATATATAAAGCCTTAAAATATTATTTTTTTCCACAGGAAAAGTACCAATTAATGTCACATGGTCTCCAAAGGATTTATCACCATCCAAAGGAGTAACTATTTCACTTGACTATATAGTTCGTAAGTAATCGAAAACCTATGATTGTGCATTCTGAATTTTAAATTGAAACTACCAAACATTACAGCCTGGTTGCACCTGTGGGTTTCTTAATACTAAAATTTGAACCACCGGCTACGTTCATTTTTTGAGGATGGGAATGACGACTACTTGGTCGTGTAGTAGGACCTATGAGCGTTGGACTGTCGCCCAGAATGTTCTGAGTTCGAAACCTGTCCGCTACCGTCTAGCAGTAGGCCTATGTTTGGGCTAGAACGTAATAATCTTTATTTCTAAAGAAACTTCCGTAGCTTAAAATTATAAAAATACTTTGTAAAAAAAAAACAAGAAGTAAATCTTTCTATTTATTTTATATATTTGACTACATTTATGTGTGTATATCTGGTGTTTATTAAAATAATTGCATGTTTTTTTTTCTTTTTGATTTTGCCCCTTCGTATTGCCCTTCGTTTTCTAACCAATGCCACCGCTTTATATGAGAAAAGAGTCCTTGTAATCACAACAAATTTCCGTAAGGATCAATAAAGCAGTCTTAGTCTTAGTCTTCACAGGTCTTTCAATGTAGTCGAAATTCCTGCATCGGGTAACTGTTTATTTCTATCAGTCGCATATTTCTGGAAAAATGTCATCGACGAAACTGTGGCTCTCGAACTTTGCAAGATGGCTGTAAGCTTTTTTTGCGAACATTGGGATAATTATGGCGACGCCCTGTCCGTTGTTCTTACTCACGGAAGCACAGTCATCACTCTGCTCGACAAAACGCTGCCTACACGAAAAGTTCCGGAAAATAGAGGCGTATGCTACGCCGCGGGTCGACTAGTATTATATAAAACAATAAAATGTTTAGAAAAATGTGACCTACCCTAACCTGTACCTTACGTAATCTGTTAGAATGCAACTGATGTCTTTATGACGTTTTCTGAATACATTGTTTTCTTCACCTTCATCTTAATTTGTAGGACCGCCCACCACTCAAGATCTGTCAACCGTTTTTCTCCATTCCTTTCTGTCCTTAGCCTTAAATAGGATTTCATTCACTGACAGGCCTGCCATTTCTTTGGTGTTGTTTTCCTATCGCTTTCTCTGTCGTTCTCTTCTTCCTGGTTCTGTTCCCTGAAGGAAGGTCTTTGAGAGCCCCGAGGACCTTGTGATGTGGCCTTAGATTTTGAGTTTACTTTTTTTGACAGTGGTTAACAGGCCATCGTGGGGTCCAGTTGCTGTGTTAATCCACTTTCTGATCTCTTCATTCTTGATGCTGTCTTTGTAAGGGACGTCTAGGGATCATCTGTACCATCTTAATTTCATTGCTAGGATCGTCTTCTCGAGACATGCAGTCAGCGTCCAAGATTCGCCTGCATAAAAGAATCGTTTTCTACTGTTCACACAACTTTTAACACCTCTCCCCCCCCATCCCCACAAAGAAAACTTCAACATATTTTTCTGACTCTCGTGTGATTAAAAAAAATTAAGTTAAAACCTCTGTGTAACTTATACTGTCTTGGCAGCCTATGACTGGAGCGCTGGTTGGTTCAATGTCAGCCTGTACGACGGAGAAGGTCAACTCTTCTTTGGTTATACAGACGACATCAACTGTGATAAGATCAAGCAATACGTCCCTTGCCCTTTGAGGAAGGGAAGTAAGTACTGTTTGACATCCGACACAATCATTAATTCTCATCCAAATAATACACACTTCTTCTATTTTTACACGTTGCACACTGTTTCTTACCTGTGTGAGATTTATATTCATAAGTTTTAAAGTTGTTGTTTTTTTGGTTATTATTATTATGAATTATTTCCTCAGTGCATGTCAACCTACGTCATACTATCACCGACCTAAACGCTCTACGAGACTACCCAGTAAGTAACGAATAAGAATAGAATAATGACAGACCTAATGGTCCGTTACAACTAGATCAATGTAGTGTATGTATAATTTAGTCGGTAAAAGTAAAGTAAATGTTCCCCTCTCAAGCCTTACGATCTAAAGGGCAGATGATGTAAAGGTTATCAGTTTCTGTGGCCCACGGTTAACGAGGGTGTCATATGATCAGCACAATGACCAACTGCCTTGCATTTTCCCCGACTATTGTCAGGTACCCATTAGAGCTGGGTGGACTCAGAGGCACCCAAAGATCCCCAGATTTAATTTCCCAGTCTTCACCAATATTCGAAGCCGGAACACCTGGCCAAGCGCTTAACCGCTCAGCCACTGCGCTTCCAATTAGTCTGTATAGCCTACTATTTGAAGACTTTCTGCCCAGAGCTAATTACTGTTCTTATTGACTTTCCACTATGCACTGACCACCATATTGTCCACCACTCTCTTTTTTATGTAAACTATTGCTTATTGGTATAGAAATGTTTCCTTGCGCATTCCCTCCTATATTTAAACTCACGTGCAAATATCTTGCCCTTTATTATAATGGAATTGGGTGGTGATAACGTCTAGTTCAATCTGGTGACTCTATGTCCAGGGATTCTTGTTTTTATGTGGAAATTATAGAATTCTTCTTTGCCAAAAAAAAAAAAAGTTGAATCCTTTAAGAAGAAATCACGAAAAGATTAAACACGCTATATACACCAGATAATAGATTCACCCTGCATCACCGGTGGTGCAGTAATTAAACTACCTGGGATCAACTATTGCCAGCAACTTCAATTTAGACCTGGGTGAGACAAAAGGAAATGAATAAGCGACTGTAGCAATGGCAAAGCTCTCTAATCGAAAATACCAAACTATACGAGCAACAAAAATACACCTATGCAATGCCTGCAAAGTGAGCATTCCTTTAGTGGTAGTGAGAGGTGGTCAACATACATTCATCAAGAGCATAGACTAAACTGTTTTCACATGTGATAGCTTAGATGCACAATGTACATAAAACTAAAATGTTATTTAACCTTGGTTAGGCCAATAATATAATATGCATCCTCTGTTTGGCACCCATCAACTCAAGCATTAAAAAACTGGAACAGTCACAAAATAGATTGACTAGAGTAACACCTTTAGTAAAATCACTAAATTTAGAAAGCCTTCAGGATAGAAAACTTAAAAGTAAAGTAGCAATTATACATAAAAAAGTGAACCATAATCTTCAAATACAAAAACAAAACCAAATAAAATACTCAGAAAGACACATTCCTCATCTCAAATTCTAGGACTAATTTGTACAAATGATTCTTCTTCCCTAGTGCTATTATAGCATGGAATGAGTTGCCTTAGCTAGTCAGGAAAACCAATGACCTGGCAGAATTTAAGTCATTGGTTAACAGACCGTTAACATGCATGACAAGATGCATGACGAGTAGGACGTAATCATCATCTTTTTTTTGTTTTGAAGTAACGTCTGTCTTTTAAAAGATAAGATCTCCTGGAGCAGTGATTCCTAAACCTTTTCTTTAATGGAACACTTCGCACATTCTGAGTATTTATCGAAACACTTTTTTTTTAGAGAGATTATATCACGTGGTGACCAACTAGTTAATTAGGAATATTATGTCAAGCCAATCATCATAAAATTTTGTCATGTGACCGTGTAAGATAAGCAATTGTGAAGCTCTAGAATATCCATGAATAGTCAAGCATAAGAATGGCCGAATGCCGTACCCATGGTAACCAAAATCAATGGAGTAGTAGATTTTCCTATATTTATGTGTATTGTATTTTAAGATAACAATATTTCACCAGGCTTCAACCAGATCTCTATTTCTTCTGTTTCATAAAGGGCGACTACAGCGGGACCGGCCAGGTATGGACCGCACAGCGACAGCAAATGTTTTGTGTCAATATGACTGTCAAAGTGTTACACAACAGCCTCTCTGTGGATAACTAGTTTCTAACTGCGTACACCTACTGTTAACATCACTCTTTTGGAACTCTGTTGTTTCGATTGAGTCTTATGAATGCACATTTACAGTGGAGTGTCAGAGTATGGCAAGAATTTGTCACGTAATACTAAAGACCTAAAATAGTAAAATTATAGTTATAGTTTTATTGACCTGAAGGCAGAGGCGTAGTGAGCAAAACGTGCGCCCGGAGGAAAACATCTTATTGGCGTCCCCCCCCCCCCACTTTCTACAACATATAGGCTTATGAATAAAAAGTTCTTTATATAAATATATTACAAATAGCATTAAAATGGGTTACCAAACTAAAATATCTACAATAATTTAACTTTTTTTTTGACGCCTCTCTGCGTGTGGCGCCCCCCCCCCCGGGTGGCGCCAGGGGCATAGTGCCTCCCTCTGCCTGAAGAACGTGTGTTTTATGTGTGTGTGTGTGTGTTTCACTGACGGCAGTGTCTGAAGGCAGAATGCCAAATAAAAGTGCTACCCACGCCTCTAACACTGGAGCCTTCGAAGCAGCGAACATGTGATAAGGATCAAGAAGACAACGCCGCAAGGCGGTACTTTAAAGTGATTAGTCCAAAGATTAATACAGATTGTTTTTCAAAAAGTGACATAATTTTTATTTGAAAACGGGACATTGGCCACCCCGCCCGGAAATTTTATGAAAAGCGAGTCAGACGGTCAAAAGCGGGACTGTCCCGCCTAAGTCGGGATGTGTGGTCGCCTTAGTTAGGAAAATGAATAGTTGTCAAAATTTATTTACTGTCAACATGGGGAGAGTGTGAGTTGATGGCAGGAATTGAAAAAGTGATTGTGCTCATCTTCAATTGCGTAGAGTCAAAAGTATGGAAGCAGTGGGTGTCCAGAGTTATTCCCCTTGCACATGGAGATGATCCAGTAATGTGTGGTGACTAGAAGTCGATCATAAATCTGGTTCCAACCGTCAGCGTTGCCTATTCGTTTTTGTGCTCTCTAGCTTATTATAACTAACAAACTTTAATTAAGACTGAACTGATTCCTTACCTATGGAAAGAATGTTCTTATTCTCAAAACCAAATGAGTAGAGAGTTAATTGTACACAGTAGGTCTACTAAAACAGAACATATTATAAAACTCATGGGAATGTGTTCCTATCCTTATTGTTACATGTTACTGTCATGTCTCACTGTTATGAACACACAGTTTCTAAAGCAACATTTCATCTTATTATTTTCAAAGGGAATAAATGCATTTAGAGTTAACTTTTTTCTCTGTACATAACAAACAGGATGATGATTTTCGTTGTTAACAAATCTATCTTGGTCACTGATACAGACACTTGTCTGACTCTTACTTTTCCAGAAATAAAAAAAAAAACTCCAGAAACAACACAAATAAAAAAAATTTCCAGAAACAACACAAATAAAAAAAAAACTCCAGAAACAACACAAATAAAAAACACAAAAAAAAAAAAAAAAAAAGCTTATTAATTTCTCTTACACCTTGCCCTAGTTCTCTTACATCTTCAGTGTGCTTACACACCCTCAACATTCTTCTCTGTAATCAAAATGGACTTGTGAGAAGATAAGCGCCCTGATGGTAACAGAAATGTTCAACAAAATGTCAACTTGTCAACTGAGTCAGCCAGGACAACCAATGACTTGGCAGAGTTTAAGTCATTGATTAACATGCGTGACTAGATTTACCTAAGGATGCACATAACATCTGTATTTTATAAGATAAAAGGATAACTTACATTTAGCAATGACAAAAAGTCTGATCTGCCCTAAAAATGGACATTGATATCCTATGTTTAATACTATTATCCACAATATCAAACTCCACTGGTATAATAGAACACATCAAAAAAGAAAAGGTCAAGCTGTCTTATCATTGAGACATCATTAGCGCTTGGGTGTTAGTGTAGTTTAAAGAAACAAAATATACCAATAAAAAAATAGAGATTTTAAAAATTCTTCAAATAATACAAAAATAGTTAGGCCAGTATAATAACACTGGTCCAATAAAATCAGAAGCTTACATCACAGAGTTTATATACAATAGAAACCTTTTTGACTTTTTCTCTCTGTGTGGTCTGCGATTGTACCATTGTTGTAAGAATTTATTAAATAAAAAAATGATCTACAATGATAAAGTAAAAGTCATGTTTGTGGTATGGTGATTTTTTTAGCATATTAAACACAGCAAAAAAAAAAAATCTTTTGATTTTTCAAGGAATATTATGCACTAGTGCAAACAGTTAAATAGTGTACATTAAGTACAACTGAACATTTGTGATTAAATCAGATGTAAAAGACTACAGCATGATGTATTCAGAACTCTTCTTGTAATTCCATAATTGGGAGTGTGTAAAATATGAGTTTAATGTATATAAATGTGAGTTAAAAGACATTATACATAGTTAACTAAAGTATTTTCTAAGTTGCAAGTATATGTGACCCCCATTTCCCAAATTTTTTTTATGGCAGCTCTCGATAAAAAAATGTTGCTTTCCCCTGGCCTAGACAAAAAAAAAATCTCCTTTTGTTTTGTTTTTGCAAAGTGCAAATTGTCTTTTACATTGGTAATTAATTATTTTTTTGGTACCTTGAACAAGGAAAAATGTGATGGTATAAGTTGAATTAGTCCCCTTGAGGACTCTTGAGCCCTGAGTGAATTTTTTTTTAATGCATTTATAAAAACAACCAAATATACATTCACCAAGATGCCCCCTTCTTCCGTCCCCCTTTCACAACTGGCCCAGACAATTGATAGGATCATAGCGCATTAAGGAAACTAAAAGATAAATTAAAACAATTGGTAAAATATTTCTATCACATATATATACATGTCCAAGTCAATCATACGTATAATTACTTGACTGATCCAAACTAATTGATACAATTACATTTAATATAAGCTTTGTTTTTTTAAAATGTTTTTCTTGTTAGATATTATTGAGAATTTCTAAAAACAATTATATAACTTTTTTTTGCAATTATTTTGTGAAAAAGTCAGCATATTTTAATTTTACTTGTATTATGCAGATTTATAAAACTAGAAATCATTCCTAAATATGAGAACATTTCAAAAACATATTTAGATAATCTTTCAGGTGTCAATAATTGGCAAGTGACTGGTAAGCAAATATAGACAAATAATATTGTTTTATTTTTGCCTGGTTTTGTGTTGTTGCTAAGTAGATTTGTCTAGCTGGAGGTTCCATGGTTCTTGCCATAGTCAGGACTGTCCCTAATTTTGCTATTTTTGATTAATCATTTTCTTCATCTATTGATTAGAGGCATAATCAGTGCTGCATACAAGAAATTTGAAGATTAGTCCTTAAAAATTTAGACTATGAAATTCACAAGTCGCCAACCAGCATACATCAGCCATTAAATACTCATTCAAGAAATCAAGTACAGATTTTTTTTAAAAATGTAAATGTATAAAACTGTTTATGAATATTTCATAAAATATAAGCAAAATCTGGGAGCCAATAATTATTGTCCTTAATTTGATTATCAAACATAATCACTTCTATGCTTAGATGTAAGGAAAAAATGCTATTTTTACGCAAAGCAACCTTGATCTATACAAGGCTAGAGTAATTTTTTTCATGACCTGCATTTATCAAAAATCATCCAAAGAAGTTTGCACAGCTAAATGTAGCATTGCATCATCATCCTGTTCAAAGTCCTGGAAGTAGAAATAAAAAAAAAATCAATGACACAAACTTTTAATTAGGATATAACGAAACTATATAAAACACATGATGCTGCTAGAATATTTATGTATAGATCTGTCTTCAAAGAGGAGGCATGGTGGCTGAATGGTAAGGCGCTTGGCTTCCGAACTGGAGGTTCTGGGTTCAAATCTCGGTGAAGAGTGTGATTTTTACTTTCGGGATCTTTAGTATGCCTCTGAGTTCACCCAGCTCTTATGGATACCTGACATTAGTAGGGGAAAAGTAAAAGTAGTTGGTCATTGTGCTGGCCACATGACACCTTTGTTAACCATGGGCCACAAAAACAGATGACCTTTAAACCATCTGCCCTATGGATCGAAAGGTCTGAAGGGGGAACTTTACTTTTTTTTTTTTGTCTTCACTGACACATCTAGATATTTCATTGGTGCTGCTTTCTACCACTTGAATCAGGGTCACAATCACTAGTGACTAAACAGGCCTGTTCTAAAGTGGTACACTTTGCCACATTTCTTGCATGTAAAGATGACACAATGGCTGCCTGGTCGTGTTGCATATGTTCAGTGTTGAGCTTTGCCCACTGCCAAACTCCACAGTCCAGAGAAAGATTCTGAAGGAACATCTGAAACATGCAAAACTAATGTTTCTATTTTACAGCTATCCAATAGGCAGCATTTCCTCCTTAATCTCCCCATTCTCTATCCATACTGCTCCTTACTTGGATATTTCCTCCTCAATACCCTCATTCTCTATCCATACTGCTCCTTACTTGGACATTTCCTCCTCAATATCCCCATTCTCTATCCATACTGCTCCTTACTTGGACATTTCCTCCTCAATATCCCCATTCTCTATCCATACTGCTCCTTACTTGGACATTTCCTCCTCAATATCCTCATTCTCTATCCATACTGCTCCTTACTTGGACATTTCCTCCTCAATATCCCCATTCTCTATCCATACTGCTCCTTACTTGGACATTTCCTCCTCAATATCCTCATTCTCTATCCATACTGCGCCTTACTTGGACATTTCCTCCTCAATATCCTCATTCTCTATCCATACTGCTCCTTACTTGGACATTTCCTCCTCAATATCCTCATTCTCTATCCATACTGCTCCTTACTTGGACATTTCCTCCTCAATATCCCCATTCTCTATCCATACTGCTCCTTACTTGGACATTTCCTCCTCAATATCCTCATTCTCTATCCATACTGCTCCTTACTTGGACATTTCCTCCTCAATATCCCCATTCTCTATCCATACTGCTCCTTACTTGGACATTTCCTCCTCAATATCCTCATTCTCTATCCATACTGCTCCTTACTTGGACATTTCCTCCTCAATATCCCCATTCTCTATCCATACTGCTCCTTACTTGGACATTTCCTCCTCAATATCCTCATTCTCTATCCATACTGCTCCTTACTTGGACATTTCCTCCTCAATATCCTCATTCTCTATCCATACTGCTCCTTACTTGGACATTTCCTCCTCAATATCCTCATTCTCTATCCATACTGCTCCTTACTTGGACATTTCCTCCTCAATATCCCCATTCTCTATCCATGCATTATTTGTATGTGAAGGTTTAAGTTTTCAAAACCTTTTTATTTTGTAGCTTTGAGATAAGATGTTGGCTCTGTAAAATAGATAGCTATTAGAGTGGACTTTGTTAAATTGTTGGTGGTTCTGGGAGGTGAGGGTCATGTCAACATTGACCTTTAGGTAGTGAAGTACTAAGCAGGCAAAACACTACCAATCAAAATGATTCATTTTTTTAAAATTTGGATGGATGAGTATTATTATTTTTTTTGCCTGGTTTTGTGTTGTTGCTAAGTAGATTTGTCTAACTGGAGGTTCCATGGTTCTTGCCATAGTCAGGACTGTCCCTAATTTTGCTAAATTTGATTAATCATTTTTCTTGTTAAAAAATTGATCCTTTTAGCTGCCTTTACATATGTAGCCTGATGGACATACTTTTTTTTGAGATAACATTATTAAGTTCTACCTAGAAAACTGAATTTGAAAGTATTTTGTTCAAAGTATTTACAAAACACTTTTCAATGCAAACAGCTATATATATATGTATATATATTATATATATATTTGAAGACTGTGCTCTGATGACTGGCAAAGAAGTTAAAACTTCTTATTTATCCAAATGATCAACCTTTTGAATTTTTTTTTAAGAAACAGCCATCAATAGAGGAGATGATATCAACATTACATATTCATGTGGTTAGCTATCAACAGAAGGAGGGGTGGGTTGTCTTGTGGTCAGAACAGCCACAAACAGCCATAGCCATGTGGTTATTAAATATAATGTGAAGATATTTAAAGTAAGTGTGTGAAATTACCACATAAGTATCATAGTCAAATTTGTGTCTTGTGTGGAGGTGACGAAGAAAATTGGAACTCTTAAGATTCTGATCTCCCCAAGGCATTGAAGCACATATTGGACACACCTGTGTAAATTTTAACAAATAACTTATTAACATACCTTATAGATATTTTATTATTAGATAACAAAACAACTCAGTATCAACAGAGTTCATGCTGCAGTTTCTGGGCTAGCTATCTAAATACTTTAAAACTTTTCTCAATTTCCCAGACTGCGTATCTAAACAAAATATTTTGCACAAAGCAGAATCTCTTCAAAGAGGAGCTTTGCAGTGATCACCTCTTCAGTTTTAAGTCTGCAGTCAACAAATGTTGTAAACATTGCTGTCAAAGCAGAATCGGGTGTAAAAGCCTTTATGTGATTTTTGCTTTATTTGGTTTAGCATAATACCAAGGAAGATAAAAAAAAAACATTTATAAAAAAAAAAAAAAAAAAATCAACCCCACTATTTTCAATAGACTTACTTGACCCCACACACTTGAGTATATGGCCATTCTTTTAATGTGGAAGATCTATCACATCTAGTAACGTAGATAGTATGTCATTCAATCATGTGTCACTGAGAGAAATAAATTATCATCTAAGGCTAGCAGAGCTTTATGCCACCTTCAGATAAGAGTGAGCTGGAATGAATCTCTTTGTCCTCTAACCAAAGTCTATGTTTAACTAGGCAATGATTATCACAATCTTTCAGTAGAGCTATGAAACTTGAGTCCTAGATTGAAAAATCTCAATCCTTTTATAGAGCTTTGAAACTTGAGTCCTATATAGTACAAATTCTAAAGCCACAAGAAAGATTACGAAAAATGTGCATACCTACCATAAATAGCATTGAACATTAAATGATGTTATAGAGAATACAATATGAACAGTATATAGACTAATGGTTGGAGCAACTTTTTTCTAAGAGGAGATGACTGTTTGACACTCTTTTTCCAGAGCTCAGAAATGGAGAGCTCAACAAAAGGGTTGTAAAGATCAGATCAAATGTTAGTTTACTCTTGCTGACACAGAGAAGAAAATCTGCAAATATCTGTCCAAAGAGTTAGACCTTAGCACTATTCGAGAACCACAGACTGACATCATTGAAGCAAAGCACATGAAAAGAAAAGGAGAATTTAAAATCCTAAAAAGACTATATTCTGTCTGCATAAGGAATGACAAAAGTTAACAAAATTTTTTTTTACAAAGGTATTTTTGTTTCAATTGAGACAATTGTATGCACCAGCATGCTTCATGGTGAATACTAAACTTTACTTTTCACATTCAGTACTCACCACTTTCTTCAAGTCATTATGATGGTCATTACTACAGTGCTGTATCAGCTGGTCTCGTAAAAGGTTGGCTTTGTTACAATATGGACAAGAAAATGTAGATCTGTTGGGCACGTTACTGAGAACAAGAATAATTTTATTTTTAGTTGGAAGCTAATATTAAACATATTTTGTTACATATCACAAAATATCAACCAGAGATAAGCCTGATATACAATTATAATAATTGTTATTATCCATAAGGAAATTTTGTCTTAAAAGTTGTGCATTACACCAAACATAATAACTATAGAAAACCAAAAGATACATTCACACCAGACTCACTCATAATATACATGTGAAAAAGTTTATATCAGGTAGTTTAATTTTAATGACTTGATTGCCAGGGGAACTAAAGAGTTTTTGTGTCTGTTTGTCTTTGCTATCGGTGTCTTGAATCTCTTTTGCGATGGTAAAATCACAAAGTCCAGACCAAAAGAGTGATTTGTTATTTTTAGAATCTTTTTAGCTTTCTTATGAATGTTTTTCTCAAACAGCTGACCAACTGGGTTTTTTTTTTTTGCCAATGACTTTACCAGCAGCATTTGGGATTCTATGATTTTAATGTTCAGATTGCCATACCAGGCAGTGATATTAAAACTTAAAATATTGCAGATGTGAGCGTGATAAAACATCGCCAAGGCCATTTCGCTAACATTAAATGAAGACATTTTTCTAAGTAATTGTAATCTTTGCTTCTCTTTTTTTTTCTGATATAATCAGTGTAAAATTTAATTTATAGTCGAAGACAGTACCAAGGTATTTAAAAGCTTGTGCTATTTCAATGGTCTCTTCAGCTAAAGAAACAATATCATTTGCTTTTTTTCTCTATGAAAATCAATTATCATTTCTCCCTCTCTCTTTATATATATATATATATATATATATATATATATATATACACATATATATATATATATATACATATATATATATATATACATATATATATATATATATATACTAGCCTGACATTACTTGCGGCCTGCGGGTCTAAGTTTGTGTTTACTAATCTAGTGGATTGGATTTAGATGTATGTTAAAGTTAGCTAATGATCCTTTCAAGTTTTTTCTCTTTCGCTACGAAAATAAAATTAGTTTTGCGAAAATGGGTTTACCGGAAACCGATACATTCATATCTATTAAAAACGAAAAGAGCGATAGCTTTGTTAAATGAATGGGATTATAAAGTGAACAATTAAACGAAATAATTTTTAGTATGCGATTCATGAATGAATATAGATCTAGGCCTATCTCAACTCGGCTTCGCAGTCTCTTAAAAATGCTTTAGAAAACCAAATTTGAATGTTTATTTGATCAAAATATGAAATGAATGGACTATAATTAGTATGTTAATGTGTTAAAGTATAAAAATATCTGTGCGAAGAGAAGTTTTATCATCTTAGAGTTGAATTAGAGTTTTAGATCTAGGGATGGGATTATAAAGTAAACAATTAAACGAATTAATTTTTAGTATGCGATTCATTATGGTATTGTCTAATGAAAGAATGTTCGTCAGGAAATCTGTAGTCACAGATATAAGAAACTAATTTATGTAAAAAATGCTTTTGAAACACAAAATTGAAGGTTAATTTTATTATATAATGAAATCAATGGATCTTCTTTTGTATTTTCATGTGTCAAAGTAAAAAACTACTACGCAAAGTAAATCCTATCGATCTTTTCTCATGTCAACATTGTAGACATGGCCTATATGTCTACTATATCCATAAAATACTATAGCTGTAATAGAGTCAGACAACTTTATTTCTTTTTAGGGTCTTAAGTTTGTTTTAGAGCTACAATACATACACTACGTTCTAAGTTGGTACCCAAGAAACATTCCTGCCAAGTTTTATCAAGATTGGTCAAGCGGTTTTGATATCTTATCTTATCTTATATAATACAGACGTTACTTCAAAAAAGAAGATGATTACGTCCTACGCGTCATGCATTTAGTCATGCATATTAACCAATGACTTAAATTCTGCCAAGTCACTGGTTTTTCTGGCTAGCTCAGGCAACCCATTCCATGCTCTAATAGCACTAGGGAAGAAGGAGTATTTGTACAAATTTGTCCTAGCATATGGGACGAGGAATGTGCCTTTACTTTTTGTCTTTCAGAGTATTTTATTAGATTTTGTATTTGAAGATTATGGTTCAGTGTTTTATGTATAATTGCTACTTTACTTTTGAGTCTTCTGTCCTGAAGGCTTCCTAAATTTAGTGATTTTACTAATGGTGTTACTCTAGTCAAATGTGAATATTCGTTTGTTATGAATCTCACTGCTCTATTTTGTGTTTGTTCCAGTTTCTTAATGTTTTCTTGAGTTGAGGGGTCCCAAACGGTGGATACATATTCTATTATTGGCCTAACCAAGGTTAAATAACATTTTAGTTTTATGTTCTTATTTGATTTATAGAAATTTCTTTTAATAAACCCTAATGCTTTGTTTGATTTTTTTATAGTTTCATCAATATGTGGATTCCATGACAGTTTTTCATTTATTATAACACCTAGGTATTTTGCGTTTTTAGTCTGTGTTACTGGTTTGCCATTAATAAGATAAGTGGAATTAATTTGTTTTAGTTTTTTTGTTACTCTTAACAACTGACATTTTTCTGGGTGGAAAGACATGCTCCAATTTGATTCCCATTTCTGTAATTCATCTAATTCTCTTTGTAAAATATCTGTGTCTTGTATTGTTTTTATTGTTCTATATATTATGCAATCGTCTGCAAATAATCTGACTTTTGTTCCTGAACTAATGCAATTTGGTAAATCATTTATGTAAATTAAAAATAGTAGTGGACCCAAGACTGTTCCTTGAGGTACACCTGAGTTTGTTCTCTCCCTATCAGAAAATCTTTAATCCACTGATGCAGTGGACCATTAATGCCGAAATATTTTAATTTTTTAAGCAAACTATGGTGGTGAACTTTGTCAAAAGCCTTGGAAAAATCTAGTAAGATAGCATCTATTTGTTCACTATTATCTAAACCTTTTGAAAAATCATCAATTAGTCCTATTAGTTGTGTTTCACATGATCTATATTTCCTAAAGCCATGTTGGTATGGGGTGAGGACATTATGTTTGTCTAAGTGGTTTATGATGTTGCTACATATTATGTGTTCTAGGATTTTACATGTGATGCTGGTAAGTGATACTGGTCTGTAGTTTCCTGGATCAGATTTTTCTCCTTTTTTAAATAGGGGGGTGACATTAGCTTCTGTCCAGTCCTTTGGTACTCTGCCCTGGTTAAGCGATGCCTGAAAGAGTATTTTGAACACTGGGGCTAGCTCATTGCTTAGTTCTTTGAGTAATCTAGCTGGAATACCATCAGGTCCAGACGCTTTATTTGGTTTGGTGTTGGCTAATAGATTTTGAATTCCATTTTCTTGTACTACTAAATCTTCTATGTTGTCTACTTGGTTCAAATTAAGAATTATGTCTTTGTCTCCTGGGGCTGAGAATGCTGATGCAAAGTATTTGTTTAGGATGTTTGCTTTAGTTTCATTATCATTATGTATTATGTTATGTTCATCTTTTAATGGCGCTATGCCTGTTGTTTCCATTTTCTTAGACTTAATGTATGACCATAGGTTTTTGTTGTTATCTTTAGATATTACATTGTTTATGTATTCACTCTGCAGCTGTCTGCTTACTTTTTGGGTTAGGTGTTTAATTTTTATATACTTTTTGTAAACTCTTTCTGCCTTGGTTTCTTTGAATTTTCTATATAGGTTTTCCTTCTGTTTACAAAGCTTCTTTAGTCTATTATTAAACCAGCATTTATTTATTTTGTTTGATGTGTATTTAGTTGGTATATGATTTTCTATAATGCTTTTAAGATGGTTTTTAATGAAATTCCAGAGGTCATCGACTGGTTGGTTAATGTCTTTTTCTAATAAGAATGTTTGTTGAAAGTTTAATGCAGCTTGGTGTAGTTGTGTTGAGTTACATTTATTCCAGAGTAAGATTTTTCTTTTGGGTTTTGTATTGGCTACTGCTTTTATCTGACTGTATTTTTATGATCTCATGGTCTGATAGACCAGGGATAATATCATAATCAACTACTAATCCAGGTCTGTTGGTTAAGAAGAGATCTAATGTGTTGTTTACTCTAGAAGTCCCATACATACATACATACATACACCTCACATTCTACTTTATAATATAGATATATATATATATATATTACAGTAAGATAAAAATAATAATTAAACAAAAGAAAAAAGTTGTGGTGAAGAGCAGGTTGGAAAAAAAAGAAAGATAAGAAATACTTTCGACAAAACATACTATGTCAGATAATACTTGTTATTGCTAGTAATGAAATAAATAAGAAAAACAGTATCATTACATACTTGACTACTAAAAATGTCTAAAAATGATGTTAACATAAACTGTAGTTTAATTTATCCTATTACAAAATGAAAAGAAAATCAAGATTGATAAAATCAAAGTTATGTCTTTAGAATCCAGTTTAAATCAAATGTATCCATTTAAGAAAAATGTTTTCAAGCCTGATCATTAGAAAGGTGAGAGTTGTTTTTCTGCAAAACATTTTGTTTTACCTGTGCGCGCCAAGTACTGTAGGTGCAGACTGTGTTAATATTTGCTGCATTCTCTGAACAGCAGGACAAATAGACTTGTGTTGTTTCATCTTGCTGGCTGGTACCTGAAAAGATTACTACCATTGTATTATGCCTTGTCTACAAAGTTTATTTTTACTATTCCTCTCATAAAGACAACCTGCAAGCATTAAACCACTGTTACATCAGATCTGAACAAAGTGGTTGTCTCCTTTCCATTAGGAAAAAACAGAAAGATTTAAAAACTCCTTTATACCACTTTCTGTCAGTGTTACAAGTTTATCTGTCATTATCAAGAAGTACATAGAAGTCTAATTCATAAAGCACTGTATGTGTTTCGTGTGTGAATGTTGTTCATATCTGTAACTATAGTGTTATTGTTACAGTAGTTACGCTGAGGTGGTCAATAGTAGTCAAACTGAATTTCCATTTGATGGACCAATAAAAATTATCTTATCTTATCTTATAAGCTTGCAAACTCTTCATAGGTGGAAATTTGAGTGTTTATGAATAACTTTGGGAAAATGTTTATGAATAACTTTGGGAAAATGTTTATGAATAACTTTGGGGAAAAAAACAACAACTTGCTAATAAGCCACACAGGAGTGATGAGCCAGGTGACTGCTGACTGGGAAAATTTGAGAATCATGACACGACATACTACCAACTTAATTAATAAACACATTATAGAATAGATGAAAAAGTATACTAATTAAATCAAAACTCACAGAGTTATTGCAATCAGAGCAATTAATAATGCATCTTGACATTAAACGTTCAATGTGAGGAGCTGGACTTGTGGATTCTATGTAGCATCTGCACTGTGGACAGTATGGGTCTAAGCTTAGACACAAATTCTGGAGGCAATCAAAACAGTACCTGTAAATATATAACAATTTAAGAATGATACCTCCTTAAGTATTATGTCACAAATCTCAATGTTTTTTTACTAGTATTAAGTTCTTCGAAGTATCATACTAGGAGATGTACATTTTATCTTGTATGTGTAAACAAGTAAAGATGGCTGCTTGGTCATGTGCTATGCACTCTGGACTGCTGTCTGGATAGTCCTTATCTCCTCCCCCCCTTCCTGCAGGAGGTTTGGGCAAGGATGTAATTAATCTCTGATTAACTACTAAAACAAAAACAATATAGATGCAAATACGAACAACATTCACACACAAAAAAACATACACACTCACAACCAGCGCTTTATGAATAAGACTTCTATGTACTTCTCGATGATGACAGATGATATAGCACCTTTGCTTATTTTTATCTTTTTTTTATCCTTTACTATAAGGCAAGCAATGAATGAAATGATGATTAGATATTGTAAATATTTCTTCAGACCATCAGTTTCAGGCCTATAAGGAAAAAGAAGCATTTTAAGAAAGCCTCTTTTGAATTCTCCCTTTCATTTCCTACACTACATTTTGTTTTTGCATTGTGTCCTCTACAAAAAAATGTTATTAACTGTAATTGTTTATTTACCCTCCTTTTGAATGTAGAGAAAAAACTGCTACAGAGTATAGTAGTCTTATCTACACACATACATGCACACACACACAGAAAAAAAAGGCAGAAGATTTATCTTTTTCATTCTAATAAGTTTATGTTTTAAATTTTAGTTAGACTGAGTGTATAAGAAAGTGAAAATGACGTAAGGTTAATTAAAAATAAGTGGGCTTTAGAAAAAGGAAAGATAATATGAAGTCATTTTTGTGTTATTTCTAATTATACTTTTTATACAGATTGCGCACACATTTGGGGAAATACCTAAAATAAAATACAAAAGTTCAATAGAAAGTTTGCAGTGTTTCACAAATTACAATGTTAAGAATGTGAATCTGTCCAAAAGGCATCTTAGTGAGTTCCTAGTGAGTGCATAATTGGTAAAAAGAAAGTTTGTATAAAATTTTTTGCAAATTCGTTTGATAGTTTACGAGATCTTCTAATAGGTACTTAAATAAATTAGTGTTTTTTTTTTTGTTTTTTTTTTTTGCAAATTTATATTATAAGATGTATTTTAAAAAAATCTGTTAAAATTTTTTCTAAGGCACATCATTCAAAATGAAATGGATTATATTATTATTTAATAAACAATTTAGTTTTTAATTATAAATATTTTTTTTTTTAAAGTTCAGTAAAATTAAGATGTCTAGCTTGAACAAACCAATAAAATTTTATTGAAGCCCAGAAGTTGAAAATTCTGAGGTACAGCAAATATATCACATCCTAAAACTTACACATGTTGGCATGGTTGTATGCAACAAGGTTTTGTATAACAGTCTTTACAGATCGCACACTCAAACTCTTGTTCACTAGGCTGTGCTGACATAATGTCTATGCTCAAGTGGATAACAAAGAGATGTTTAAATGGAAGTTAATCTGTGAACACAAAATAAGAGCAGTTAGTCAGGATCAAACAACCACAATAATAAAGCAATGGAGAATTTTTTAAAATATATACTTTGCTGTAACAAAATTGTTACACAACAGTAGCACTAAATGGAAGCCTGTTCATAAATAACTTCCATCTTAATGTTTTGAAATATATATTTACAAGTATTTATAAAATGTTGGCAGGGCTGTACTGATGTTTTCTCTCCACCATATAAATGGAAGGTTGAATAACCCAACCTAATAAGTGTTGAATGGATTTTAAGATTTACACGGTTTATGTAAAATGATAGACCACATGCTCCATATGCAAGTTTGTCCAAATACTCTTTCTTCCATAGTGCTGTTGAGCATGTAATGGGTTGCCTGAATCAGCCAGAAAAACCAACAACTTGGCAGAAATAGATCATTGATTAACATACATGGCTAAATTGACATAGGGCAATGTGTAGGATGTAATTATCTTTTTGAAAGTAACATCTGTATTTTATAAAATAAGATAAGATTATGAATGAATATTCAAATTTCATAAGAGCTTCGAATCCTGGTGAAGACTGGGATTTTTAATTTTGGGTTCTGTAGGGCGCCTCTGAGTCCACTCAGCTCTAAGGGGTACCTGACGTAAGTTGGGGAAAGTAAAGGCGGATAGTCATTGTGCTGGCCACATAACAGCCTCATTAACCGTGAGCCACAGAAACAGATGACCTTTACATCATCTGCCCTATAAGGTCTGAAAGGGGAACTTTACTTTTTTTTTTTCACTTTCAGGATAGAAGACCAACAAGTAAAGTAGCAATAATACATAAAACACTGAACCAAAATTTACAAATACAAAACTTATTAAAATACTCAGAAAGACTTTTATAAAGATAAAGGCACACATTTATTTTTCCATATGGATATGCTAGGACAAGTGCTCCTTCTTCTGAGTATTCAGCTGAACACAGCTTATTTTCTTAGAGTTAGAGTTGGGGAACCCTAATTAATTAAAAAAAAACAACACTTAATATTACCAACAAAAAGGATGCTAAGCAAAATTTAGCTTTAAGACAATTAATACTAAATTTTAAAACATCATAATATTGTTTTTTATTTTATAATAAAGATTTCATCATGTTGATTCTGGCGTGATTGGGGAAATCCCACACCAGCATGAAAGCGGAAAGACGTTAACGGCCTAATAACTAAAATCCCACACTGATCTATTAACGTTTTTATAGGGGCGAGTGCAATTAGGGCGGTCTACCCAATAAAACCTTATTACCCCACGCCCACACCGCACCCGAATGGTTTCGATAGGGCTTTATTTATAGGGATTAATTCATGTTATGGCCTACTAGACTAGACTCTAGTTAATTATTCCAGTAGTTTGTCAAACACCTATATATTCAGGCATCATGGAGCACTATTATAGAGTTCTGTGGAACACAGTTTGGGAAACACTGGTGCTGGTCTTCTTAGACTTCTACTAGATCTAGTACTACTTTAACTTAGTCTTAGTACTACTACTAGATCTAGAGTAGTACATTATAATGATTATAGTTTATAGGTTTATATTTGTGTACTGTCACTTAGACAATTTAGAGTTAGAGTACTTAGACTTAGTTTAAGTTTAGTCTTGACGCTTATCTATTTTAGAACTATAAGTATACAGTATGAGTATAGTATATACTAATACTTCAGTATAACTACAATACACATGTTAACTATAACAGTCGTGCCGTATATATTTTATTTGGTTACACTAGGGCTAGGGCAGGGTTGTTGTTTTGTTAATAATTAATAGTATTTCAATTCAATTTTATTATATTTGCCTAATTTGGTCTTGAGTTGGTAAAAAAAAAAATTGGTTAGTTTAGGCCTAGGGCGGCTAGGGTAGGGATGTTTCAATTTTAGTTAAGATCTAATTCTTATTCTAAGTCACCCAGCCCAATGACACAAATACATCTAGAATCTAGATAGATCTAAATCTAGCTAGTCGACCTAGTCACTCTACTTTAGTCTAAAAAATAATTTACTGTAAGAGTGTATCATGTCATGTAGATCTAAGAGACTAATTAGATATACGTCATAGTCTTGTTAATCACAGTAATCTGCTCTTTGTTTACATTTTGATCTGTGAAAGATTTTGAAATAAAAAATGGAAGTCAACAATGTCAAGGACGGGATGCATAGTGAAAGTGAAAGAAAAACTATTGCCAACTATATAAATAATGAAAGAGGCTTTTTTTTTCGGTAGATATGTAATATATGTATAGGTCTGTGATAACTAAAATTCAATTCAACAGTGTTAAAAGTATTTTCAAAAATAGATTTGACTATATAGATCTAGCTGATGTCTGTGACATTGGTAATAGTTGTAAAAATGTTTTGTTTTACATGTTTTGGATGTTCCTTCAGAGTTGATAGTTTACTTCCTAGTTCAAACCTCCCGCAGGACTACGGGGGATGGGAGCTGGCTGGGTTTGAACCCGGGACCATCGATAAATCCAGACGACAGTCCAGCGTGCAAACCGCACGACCAGGCAGCCATTGGTATATATGATTATGTTTACCCATCATTACAACGTTCCCCAAGCCTCAAACACAATTCTGTAGTCCTCAAATTATGTCCTTTTTAGCTGCCCCTGAAAGGGGAACAGACGCAATTGTGTGGTCTGTCCGTCCGTCCATCCCAATTTGATCTCGTAAACTAGAAACTATATTGAAAATCCGGTATTATGATATTTAAGACCTTTGAAATTTCTGATGCAACGGCTACTTTTTTCTTTTCTGAAAGCGAAAAATTTCATTTTTAAAATCATCTATGCAAGCAGTTTTTTTTTCATAAAAATACACCATTTTTACAACTATTCGCTATTAATAGTAACAAGATGGACATTTACCATATTTTTAACACTGCAAACGATTGTGTCCAAAAAAAATAGGTACAAATGTATTGCCAAGTGAAGTAATTCTGCCATATTAATTATACTATTCACAAAAAAAAAAATGTTTAAACAGCAATTAATAAGTAATTTTTCATTGTATCGTTTGAACTGTATAACCAGACATACATAACGCTTCACCTTATCTTTCACCCATCCCTTGGTCTGCTGGACCGCTGGGGCGCCACACATGTGCAAGATCTGTCAACCTTCTTTCTCCTTTCTTCTCTGTCATTTGCCTTGATAGAATTGAAACCTGCCTGGGTGGATCACTTCGGGGGGCGATTTTCCACACAAACTATCTTTGTAACTTTTTGTGTGTGTCTCTTTCATCCTACAAACGAATGACCCGCAGCTCCCTATCATAGAGAAATAGAATACGCAGTGTGCACAAACGCTTCTTAGCCCCATCAGTTGTAGTCTTTCATCTTTCTACATTATAATGGTAATGTTATGTCTTCGATTCCGAAGATTATAAGAATGAGTGCAGTGCACACGCATGTAGGGTTACGTACAGACAGGAGGACAAAGCCTTTCAAAGAATGACAAAAAAAGATTTTAAAAACTGTACTTTACTTAGTTCATCAGATATTAGTAATTATATGTTGTAATCGGTGTAATGTATAACGTCATTGGAGATCACTAGCAGTATCAAAAGTATATATATATATATATATATATATATATATATATATATATATATATATATATATATATATATATATATATATATATATATATATATATATATATATATATAAAATACGAATTTGATAGCAACGTTTTATTTGTCTTGAACGCTGCCACCAATGAAATAAACGAATGGTGTAGAACGGATGTCCTGAAGTACCAGTTTTTTTCTCCAGAACTGCATTGCCCAACAGATCTATTATCTCGTTTTGAATCTGTTGGGCTTTGATAATTCCTGTCAAATTTGAATATGCATAGCAATTTTCTGATGTTTTTGCATAAATATGTGGCGTTAAATTTCTTTAAGAGCTATGAACCAAGTTTCAACCAAATACTAGGCATTTGTCAGAGAATGGCACTAATCTATGATCAATTTAGTTAGCTGTCTATCTTCTTGATCTTGTTATAAACCTGCTCACCAATTCGATTAGGGGTACCTCCTTAATTGCAAATAGCACAAGCATGTTCAACTTGAACGATTCCTATGTTAACACTCTGATGTTTCTTTGGCTTGCTAAATATTTAATGTTATTTTTATTTTGGTTAGATTTTATCTCCTTTTTATTCTGATATAATGATTACATTAACATTTTGTATACAATACAGAAGACAACAAAACAATGCGATGAAGACTTTCCAGGAAGCATCGTCTTGATTGAATGTCTTACACTATTTCACAATATAAACTTCATCGGATTCAATAGTTTTTTTTTAATGATTTATTCAGATTATACCTTCATGTTCACTAACATACAAGGAGGATCCTAGCAATGAAATTGAGATACTACAGAAGGATCCTATGTATCACATTCAAAGACCGCATCACAAACCAATAGATTAGAGACAGCGTTACTGCAGCGATCTGACCCCATGATGACCTGCTAACTATATTTAAAAAAAAACGCATGATCAAAATGGCCGTATTACAAGATCTTTGGGGCTTGCAAAGACCTTCCTTCAGGGAACAGTACCAAGAAAAAGAAGAAGAGGCAGACACAGAAAGCGATGGGAGGACAACATTAAAGAATGGACGAGCATGCCATTGAGAGAAGGAGAGGGAGAAATGGAGAAAGACGGTCGACGAGTCTTGCTGGGTGCCCCAACGGTCCAACAGACTAAGGGATAGGTAAAGGTAAAAAACACACAAGACAAACAGGTGAACACATCCACGTCCAGACCATTTAACACTGTTGTTTTTTTTTGTTTGCTCCTTTTTTTAATGAAGCCCTCAGCATTTGCGCTATTCAATTTTAGCTTTGTCATCATAGGAATCTTTGGGCCTTAGGCCTCTTTTCTAGGCCCTCTTTTTTGGGCCCTCCTGCCTCTTTTGTGGGTTTTTTATTATTATTATTTTAATTTATAAGTTCTCACATTTCGTAAATAGTTAAGTATAAGTAATTAAACAAAAATTGTGTAATGTGATTAACCTATACTTAAATAGAATATAAAATAGTGAATCTACACCATTAGAAGATAGAATGCCCAAATTCCACAGGTGAAGTAATGGTAGGTTGATATTACATATTTTAAATAGAAAACAAAATAAAAACATATTTAGCTTTGAGAAAATTGAATAGTTTGCAGCTGTATCGAAATATTAATTAGTGACAATCTGGAATATCCCTATTTCTTAACCAAACTCTCCCCAATCCCCCCCATTCCTGTAATACTACTGTGAGCAGGCCAGGCAGGCGCGAGTGGGAGATACCTTTTCTTTTCTGCTCAACATTAAAATTTACCAACAGTGGGCAGATGTTAGCGCTACTGGGTGGGCTCAATCTGTGCACCTCGGTATGGTGACCAAGGGGCTAGAGTCGCCTAAGTAACCAGACTAGCTAAAGCTAACCTAAACTAAATGAAAGCAAGATAACGAAACTTTAGTTAGGATAAATAAACAAACGAAACTTTATTTACATATGCAAAACAAATCAATAATAAAATATATACACTAAAATGACTAACCACTACTACTGAACCCATCAACTAACTAAAACCCTCTAAATCTACACCACTACAAACACTAACAAACTAACCAACTATCTAACACAAACTGATCAACCCAACTATCTAACTAAATCACTACAACTACTACACTAGTCTAGACCTAGATCTACACTAACAAACTACAATAAACTAGTCTAGATTGTCGTGCGCGCTAGTAGTTTTTCTTTGCATTTAATATTGGTGTTTTAGGGAATAGGAAGTAGTTTCCTTTAAGTGCGTTTTGTTGTCTAGAATATAGTGTGTGTGTGTGTTTACGTCATCCTTAGTTTCCGCAAGAGAGAGAGAGTTGCTTGTGTGAGCTGGGTAGCTGGTTTTTTGGTTCCCCTTGTAAGGGTACGGTGTTAGGTTTGGGCTATGGGAAAGTTTGTCGTCTTTCTGCCCTTGGAGTTGTGTAGCAACTATCAGTGTTGAGGTGTAGGGAGTTTAGCTTCTGTTGGGCGCCGAGATGGAGTGCCAAGGTGTGTTACGGAAACCTGTTGGTGTGATATTAGACTAATTAGTATCAAATGCTAACTTCAAGGATATTGATGTACATGCAAATATGTTTGAAACTTACAATTAAGTTTAATTAAATATTGTTCCTGTTGACAACTGTTGTTATTCACTAAATGTTCAGTTGAATAACTGTTATGTAATGTTGTAGTTTACATGCTAATATCTTTAGGTTCTTGTGTTACTCTGTTCAGGCTGGGGATACGGGACCGTAATATCATATCATACCCTAGCTAATCTGAAATCCCACCCTGACAGAAATGGGGGCTCGTCCAAACAATATGTAATTGTCAACTTTGTGACCTCTGTGTCCTTGATTTGACCGTTAGAACCATCATAAGATATATAAATATGTAATGTTTATGTATTAAATAAAATTAAATACATTTAAGCCGTTTGAGCGGTCTGATGATTTATGTACAGCACACGATATATTCGTTGGGCATCCCTTGTATTGTGCCTAATGTGAGTAGTTCCCATTTGTTAGGTAAACTTAGAGTGTGTAATTACTCTTTGAAACTATTGTAACTTGTTTTTGTATTTATTGTCACCAACGCCTGAATCCTCTGACTCTGAGCGGCAACGTGTGAGGGGATCGAGAGCCTGTCGACGGGATCGACCTGAATCTGTGCGGTTTGTTGGCTGGTGTACCGGAACCGTCCTGAAGTTAGAACCGTTGGTCTGTTCCAGTGGCTGTGGTTGCCTGTGGCTTTTCTCTTCTGCGGAGCCTGGAGTGAGGCGATTCCCTCCGACGCGGGATACTGAGCAGATAAGTCCTAGGCCCTGTTTTTGTCGATGCGCCCGTGATTTCAGTTCGCCCGTTATAATTAAGTAATGATATATATTCTGTTTCTCTCTATGATCTGACTTTGGGTTTTGTTAGTGATAGTTAGACTGTAATTATTAATTAAGGCTTAATAGTCTATGTAATGGAGACGAGGTTGACTCTAACCGCCCAGTTCATCAGTGACGGCCGTGCTCTCGGGTATGATGGTGAGAGGTTGGAGAGGTATGTGGCAGAGCAGAAGGTTGACTACGAGAGAGCCAAGAAAGAGGAGTTTGAACGAGAGACGGCGAGACTTGAGCGAGAGGAGAGATTAAAGAAAGAAGCGAAGGCTGAGGAGGAAGCCAGACTTGAGCGTGAAGAGAGGTTGACAAAAGAGGCGAAGGCTGAGGAGGCCGCTAGACATGAAAGGGAGGAGAAGTCTAGGCGTGAGGAACACGAGAGGTGGAGTTGGCACGGCTTAAAGAGAAGTCGGTGCCAGAGACAGGTGCAGTGGTAGGTCAGGCAGTTGATGTGCGACAAAAGAGTGTCTTGGACAGGCTAGACAAGAACTTCCAAGGCATGAAGGAAGACGATGATCTTCTGGCGTACCTGACGCACTTTGAGGCCGTGGCAGCAAGGTGTAAGATTGAGAGTAAGGAGTGGTCCCTGCTATTGTCGTACAGGTTGACGACATCGCTCAAAAACTTTATGTTGAGGGACAGTCTGTTCCTTAGCGATAAGTATGAGGATGTCAAAACGGCACTTCTCCGCCACGCAGACATCAATGCGGAGACATGCCGCAAAAGGTTTCACCGGGTCAAACCACGGCAGAATGACTTCCGTGGGTATGTGACTGAGCGGAGGACCGCACTTGACAACTGGTGCAAAATGGCTGAGGTAGGAAAGACGGTAGATGAGATCAAAGATCTCTTCATTAAAGACGGGATACTTGAAAATGTTTCAGGGGAGGTCTATCGACAACTTGTTCTAAACAAGCAAAATACTGTGGAGAACATGCTGGAGGTAATCGAAGGTTTTATGGTAGCTGATTCGAATGTATCAATTAGTAAAGAAGAAACTGTGTATGTGGCAGCAGCATGTGAGCCTGTGATTAAGCAGAGTCCAGTGGTTAAAAGAAAGGTAATTGTTTGTTTCAGTTGTGGGGAGCAGGGCCATAAAGCAGCTGAGTGCTCTGATGAATTTGTTACCCAAAATAATGAGACTAATGTTGAGGATGTAAATCCCAATGATATTGGCAATGACCTAGACCAGCGATCTAGACATAGATGACCAGAGGGTCGTCGCGATTCGGAAGGTCGCCGTAGGTATAAGTTAATGCCGGATCGCTATACCGTTACTATTAGGAATTTGCCATTCAATGTTAACTGGCAAAGGCTTAAGGATAGGTTTAGGGAGTTTGGTTTGTTTGGTTTTGTGGAGGTATTAGAGGCAAATGGGAAGTCCATGGGTATTGGACATGTAAGGTTTAAGAACTTAGCAGACGTTGCTAAGGCGGTTAGATATTTGGACAGGTCGAAATTTGGTAGTAGAAGTATTGTGGTGGTCCCTCATCGTGTGAGCGCGAGAGGTTGACGTGATGATTAAGCTAGTAATCTGGTCGCATCGGTAAATTTTGCGGGAGTGGTTTGATAGGCTAGCACACACATGAAAGTGTTGCGTTACTATTTGGTTGAGTAATTGGTAGTAGAGTAAAATGTACATGATGAAGCTCATGTAATAGAGCTAATACCATCGTAATAGTACAATCTTATCCTGTTTGAATTTAGCAATTGGATCTGGGTTACGAATCTAGTTGCATTTTCTGTCGTATAGGATGAAGATACTAATGCCATGCATAATTGTACCGCGGGGGTATAATATTAGCATTTCCTGTTCAATTGTTTTTCTTTTTTAAAGATATCTAGGGTAAAGGAATGTTTAAGGCTTTAAGTGGTCTAGAGGGTTGAAAAAATTAATATCTGAAATCTTTAATCGCTTTGGAGGTTTTGTACAGTAGGTTCGCCAGGGTACGCGGAGTTGTTTCCTTTTACCGATTTATTGGGTCGGGGTCGGTCTGTTAAGGTACAGTGGAATCGTGAGTGCGCGGAGGCTTTAAGCAGGGTGCAGGCGTATCTGTGTAGGTACCCCATTCTTCGTTTGCCTCATCCTTCATTGCCATTTGTTCTTCAGACCGATGCTTCGGACAAAGGAATCTCCGGTATACTGAGTCAGTGCGTGAATGGTGCTCTGCATCCCGTCAAGTATGTGAGTCGCAAGTTATTGCCTCGGAAGCAGAGGTATTCCATCATCGAGAGAGAAGGTTTGGCTATCGTATTTGCCATTAGAAAACTGGACAGATACCTACGTGGAAATACGTTTCACCTTCAGACGGACCACAAGGCCTTGGCTTACCTTCGGAGCACGAACTTTACGAACCACCGAGTTACGAGGTGGGCTCTGATGCTTCAGGACTACACCTTCGACGTGTGTCACATAAAAGGAGAGGACAATATACTTGCAGACTTGTGTTCAAGACTGGTGTGATTCGCACAAAAAGACTATTTTATTATAGCTATTGCTTGATTTGTATGTATATATCTATGTAATATGTACTGCTTGTTTTTATTATGCATTGCGATGTTATAATAGTTGTATGATGGATGTTGTTCTTTGAGACATCATCTATTTGAATAATTATGTCAGTTTGACTTTATGAAGGTTGTATTCTTCGGTTTCAGTTTTGGGCAATGTTTCCTAATTCCTTTTGCTGTCTATATACTTCAGTTTTCAATTTTTTTTTTGAAGACTGGACTTGTCTTCGCAAGATCCAGTTAGGGGAAGAGGGGGGATGTCGTGCGCGCTAGTAGTTTTTCTTTGCATTTAATATTGGTGTTTTAGGGAATAGGAAGTAGTTTCCTTTAAGTGCGTTTTGTTGTCTAGAATATAGTGTGTGTGTGTTTACGTCGTCCTTAGTTTCCGCAAGAGAGAGAGAGTTGCTTGTGTGAGCTGGGTAGCTGGTTTTTTGGTTCCCCTTGTAAGGGTACGGTGTTAGGTTTGGGCTATGGGAAAGTTTGTCGTCTTTCTGCCCTTGGAGTTGTGTAGCAACTATCGGTGTTGAGGTGTAGGGAGTTTAGCTTCTGTTGGGCGCCGAGATGGAGTGCCAAGGTGTGTTACGGAAACCTGTTGGTGTGATATTAGACTAATTAGTATCAAATGCTAACTTCAAGGATATTGATGTACATGCAAATATGTTTGAAACTTACAATTAAGTTTAATTAAATATTGTTCCTGTTGACAACTGTTGTTATTCACTAAATGTTCAGTTGAATAACTGTTATGTAATGTTGTAGTTTACATGCTAATATCTTTAGGTTCTTGTGTTACTCTGTTCAGGCTGGGGATACGGGACCGTAATATCATATCATACCCTAGCTAATCTGAAATCCCACCCTGACATAGATCTACAATATTCTACTACTACAACCAACTCATAACTAAAACAAGAACACCTTAGTTAGTACCTTACTATAGTATTAGTAGATCTATTCACTAAGAACAGAAACAGACTATTACTAAGTTTACTAATAGAACTATAAGGCAACACTACACTAGTATCTACAGAAACAAAATAAATCTACAACAGCAGCTTAGAACAGTTAAAATCAACAGTTAAAACAGCAGTTACTTTATGCAGCTAAAAGCAGTAACACAGCAGTAACAATAGCAAACTTACAGGCCATCCCAGGTACAGGAATAAAAATAAGTACCCGACAGACCACAAAGATCTTCGGCTGTCACACAGACATACTATACTGACCACTGGTCAACTGTACACTGAACTGTTTTTAAAACAGCGTGGCACACTTTTTATACACCCCACCCTAACTTACACAAAAAGCGGAAGTACAAATAATAAATTTGGCACTAGTCTATAAAAAATAGAATACTCAAAAATATAGCTCTAGGAGCGCAAGCTCACATTCATCCCGCCTAAATTTTTTTGCGTCCTCGCAAAACAAAATACTAACAAATTACTAAAAATTTAATACACACATAGTGTTCATACCTTCCATCAATTGGAAAAAAATAAATTACACAAAATTTTAGAGCTTCAATAATATGACCAAAAAGTACTTAATAATAATGCATCATATTATATATAAGTATAGCAGCATAAAAAAATAAATTACGAATACAAGAATCCATAAGGTGAGGAAACAAACTTCATTTCCTCCTCCCTTACATATCTGTATGCACTGCCGTCTTCGGCTTCTATCATGCACCATCCTGGGGCGTATTTTGGCACAGAAGTAATTATGTAACATGAGGGTTCATACTGCATGAACTGTCTGCCCTGTCCTCTGACTCTACGTTCGACTAGCACTCGGCATCCAATGTTCAGAAGATCATTTCTTTTCCTCTGCAACTCAGGAACCTCATGGGAAAGCAAGGTGGCTTCCGGTTGAACTGGATGTAACTGTAGGATTTGTTTCCCTACCTCCTTCTGCATGATGACTAGAAGTGTCAGGTGAGGCAACTTCTGTATGAATCGACATAATTTCTGCCACTGCGGGTTGGCTTCTGCGAACAAAAGAATCAGGTGCAGCGTTGGATCGCTTAGGATTCTGTGGCACCTCAGCCGACAATTCTGTTGGCTTGGTGGCAGGTATAAGTTGTACTGCCTGTGGTTGTTCCACTGAGGCAACCTGAACGTGACTCACTGCTGCAATGACATTAGGGCAAGCCCGGGTAAAGTGGTCCCGGCTTCCACAGTTAGAGCAGTTGCGTCTGTGGTGTTGGCGATTATCTCGGTTCCCACGTTTCCCTTGGAACATGTTCTTCAGCCTGCAATTTCTTGCAAGATGGCCATGTTTTCCACATGTGTAACATTTCCTGTTCTTCGTCGCTGGCCTCTTATGGTTAAGAGTACGATTTGTCTCAGCGCGCTGTTGTGAGGTAATCTGTTTCATATTACCGCTAATTTGATCAGGTTGATGGTGGTTGCAGTGGGGACAGTTAGAGTTCTGTGGCCCCGAAAGTTGTAGGCGCACAATCTGGGCTGCAAGCTCCTCCACTTGCTTGGAGAGAGCAGCTAGCTGACCTTCAATCTTTATCTCACTGCATGTGAGATTGACTTGCGGTGCGACATCCTCGTCCTGTGCCCACTAATGGCCATGTCTCTTAATGCCAGGAATTCGGTTTCTGGCCTATCAAGTAGTCTCTCTCGCAAGTCTCTCCTTAGGGTCCTTTCACTGAGGTTTTCTATGAACTGGTCCCTCAGGATAGACTCGCTGAATGGAGTTTCCGATAGAGCTCTCTGCCTGTCTGTGAGTGCTTCAAATGCCTGAAGGAGACGGTGTGAGTAGGTGCGGACAGACTCATTCGGGTGCTGGCTTATTCTGAACAGCTGCCCAATGAGGCAGTTGATGCTCCGCCTTTCTCCATAAATGGAGCGTAGAACTTGTATCAGGGCATCTGGACATGCCCTTGTTGTCTGAGGGTGACACCTAAGTTCGGCCTTCACTGCCTCACCTAGATGTGCAAAGAGGAAGTCACATTTTTCCTCTCGATTTACCATGTGTTGAGACTTCCAGGCTCTATCAACACTTTGAAGGAACTCTTCAACTTCCCTGGCAGGACCATCGCCATGGAAGCGCCGGATACTCATCTCTGTCCTTGGTACCACAATCACTGTCTGAGACGGCTGCATTCTTGCTGCTGCTGCTGCCTCGCTGTTCATCTACGTAACTACTCAACAAAACTAAAGCCTAATAACCTCTCAATAACAATACCAAAAAAACAACTAAATTAACACTATCTTCACCGCCTATCAATGCCTAAACTTCTACGCAAACCTAATCTATACCAATAAAAAATACAAGTCTGGTCACTCAAGCACAGATCCCACTTCTGACGCCAAAAATGTGAGCAGGCCAGGCAGGCGCGAGTGGGAGATACCTTTTCTCTTCTGCTCAACATTAAAATTTACCAACAGTAGGCAGATGTTAGCGCTACTGGGTGGGCTCAATCTGTGCACCTCGGTGTGGTGACCAAGGGGCTAGAGTCGCCTAAGTAACCAGACAACTAGCTAAAGCTAACCTAAACTAAATGAAAGCAAGATAACGAAACTTTAGTTAGGATAAATAAACAAACGAAACTTTATTTACATATGCAAAACAAATCAATAATAAAATATATACACTAAAATGACTAACCACTACTACTGAACCCATCAACTAACTAAAACCCTCTAAATCTACACCACTACAAACACTAACAAACTAACCAACTATCTAACACAAACTGATCAACCCAACTATCTAACTAAATCACTACAACTACTACACTAGTCTAGACCTAGATCTACACTAACAAACTACAATAAACTAGTCTAGATCTACAATATTCTACTACTACAACCAACTCATAACTAAAACAAGAACACCTTAGTTAGTACCTTACTATAGTATTAGTAGATCTATTCACTAAGAACAGAAACAGACTATAACTAAGTTTACTAATAGAACTATAAGGCAACACTACACTAGTATCTACAGAAACAAAATAAATCTACAACAGCAGCTTAGAACAGTTAAAATCAACAGTTAAAACAGCAGTTACTTTATGCAGCTAAAAGCAGTAACACAGCAGTAACAATAGCAAACTTACAGGCCGTCCCAGGTACAGGAATAAAAATAAGTACACGACAGACCACAAAGATCTTCGGCTGTCACACAGACATACTATACTGACCACTGGTCAACTGTACACTGAACTGTTTTTAAAACAGCGTGGCACACTTTTTATACACCCCACCCTAACTTACACAAAAAGCGGAAGTACAAATAATAAATTTGGCACTAGTCTATAAAAAAATAGAATACTCAAAAATATAGCTCTGGGAGCGCAAGCTCACACTACCAATGGTTTTATGAACAGACAAGGAAAAAAAAGAATGGGACGATATGGAAACGATAGTCCCCTCAAACTCAGTGACGTAGCAAAGTACCCATGGGCCCGGGTTCAAGAATATCTTGGTGGGCTCCCTCCCCCAATAGAATCAATGTATGACAAAACAATTGAGTAATCTGAATGTATCGGTACCAAAAGATTTTAATGCAATAGGCGTTTCTTTTTTTATGTAAATAATAATGTCATTACATTAAATTCAGTGACAGTGTCTTAAAATTCAATGTTTCTACAACTTCTTAACATAATTAAACGACTTAGATGTGTTTCGAATGAACAAACATGTGTTTTATAAGTTCTTTTCTCATTGTACACATTTACATGACAAAATTACTTCTAGGTGTAAAACTATTGATCTAACATTTATTTCATTTAGTTCTTGTCTTTGAAAACTGGGATTTTTTAGGACGCCTCTGAGTCCACCAAGCTCTAATGTGTACCCGACATTAAATGGGGGAAAAGAAAAGGGGTTTGGTCGTTGTACTTGCCACATGTCATCCTCGTTAACCATAAGTCATAGAAACAGATGACCTTTACAAGAAAAAAAAAAATATTTACTTTGCCCATTACCAGAAACTTGATGAAAGTAGTAGAAAGTTCACCTGAAAAAAAGAAAAAAACTTACAAATGTATGTAATACATTTTTTGAATTTAGGTATTTAAGGCTTCGTGTATGCTTTGTTGTAGCTTTTAAATCAGTTTTTACAAAAGTGCAATTACTTATTCGCTTAGATATCATCCCACAAATTCTCATCTGGGCCCCCAACTGGTCGTGAGTCATGGGTCCAAGAGCAATCAACCCTTTCGTGCCTCTGTTGCAACGCCAGCAGCTGTGGGCCCCTAATGGTCGTGGGCCCGGGTTATTGAACCCCATCGCGCCATGGATGCTACGCCACTGCTCAAACGCACGGTTAGGGCTAGCCCACCATTACAATTTGCAAAACCTGATGCAAAGCAAATCCTTACATAAAAGCTTAAAACACTGGGTTTGAAGTTTATATTAATTTTGGTACAACATTCAGGATATTTTGAGGGAGCTTTTTAAATTCTATTTTGTATCGGTTTTTACGAAACTGAATTTATGTTTTCACTTTGGTGTCATCCCCAAGTTCTCAACAAGCCAAGAGTCATGGGCCCAAGCGCAGTGGGCCCGGGTTCATTGAACCCCTTCGCGCCATGGATGCTACGCCACTGTAGTTATGATCATAGTTCATTCAATCTTTTCCATTCTGTCAGCGCTAAAAAAAACAGAGATAGAGAGAGAGAGAGAGAGAGAGAGAGAGAGATCTTCGTTACTAGAATTAGATCTTATCTATTAGATCCAATCTAGATCTAGAATCTAATTCTCGGTTCTCATGCTTTCTACGAATGAACGCGTGCAACTTTTTGTTTTTAGGCTCTTTAAAAAAATATAAAAAATAATCGAAAATAAAGAGACATTTTGGTTTCCGGTTTCTCATTCTTTGTCGATTACACTAGACTGTTAAGAGATAAATCACACTAATCTATTATTAGTATTAATTTATAGGATTAGACTCATAGAGATTTACAGTGTGTAGACCTATACGCATAAGTCCACCAAGTGTGTCGTGTTATTTTGTCAATAATACACCTACTGAAGGCTACTGCTTGAATATCTGAATTGAATTTGGATTTCATTTTCAAGTGAGTTAGTTTCCCTGTCCTGGAGGCTGGACTTACTCACTTAGACTGAGACTGAGAGTTAGACTTAGAGTGACACTAAGCCTTAGGCTAAGTTAATAAAGTTAGACTGAAAACTAAGACGACTAAGTCTAAGTTCTAAGCCTAAGTAGTAAGGCAGTTAGACTAAGACTAAAGTAAAAGTTAGACACACTACTACGAGTAGTACTAACTTAACTAAGTCTAAGTTAACTAAGACTAAGTGATTAAGTATAACTGACTCTTTTAAAAGTTTGTCTTAAGACTTACTCTTAAGTGACTTAAGTTAAGTCTACTAAGACTAAGAGACTAAGTCCTAAGTAACTAAATTAGACTGAATTAGTCTTAGTCTTTCTAAAGACTAAGTGAATTAGTCTCAAGAGATTCAATGAATAAAAATTCATTCATTATTAATCAATGATGGTATTGGTAATCTTTAATGTCTACTAATAGTCTATAGTACTATTTATAACTATTTTTATACTTTCTCTCTAATTATTTTTCAAGTTTATCAAGTCTAATCTCTATAGTCTATATAGTGACTCTATTACTCTTATTATATTAAGACTTAAGTCGACACAATACTTGTCTACATAGTTATAATAGTAGTAGAAAAATAGATGTATATACTTATATGACTTATATATTCTTATAGTCCTTACTTTAGTCTAGAGATATTTATAAATATATATATATATATATATAGTCCTCATACAATTATCCATCTGACCATCACTAAATAATTGGTGTGTAAGGAGATCTATTAGTAGTAGTAATGTCTATATTAATAAAACTAAATACATATAATATGATGATTTTTCAAAAGGTTTAGATAATAGTGAACAAATAGATGCTATCTTACTAGATTTTTCCAAGGCTTTTGACAAAGTTCACCACCATAGTTTGCTTAAAAAATTAAAATATTTCAGCATTAACGGTCCACTGCATCAGTGGATTAAAGATTTTCTGATAGGGAGAGAACAAACTGTAATAATAAATGGCTCTAAATCAACACCAATAACAGTAAACTCAGGTGTACCTCAAGGAACAGTCTTGGGTCCACTACTATTTTTAATTTACATAAATGATTTACCAAATTGCATTAGTTCAGGAACAAAAGTCAGATTATTTGCAGACGATTGCATAATATATAGAACAATAAAAACAAAACAAGACACAGATATTTTACAAAGAGAATTAGATGAATTACAGAAATGGGAATCAAATTGGAGCATGTCTTTCCACCCAGAAAAATGTCAGTTGTTAAGAGTAACAAAAAAACTAAAACAAATTAATTCCACTTATCTTATTCATGGCAAACCAGTAACACAGACTAAAAACGCAAAATACCTAGGTGTTATAATGAATGAAAAACTGTCATGGAATCCACATATTGATGAAACTATAAAAAAAATCCAACAAAGCATTAGGGTTTATTAAAAGAAATTTCTATAAATCAAATAAGAACATAAAACTAAAATGTTATTTAACCTTGGTTAGGCCAATAATAGAATATGCATCCACCGTGTGGGACCCCTCAACTCAAGAAAACATTAAGAAACTGGAACAAACACAAAATAGAGCAGTGAGATTCATAACAAACGAATATTCACATTTGACTAGGGTAACACCATTAGTAAAATTACTAAATTTAGAAAGCCTTCAGGACAGAAGACTCAAAAGTAAAGTAGCAATTATACATAAAACACTGAACCATAATCTTCAAATACAAAAACAAAATTTAATAAAATGCTCTGAAAGACACAAAAATAAAGGCACATTCCTCGTCCCATATGTTAGGACAAAACCAGTGACTTGGCAGAATTTAAGTCATTGGTTAATATGCATGACTAAATGCATGACGCGTAGGACGTAATCATCTTCTTTTTTGAAGTAACGTCTGTATTATATAAGATAAGATAAGATAAATAAGATATATATCTATATTTACAGTATTATTATCAATCATAATATATATAATAGTAATCTAGCTTTATACCCTGGTATCTTTTTTTTTTCTTAGTATTTATACTAATTTTACTATCTATTAGATGCTCTCTTCTTTTCTAGATCTAGAATCTAGTGATAGATCTAAAATTAAAGATCAGATTTGGCCAACCTTACCTTTTGACTTTTGGTTTAGTGCGCCATATTTTTGTCCTTTCTAATTCACATGCACCACACAAATTTTTCCCTCCTTTCTGTTCTTTAAACTTTATTGGTTTAAGCTAACCAAATTTGCTTACAACAAGCTGTCAGTGGAGGTGAAGGAAGCCATTGCTGCGTGTATGAGATTGAAGTGTATCAAGACCCGCGTTAACCTGGATCACGCGGATGGATGACAGGCATGGAGACAGCTGAATAACTTTAATAGGACGAAAGAGGCATAGGTAGCAGCGCTCCTCCAAATCCCCTAAGGTCAGAGACTGTAAAAGGTTAGACGCTCTGATCCGTGCCTTCATGGCTATCTCTTAGTCAGAGAAAAGGAGTGATGTGCCGCAGGCCCCAGACGGTATCAGAAAGGCAAAAACAAAATGCAAAATGGGGAAGATGTGACAAACACATTTACCATTCACCCTTGGAGAGCCAGATTTTACACTTTGGAAGTCCAAATTACAAAAGGCACTAGTGCCAGATGGTCTCAACAGCAAGATGCTGGAGAATATTGGCCCTTTTGGCAGATGCAAACAGTTGAAATTGGTCAATGTTATGTGGACCCCATGGGATTTCCAAAACGATTGCCCCCCTTCTCAAGTAGGGGAAGATCCTGGATTGTGCGAAAAGCTATCGACCCATCTCGTTGATGTCCAACATTGGGGAGATAGCGGGGCGTATGATCAACATAAGGCTCGTATGGTTCCTAGAGAGGAAAGATCTCATTGCTCCTGAACAGGGCGGGGTTCGGGCAGCACCAAAATGCGATCTATCAGGTGACATTATATTCATGCAGAAGGTGGCGAACGACTTCCAATGGGGTAACACAAGTTGACCTGGCCAGTTGACGCTAGCAGTTTTCATAGATCTCAAACAAGTCTACGATAAAGTATGGAGGCCTAGTCTGTTGTTAAAGATATTGTGTCATTTGAGCATTGTCGTAGTGTAAGAATGTAGGGGAGCATAAGTTAGCTGTCTTTGACCTAATGTTTAAATAAATATAGCTACTTTCCATAGTAGTGTTTTTGTATAGATAATTTTAATTAATTCAATAATTAATGAACTGATCATTCTAAAATTTCAATAAAATATGTTGTCACGTAGCACAAGTTAATGTGCGAAATGTCAGCTTGGTAGGTTAAGTTGTTAAAATATGTGATTCAAATTTCTGTCCTCCTACTTTAATTGATTTTTTAAGGTAGCTTTTTTGGAATAATGATTAAATAGTTAATCTCATCTTTAAAAAAAAAAAAAGATTTTATGGCTGTATATTTACTATTTTCCAGGGTGATTAGACATATCCACAATTATTCAAATTCATTTCTTTTAATTTTAGGACAGCATAACAAAGATGCTTTTAAAGGCGATAGTCTTTTGTGTCACTGTCTTAACAGTGACCTATGTCTCAGATGCATGCAATGAGGCAGTGTGTGCACCTCTAGTCAGCAAGTGCATGCTTATCAAGTGCTGCGACTGTGAGATGACTGAAGGAAATTGTTCCTGCTGTAAGAACTGCAGTGTTTGTCTATCGAAACTCTATACTGAATGCTGCTCTTGTGTAGGTAAGTGCAGTTTAAAATTGAGATCATTGTTAAAATAAGATTGTCATTTATGAACTCATTGTTTATTTAGGTGGATCTATATTTTCACTGTATATTTTGAAAATAAACATGCATGTTAACTAAGACTTAAAGAAGTGTCTTTGGATGTGGTTTTTCTAAGCATAGCATAACATGTGTTTTTGAAAACATATTATAAAGATAAATTTGTCCAACATAACTTTTTTAAATAGTTTTTTTTAGTTATAAATATAATAAATACTTAAATATTTGTCTTTTAATTCACAATTGCCTTGACCAGATATTTTATACCTACTTATTTACTTAGATCCTTCTGCGCCATTCAGCGTCTAGGTAAGCTTTTTCCTCACATGTGGCTTCCACAGCTAGTGCCTACAGATTTTATGTTTTCTATGAAGCTGTGAAGCCATGCTAGATGTGGATGGCCCTGTTTTCATTTTCCTATTGTTGGCTTCCATTTTTTATCTTGTCCACGAATATGCGTGAAATTCATATTGCGTTCGGTCGCCATTTTGCTTATGGGGCAAAGTCCTGTGACATGATGATATTTTATACATACACATCTATATTCTTTTGAAATATGTCTCATTTATTCCACAAGTGACCAGATTAAAATATTTCATACTCACAAACGTAATTGCTTCTCTAAATTGTGTTTTCTGACCACTGCAGGAATGTGTCCCACTCCAAATCCAGAAGATGAAATGACGAAGAGCAGCACTGTGGAGGACATCACTGACCCCATTCCCCACCTCTTCAAAGTGCTGACAGATGAAGAAGATTATGAGCAGAGATGGACAACATTCACTTATGCAGTCGACTTAGACAAACTGTTGCAAAAGTCAAATCCAAAAAATAATCTGCACATAATCTCTGATGGTCAGTAGACTGATACTAGACTGTACACTTGACAATATAATGTATTAAAAATTGGTTAGTTGCTAGAGAGCATTTTTCTAGACTCTTGTTAAGGACGGCACTAATGTGGACAATCTCACAGGGCTTGGTGCCAATGTTATAAAACATTGTTTTCTGAATTAAGTTAAAATTCTAAGTCCACTCATCTCTAATGGGTACTTTGTTGTGGGAGCTAATGAAGCTTAGGACAGTTTGGTACCACAAGGTCAATGACCCATTATGAAGTTATGGGATATATTTATTATGTAATATTAAAACACAAAGATTAATTATTTCAAGATGATAAATACATAATGGAGTAAAAGTCTTAAGTATCTATCTGCCTTTCCTAGACAAGTTTTGTGCTCTTTTCATAAAGTTTGACAAATGCACTATGTTTATTTGCTCTTTTCATAAAGTTTGACAAATGCACTATGTTTATTTGCTCTTTTCATATAGTTGGACAAATGCATTATGTTCAAAAAATGTTTTGGTAATATTAAATTTTAATTTGAGATACTCAAACTATTTTTACAATACATCTATTCAAATTACTCCTTCGTGGAGGAACCTGGGTGGAGGGACGCTATCTCAAAAACAGCTCTAATGAGTTTCCTAGAAATTTAACAGTTGATGTATATCCCTGAGAAAAGAATAACTATCTTGTTTGCCACATGTGGAAAGCTTTAGAGTATGACCATTATAATTTTTCAAAGTAAAAAATAAATAAATGTGAATTATGCTGTAAGACTAAATCTTGGTCTATATCCAACATCGATTTTAAAAGGACTATCAGGTTCTTGAAAGGACTATTGTTTTCAGGCATTAACAAATGTAAGGCATTATTGATTCAAGAGTATAATAAATTAATGATCTGGAAAATTTTGCGTATCATCTTCTTAATCTAGATTTAAAAGCCTATCATTGGAATTATTCAAAAATAAAAAAGAACACAGTATAGTCAGCTATAGTGTACTAAAATTATGCGATAACTGAGAAATTTAAAGTTGCTTCAATTTTATTGAAATAAATTTCTAAGCTTTACTAAATTTTTTTTTTAGGTAAATCTGATATAGATTACACCTAGATTCTAGAAGTAAATCTAGATCTAAACTAGATCTTAAAGAGCTCTAAATCAGAAGTCCAAGTCTAGCATCAGATTTAGATGTCCATGTAATTATAATATCAATAAAAAATCATTAAAATATGCCTGCTTGCTGGCCGATTAGTTATCGACGTACATTCATGAAGCTGATGGTGTCAAAATCACGTTTTCGATACCCAGTTTGAACCAAATATTTTAAAATTAATTTTGTAAAAATATTTTATTATATTTTAAGTTGTACAATGGAGGTATTGTCATGTTAAAAAATGTATTTTTTTGTGTTTTTCTTGTTTTAAATATTATTTTGGTGCCTTTATTGTGAGGTGGCTAAATTTGTCAGACACCTCTACACATGTAAGTAGTCAATGGTTATTTCTAAAACTTACCAAGTCATTATAAATACTAATGAAAACTTATATTTGCTCTTTCTGTATGAACTAGTCAAGGGGGACAAGCTCAGTTCTGACAAGAAGGCAGGGAAAGAGGTTGTGCTTGGAATACAAAATTGCACTGTGGCATTTTTCTCTGACTGCATGCCTATGACCAAATGTAAAGCTTCATGCAAGTCCATGGGAGCGTCTAAATTCAGGTGGTTTCACTCAAATGGCTGTTGCCAGTGTGTTGGTAGTACATGCTATGACTATGGCCTCAATGAGCCCAAGTAAGTATCTTTTGTTTCTTGTTTTATTATGTAGAAAATTAGTTTCACTAAAGCAGTGTTCCCCTGTTTTCCGCGTTACCCTAGTGTTCTGCGAGGCCTAAATAGGTTTTCCACAAACTACTGGGATAAATAACTAGTAGGCCACCACATGAATTAATCTTTCTAAAAAATAATCAAAGTGTTCCGCTAAATTCTCAGAATGTGCGAAGTATTCCATTTAGGAAAAAGTTTGTGAAACACTGTACTAAAGCTTATGTGTATTTTTTCAGTTTCTGTATTCTTTGCCGTCTGGTCATGTAGAAGATCTGGGTAGTTGCAGGTTTAAACTCGCTTGATGTTAACCCCTGCTACCGTGTGAATGAATGGGGGTTAGAGCTTAAAAATCTTCTTTTCAATTAAAATTTGCACTAGAGTTTAAGTCTTCATATCCTTGTAAACTTTCAAGATTCTATTTAACTGTTTTCTTCCATCATCTTTTGACATCCACAGATGTTTAAAGTGTTTATCTGATGAAGAAGAGCAGCCGCACAATGCTAAAGGTCATCGGATACATAAGTCAGAATCTGCTGTTGGAAACTAAGCTCATTTTGTGTTGCATCCTAGGGCGATAGATTTATAATTGAATGGATTTTACCTGACAAGTTCTTCTGAGAAACGATCTTCGATGAACCTCACAAGCAAGTAGAAAACAGTATTTGAACAAACTTTTTTGATCTGCCTTATCAAGTCCTACACACACCTGTGGTGTCAGAGGATTTCAAGACATTCTTTTATTTACATATTTATTATTTATATAACTCTTGTGAAACATGATCTGATTTTACTAGTTGTGCATTGGCAATGTAAGCGCTATTTTGTGGGGATGTTGACAAATCTGTGTTGTGGTTTTTGTTCATATTCTTGTTATTTATTGTTTAGCTTTATCCCATTGAAAATGACATGAAGGATTCAATGGTCTCTTAATGGAGTGTTGACTGAACTTTACATTGAAGTTTTGTATGATCAGAATCTTTTTATTTTCTTTGTTTAAGCCCTCAATTAGTGCCTTGGTCTTTTAGATGACTGTGTTGAAATAAGGTAGATTTTTTTTTCTTTGTAATAATTCATATATTTACATTTAGTGTGCATCCTACAAGAAAGGAAAGTATACAACTATACTCTTATGTTATTCATATTTTGATCTTTCTAAACCTTATTCACTTTTAGTACTTTTAGTTAATCAATTTACAAAAGAAACCCAGACATTTATCAGATCTTTGAATATACCTGTAAAGATTTGTTTTTGATTCTTTGTCTTGGACTACAACATTGTGTGGTCAAAAAGTCAATTTGTACTACTTAAAATTTTTTTTGTCAAAAAGTAAATTAGTATTATTTAAACTTTGTATTATTTAAACTTATTGTGTGTGTGTGTGTGTGATGATGCTAGAACCATGACTTGGTTAACATGATATTGTGATAAAAGTTTGTGTGCTAGTTGTGAGTAGTAGTATACCAAGGATTACATTATACTTACTTCTGGTTACTATGACTCTTCATGTATTTTCTTTACATGTTGTAAAAAAAATTTAATGACCTAAAAACTGTTTGATTATTGCCAGTATAAAGACACACAAACTATTCAGTTGCTAATGAGGGCAGTGGAAAGAAGAATGTAATATTAATTCTTTTTTAAGAATTTTTAATGATTAATTTTATGATGCAGGCAATGAAATAATTTGAGCTAAAATATTGTTTTTTTTTTTTTATGTCCACTCTAGAAAAGCACCAGAAATGGTGACAGTTATAATGTATACACAGAATGAAACAAATAAGGTCTTTATTGTTTTGCATAAGGAAATTTAAATTTTGTATTTCCTTTTAGTATTATCTATGTATGTGCCTGTTTTTTTTCTTTTATTGAAATAAATCAAAGCTGTATATTTTGTTATATGTTCTAGGTAAATGTCAAAAGTTATTTTGAAGTTGAAGAGCAACACTATTTTACCTCATAAAGTTGTTTCTTACCTTGTGCGTACATCATTTTATTTGGCATTTAGACTTTTGTTGTTATGTTTCTTAAGAAAAAATGAAAAGCATATCTAGTACCAAACTATCTAGTACCAGACAATCTAGTACCAAACTATCTAGTACCAGACAATCTAGTACCAAACTATCTAGTACCAGACAATCTAGTACCAGACTATCTAGTACCAGACAATCTAGTACCAAACTATCTAGTACCAGACAATCTAGTACCAAACTATCTAGTACCAGACAATCTAGTACCAGACAATCTAGTACCAAACTATCTAGTACCAGACAATCTAGTACCAAACTATCTAGTACCAGACAATCTAGTACCAGACAATCTAGTACCAAACTATCTAGTACCAGACAATCTAGTACCAAACTATCTAGTACCAGACAATCTAGTACCAAACTATCTAGTACCAGACAATCTAGTACCAAACTATCTAGTACCAGACAATCTAGTACCAAACTATCTAGTACCAGACTATCTAGTACCAAACTATCTAGTACCAGACAATCTAGTACCAAACTATCTAGTACCAGACAATCTAGTACCAGACAATCTAGTACCAAACTATCTAGTACCAAACTATCTAGTACCAGACAATCTAGTACCAAACTATCTATTACCAAACTATCTAGTACCAAACTATCTAGTACCAAACTATCTAGTACCAGACAATCTAGTACCAAACTATCTAGTACCAGACAATCTAGTACCAAACTATCTAGTACCAAACTATCTAGTACCAAACTATCTAGTACCAGACAATCTAGTACCAAACTATCTAGTACCAAACTATCTAGTACCAAACTTTGAACTTTTTTATATTTCAATTTATAATTCAGATTTGTTACATAAAAATATTTCGAATTTGTTATGGGTGCAATGACTAAAGTTGAGTGTTTATGAACTATGTGCTCATAGAAGGTCAATGATTTCTACATTTTTGTCAAGATGGAAAGTATGCAATATATATTAGTTTGGACTCTAAAGCTTGTAGAAGTACACTGAATTGATGCTACTATTTTTTTGCTTTTTTTATAATCATGTTCTAATGTCTGTAGAGTTTTCCTTGTGAATAATAATGTTGTTAGGTTAAGATTTTCATAGCAGTAACAACATTTTAAGTTGAAAATCTAATTCAGTATCAAAACAAAAACATTACTCTTTAATTCATATGGTAGGCTTAGAAAATCATCATTAGTAGAAGTAAACAAGACTTCTATTGATGTAGAAAGGTAGACAACCTAGGTCATTTGTACTAATGCACTTTGGGAGATGGAATACCTGATTAAAACCTGTCAAGATCATCAGCACTTGGCTTCACCGTAAAAAAAAACTGTCATTGGCATTAGTTTTATTCTGAGATTGTAAATATATACTTTTGATTTCTGTGTAAATATTTTGTTTAGGCCCAAACTTTATATTTGTAGTTGTGATGTTTTTATTTACTGAACATATCATGTGCCTCACAGTGGAGCATAGTGTGACTATACACTTGATTCTAGTGACTTTCTTGATCAACACATTTTATTTTCTGCCTTGTTTACAATATTTTGATATTTGAACCAAAAAAATAATTCAGTCTTTAAATGATTTGTACTGTATTTTACTTTATATACATAAGCAAATAACTTATTTTAATTCAAGAGAAATTTATAAAAGGATTACATTTTTTGATTATGAATTACTAGATATATACTAGATATTATTATTATAAATTCTCATGAAAATCAGCCTGAGAGACATGCTTATTTAGCTGTGCAATTTTCGACATTGTGGGTTGCCTAGTAAAGTTGTATGTTATAGTTAATGATATGTCAAGTTTCTGACAAAATTCTGAGATGTTTTGTGTGTAGTAATTTTTTAAAAACCTACATAGTATATAACATTGGAGAAACTTTTTTCATACCAACTACAATTGACAATATTTGGTCTTTGAATTTTGAATGATCTTTCAAATTTTGATGATTGATTTCCCCAGCTTACATATTTCCCCTCCTGCCCAGTAATAGCTGATGGGACAATAGACAGACATGAAATGACTATGCTATAAAAATGTAAGAGTACAGTTTTTATTGACTGTTTGCTGTGTCAGTAAATCAAAGCTATAGCAGTTAGTGCATCATTCATATGTGATCAATGTACTTGTTATTTTTAGATTGTGTTTGTGATTTAAAGTGCACATACTTTCTCCTGATTCAAGTTACAAAATTCAGATGCTGGAATTAAAGACATTAATATCGGTGCATTTAGACTTTTGAAATATTTATCTTTTTTGTTCAGTGAATGATTTGTTACATTAGTTTTAAGAGCTAACATTCACCAGTGAGACATCCAGGCATGTTCGCTGTCTCATAGCAATTTGCCCATAAAAATTATACTAAAAAACAATAGTTGCATTTAGTTTTAGAATAGGTTACATGTACAGATTGCTTCCCTTTTGAATGTACCACAATTCTAGTTTCTATAAAAAAATGTAACCGGAAATCTGATCCATTGTCCTTGTTTGCTCTGTTGAACGTTTCGGATGTTGTTTCAGATCTGAACCTCCAAGACCAAACCTACCCCCAGGATGGCGATGAGCAGAATTAAAACCCGAGATCATTATCAATTGTAACTGATACAATTCAATCAACGCAAACTGATACAGTTAAATCAACTCAAACTGATACAGCTAAATCAACTTAAACTGATAAAGTTAAATCCTATACTCCTAAGCGAGTAATTCTTGTATATATATATATATATATATATATATATATATATATATATATATATATATATATATATATATATATATATATATATATATATATATATATATATATATATATATATATTTAGGACCAGGTGACTGAGCCTCGCTCGGATGAATAATTTGTTAAGGAAGATTATTTACCCAAAGTCATTTTGGGAATATTGTTGTAATTACGAACATGACGATCGGGTAAAGACTATCAATCTGAAGAGTTGCTTTTTCGTTCTGTTAATTCTAAATGTAATTGTACATGGCGATTAGAATAGAAAGTCTCCACAACAGTATAGAAAACCACAGCTCATGCCGTAACGTTTTACATTGCATCATTTGCGTAAAACTATTGGGCTATTATTGGCTTGGGTGAAAGTCTTTGCAGTGTAACTTCTGAAATGGTTAAGTTCTGACATTTAATATTGCAATATTATGGCTTTAGTACGAAACATCAAGTGATACAAAATCTCTACGTTATAGGATAAAACTTGCACCTTGTAATAAAGTAAAATAGCGCTTTTTTCCTAAGAGACTTAAAAACATCGCATTAGTATTCTAAAGAAGCGTTATTGTGGGGCATCTCTGTTACGCCGACCACCTTTCAGCTCACTAAAAAAGAGATTGTCTTTGGCATATGTTCGTTCCCCATACGGGATAAGTGCCCTGCCCAGCTTGACTGTCGGACTATAAGAAGTTCATACCATTTCGCAAGAATATCGCTGTTTGTAGTGCGGTCTTGCCACCGTATGTCCATGAAGGTGTGCAAATATCTTTGGTGAAGGCGTTCAAGAAGTCTTAGTTGTTTTCTTTAAAGTACTCATGTCTCAGATCCACAAAGAGGGGTTTGAGAGAAGCACTGCTTGGTAGACAATGATTTTTGTAGACAGGCGGAGCGATTTATTTCGCCACACTCTCGCTTGCAGATGTCAAAAAGCACGACTAACCCTGATCACATATCAACCCCCCTTTAAAGCAATGCGTCATTTGATACAATGCTTCCCAGATATGTGAAGTTGTCTATCACGTTAAAAAATGTTTATGCGCGGTGATCTTTGGGTTGAGTAGGTTTTATTGGGTGACTTTTGGAACATGACTTCCGTTTGACCGAGGTTGATGGGTAAACCAAAGGAGGCAGATGCGTGATGAAAATTTGTTGACTGCGAGCTGGATATCATCAGGGCCGCCTTAGGCCACTGCAACCTATGAGGCCGCAGTGGGCCCCGCTTATTCTATGTGTAAATTATGAAATTAAACCATTATAACTTATAATAGGGTCCCCGTGGTCTCCTTGTTTTCAAGCAGCTCCTGAAAATCTCTTGAAACTCATAAAATGTCCTTAAAATAGACAATTGTTACTTTGGGGTGTCAATCAAAATGGTAAACGCCAATCCTACGTGTGATACAAATTTTGATTGCGCGCGGCCCAGTCAGGGTAGGGATAAGGATAATAAGTTAAAATTGATATTTTGTATAAGAAAATAAATTCGTCTTTGCATTACATTTTTATTAAATGAAAGCTGGCAATGCCGTTTTTTTATCCCGTGTATAGGATAGATCTGTTGCCTGAGACATAAGTCAGGTCAGAATGTGTTACAGATCAGCGTTTCCCAAACTGTTGACTTATGCGTATCCCTGCTATGATTTTTGTAACGCTGAATACCTACCCACCCCCCTAAAAAAAAAAAGGATTTATTTTAATAACAATCACAATTTTTTTCTTTGTAGGCCTACATACACAAAATAATAATTACTCTATCACAATTATATTTTGCATGCTTTATAGTAGTGTATCCCAAAGTGGTACGGGAAAACTTTGGAGGTGGTAAGCGTTGCACCACATTAACTAGGCTGATTTTTAAAAATAAATACCCATTTCTTATGTTCATTCTTTTTATAGATGCATGGCGAGGGGTACTTAGCGTTACAAAAATAATAAAAGTTTACACTTTAGTCAAAAGTTTGGGTAACACTGGTTTAGAGACACATCAAATACATTCTAAACAAATGAAAACATAGTTTTGACATTGAAAAAGTGGGCGTGTCGACGGAAGTTGTAATATCTCTATCTTTTTCCTGATCTTTGTAGAAATTCGTCTTAAGCTGTTCAATAGCATCGTATTTGAGTTTGTAAAAACTTAAAATAAATTTTAAAAAGGATTTAAAACTTATATTTTATTCTAATTTATAAGCTAAATGGGTATTTAAAACAAATCAGCATAGTTAACCATGTGCAACGCATACCCCCTTCAAACTCTTCCCTTACCCTTGGGGGTACGCCTAGCCTACCTTCCTTTTGGGAAACACTGTAATAGATGAACTAGCTGATGACTTAGACAAAGGTTTTTTTTAATTAGCTCATAACTTTCTTATTGATATCTTTATGTCCATTTTCCAGACAACTGACTTAGCTTTGGATGTTCATTACTTCAGGAATTTCCGCATCGAAAGAGATCTTTTTGAATTCGTCTATGTGGCATACGACTGGCATGGCCAGGTCAGAGAATTCTCTATTGCGGCAGTATATACTTTGTGTATGGCGTTGTTAAGACTTAGTCTGTCAATCAGATGTTCATGACCTTTAATCTATTTTAATATATCTTTGACTTGTTTTTAAACAGCGTAGGGGGAAATAATTCAGTCGGAAATACAGCGTTCAGAAGATAACAGTAAGAGAGGAACTATAGGCCTACAGCTCTGTAGACCTTCAACTTTGTTCAAATGATGATTTTTTTCCTTGACCAGTTTTGTTACATACAACTTACAGATTAAATGCCGCACGTCTTTGATCATTACAGTCACCCGCAGCAGACACTCTCCCCCAAACAAATAAAAGCTAAGGTACCGGTAGTGACGGGGATGGTCTTAGCAGGCGGTCTGCTGTTAGGTGTAAGCCCGATGTAATGCTGCTTTGACTTTGACAATTCACCCTTCTCGCTCTTCAGTATTGCAGCTCTTTTTAAGAATTACTAAAGAATAGATCTGCCAGTGTTTCATTCCTGCAAGTTTTTAACACGACTCGAACAGCATCCATTCGGTTTCAGTTTGAGATACAATTTCAAACAAGGAAAAAAAGGAAGTGAGCAGTAGGGTCTAGGACGCATAGCGTTGGGCTAACAGGTGCGTCCGAGTTTTTGCTTATATTAAAAGATAAAAGAATAAATGATATGCATTGCCTCCCAATCATCAAATGAGTTGCTAAATCCCTGCATGTTTCGAAACATTAAAAATTAACTTTATACTCGATAGTGTCCATTTTAAAGCTACCTAAAGGTTCTCCACCCAGACATGAAAAAAACCCTTAACTATTTATAAAAATATATACATCATAGGTCTACCAGAATGGCGAAATTTTCTTTGTCTGTCTGTCTACTGTCACTTTATGATATCAAAAAACTAATGGCGCTGTTTGTGAATTTTTACCTTTGCCTGTATTGGGCTAGAATATATTTGTATCAGTTATTTTTTGGTCTTCTCAAAGCGAATTCACTTTTAAAATAAATGTGCAAACGCATACACCAGTTTTAAACCAAGATTAACCAGCATACTGTAAAGGAGTAAAGTAAAGACGGGTGATTCTCAGAAATTGCCGAATATCATGACAGCAGCCTGGTTGTGTGGTATGCACTCTGGGCTGTCGTCTCAACGGTGGAACCCCGCCCGCTGCCCTCCCCGTCCTTCTGCTGGATGTTAGGATGTAAGCCTAACAATCTTCAATTTTGAAGCAACATCTGAAATAGTTAAAGCATTTAAAATGCACGTAAAGGTATGTCTAAATACTGTTTTAATATCCATTAAGTGAATGCACTCAAACTATGGGGGAGGGGGACCTGCTGGTAGAGTGGTTGAGATTTAAAGAATAGCTCGTGTTAATAATGAATCGCAGCTTTACAATAAATTAAAACTAATTTACTTAATTAAAGTGCAGTTATGCAAGATATTAAATATTTTAATGTGAAATCTAAAGAATATTTAGGCCTATATTCTAATAGCACTCATTCCTAGATCCAGAAACCTCCACCGTTTAAAAATTTAGATTTTCACGCATTTGAAGCTTTTCGTCATTCTCCATTGAAAGTTACAAAAGAGATATGTATATATGTGTGTGTGGAGAAGGGGGGGGGCAGGGAGGGGCAAGCAACCAATGGAAAGGTTAGCCCCGGGCATTCACAGACCTCAGCACGCCACTGCACCAGTTTTACTCTTGAAGAGGCTAAATAGCACTACCGATTCGCTTACAGTTTTATACAGGTGCTCCTGAAACACGTAGCTCATATTCTGGTGAAACTGGTGCATCAAAGAGTACGGGTCGGCTATAGCCTCAATCTTAAGTGCACCAACCTCACCTATAAATATAAAAATACATCCGCCCACGATTAAAATGGCGGATCTGACTTTCTGGCTGTCCTGAGACTAGTTCGACGAATAGTCTACATGTTACACTGAGCAAAGGGTTAATAGAGAAATTCATACCTACGCACACAAACAAATAGTCCTCACGTTGCATTGGACATAGTGTAAATATATAAAGAAATTCATACACCCATACTTTTATACATACGCGCACAAAAGAAATTATATTATATTTGCAAATACCACCCATGAACTTATTAATTTATTCATCGATTTCATCAAGAGATCGATGGAACCACCGAAATTTCGTACACAGGTTCCTTTAACCCTCTATGGTGCTCAATAAGAATTTATGATTTATGATAAATTTGCAATTTGAGCGAAGAAATTCGCGACACAATGCAAACTTTCTCTTAATATATATATTTATACATGCAGAATGGCATATAAAGGCCTACATTCTTTTATACATAAATACAAACATACATACATACAGACTAATAAAAAAAGCATTGCCAGACATGTAAAATGTTTGATAAATTAATTGTTCCGTTACTGACAAAAAGAAATCAGCAATTCAGGCATCGATTAAAACAACAAAATTAGCATATTGGTCTGTTTGCAGTCATAGGAGCAGGTCTTACATCAAATCGCATTTAATTTGTGCACAACAGAAGAACAAACTAACGCCCTGCTAAAAGACTAACACAAGAAACAAAACAAAAAAAAACTACTGGAAAATAATGATCTCATTCAAAGTGCAAAATAGACAGACTTTATATCAAGGGGAAGCAATAAGAAAACTATCAGATGTCAGAGCAGAAGTCTGAGGGCGTTGAGCCTCGTTTTAGTGTTACAGAACAGAGAATTGCTGCAGTTTACATCTGAAAATGAAATGGGAATTCTAGTATGCAAGCAATGGCAGGTGTAGTTTATTAGCATTATTAAAAGACAATTCAAAGATTCTAAAAACTTTATGCTCTTAAAAAACGAAACGAAACAAAAATGAAAAAAAGTATTCTAAAAAAATAAATAGATCTAAATAAAACGATTTTGTTTAACCAAGAGAAACGTATCAATAAGGTTAAAAAAAAAGAAGAAAAAAAAATGGCTGGTTGCTCTAGCAACAGATCAATGGACCACATTCACCAATCATAAACAAACAACATTTAGCCACGTGATAAAATAGATAAAACAACGAAAAAAAACTGTCACGTAATAGCTATTGTGTATTACGTAATTTGTATAGAAGAGATAGAGAATCACGTGGCTAAATGTTGTTTCTTTACGATTGGTGAATGAGGTCCATTAGTAATGAGCCGAACGACCCATGTTTGGACTCATCTTGAGATTGAGATCCGTTCATTTTATTTGATCACATTTTATATTCAAACGAGATAAATTATTTGTTTACATGTTCATTATAAGTTAAATATTCAGTTGCATCATAGAATTATTCACCTGTCTGGTCACAATGTTCAGAAACCCCCTTAAAAAAACTAATAGACAAACAACAAATGGAACAGCATCTTAGTTTATAAAATATCTCTTTAAGAGGCCATTTTGTGAAAGTTTAGCTTCAAGATGGTCCAAATGTCGGAAACCTACGATCTTTATCTGCAGCCGAGTTTGTTCCACTACTAACAAATCACTTCAAACAAATGTCATGGAAATACCAAAAACTGTTTCATCCATTTCAAAACAAAAATCAAAATAAATGTATTCATCTTCTAACAGGTTAAATCAACTAATACACGAGATTGAAAGAAAAAAAAATATTTTGGACTTTTATTTGATTCCACTTTTTATTTTGTGGATAGAGATCTATTGTCACACGTTATGTAGATATTTATTTTATCAACAGAGAAGTTTAGTTCAAAGAATCGTTTATTTTTTTTGTGGCAATTAATGAACTACATAATAACGATGCATCCTCAAAAGAAAATACATTTTTATACTAATTGTGATTAGATTTAATTGATATACTATATATCCCTATGTTATAATAATATCTCCCGTGATGTCAGATCAAATAAGTGACGCTCAACAAATAATTATGGAAGAAAATAACAAACCAATATTTGCGAAATGTGATAATTAATTTCAAAGTTAAGTAGGCAGTGGCGTCACCAGCGTAGGAGTCACAATGTGCGGACCGCACCCCCCTCAGTGACGCCACTGTCAGTAGGAGTTACTGCAGCTAAGCAAGATACGATCTTTACTACATGCTTTGGGGCAGTGGACAGGATATATCTCACGTTCAACATTAAAATAGGAATAATTTAAAATGCTTTAAATACAGTGTGGATGTGAAACACGATGGAGCGCCAGAGCACAAGCTGTTTGTGTCAATATCGATGGGATGGAAGGTTTAGAAGAACTTTTAGAAAACATTAGAGAGAGGAGCAAGGCTACGCGGGACACAAGAAGTGAAGCTACAATAATAATAAAGCTTGTCTTCGAGATTAAGGAGGAATGCAGAATTTCCGGTGGCTACGCAGTCCCAGCTGTGACCTACTTATTTTGCCACATCCATCCATCCATCCCAGTGGCGCTACAGCCCATGGAGGGCTCTGGCCTGCTTTAACACATCCTTCCATTCAGATCTCTCCTGGGCCTTTCGTCTCCACGCCCTAACCCCAAGCTGCTTCAGATCTGCTTCCACATGATCTATCCATCGCATTCGGGGTCTGCCTTTGGGTCGCCTGCCTTTTAGTTTTTGCCTGCATACGACTTTGGCTCCTCTGTTGTCTGACATTCTTTCAAGGTGACCATACAATTGATATATCTCATGGTTAGTGCGTGTCCTGAGCAAGCATAAAAAACCATTGACCGCAGGTGATCGATTAAGATTTTCTTTACGATATTATTGCAAGCTACAATATTATTGCGAAATATTCTGAATTTTAATTTCGATACTTTAGTTCATTTTCGGTATGAAATCTTGAGGAGAATTGATCGCGTGCCGCCCAATATGATGTTTTAAAACTTGGGACACAACACTAGGGGATGAAAAAGTAAAGTGATCACCGGACAAATACACGCTTTGATTGATGTTGTTTCAATGTGATGTTTTACAACAGGACACAACACAAGGGCGTATGAAAAAGTAAAGTGATTGTCAGGGTGGGATTTCAGAATAGCTAGGGTATGATATTATGGTCCCGTACCCTAACCTGAACAGAGTAACGCAAGAATATAAAGGTAACAGCATGTAAAATACATACATTGAGTGAAAGTTATTGAACTGAACCTTTAGTCAATACCAACAGTTGTTCAACGTGAATGATATTAATGCCAACGTAAGTTAATGGCCATTAATTAACAACAAGATTGTACTTTTGCCAATTTAATGAATGTATGAAATATGATTACATGAGTGATAAATAAAAGTCAATAAAGGTGTTCAAAGGAAACACAAAGTATACATATTAGGCAACGAAATATATCCCACCTTCACTCGATGCCATAATTCAATCACGACGCATCCTTCACTCAAGGGCTTAGATACACGGGCCATATCAAACAACACTGTGAATCAAGCTTGACTCCAACAGAGTCCCAAGCCTGTGTTCCTATTACAGAAAATACATATTCCTTGAGATCGCCGTCCACACGATCGTAGGAACAACGAATTTCGAGCTACACCACGAAGACTAATACAGTAAATAAATAACTTACCCAATACTGGGGAAGAAAACCCATAAGAGAAACTCAGAGGAGATCTAGCCTCATCACACAACAGAAGCAAAAACAAGTAAGCAAAAATGACATCAACAAAAGCGCGTTCCTAGAAACCAAAACTCACAATCTCTTATGGTACACAAAGGAAAACACCAAAAGAAGATGCGCATGACAGTGATCACCGGATAAATACACGTTTTGATTGATGCTGTTTCAATGTGATGTTTTACACTTGGTGTCACCACACAATGGCTATGAAAAGTTAAAAAAGATCACCGGGCAAAAAGTCGCTTTGATGCTGCTGCTTCAATATGATGATTTCAAATGGGGCACCACACAACGTGGTATGAAAAACTAAAGTGATCACCGGGCAAACACAGGCTTTGACTGATGCTGCTTCAATATGATGATTTACAATGGAACACCACACAACGTGGTATGAAAAAGTAAAGTGATCACCGGGAAAAAAACATGCTTTGATTGATGCTTCTTCAACGTGATATGTTTTACATCGGGACACATTGTCTACCCCTAGTATGACGTCAATGCATCTTTACAGTACTAGTCACTAGATCGACATGGGGGGTTGGGGGGAGACATTGGCAACAAGGGCCTAGGGGATAAACACGCCCCTCCCCCACCCCTAAAAAAATGAAAGGAGATTTGCGGGGGCTGGGTACTTCTGGTTTCTATGAAAGAACAGGGACGCTGAAATAAAGCGATCTAAGATTTTCGATGACAGGGGCAAACCTAAATTTTGATATCTTCTGATGGCAGTAAAGATGAAAACCACGAAGACATAAAAGAGAGTCTAGACGGAGAGAAGAAACTCTGTGAAAGATTACATATACAGAGAGAGTGAGCTGAAGGTAGAGGAGAGCTAAGGGGGGGGGAGAGAGAGGAAAGGTACACACGCACGCGCGCTCGCGCAATGCCTATGCAAAATAAAAAGGCAGAAAAAAACAACAACAACTGAACTGAGCAGAGAGGAGGAGGGAGGGGAAAGAAAGGAAAAGCGCCAGGTAAGTAAAAATATACCTATGACCCCTGACCCCTGGGTGCGTCACCCGTATATGGCATATGAAGGAGGAGATGTGATTTCTCTCTCCCCCCCCCTTGATTCCTCCAAAGTACAAACATATTGTTAATTCGAGTTATCTATCCCCTGTATTTTATCGTCTAGTGCAGCCGTGCTGGCAGTCACATGCAGTGGAGTGCTCATATCACAGAGGGCCAACAACAACAACAAAAAAAAAGGTAATAGAGAAACTCTTAGAATATCTACGGGGGGGGGGGTAAACTCATTAGGAATAACTTTGTTATGCGACAGAACAACAATCAGTCTAAAGATATCTAGATCTACATTGTAAATCCACTGGTGGATCGGGATGGGGGATCATTATGGAGCAACAACCCCCCTGCCCCGAAATTCAGACGACCCCACCCCCCCACTCCTTCAATTTTTCATTCTGTATGGAATCCCATGTTGAAAAAAACAAAGCATTTGCAGCAGCATCAACCTAAGCCCACTTATCGCATCCCCATCTGCCCCTATTGATTCGCGATCGTTGGTTTTTCCTTAGCTCCTTGGTCCAGAAATCTCAACACCGTTGTCGGCGTATTAATTTATTAAAGACGAGGCTAAATCAAAAGAAAACTTTCAAACCAAAAAGGAACATAACTTTTATAAAACTTATTTAAATTTCTTTTCAACTTCAATGTAAATGTATGCAAAAAAAAACAACAACAAAAAAACGCAAGTGGAATAATGAATTTTGATGTCTCAAACAGTTGAAACAGAACACAACTCTTTTAAAAGCATCTCTTTCCCTCTCGCCTCCTCGTCTAAGGTACCTTCTATGAACCTTTGACCCGGAAAAGGCTTTTATCCGTGGCTCTTCACCGACCTCCCTGTCAGGAGGCCCCCAACAACAAAGTGATCACCCGCCATTATTGAGATGCGACTCTTGAGCCGATGACGTGAGTTCCTCCTCTTAGGTAAAGGCCGGAGGCCGAGCCCAACGGAGACTCCTAAGCAAATCGTCGTATGACCATCATGGTCCCGCTGGGGGAACTATGCAATAGATGGGACTAGGTTAGCATCCTCACCACGTGCATGCACGTTTGCTAGAACATACTGTTGTAGCCCACTGAAGGCTTTGTTCACTCTCGTTCTTAGTCTATCTGCTTCCCCGGGCAGACGTTTTCACGGATGCGCTAAACTGAGGTGGCGGGAGCTGAAATCCTGCGCCACTCGTCTTCAGTTTGTCCTCTAGCTTCAACTTTCACTTCCTTATTTATAGCCTCAACAACGATGGACTTTCTAGTAGTTAACTCAAAATCTATTCAGCCAGTACAAAAAAACAAACATAAACAATTTATCTTTATGGTTACATCAGAAACACTCACACCCACGCTCCATAATATCCAAAAACCCTAATTAAAAAAAAAGAATATCACGTTCAGATCTCCAACACTAAAAGTGCTACTGAATAACTGATTTGAGCTTCACTTGTGTCTAACTCAATATAGGTACAAAAGAAACTTTTGGTCTTTGGAAAGCCGAATCCTTTGCATACATATTACATATGCAAAGGCAGCAGAAGAACTTGGTTCCTTAAAATTGTTATAGCGGAAGTGGTAATGGAGATGAGCACTCCATTGCATGTAAAATACTTCTGACAACCAGTCCAACTCCTGGACTTCAAGTGTGGCTCAGATATCGGGTGCGGCGGAACTTTGATCACTGTCAGGAAAAGGGGTAACGTTGAATAACTCCTGCCTAAACCAGTTAGCTTCCGACAAGAGTGGCTCGTTAACCTTGGCTGGCTCCTACCTCGGAGAAGGAAAACTCTGAAATTAAACCTCTGCTGCCTTGCAGCTATACCCAAACATGGGAAAGGCTTCGGAAGAAAACCTAGATCCAGCGACCCTTAGACAGCTTACATACAGCACTCAGTGCTACATCCTGGTAAAGCCTGCGACGCCGCTGATACCTAACCGTATCGACAATTGACTTTTCTTTGGACTCATCAGCTACGTTGAGAGGGCATATTCCGTTTTGGCGATATCGTTACAACCATGTTTAAAGCCTAGGCATTCATCTCATTTCTAGTAGATGATGGTTCCCGGTCATTTCATTCCCGGTTTGCTTCATCCCCGGTCACTTCATTCCAAGTCATTTCATCCCCTAAACATTTTATCACCTGGTCATTTCATCCCCTGGTCATTTCATTCTCTGACCAAATAAATAAAACTAGTAAAAAGTAGGAAATTCACAATATTTCTTATATTTTTTTACATGACAAAAAGTGTGACGCATTAAACAAAAATAAAATTTATTGTCATAAAAATATATTTAAAAACGAAAGCAATAAGATCAACAGGCTATGGGTAGTAGGTACAGAAGACGATCCATTGATTTGCACTGTTGGGGATTAAAACAACTCGTATAAAGGCGATACGAATCGGCTACAGAAGAGGGTTGAAGTCAGCGTTTATTAAAATAAATACAACGTTATCTCATGGTGTAAAATGGCGTGCCCATATTCAAGAAAGAGCGATTGGCAAATAAAGATAAAGCGAAATATTGTCGTCAGGAGAGAATTTATCAGCGTAGGATCATAATTAATCTACTCGTACTTCTATCTGTCAAAAGATTTTCACTACTTTTACCACACCTCGGCCTTTGATAGTTACATCATGCAATATGCGCAGGATAATATTGAGATCCGTACATCACATGTTTGTGCATTACAATATATCTGCTTGTTAATAGTTATTATCAACAGCACAATTACACAATGTCTTAGAAAAAAATATTTAATTGGGAATAAAATGACAAGGGATGAAGTGACCAAAGATGAAATGACCGGGGATGAAGTGACCAAAGATGAAATGACCCGGGATGAAGTGACCGGGGATGAAATGACCGGGGATGAAGTGACCAAAGATGAAATGACGGGTGTTGAAATGCCGGTCAACTAGATGATCCACAGTCACCTCGCGACTGAAGGAGTCCCAATATACTGGGGACTAAATAGAGCCAAATAATGAACAATCCTCACTAGGCACGAATCATAGTTTGTTATTTTTATAATTAAATATGCAGCTTTTTTTTTGTTTATACAAGTAACCATTGTTTTAATAACAAGCTGAGTAGTACGTATTTTGTATTGTAGTATAGCAGTCAAAGAATGCAGACAATATATGGAGAAAATCGAACTGTTTCTCTTAACCTTTATATGTCATTTGTTGATATTGATCAAATGAATTGATTAAATGAATTTATCAAATGAATTTTATTTTGTTGGTGCAAAAAAGCAAATCGTTTTCTTTCCAACTTTTGAACTTATGTTTTAAAAATAAAGTATACATATTGTATGTACAATAATGTACATACTTATAAGAATTCTTAGAACAAGATTTAAAGGGTATAGTATTTTATGTCCTACCTGAATGGGCAGACCACAGTCACAGTCACATATAGTGAGCAACGGATTTCGAAAAGTGCTTACTTATTCCAAGTGTCACAAGCTCTTTTCTTGTTAATCGTAGGTGCTAATTCATCGATAGTCGCTGAGATGTGCTAAAGTTGTAGACCTTTTCTTGAGATGTCAGATGTTACAAGAAGTTACTGTGACGTGCCGGGGATTCTGTAGACGTATATATCTCTAGATTTAAATGCTATCTTAGAGACAGTGGCGTAGCAAGGAAGCCGTGGGCCAGGGTTCAAGAATATCTAGGTGGGGCCCCCCTCCTCCTCAAAAAGACTAATTTAGTGGGTGACAAAAAACTCGAGTAATCTGAATGCATTTAGAAAACGACATTCCAGTGCAAGTATTGCTCCTTTTTATAAGTAATAATGTCATTAAGTTTATTCAATAAGAATTCCATCGGGCAACAGTGTCTTAAATTGCATTTGTTTTTAAACTTCTGAACAGAATTGAACGACTTGAAGGGTTATAACCAACCAACGTTTTATGTGTAATGTTTCCTATTATTCACATTTACTTAATGAAAACGAGGCATTTTTTGGCTCAAAGAAAAAAACAACAACACACAAACACACACACACAAAGTGAAGCCAACATGCTATATGTCATAGAAATTCTTCAATCTTTTTTGATCAGTCGCAACTTCGAGAATAACAGCTCAGCTGACCAATCTGTGAACAAGCCAGAAATAACATGCATGCTGTGACAATGGAAAGATTGACGATAAAATGTAGTTGTCTATGATAAATAAAACAACAAAATCTAGTACTGATCACAGACTCTATATGTGTTTATAGAAGGCTTTTTTAAGGATTGCATCTCTGAATAATATTCTATGACAATATCATCCGTGTCAGAGGAGACAAGACGCATGTGTACATCCTCGTTTGCACTTAAAATGAAACGACTTAATGAACAACTTAAAATATTGACATTTGATACACCCTTGAGATCTGTTAAGTAATTGAGAAACAATGACATCGAGAGTTAGGTAAAATACGTTGATTTTGAAAGTAGTCTCTGGATCTGAAATTTTCTCTTCACAAGTTTTTTACAGTAGTCAAATTGGATCTTACTTTTCCTTAATCATGTAAAGCAAAAAACTGGATCTATTACAGCAGCCTCATGTTCAATGTTGTAGCCTACTTCAGTCTAGATATTCTCCAATGTTGTAGCCTACTTCAGTCTAGATCTTCTCCAATGTTGTAGCCTACTTCAGTCTAGTACTTCTCTAATGTTGTAGCCTACTTCAGTCTAGATCTTCCCCGATGTTGTAGCCTACTTCAGTCTAGATCTTCTCCAATGTTGTAGTCTACTTCAGTCTAGATCTTCTCCAATGCTGTAGCCTACTTCAGTCTAGATCTTCTCCAATGTTGTAGCCTACTTCAGTCTAGATCTTCTCCAGTTAATTCACAACGTAGATCTTGATACTCACCTTGAAACATTTGTTAAACAACGTTGACTGCTCACACATGTTTGTACAGAACAATAGGATCGAAAGTTGATGATTTTCTCTCTTAAGTGCTGCAGCTTCCAGGCATTCTTTTTTCTTTGAGGAACAGAAAGTATTGTGTGTAATCATTTTTGGTACATCAAAATATCTGTATCTCATTGCAGTTACAGTAGAGCATTATTCCTTGATGGCCACCTTGTAGGGAACAATTATTTAACTGTCTTATAAACTATGCTCTCGCTATTGGATTCAACAAGCGCCTTGATTTGAATATGTGGGGGCTTTGCTTTTCTGTCAAATGTCTTAATATTCATATCAATTTTAAATAACAATGTTATATTCCTATGATGTTGTTGCACTATGATCCAAGTTTCAACCAATGACCAATGGTCAATCTCTAACGATCCCATTGCAACTTATGACGTAGTCGTTTTATTATACAAACATTCTTCTTTTTCAAGAAAGAAACAGATTGAGCTTTGCGAAAGTTGAATAATTTGCAACTGAGTCAAAATTTTGTATTCGTGTCAATCAGGTCAAGTTTCCCTTGTTTGGGATACTTAACCCAATAGTTAATTAACTATTTTTTTTTTTAAATATTATTATTGATTCTTGTGTGGTCAGAAAAAAAGAAATAATTCTGCAAAATTTCAGCTTGATCCGAGAATGGGTGAGGGAGAAATAACGTGTACAGACTTTTTATCAGATAGAGCAGTGGTTCCCAAACTTTTTTGTCTAGTAGCCCCCTTGACGTGTTTTCAGGTTTTCCGTAGACCCCCTGCTTAAGTTAAATTGAATTTTTGAAAATTCATCAATTTCAAATTACAAATTTTGTTTAAAATAATTTCTAACCAGTGACACGAGGAGTGCTGTTTTATAAAGTAGTTCTTTAAAACATTAAATATTAATGTGCCTTAAGTACCACAGTAAAAGAGCAGTTTTTTGTGGATTTCTTGAGCCATAATAATTTGAAAAAAAAACCAACACATCATTACCAGACAAGGTTGACTCAGCCAGCTGTATAGAGAAATATGTTGTTTTCAGAAATTTGTCGTCTGCAAATACTTACATAAGAAAAAATAAATATTTGACTATACTCCAACAGAGCTCAAGAATTTAGTGAACTCTACTATAAATCCATTGCCCTAACAACCAATGGGTCAAGGTTTGCATGGATGGTTCTCAGAAAGCCACAACAAACGGAGGATCTGGAATACTCATTGGATGGCCTCATGAAGAAAAAAAAAATTTAAAAATAAAAATCATTGTAACTAATGAGCTCTTTGACATCAACAGAGAAGAAATAGGAGCACTGGCCAAGTTCGCCAAACAGTTAATTTTTGTTCGAAACCAATCTAAAAATAGTCCTTCAAAGCTTGACAAACTCTGATGCCTCCTGAATAAAATAACTGATGATGCCTGGACTGACGTTCGGTGGTCACCTTGCCTGCTCGCATCTCCCGTCGAAAGATTTGGGCTAGGCCGCTAGGAGGTAATTATCCACATAATCTGAAGGAACATCCAAAAGATTTTGTTCAAAACATATTGTGTGACCTTGTAAAGCTCGACAACAGCAAGAACACTGTTCTCCAATGTTGAAATTGAAGGAAATAGAAGACTGACACACTTGCAAAATGTGAGATAACAAATACACACTTCAACATCGCACTCTATCCGGAAGAAATGAAGAAACTAATAGTCAATTGTACAAACGAGAAATGGACAAGCTCTCATTCGATGACACCTATTATAAACTATCCCGATAGGACCACCTACAATTTTTCACATCAGAACCGTACACATCGTAATGAGAAAACATATGTTCCAGAAGCTCAAAATTGGGACTATTGACATTTGCCCTTTTGGAGTGCCACCAGAGAATGCCGACCATGTCTTCAAAATTGACTTCTTCATCAAGAGGCCCAAATCAAGACACCGGCCACAAAACCCAAACATGAAATTCTTTTAATGATACAAGTTTGTGTAAGAGTTTGTACAATTTCTTCAACGGCTGCTAAAATCAATAATATGCCTATCTTTTGAGGTTTTCAGTATTTTACTATAAGTAAAGAGATATAGTAAAACGCTCACTAATCATCATCTTCTCAATGTCAGGTCGAAGAGAGATTTTGTTGGTGTTTTAGGAACTTTATCTTTGAGTGTTTGAAAGTTTTGCAAACCTTTATCTTTTTATCAGGGTAGCATCATCTCAAATGATCCTCCAGCTTAATTGGTTTCATTGCATCATAAAAAAAAAGGCAAATTAACACTCGCTTGTTTGACAAGGCAGTAATGAAGTTCAATTTGAAATACTTAACGCTGTACAGTCTACATTTCTTTGTGTTGTATAACTAGAAAAAACTACACTCTTTAAATCTAGTTATTCAATTAAATAAAACAATTTTTCATTCAATCAGCATGATAAAAATTTAAGGATTTCCTGAGGTACAAATCATAAATGTGTGTATGAAAAGATTCCAATTGTCAAAATTAAAGTCAAGACAGGCTAAATAGAGATTCTTTATCGTAGACCCCCGTGCACATCTCAATTTAATTAGTTTTTCGTGTTGATATCAGACAAAATCATTAATTACCAGCAATTTATTGACTAATTGGTTACTATTTTGTTACTGATTCATGGAGTTTCTTCGCCAATGAATAACTGTGCAAGGTTTCAACTTGATCCGATAATGGGTGTATGAGAAATAACGTTTTCAAACTTTTACCAGACAGACAGACAGACAGAATGAGTTGATATAAGCTTTGTAAAGGAAACGCCCACCAATGTGAATGTGATAAAGTTCTCTCTATAAAAGACTTAACGCTTATCTATGTCAACGCGGTAACGCCCAGTACTCACCATTACAAGTGTAAAAACGCCCGCCAATGTTAATGTAAAAACGCCCGCCAATATAAATCTAACAGCACTTATCCATGTCAATGTTATATAGCAGACATACAGGACCGGATTTAAGACAGAGCAGGCTTTTTTTTTTTACAAGTATTCTATTTATTTCTTCTAAAATATGCCTTGCAAATTAGATATGAATATGTTTATTAAAGCTTTCAAAAAAGTGTAGGGTCCTCCACAAAAATTGTGCCCCCGGGGCTTCCACATACTTAAATCGTCCTTGCCAACATATGTAACTGTAAAAATATATATTCACATATGTAGCTAGAGTTCTCACTTATAGAAATATAGGCCTAAATGCAGTGTATTAATGCACCAAATTTAATGGCTTTTATGAACGCCCACCCTTCTTTTATAATTCATTCTTTCTGCACAACTTGAGAACTGCTTTATAGGATCCAGCAAGGTACTAATGGCAACCCGGTGCACTCCGAATCTCATAGAGTGAGAATGCATATAGCAAAGTCTTTTAATACTGTGCCTTGCGAAAGAGAGAGGAGTCAGAGTGAGATGAGAGAGAGAGAGAGACAGAGAGAGAGAGAGAGAGAGAGATACAGCGCTCACCTACAATACAAAAAAAAAAAGGTTGAGTGTGTTCCAGGTATAAAACGTTTTGTGAGCCCAACACGCGTGATGTCAGAACTTAAGCGAAACATCTCTAACACACCCCAGGCTCTATCTTGTTACCTGTACGCACGGTGCACGTGCAGTTTCTTTTTTCTCTTTCTCTCTCTCTCTCTTTCTTTCTGTCACACACATCCCATCTAGGCCCTGCTAGCGTTCATTCTCTTTATATTCAGCTGGTTTCATCTCTTGCAAAGTAAGTAACATTATTGTTTTATCTTTACCGTAACTTCTTAGAAGTGTTATTAATCATTGAAAACATTTTCAAAATCTTTGTTTCTAAAACTTTTTACTCTGCAATGCTTAACATATACCTCAACATGTATTTTTTTTTCATATCTTTTTTTTCCCTGTGGCTTTCATCTGTGTTTTACTGTAAAATAATTGTTGCATATTTTACAGTAAATTTTTTTGACGTATTAATAGTCTTTGGTTTAAGTGTATAATTTAGTACTTGCTATGAGCTTGTTTAGTATCAGAAATCGTTCAACCCCTTCGTACAAAGCCAGCACATGTCTATCGATAGCTCATTACGAATGTTGAAACAATATGTTTGAGAGCGTATTTAAAATTTCTGTAAGTCTACTGTCTTCTGTGCTGAACTTAATGGCTCGGCTCGGTTCGGTAAAGCTCTTGGGAAGTTACGACCTCTGGGAGGATGGTTGAGCTTTATCCGTCATGCGTGCGGCGTGGGCCTGCGTGACGGTTTGAGACCCCTTCGCGGATGCCTCAGGTAAACTCACGCTGAATCTCGCTGCCTGACCCAGTCATGTGTACATAGTCTGGTTGACTGAAGTCTTGTTAAAAGAGCTGACTGGAGTGCGTATATATATATATATATATATGTATGTGAGAGTGCGTTGGTGGGTAGGGGACGAAGAGGTGGGGGTGATGCAGAAGTAATTCAGCCTAATATTTGTATTGCTGCAAGGAAACACAAAGCAGAAGTGGATGGTAGTGGCCTCCCTTTGGCATTGACTAACACCAGTAAGACCGTATAATTTTTACAAAGTTTATATCAACTCTGTCTGGTAAAAAGATTGTACACTTTATTTCTCCCACACACAATCTCGGATTAAGCACAAGAATCAATAAAACAGATTTACCAATTAGCTAATTAACTTGGTAATTAATTATTTTGTTTGGTGCCATGAACAAGGGAAAGAAACCTGTTTGGTACCCCTCAACACTGGTAAACAAAGAAATTAAAACAGACGCAAAATAGAGTCGTGATATTTATAAAAAAAAAATTATAAAACATACTCACATTTGATTAGATTAACACCATTATTAACATCAATAAATTTAGAGACGATTCAGGACAGAAGACTAAAAACTAAAGTAGCAATAGTACGTACAACACAGAAGCATTATTAACAAATACAAAATAAAATACTTAGAAAGACACAAAGAATATGGCACACTTCTTATTCCATAAGCTAGGTCAAAGTCTTATAAGTGCTTCTGCTTCCTTAGTGCCATTAGAGTATGAAATGGGTTGCCTGAATCACCCTTCAAAAACAATGACTTTAAAGAGTTCAAGTCATGACTAGATTGGCACAATAAACGGGTCGGACGTAATTATCTTCTTTCTCTGAGTCACTTTGCAATTGATATGATAATATAAGTTACCCTATGTTTTAACATTCCTCATTCATCCTAACCCAGTTAGCCTATGTTTCAACATTCCTCATTCATCCTAACCCAGTTAGCCTATGTTTTAACATTCTTCATTCATCCTAACCCAGTCTTCGTGATAGATATTGGCCTAAAACATTTGTTGCTACATCTGTCAGTTACAGACTGTGTTGTTACAAATGTCAGTTACAGAGTGTGTTGTTACAAGTGTCAGTTACAGAGTGTGTTGTTACAAGTGTCAGTTACAGAGTGTGTTGTTACAAATGTCAGTTACAGACTGTGTTGTTACAAGTGTCAGTTACAGACTGTGTTGTTACAAGTGTCAGTTACAGACTGTGTTGTTACAAGTGTCAGTTACAGACTGTGTTGTTACAAGTGTCAGTTACAGACTGTGTTGTTACAAGTGTCAGTTACAGAGTGTGTTGTTACAAATGTCAGTTACAGACTGTGTTGTTACAAGTGTCAGTTACAGACTGTGTTGTTACAAGTGTCAGTTACAGACTGTGTTGTTACAAGTGTCAGTTACAGACTGTGTTGTTACAAGTGTCAGTTACAGACTGTGTTGTTACAAGTGTCAGTTACAGACTGTGTTGTTACAAGTGTCAGTTACAGACTGTGTTGTTACAAGTGTCAGTTACAGACTGTGTTGTTACAAGTGTCAGTTACAGAGTGTGTTGTTACAAATGTCAGTTACAGACTGTGTTGTTACAAGTGTCAGTTACAGACTGTGTTGTTACAAGTGTCAGTTACAGACTGTGTTGTTACAAGTGTCAGTTACAGAGTGTGTTGTTACAAATGTCAGTTACAGACTGTGTTGTTACAAGTGTCAGTTACAGACTGTGTTGTTACAAGTGTCAGTTACAGACTGTGTTGTTACAAGTGTCAGTTACAGAGTGTGTTGTTACAAGTGTCAGTTACAGAGTGTGTTGTTACAAGTGTCAGTTACAGAGTGTGTTGTTACAAATGACAGTTACAGACAGTGGCGTAGCGTCCATAGGGCGAAGGGGTTCAATGAACCCGGGCCCACGACCATTAGGGGCCCACTGCACTTGGGCCCATGACTCTTGACTAGTTGAGAACTTTGGGGTGACACCAAAGTGAAAAAATAAATGCACTTTTGTAAAACCGATAAAAAAATAGAATTTAAAAAGCTCCCTCAAAATATCCTGAACTTTGTCCCAGAATTTATATAAACTTAAAAAGTAGTGTTTTTTAGCTTTAATGTAAGGATTTGCTTTCCATCAGGTTTTGTGAATTGTAATGGTGGCTAGCCTTAATCGTGCGTTTGAGGTGACAATCGTCTCCATGTCGTCCCATTCGTTTTTTTTGCTTGTCTGTTTATAGTTATAAACTTATGGGTAGTACAGGAATGGTGGGGGATGAAGAGAGTTTGGTTAAGAAGTATGGATAGTCCCGAGTGTCACTAATTAAAATTTCGATACAGCTGCAAATTATTCAATTTTTTCAAGGCTTAATATGTTTTATATTTGTTTTGTATTTAAAGTATGTAAAGTCATCTTTTTGTACTCTCAATATAACAGTTTCTGAATTACCAAACTAAGACTGACATCTTTTCAGTCTCTAGTGATTTTAACAGAACCTCAGGACCTCTCGGTGTCTTGCTAATTTACTTTAGGACATCCATTCTGTACCAATTGTCTCTTTCATTAGTGGCAGTACTAAAGACAAATACAAAGTTGATACCAAATTCATATTATTTTTTTTTTTTATACTGTTTAGTGATCTCCGATGATGGAACATCCAAAGAAAAAGAAATTAGATTGTCATTTCTAGGTTTTCATATTTGTTAGAATCAGACATCAGCAGAATTTACTGAACAAATGCTCCAAGTAATTTAAAAAAATCCCCATTTATCCTTAATTAAACTGCAAGGCTTAAGCTTTGATGGCGCTTCCAACATGACTGGATACTACAATGGCATTTGGGCATTGTTTCATCAGATGAAGCCGCTCGCGTATTTAGAAATAGATGCACTGGTTTCTTACTTTGCTACTTAAAAGGGCAGAAAAATGTTGGTAAATAAATATTCGATCTATTTACAGTTTAAATAATGGACGTAGAACTAGATACTAGTTTGTATCAATGTTTGAAAGTTTGACACCTAGAAGTGTTTTAGGAATGTCATTGTGTAGAATGGGAACTAGATCTCTTCTTTATAGATTTAAAACTCTGTTTACTCGTTTCATTCTGTTTACAATTGTACAAACATTGACTTTGAATTCGTGTTGGAGACAACAGAGTCAAACTTAATAAGATGATTAAATAGCTACTCTTCTTTCATTGGAATGTCTTTTGGTCAATGTACCGATACATTCAGATTACTCAATTGTTTTGTCATACATTCATTTGTCTTATTGGGGGAGGGGGCCCACCAATATATTCTTGAACCCGGCCCCACGCGTATCTTGATACGCCACTGGCTATAGAGTGTGTTGTTACAAATGTTAGTTACAGACTGTGTTGTTACATCTACATTCCTATAACAATACCAAAAAACATAACCTACTTTCTTTTTTTTTCCCACCTTAAAAAAATTACAGAGGAAAATTTTTTTTTTTTTTAAACGAAAACAGCTCAGCAGTAGATCAAAGATAACTTCAAATACAGGGCGGAGTTGTAAAATTGAAGTAACCTGTAACCCTATTTTAAATCAGCATTTTTTTTTTCTAAAGCCCCCATTTTTTTTAGATGTGTTAATAGAGTACAGAGGAACCGCAGGTAATTTTTAGCTATGATTACATGCACACTGGTACGATGTACGAAACTAATATATATAGTTTACCTTTCTTAGAAAACATTCCAAGTCTACAAATCGAACTGTAACCTCCTCTTTATATTCGAAATTCGGACATGGCGAACTAGTCTTTAAATTATTTGATTTTATTGTGATTCTAGATTTTGTACGTACATAGCAAGTAATATCCACATACAATTTCACATGGCTACTACTATATGAAGAAAACTATACTCTATTCAAAATAAATTTTTGCGGAGTTACAATTTTTTCCTTGACATTTTCCGAGGGTAACAAGAAAATAAATCAGTGTCTTTAGAATCTAGCTTAAACAAGAAAAACATAAGAAATACTTCAACAACAAAAAAAACCAAAAAAAAACAACAACAACAACAAAGCTTTCATTAAGTGCAACAAAAACAATTGATAAAAATATTTCTAACCTTATCTTATCTTATATAGTACAGACGTTACTTTTTATGTATAATTGCTACTTTACTTTTGAGTCTTCTGTCCTGAAGGCTTTCTAAGTTTAATGATTTTACTATAGGTGTTACTCTAGTCAAATGTGAATATTCATTTGTTATGAATCTCACTGCTCTATTTTGTGTCTGTTCCAGTTTCTTAATGTTTTCTTGAGTTGAGGGGTCCCAAATGGAGGATGCATATTCTGTTATTGGCCTAACCAAGGTTAAATAACATTTTAGTTTTATGTTCCATTTTTGATTTATAGAAATTTCTTTTAATAAATCCTAATGCTTTGTTTGATTTTTTTATAGTTTCATCAATATGTGGATTCCATGACAGTTTTTCATTTATTATAACACCTAGGTATTTTGCGTTTTTAGTCTGTGTTACTGGTTTGCCATGAATAAGATGAGTGGAATTAATTTGTTTTAGTTTTTTTGTTACTCTTTACAACTGACATTTTTCTGGGTGGAAAGACATGCTCCAATTTGATTCCCATTTCTGTAATTCATCTAATTCTCTTTGTAAAATATCTATGTCTTGTGTTGTTTTTATTGTTCTATATATTATGCAATCGACTGCAAATAATCTGACTTTTGTTCCTGAAGTAATGTAATTTGGTAAATCATTTATGTAAATTAAAAATAGTAGTGGACCCAAGACTGTTCCTTGAGGTACACCTGAGTTTACTGTTATCGGTGTTGATTTAGAGCCATTTATTATTACAGTTTGTTCTCTCCCTATCAGAAAATCTTTAATCCATTGATGCAGTGGACCATTAATGCCAAAATATTTTAATTTTTTAAGCAAACTATGGTGGTGAACTTTGTCAAAAGCCTTAGAAAAATCTAGTAAGATAGCATCTATTTGTTCACTATTATCTAAACCTTTAGAAAAATCATCAATTAGTCCTATTAGTTGTGTTTCACATGATCTATATTTCCTAAAGCCATGTTGGTATGGTGTGAGGACATTTTGTTTGTCTAAGTGGTTTATGATGTTGCTACATATTATGTGTTCTAGGATTTTACATGTGATGCTGGTAAGTGATACTGGTCTGTAGTTTCCTGGGTCAGATTTTTCTCCTTTTTTTAAATAGGGGGGGGGTGACATTAGCTTCTTTCCAGTCCTTTGGTACTCTGCCCTGGTTAAGTGAAGCCTGAAAGAGTATTTTGAACACTGGGGCTAGCTCATTGCTTCAGATTTATAATTGTTATTCTAGATCTATTACAAATTTAATTACATGACTGATACAAACTAATTGATACAAGTACGTTCAATATAAGCTTTGTGTTGTTTTTTTTTAAAGTATTTTTTTCTTATTTAGCTTATTTTCGAAGTGAAGAGCCGAAAAATATAATAGACCTTATAAACGGCCTCGTTTGTATTGCGAACACGACACTAGACAACCCCCTTCCCCCCCCCCCCCCAAAAAAAAATATCACTACGTCTCTATCACTTAGGCTGCCTATATAATTATGTTTCTTCAGTCATTTTCGTAGTACATGCACAGGGGCGTAGCTAGAAATTTTCCATCGTTTGGAGGCCCCAGGGGGGGGAGCTAAACCTAATTGGGGGCCCATGCATTTTGCGAAATATTTCATTTTTAATGTAAAAAACACACACACTCAAATGGGGGTCCCCCTTAAGTGGGGATCAGGGGGGCTTTTAAAATTCTCCCCTCTCCTCCCCCCCCCCCCACCCTAGCTATGCCCCTGTACATGCATAGAGTATTTTATTTTCTCAAATCGTGGAAAGCAAATAAATATCTCTAGCTATACAGACGAAATCCCTCTACCACCTTTCTTCTCCTTTGAGCCACACACGTGACCTAATTTGCCATATCACAACAATACCAAAAACATGATTATTCTGTTATTTCTTACATCCGCAACCCGAGCACACCCGACACGACCCGAGCACACCCGACATTACCCGAACACACTCGACATCACCCGAACACATATTCGTCTCCCCCGATGCCATTAGCTCATCAAGTATTCTTCATCCATCGATTACAAAAACTTCGCATATTCTGTTGCTAGTCTGTGCCAGGCTGGCATTTGAAAGCCAAATAAATAAATAAATAAATATGTAATTTAAACAAGAAAACGTATATGGTTAAGGGGGGAAAACTGAATCAATTTCTCATTTACATGATTCTCTTTTATTTTATTATAACAAATTTTCCGTTATGTAAGAAACATTATTTATTGTTTATCATTTACATGGAGATAATAAAAACATTGTAGAAGGTCAAGGCTTTTAATGAATGTGTAGGGCCTATTTCAAATCAGAAATGACAAGCAATATATTAGTTTCAAGATGTTTAAATTTTTGCAACACTAAACTATATTCTACACCGTTGTACCATTTAGAACACCCAAACTAGACATTTTTGAAATGACAATATTATACAAAACACTCAAGGTGGTATAATAAGATATCCCTGGGCCTGAGTCCCCCCCCCCCCCAAAAAAAAAAAGCGGATTGATAAAACACATTGATCACCTGTACGATATTACAAAAGGACACTTGAACGTTTGTTGCGCCGTAGGCATGTTAAAAAGAAGGACCCTTATAATAGTGCCATTAAAGTCTATTCAGTATTGTGTAATTACTTCATACAAGATAGTGTACCTTTTCTAATTCTTAAAAATAATTAGCTAATGAACCCCCTGGTTGCTACACCACTAGAGCAAGTAATGGGTCATGGGTCAATGGGTCAAATGGGTCGCAAAATTGGATGGGTCAAATGGGTCATAGGTCAATGCTCCCTGACCCACGACCCATCCTTAGTTTCCGCCTGACTCTGAAAAAAACCCGTCGTTGCGCGATTTTTTTTATTTGCGACAAAAACAATACGTGCCCTTCCATACATTTGTATAGAAAATTAAAGTTAAATTTGTTCATAATCTGCTAATATCTCCATTTCTTGACTTAAATTTAAAATTTCGCTCTGTTACTATGTAGTATATATATATTTGAACACAAATATGCAATAACAAAACAATTGGACAACTAGATTTCTAGAAAAATAAAAAACAAGATTGTGTGCGTCATGAAAAATTTATTTTGAGAAAAATGGGATTTAAAGTTTACAGGGATGTTGATACACACGCTGTGCATTGTGGTCTAAAGTTATTCTCCGGTTTCCAAGATGGCCGCCTTGAGACCAATCAATATTTTATTTCGCCAAAATTTGTTTCAATGGGTCATGGGTCATGATGGGTCTGGGTCGAGAACTTGATGGGTCATATGGGTCATGGGTCAAGCTCAGTGACCCATTACTTGCTCTGTACGCCACTGCACAATTCTCAACATTATAATTATCATGTTGATAAAACAAGAAGAAGATCTGCAACTGACGCTTAACTTATTATTGGGGACGCATGGCTATATTTGGACTAAATAAAAAAACAACAACAAAAAATTTAGTAGCCACGATTAGCATTGTGTTCTTACTTCCGTCTATCATTTCAATAGCTCGTTGCTAAGACCTTGACCTTGCGATCTATGGGGCAGAAGATGAAAAGACGACAAAGATCATGTTTTTATGGCCGTTGGTTCACAAGGGTTTCAACATTCTGGAAACAACGATTATTGCACTTACAATTTTAAACTTGACAGTGACTTTGAATGAGCAGAACAATGGTATTAAATGTCTAATAGTCTTATCTTATCTTATATTATGCAGACGTTACTTCAAAAAAGAAGATGATGAAGTCCTACGCGTCATGCATTTAGTCATGCGTGTTTACCAATGACTTAAAGGGAAACTCCGATGTTTTTTTCAAATTTGAGTTATTGACATATTTAAATTATGCGTAAAAAGTTGTAATAGTAAACATTTTTTATTTAAATGCTTAGAAACATTTATATTTAATAAATTAGTCAGTAAATTCTTGATATCTAAAAAGGTATCTGGAAATTTAGGCACCGGATATTTAGTCACCGGATATTTAGGCACCGGATATTTAGGCACCCGGAAATTTAGGCACCCGGATAATTAGGCACCCGGAAATTTAGGCACCGGATAATTAGGCACTTTTTGACAATGCGGAAAATTAGGCACCGGATAATTAGGCACTCTTTAATTAGCGACCTTAATTTTGAAAGTAGTTTTAAAGTGTTAACGTATATTTCATCCTTAGGCAATGGGCTCTGGGTGACGTTATAAAAAAATAGCAACTAAAACGATTCTTACTGAATTTTCATAATATAAAAGGAAAGCTGACAAAAACGAGAAAAAAAAATGACAATCGTGAGAATGTATGGAAAAAATGCCTCCAGATTAATAGTCATTATAAAATATAGACCTCACAGGATTCAGGGAAAGGGAGGTAGAGTCGATTCTCCTCTCATTGCTTCCTGACCTTAGCCCTTCCTCCTCTACGCACTCCCACTAAAAGGAGAGGATTAGTCGCTGGTAGATGTTGAACTAGGTCGTAAAAATGACGTAATGAGACTCAAGGCTACATACTGGAGTACAGGGCAGGGTACAGCATTGTACATAACTGCTAAAATGGAAGTCTGGAGAAAATTCTTATAGTGGGAATGGGAATGAGCAGGAGGGAATTGCGCGCGTTACTTATAGGAATTAAATATGTTGATAAACTAAAGCAGCATACATATTTTATAATAGCATTAATATCTATTACCAACAATCCTTCTTTTATATTATTAATGGGTAACCTCTTCAGGAAGATCTATTGTGTGAGTGTATAGGTGTGTTACGTCCTTCAAATGTGATAATTAACTTTTATTGAATATATATGTAAATTTATGTAATATAATATTTATATAAATTGCAATGGAAATCGCAAAACGGCTAGAAATTACGATAAAATATAATGCTTTGAAAATGTAAAAAAAAGTTTATGGAAAAGACATGAGTTTTTTTTTGGAATATTGATCTTTTATTAATACTTATTCTGCTTATAGAAGATTGTTGATGTTCCAATTTAACCCCGACTTCTTTATCATAAACCAAATATATTTACTACAATTTTCAAGAAGGTGTAATTCCTTCATTCCTTTTGTGTTCAGTTCCAGAGACAAGTTTTGTTGGTCTTCAGAATGAAAAAAAAAAACGACAAAAAAGGTTTCATACACACATTATTAAACACACACACTGCCCAATGAAATTTAACTATCTGCATTTCCCTTATATATTATTATTTTTTTTTATTACTGTAATTATTATTATGATGGTTTTAACAGAAATGTGTCTACCCAAGTTTTTGGAAGGCCTCTAAAATATAATCCCCAGACTTCCATTGTAACACCTTTGTGTTTCCATACTCTTTAGTCCAGTGTGTAGCCTTTAGATTCACTACGTAACTTTACGACCTAGTTTACATCTACCTGCGAGAAATTCTCTCATTTAAGTGAGAGTGTGTGCGCCCCACCCCGCCCATCCCATTTTAAAAGTACGACTCCTCCCTTTCCCACAAGCAGAGGGCGATTGCGATTATATTTATCGCCAACACTCCCCGACATAATAAAAATATTCTATAATACTTTTAAATCTAAAGTATTTACATTAGTAACTAAATATTTACACAAATTGCATAATCATCAATTTAAAAAACTCACCAGTCAACCTTAGAGGTTGGTGATGGACGGAAGCAATGAGCGGAGAATCATCACTACCTCCCCTCCCCTGAATCCTGTAATGTCTATATTATATAATGACTCTTTTTTTTCACACAGTCTCATGATTGTCATTTTTCCCATTTTGTCAGCTTCTCTTTAGTTAGAATCGTTATAGTTGCTATTTATTATAACGTCACCGATAGCCCATATCCTAAGGATAAAATATACGTTAACATTTTTTTTTTCAAAACAAAGATCGCTTATTAAAGAGTGCCTAATTTTCCGGTGCCTAATTATCCGCCTTGTCAAAAAGTGCCTAATTATCCGGTGCCTAAATTTCCGGGTGCCTAAATATCCGGGTGCCTAAATTTCCGGGTGCCTAAATATCCGGTGCCTAAATATCCGTAAATACGCGGTGCCTAAATATCCGGTGCCTAAATTTTCTAAATTCATCTAAAAAAAAACCCGGGGTTCTTTGAGATTTTGTTTTTAGGTTAGGCATACGTCACTTCCCTCAACAATACTGAAAGGCAAACTAGATTTGACCAATCGTATCGTTTCATTCTTACAGTAGTTGTTAGGCTGTTAGACTTAGTGACGGTCTAGTCAAGCGCTATGGTACAGTTATATATAGATAGATAGATTTAAAAGCATTAGGATAACCAACTCGAGAAAAAAAGGAACATTTTCATCTAAGACCCCTCCCTGTCCCAAGAAGTAAATAGATCGCAGGTTTGACTGATTTGAGCAAACTGGTCAGTGTAAGGCTAGTCTAGACTACGTGCAGTCAGTCATGACAAGACAACCAAGCGATAGTGTTTGTTGTGTGATGAGTGGTCAGGCGAGAAGATACACACTGCCGTGGTTAGCCAAGCATGATTACAAGCTCTAGATCTAACTGCAAAGACGAAGATATATTTCTTTTACGAGAATGTAAACATTACTGTAATGGTTTTCCGTTATACAGTAAGTCAATAGATTAAATTAATAGGCATGTGTGACGTCACATAGAGACCCGGTGAATGTCTGACTGTTTTGGATGCGCAAGAAAATAACGTCAGAAAAATATCAATTACTAAGTTATTATTGCAAATAAAAACAAAATAATAATATATTCATTATCTGTAAATCAAATCACATATATCAAAAATTGTCAAAACCATCAGAGTTTCCCTTTAATTTCTGCCAAGGTGAAGGTGAAATAATAGCTGATATTATTTGTTTCAAATCAGGACGTAGTTGTTGTAAAGAGTGGACTGAGGTGTTTACCCGTAAATCTATTTCTGACCAAGCTTAGTCTAAGTAACATTACTGAAAAAGCTGCTTTCTAAGTACATGAAGACATTTTCTGAGCAGTCCCACCAGTGAGTGAATGTATCCTCATGAAACAACTAATTGACAAATAGAAGTGGTTGCTTGATAGAGACTTTGTCGTTTTTCAGTTCCCAAATTCTCTCTCGAAAACGCGTCATGCACTAAGTCATCTTACTTCTTGTAGTAAAGCACCTCAGAGTGTTCATGTTGCATGGCATTAGGGCACTCTTTAAATTGTCTGTGTGTAAGCCTATGAGGAACGAAGAGTATTTACAAGCATTACTTTTTGTAAAAGGTTCTATTGTGCGTTGACGTAGTACACATGAGGCTGGTTACTATTAGTGTGTCGCGAATGCGTAGACTGCTGGGTTTGTGCTGCCTGGAGTCACAATTGACACGTGACAGACACAGACATTACAGATTGACTCAAGTTCTCTTTGGCAGACAAATATAATGTTTATTTAATGACGATAATAACAATACTGCACCTTATTGGCAGTTACATCAAGACTTCCGATGTGAAACATAATTACATCCGCATAACAGCGGTATTGCATGTCCCAGACGATTAGTTACAGAATAAATCACAAGTAACGTCCGCAACACAGCGGGTAACATAAACTTCACAGTTACTACTTGACTCTCTAAATCCAGAGAAAAACTATCAAAATACTTAAGTACGTACAAGACCAGAAGATATATACCTGACTCAAAGTTACAACTCGACTAGCCAAGTCGCTACTACTAAAATAATACATAACTACCTCGTTCAGAGGACTCTTTCTGACTGAACTGACTTGACTGACTGAGCTCAAAGTCAACTTTTATTCATTCTACTTCCTGTTTTCTATATCAGGAATTCACGAGTCTTTTCAACGTCTTGACCTGAGGTGAACATTAAATCAGGCAATGTCAACTGAGACTGTGACACTATTGCATTGATGACTGTTTTATAGTTAAGAGTCTTACAGAGAATGCTTTCTGATTTATCAGCATAAAAAATGTTTATAAATGCATGCATGCTCTGTCATATATTTCAAATTCAACTCTTTCTTCCTCCTGTTTCACTAACAATAACGAAACAATAAGATTGTTCTTGCCACCTCTGAACCCTAGTTATTTACATTATCAATGAAAACTTGAAGCTATGTTGCCATTGTTAAATCGCATTAGTAGCTTGTCTTACAATTTATTAGCGGTGTCAGCTTTTCCTGACATTCCATCAATTATTCAAATACAGTACCAGGTTTGCAGAACATTCAATGGCCGAGTTGCGTGATAGACCACATGTGGGTGGACTGAATGTGGCAAAGATTCTTTATTGCACCATACCTTTTTTTTCTGTTCTTCTTTTTGTGGTCAATGAAGCTGACAGAGCCAAGCATGCTGGTACAATCACTTACAACTAACAGCGCATTAGCTAGACACATGACATCGACAATTTGTCTTCCACAGTTCGATCCCCAGTAATAGGTTAAAAAAGTAACACCAGGGGGGCGTGGGGGATGAGTGGTTAAACGTATAGACTTCGTACCAAGAGCTCTTAAGATCCAGTCTCGGTGAAGACGGATTTTGAATTAAGAGGTTTTTTGGGCTCCCCTGAGTCCACCCAACTCTAATAGTCTCATGATATTTGTTGGAGAAAGTAAGGGTGGCAGGTCGTTGTGCTGGTCACATGATATCCTCGTTAACAGTGAGCCATTGAAACAGATGACTTTTTCATCATCTGTCGTATTAGCCTTAACTCTGAAAGGGGGAATGTTCCCTTTAAAAATCATGACATGAATATTTCGTGCTATTCATGTAGCATCATTATCATCACCACCATCATCATCATCATCACCACCACTAGTAGTTTAATGGCTTCCCAGCTCTTTCCTGCCCTTTCAGCTTCATCTAGTACATTGCCTCACTATGTTCTTCTTGGTCTTCCTCTCATCTTGTGTCCTGGGGGATGGGGTGGATCAGTCTAAAGCCTGTCTAGCTCTGTTATAGTCATATTTTCTTAAAGTGTGACCAGTACATAGCCCCAATCTAAGTCCTGTCTAGCTCTGTTATAGGTATCTTTTCATAGGGTGTGACCAATTCATCTCCCCAATCTAAAGCATGTCTAGCTCTGTTGTAGTCATATTTTCTTAGGTGTGACCAATCCATCGCCCCAATCTAAGGCCTGTCTAGCTCTGTCGTTGGTATCTTTTCTTAGGGCGTGACCTATTTATCTCCCCCAATTTAAGGCCTGTCTAGCTGTGTTGTTGGCATCTAATCGTATGATGTGACATGCAGTATAATATGTATAACAATAATAAGCCTAAATAAAATGAAATACTCAGTAAGGGCGGCTAGTTTAGTGTGTTTAGTGCATGTTTAGTGTTTACTGACAGACAAAAGCTCATCTTCAGATCTTAAAAGACGCATTCAGGTTAAAGCCAAAGTCTACATCGTCATGTGTATATCCTCAGATTAGTAGTACATATTAGAATATTAGAATTCAAGCCACCCATCCACAACACCACTCGCGATTCTCTAAAGAGTTTTTGCTTCGTCTCTATTGACTTTTTTTTTTTTTTTTTTTACCTTTTAGATTAAACACGAGTAACGCCGTATATTTCTTGTTTAAACTAAAAAGTTTTTAAATTTTTAGTTCAATAAATGTACTTCAAGGATACCAAGTTTGACTACCGATACTTTCACAAAAGTTCGTTTTGTCAATTTTACATAGCCCCTACAACTCCATCCCCCGAGATGTTTAAGGCGTTTATACCCAGAAGCTCAGCTGTTTAAGGCGTTTATACATAGAAACTCAGCTGTTTAACTGTTTAAGGCGTTTATACATAGAAACTCAGCTGTTTAACTGTTTAAGGCGTTTATACATAGAAACTCAGCTGTTTAACTGTTTAAGGCGTTTATACATAGAAACTCAGCTGTTTAAGGCGTTTATACCCAGAAACTCAGCTGTTTAACTGTTTAAGGCGTTTATACATACAAACTAAGCTGTTTAAGGCGTTTATACCCAGAAACTCAGCTGTAACTTGAACGTCACTAAATGCCGACCTGGTCAAGCAATCGCCATGACATTAGACCACAGATGACACCCAATTACTCATGACACAGTAACGGCAGCAAATGTCATTTGTCTAAATCACAGGCGCTCCTCTGGGTATCTGCTTGCAGGTATTTTCTCGCTATCTTCCAGACAAAAGGTCAACTCGCCTTACCTTCTGAGCTCCCCCCCCCCCACTCCTTTCCTTTACCTTTCGGACTAGAGACAGACGCACGCGGGTGCTTACCTACACAACTTTAGGAATCAATCAACTGACTTACTGTTCCTCAGAAAACAGCACCATTACAGCTTTGAGGGTTGATAGCTTAAAGTGGCGTCAGCAAGCCTAAGCCTTTAACTTAGGACGGGACATTGCTGTTTATATGCTGTTATAATGTTGTTTATAATATGTTTATATTTTTTTATGTTGTGTATATGATGTTCATATGCTGTTCATATAATGTTTATGCTTCCACTTTTTTTTTTAGATCGATTAATAGGGAATTTATTGAAGGGCTCCATAAGTCAAAACAAATAATTAGCAATATCTATATATGACTAAGAAATAGATCAAACTGCCTGGTCGTGGGTAGCATGCACTCTGGACTGTCGCTCTATGGTCTCTATGGACCCGGGTTCGAACCGTGACCGCTGCCGACGTCGTCCTGCGGTAGGTTTGGGCTACGATGCAATTATCTTGAAATCTGAAGTAACATCCGAAAGATGTCGCACATTTGTACACTTGTTCTTATGGTCTATTGCCAGTATAAATAGACGATCAGAACTTTGAGCAAAGAAGATCAAGTATTTCTATACGGAAGAATGTTGTAAGCCATGAGAACCAATATCAACACTATCCACATTCTTATCAACCGACTCAATGTCTTACTGATGGGAATGTGATGCAGAAACATGGAGAGAAAAGAAAAGAAGAAGAAGAAGAGGAGAGAGAGAGAGAAAATATCCTAAATGGAAAGAAAAGAAGAACAGAGAGAGAGAGAGAGAGAAAGAGAGAGAGAAAAAAAAGAGAGAAAGAAAAAGAGAGTGAGAAAAGAGAGAGAGAGAGAGAGAAAGAAAGAAAGAGAAAAAGAGAGAGAAAGAGAGAAAAAACAATCCTGAATAATCTAGAAGAAAAGTTCTAATATAAAAGTGGTATAACTTTCAAAAGTATCAGATTCTAAAGACTCCAGCGAATAGATGGTCGCTAAAACTTGATCATCTTATGGCCATGGCAATAACCTGTTGACCTTATAAAAAAAAAAAAAAGAAAGAAAATGGTCAAGAAACATATTCCCTACACTTGACCAAGTATAAACAACATGTGTGAGCTATATTCGGAAACATACAACTTTGTATTTGGCCCAGAACAGTGTCACACCACGTCTTTGTAAAAACATGAAGATTTTTTTTTTGTTATTACTTCTATATCATAATTTGAGCAATAGCATACATTTCAATATACAATATCGGATGAAACATTTTAAAGTCTCTAGCAACAGAAACTTTTTTTTTTCAATTCCAAACAAGTAAGAAAAACTTAGAAAGTGTTTTTGAAAAAGGGAATAACCATGGGCGTAGTTAGGGATGGGGTTGGGGTTCACCCCCACCCCCCCGAAATGAAATCCTGGCTATTTTAAAATCGTATAGAACGATAATCTTTCTTAATAACTAATGAATGTTGATAAAAAAAAAAACTGAACAAGATTTTATCCTATCAAATTTTTAGGAAAATCTTTAGAACCGTTTTCGAGATTCCTGTAACTCAATGTTTTAGTTTATCCTCAAGGTTTTAGATTTTAGTTTCCGCGAAGGTACGAGCTGAATAGAGGTATTGTAAAAAGAGATCCGATTCTTGGTAATCATGCGGGGATTCGGCACGCTGCTTGGTTATTATCAGCACATAGATCTATTTAATTTCTTCTTATTATGAATGTTGTCGAAAATGTGTTTTTTTCCCTTCATGTAGGCCTATTATAAAGGGTACCAATACCGTACCACTGAGCTAAGTTTAACAAGGCATAGTTCCATATTAGAGGGTTTGACCTTCTATTCTCTGGTTGTCGTTTGAGGTGTTGTGTTTGTCGCTAATCACTTCACCCGAAAGAACAAACAAAAAATGAATATAAACACTTTCCCAAAGGTTACAGCAAAAAACAAAAACAAAAAAACCCAACAACTTATCTAAACATAGAACTGCTGATTATGCAAGCTTTCGTCCGCTGCAAAAAGAATTCGCTTGAAACTAAGACTCGCTGTAGATTCAGCTATATACATATATATATAGTTCAGCGCAGCTTCTATGTCAGCATCGTTGGCTGAGTGGTTAAGCGTTTGGGGTCCTGGGCTCGAATCTCGGTGTAGACTAGGATTTTAAATTTAGGGATTTTTAGGGCGCCCCTGAGTCCACCCAGCTCTAATTGGTACCTTATTTTAGTTGAAGAAAGTAAAAGCGATTGGTCGTTGTGCTGACCACATGACACCCTGCTTGTTAATCCATTGGCCATAGAAACAGATGAGTTTAACATCATCTGCCCTATTGATCACGCGCTCTGAAAGGGGAACTACTACTATTAGTTGAGTACTATCATGTGTAGTATTTGTTAGGTTTTTAAAACTTGTGTTGCGTCATAAGTTTTGTTCTATATTTAGGCTTCTTAAAATATATGTTTTTGTAATAATTTCAATGTCTACAGTCACGAGTTCCCCTGTCTCCCATCCTCTGAAACGGTTGACAGTCAGAGAATATCTTTAAATTATTTATTTCCTAATTGAAAATTAGCATTCTAACTCGTTTTTTTCATGTTTCAGCTTATCAACGAGCAATTAAAAAAAAAATTGCTACTTTATGTTCAAACAATATAGCCAACTAAATATTCATATATTTTGCCATTGAAAAAAAAAAGGCCAGCATGGGAATTAAACCCAACAGGTGTATTTCTTAACATCTTAAAGCGTAGTATACAGTGTACTTTCCCTATGGGTCTATATTACAGCATGCTTCCCATACAGATCCAATGTACCAGTGATATTCGAATTATTTCCCACCCATCAGATGCTGCTCTATTCAACACCTTGAAACCACTCCCCACAGTGCATTAGAATAATTTATAAAACCTCTGGTTCCATTGAGCTCATGCGTTTCTCTTTTCCCGAAGTGATGAGGTCGTAACACAGTGCACTGCCCATGTGGATCTTATAAATAGTGCATTGACCATGTGGATCTTAGAGATATATGAGTTACGCGCTCTTGACAAGATGGCTGCTCCCTGTTTACAGTTATCATAGATGAGTTAAATTTTCGTTTTGTTGTATATAAACCAAATAAAATTCCTTTAAAAAGCTATTCAACTAATAAACTAATATCTTTAAATTATAGATTTAACTTAATTTAGCATTATTTCCACTAATTAATTCAAATTAACAACTCTTAGTTTAGGTATTTTTATATTCTTAGATTTTAGATCTAGTCAGTCTTAGACTTAGACTTTAATTAAGGCCTTAGATCTACTAATCATCTACAAATACTACTAATTATAAACTAATAGTAATACTCTATATAGTTAGTTAAAGTTAGTTAAACACATAAATATATTGATCTACAATTAGATCTAGATCTTGAATTAGATCTGGATCTAGTCTAGGTCTATATTTTGAATAAACCATTTGATTGTCATTGTAAATTAGCTATCACTTTAGACTTAGCTTAGGCCATCTTAGGCATTTTTAACCTTAAACTATTTTAGACTAGACCTTTTAAAACTAAAATCAACAACAGTCATCATGAAATTGCTCTGGCTATTTATCCTAATAATTAATAAATACACACTAGCTGAACACAGAACTAGATCTACCTCAGTCAACACTAAACTTAAAAAATGAAACAACAGTCATAATCAATCATCACACTTTAGATCAATGCAACTTCAAAAATAACCTAACATACACATCAATAACATTAAAGAAGATTACCCATCACAAATGGAAGTTCTCAATCAGACACAGTAGAAATAAATACCTTTCACTGTTAATATTAATAGCAGGAGATGTAGAGTCAAATCCAGGGCCTATATCTAAAGATAGATGCAACATCTGCAAAAAAGTATGCACCATGAAACAGAAAGCCATTCAATGTGACACCTGCGATGAATGGTACCATGCATCATGTCTCCATATGAATACACCTGTGTATTATGCCTTAGGCAACAAAGATGCATCATGGCACTGTGTACCGTGTGGGTTACCTCAGTTTACATCAGGACTGTTTGATTCCTTTGATGCGGACACTTCTAACCCATACAACATCTTAAACACCATCCCAAAACCAACTCACCAACCACTAGCCAGATCCACTCCTGTTAAACCTAAATCTACTAAAATTAATTCAACAGCCTCACTAAACAAACCTCCTAAAGAAGTAATACCAAAATACCTTAAAACCTTAGTAATAAATTTTCAAAGTATTAGGAACAAAACAGCAGACTTAGAAATTTTATTAGAATGTGAGAAACCAGACATAATTGCAGGAACAGAAACTTGGCTACATCCTGAAATTTATAATGCAGAAATTTTCAATAGTAATTATGAAATTTTTAGAAAAGATAGGGCTGATAATCATGGAGGAGTTCTTTTAGCAATAAAAAACACTCTTATAGCTGAAGAAATTACCTTACCTAACTCAAAAAACATAGAATCTACATTTTGTAAAATTAATACCACCTCAACATCCCTTATAATAGGCAGCATTTACAGACCACCAAATTCTAGTTTAGAATACATGCAGGAACTATGTAATCAGATTACTACACTTAAAGAGACAAATAAAAATGCAGTTTTTTGGATTATGGGTGACTTCAACCTACCTGATATAAATTGGAAAACACTAACCATAGATAAACACCAAAACCTTAAGGACATAAATGAGCTTTTCATAGAAACTTTACACAACCTAAGTTTAGATCAAATCATTAAAAAGCCAACTAGATTAAACAACACATTAGATCTCTTCTTAACCAACAGACCTGGATTAGTAGTTGATTATGATATTATCCCTGGTCTATCAGACCATGAGATCATAAAAATACACAGTCAGATAAAAGCAGTAGCCAATACAAAAACCAAAAGAAAAATCTTACTCTGGAATAAATGTAACCTAACACAACTACACCAAGCTGCATTAAACTTTCAACAAACATTCTTATTAGAAAAAGACATTAACCAACCAGTCGATGACCTCTGGAATTTCATTAAAAACCATCTTAAAAGCATTATAGAAAATCATATACCAACTAAATACACATCAAACAAAATAAATAAATGCTGGTTTAATAATAGACTAAAGAAGCTTTGTAAACAGAAGGAAAACCTATATAGAAAATTTAAAGAAACCAAGGCAGAAAGAGTTTACAAAAAGTATATAAAAATTAAACACCTAACCCAAAAAGTAAGCAGACAGCTGCAGAGTGAATATATAAACAATGTAATATCTAAAGATAACAACAAAAACCTATGGTCATACATTAAGTCTAAGAAAATGGAAACAACAGGCATAGCGCCATTAAAAGATGAACATAACATAATACATAATGATAATGAAACTAAAGCAAACATCCTAAACAAATACTTTGCATCAGCATTCTCAGCCCCAGGAGACAAAGACATATTTCTTAATTTGAACCAAGTAGACAACATAGAAGATTTAGTAGTACAAGAAAATGGAATTAAAAAACTATTAGCCAACACCAAACCAAATAAAGCGTCTGGACCTGATGGTATTCCAGCTAGATTACTCAAAGAACTAAGCAATGAGCTAGCCCCAGTGTTCAAAATACTCTTTCAGGCATCGCTTAACCAGGGCAGAGTACCAAAGGACTGGAAAGAAGCTAATGTCACCCCCCTATTTAAAAAAGGAGAAAAATCTGATCCAGGAAACTACAGACCAGTATCACTTACCAGCATCACATGTAAAATACTAGAACACATAATATGTAGCAACATCATAAACCACTTAGACAAACATAATGTCCTCACCCCATACCAACATGGCTTTAGGAAATATAGATCATGTGAAACACAACTAATAGGACTAATTGATGATTTCTCAAAAGGTTTAGATAATAGTGAACAAATAGATGCTATCTTACTAGATTTTTCCAAGGCTTTTGACAAAGTTCACCACCATAGTTTGCTTAAAAAATTAAAATATTTCGGCATTAACGGTCCACTGTATCAGTGGATTAAAGATTTTCTGATAGGGAGAGAACAAACTGTAATAATAAATGGCTCTAAATCAACACCAATAACAGTAAACTCAGGTGTACCTCAAGGAACAGTCTTGGGTCCACTACTATTTTTAATTTACATAAATGATTTACCAAATTGCATTAGTTCAGGAACAAAAGTCAGATTATTTGCAGACGATTGCATAATATATAGAACAATAAAAACAAAACAAGACACAGATATTTTACAAAGAGAATTAGATGAATTACAGAAATGGGAATCAAATTGGAGCATGTCTTTCCACCCAGAAAAATGTCAGTTGTTAAGAGTAACAAAAAAAATTAAACAAATTAATTCCACTTATCTTATTCATGGCAAACCAGTAACACAGACTAAAAACTCAAAATACCTAGGTGTTATAATAAATGAAAAACTGTCATGGAATCCACATATTGATGAAACTATAAAAAAATCCAACAAAGCATTAGGGTTTATTAAAAGAAATTTCTATAAATCAAATAAGAACATAAAACTAAAATGTTATTTAACCTTGGTTAGGCCAATAATAGAATATGCATCCACCGTGTGGGACCTCTCAACTCAAGAAAACATTAAGAAACTGGAACAAACACAAAATAGAGCAGTGAGATTCATAACAAACGAATATTCACATTTGACTAGGGTAACACCATTAATAAAATCACTAAATTTAGAAAGCCTTCAGGACAGAAGACTCAAAAGTAAAGTAGCAATTATACATAAAACACTGAACCATAATCTTCAAATACAAAAACAAAATTTAATAAAATACTCTGAAAGACACAAAAATAAAGGCACATTCCTCGTCCCATATGCTAGGACAAATTTGTACAAATACTCCTTCTTCCCTAGTGCTATTAGAGCATGGAATGGGTTGCCTGAGCTAGCCAGAAAAACCAGTGACTTGGCAGAATTTAAGTCATTGGTTAATATGCATGACTAAATGCATGACGCGTAGGACGTAATCATCTTCTTTTTTGAAGTAACGTCTGTATTATATAAGATAAGATAAGATAGTGCACTGACCATGCAGATTTTATAGATAGGGAACTATGTAGATCCCAATTATATCTTATATACAGTGCACTTCCCATGTATATCTTATATACAGTGCACTTCCCATGTATATCTTATATACAGTGCGCTGCCCATGTAGATCTCATAAACAGTACACTGACCATGTAAATAAAATATACAGTGCACTTTCCATATAGGTCTTACACAGTGCACTACCTAAGTAGGTCCGTAACACAGTGCACTGCCCATGGGGATTTTACAGATAGGGCACTGTCCATGTAGATCTTATTGATAGGGCACTGACCATGTAGATCTTATATACAGTGCGCTTCCCATGTAGATCTCATAAACGGTACACGACAATGTAAATATCATATACAGTGCACTTTCTATGTAGATCTCATACAATGCACTTCCCATGTAAATATCATATACAGTGCACTTCCATATAGGTCTTATACAGTGCACTGCACATGTGGATCTTATAGATAGGGCACTGACCATGTAGATCCGATATACAGTGCTGCCCATTGTAATGTGCACATTAAAGCTCTAACAGCTTGACATAAGTAACAGGGACTCAGAACCTGACACCCAGAAAAAAAAAAAACTGCTAAAAAAAAAAAGGGGAACAAAGCCATTGAAACTAAAAACAAAAGCACTAAAGAATTTTCAAATTAATTTTTTTTTTGGGGGGGGGGGGAGTGAGGGGGAGAGAAAAGAGGGAAATAATATCTTTTGGAAAAAAAACAAACTTCAGAGAATTTGGACATAAATGACTGTGTGACGAAAGAAAACAAATGTTTCTTGTTTGTTTTGTTTGTATGAATTGCACACATCTATACAAACACCCAAACGTACAAATACGGGGTCACCACGTTTCAAAAACATATTTTGTTAGCAAGTAATGCATTTGAAACATTGGTGAGAAAGGAGAAGGAGATACAATTTTAAAGAGCTCTCTTCTTCTCTGTTTCTCTGCAACTAATGGCAAACATTGAGATGGCATAATAGTGAAGACGATAGAGACATTCAATATAATGCTGCCTAGACTTGACTTAATAACATCGGTACATTTATACACATCACATATACACCCGCACTAATTTGTCTTGCGCTATTTTGTCAGGAAATTTCGCGCTATTTTGTCGACGCTATTTTGTCGGCGCTATTTTGTCGGCGCTATTTTGTCCGCGCTATTTTGTCGGGCCACCATAGAGATAAGTTTACACACACACACATACATTCAGATGCATTTACATACACAAACATACATGCACATGAGTAACATCACAAATGTTAGTGAGGTTAGGGGCTGTTCGTACAGGGCAAAGACTTCAGGCTACAGTTCGAGGGCCAGATCCAGCCCATGTCCTGATGCCGTCTTGCTTACAGCGCTGAAAGGAACTGGTAAAAACATTGACATTCATGACACTACTACTTATGAGTAGTTATAACTTAAAACAGTGAAGCGAAACTATTACTGCTAAAAGGCAATACAACCCTAGAAAATCCATCCTTTTTACAAAGCTTATATCAACTCACTCCTTCTGTCTGTCTGTCTGTCTGTCAGTCTGGTACATATTTTTTACGTTTGTCTCCCTCTTCCCATTCTGCAGTCAAGTTAAAATTTTGCATATTTAATTATAGCCGATGAAAATACAAGCAGCAATTAAAAAAAATATATTCAAGTAATGATAATTAATTAGTTTTGTTTTATAATTAAAAAGGAAATGAAACCTTGCAGTACAAAGAGATGCGACAGATATTGTGATTTTCTTCCCAATCGATATATATATATATATATATATATATATATATATATATATATATATATATATATATATATATATATATATATATATGTTAAAGTAATTTTTATTTATTGCTTTTTTTACAATTTGTACTGGTGCATTCAATATTTTTTTTTCTTAACCAGGGTTTGGGGGGGGGGAACCAACATATCCTTAAACCCGGGCCCTCCATTACGTTGCTACGCCACTGGCAAGGTATAAGAGAAAGGGGAAGAGAGGGTCCTCTTATGTTCTGGACATCACACTTGAAAATTATTGGGAGCATCCTATCCGAATACCTCCTGTAGGTCTACAATTTTCATGTCACACACGTTAGGTCTTAAAAACCTTGTCCAATGAATATATACCAAGAGCCTTGAGCTGCTCTTTTATCAAGATGTAAGTCCGACACAGGAAATTGAACGTAATAGGATTTATTAGGCTTCAACTCAAAGGGATTCTATTAAATTGGTCGAAAAAATGGAGTTTTCAGGGATGAACTCAAATTTTCAAGGGGGGTAGAGTTACTACTGTTTTTTTATTTTATTAAATAATCTAACATATTTGATGTTATTTTAAAGGAAAATGAATGGGTTACATATTTATAATAAATAAAATTAATTATCCAAGAAAATTATTTTTTTTCACTAATTTTAGACTGAGCACGGAAAATGGAAATATTGTTAAAAAGTATTTAAAATTGATATACTGAAAGATTTGACCTTTTAATTAATCATTTAATTCATAAATATTGAAAAATCACTATAATAAACAAATGTAATCATTTCACATTTCATAAAAGATGAATTTGTAAAATTGTATTAATTATATTTTTCGTGTTCAGAGAAATAAACTAAAAAAGAGGAACCATTAAGACAATGTTGTCTTTAAAAACCAACGTGTTGGAACCGCATCGAATTTACTACCAAAACAAAGAACAATTACTCCCACATTACCAGAATAAAAAAAAAGAGACACATGAAAAGTTTGACATGAAAAAGATAGTGAAATAAATATTATAAACCAAGTTACTCGCTGAGAGTAACACCGCACTGAAAGAGTTAATATTATAATTTTGAAAGCGTTCTTATTATGGGGGGGGGGGAAGTTAAATGAAACAAAACATTTAACATCAATATTATTTGTTAAAACTTAGATTATATTTATTATAGCAGAAAGGGAAAATGTTGCTGAGTGGTTAGGCGCTTAACTTCAGAACCTGGGGTCCTGGGTTCGAATCTCGATGAAGACTGGGATTTTGAATTTCGGGATTTTAAGGGCGCCCCTAAGTCCACCTAGCTCTAATTGGTACCTGACTTTAGTTGGGGAAAGTAAAGGCGGTTGGTCGTTGTGCTGGTCATACAGGACCCTTCTCGTTAACCATTGGCCAAAGAAACAGACGAGCTTAACTTCATCTGCCCTATAGATCGCAAGGTCTGAAAGAGGAACTTTATACTAGGAGTACACACCGGCTACGCCCGGTGATTTGTTCCCAGGCTTTAGATTGTTATTATGGTCGGAAAACCCCCTTCTTTTATTTCTTTTTTGAATTTTAATAATCGGGCCACATCTCAACGATCAACCTGACACTTGTTTAGCCCGTGAATTAGTGTATCTGTTATAACGAAATTTCACGGCCCTCTCTCTCTTTCCTTCTTTCTCTCTCTCTTTTCTTCTTTCTCTCTCTCTTTCCTTCTTTCTCTCTCTCTTTTCTTCTTTCTCTCACTCTTTTCTTCTTTCTCTCTCTTTCGATCTCTGGAACCATCTTTTTTGTATCTGCGTATTGTAATTTCTCCCACATAGACTTTTTGCTTGTTAACGAAAGACTCGCTTCTTACACGCTCTCATATTTTGGGACCGTTAATTCAAATATCGCTTTTACTTATCCACTCCCCTCCCCCCCGGGCTATAATACAAAAAGTTAGTACACTCTTTGACTTTTCATAAGCATAGCAATTAAATCTATGACAAATGTATGGTAGATTGTGGGATTGTATGTGTACCCATTCTGTGTAGTGCCTTAATAAGACATATGAAGAAGACAATGCTTGTTTCAATTCAGGCAATGTATTTTTGCATATTTAGTTTTGATTTAAATAAAAAAGCCTTCAGTATTTATGTTGATACTTTCTGCATTTGCCCGGGTGTAAAACTAAAATCTCTACTATTAAGAAACATAATTTTAACGAAACGTTTCATTCATGTTCAGGCTGTCATGGCCACGTCTGGCTGCCCGGCTTATCTCCCCTGCTTAATAGTTGAGTCCTCAGGTAACATACCGACGCATACTATTCCACCTTGATTGGGGCTGCGCGTGAGCGTCGCGCGCCGTTGTGCTCAGCTTCCCCCTAGCGCCATCTCACTTGCTCTAGTCTGGCCACCGAATGTCCGTGGCGCGTGCCTCTCTCCCGGAGATTACACCGCTGTTTGATTTTTTTTTTAAATGTGTGTGTTATGCGTGCGTTTCGTGTTATTTTAAAACATAATGGGCTTTGTCTAATAATCGCAGTGTTCCTGGTTTACACTTCTCTTGTCATTTTGGATGTTTAGTACTTATTCGCGATCCCCGTTAGGGGTCTGGACCCCCCCCCCCTCTCAGCTGTGTTACTGTGTCATTTCATCGGACTTAGCTGTGCCTGTGCGCGCGTTGCGAGGGTGTGTACATGGATTGTTCTCCAGGATTCCACAAGTAAGTTCAACATTTGATCTTGTCTATTGCTCCTAATGCATGCGCCCCGCGTGCACGCCACATCTCTCCTTTCCCCTGCTTAGCCACAGCACACACATTTTGAAGGCGGCATCCATTATCATTATGACTGATGGCAAACATAAAAAAAACAAAAAAAAAAAAAACTAATCATCCTGAATGAATTTGAAGACTGCGGTCAAGATTTCATTGAATGTTTTTTTTTTTCTGCAATAAAATGCGAGTTTTTGTTCCGGGCAATGAAATGTTCAAAGATATTTTAAACGAATAATTTCACAAATATTGAACACCTTTCAATAAATATTACCCCCCCCTCAATATATATACACACACTCATACATATAATATACATATATGTAAGACCTGCCCAACGTCTGTTGTGATTACATTTGTGATTGTCATGATTGTCAACATTTCTCTTACCACTCAGTGTCAATGATAAAGGCTCCACTTCATCGGACTGGATGAAAGTAATATTTCTGTCTGAACCTGTCTCAAGTAGATACGAATTGGTCACATCGTTTTTTCTTTTAATCCTTGAGTACTGAATTCTAGAGAGTGAGCTCCCCAAGGAGATCGTTTCATTACAGAGCTGATGTTAACTCCGTCTGTCTGTCTGTCTCGGTGTCTGGGTGGAATATTTTAGTTCTCCCACTTCCCAATCTCGGATCAAGATGAAACTTTGCACAATTATACATTGTCGATGTCTACTCACGAATCAATAAAAAAAATTAGTCAATTAGTTCATCAATTAGTCTTAATTAATTAATTTTGTTTTTATATAGAAAATGTACTAAGCTTAACTGAGAATTACGGCGTTCGCTAAAAAACGTTAAACTAACATGTCATAAAGGCTCCAGATCCCGAATTTCTATTTACACTCGAGAACATTAAAAAAAGTAGCTTTCTCCCAGACAGCACCTCAACCACAAATGGTCCACAAAAGCGATAGCACAGTGAGAATCCTATAAGTATAAAAGTTGCGCTAAACAGATACAATGAATGAAAATATTTTCAATCGCAATAATTTATTATTTGTTTTGTTTCGTGGATCTTTTAAAAATTAATTTTAAAAAGTATTTTTTTTATATTTTACTTTTTGTAACGTCAATTCTCAATCACACACACACACACAGACACACAGACAAAGACACACAAAGACACACACACAGACACACAGACAAAGACATACACAGACACCCCCACACATCCCTTTCTCCACTGATAATTATATTATTGTACGCAATATCATTCTAGTGTTCTTATAATATTATGACCAGAAAATATTATTTCACAAGAATGAACAATGTAACTTAAACAATGTAACTTAAACAGTGTAACATAAACAGAACTTTGCGTATTTTACATGTTGGCTATGATTTATCCACTGTACTTGCCCGTTTATGAATTACAGATGACACACATTTTATAATTTTGATATCAGAAGGCTGTTTGGCGTCACATAATTAGCATATTTATGTTCAACTAAGAATAGTTATATCTGTGGCTTCTAAGGAAGACTGTCAACCAACCAATTGTGAAGTATATATGTATATATAACAAAGGACAGACAAATATAAAATCTTAATATATACTAAAAAAAAAATCAGTGGGCGTAAACTAGGTAACTGGACCGGAAGCCCAACGCATTACCACTCAGCCACCGCGCCTCCTAAAGGAAAACATATTAACATAAAATGAGAAAAAAATGCAGTAAAGTCATAGCTGTTAGTTTCTGTAATAAGTAAATGGATCACATTAACTTTTAAAATGGTATCGCCTCCAGGAACACTTAGTTCTGAAGAGAAAGGTTATTTAGGAGCGACTACCTCAACCTGTTTTAAATCAAAAAATAAATTATATTTAAAGTTATAAATGGATGGAAATAATTATGGTCAATAATAAAAGTTAATTCACTGTCCACTCGTAGTCTATTGCAACACAAAAAGCAGTACAAATTTAATAGTAGCTAGGCCCGTACACTCAAAGAACAGTACATATATAATAGTAGCAGGCTTGTACGCACCTATGATACACGCATATAATTAATTACAGCTCAGAGCTTGGATCAGCACTGTTAAGTAGGTCAAAGGAGCTCACCTTCGTTCGATAACACACTGACGAGCACATACACACCCACTTTGCCTCACCTGAAAGTGACTTTGACGGTGCGGTCTGTCGTGGCTGCAGACACCGCCTTAGGCATCTTTCAGAATGCATGCACGATATGCAAGTAAAATGTACCAAAGTGGAGGCAAGCTACTACTAAAATACAACTTTTTATAGAAAGTCCTGAACACAAGCACGTTATCACACAGACCAGAGGCGTAGTGAAGGAGGGGGCAAGGGGGGCACGATGCCCGGGCGTCATCTTCAGGGGGGGGGCGCCAAAAAATAAAATCATTGTACATATTTTAGTTAGGTAATACATTCTATGGCTATTTATGTTATATTATAATTCAATACTTTTATTTATAAGCCAATATTTCTATGTGCTGTTTATGGAAAAGAGGGGGGATGGGCGCCAATAAATTTTTTTGTCCCGGGCGCATGTTTTGCTCACTACGCCTCTGAGTCACAGACACACACTTTTCACGCACATTAATCCAACAAAGATTTTTTTCACAAAAACATTTTATAAACATAAAAACGCTGGTCGTACTCGCATTTAATCAAACAGAAATTTCATTAAAAATACATTTAATCATCTCATACATATTTTATCAAATATCACACACACAGACTTTATCTCAGACACAATTTATCAAATATCACTCACACAAACATCTTATTGCATACACATTTTATCAAATATCACTCACACTCACACTTTATCGCATACACATTTTATCAAATATCACTCACACACACTTTATCTCAGACACAATTTATCAAACATCACACACACACACACACTTTATAGCATACACATTTATCAAATATCACACACACACACACACACTTTATTGCATACACTACACATTTTATCAAATATCACACACACACACTTTATCTCAGACACAATTTATCAAATATCACTCACACACACACTTTATCGCATACACATTTTATCAAATATGACACACACACACACACTTTATCTCAGACACAATTTATCAAATATCACACACACACACACTTTATCACATATACATTTAATCAAATATCACACACACACACACACTTTATAGCATACACATTTTATCGCACACACAATTTATTACACATATTTTATCTCATACACGCACCCTTAGTCTCACTCACACCATATCCCACACATATTTTGTTACACACACACACTATTTATTATACACATACGTTATCACACATCCGTTATTGCACACATATTTTATCACACTAAAACACATATTAACACATATGACGCATACATTGTATTGCTTACACATTTTATCACACATTCACTTTAACACACACATACGCATTATCACCTACACACACACACACACACTTTATCGCACACTTATTTAATCGCAGACATTTATCTTACACACTTTTATAACACACACACGCACACACTTTGTCTGACAGGCTTTACCAGACACATATTTCACCTCACGCATTTGATCCCACACAAACACTTTGATCTCTCTCTCTCACACACACACACACAGGTCGTTCTATTTCTTGTTCCTCATAATCGAATTTACTCTCTCTGTGACCTCCCTCCTAGTTACCTCTTTGTATGCTGTTTTAACACACACGCTTCTGGTCACCTTTTTTTTGCTTGCGCACGTGTGCCTGGTATAATGGATGAGGAGGGGAAAAGGTGGAAATAATAATATACCTGTTGGCACAATGTCCTCATTTTGATAACAGAAAGAAAGCGATATCTGAAGTATTTCTAAGTTTAAGATTCAAAACGTGCACCAGAAACACTTTTTTTTATGCACACTGTCTTTCACCTCTTTAGGATTAATTGGAGATTTTCATCCATGGATGATAGCTTAAAATAGATATAGCCTGGGATTGGTAACTGAAAAGTGAAAAGAATATAGAAAATGTTGATAAGCTATGCATTGTTAAAGGTATATGAAAACGTGTCTGAATTTTAAGTACTTCATAATCAAATTCCTAAATTTGATTATAGCTTATAACGATATGGAGGGCGTATTTGAGGTTCGCTCAGTGAAAGTACCCTAAGTATGAATGTTTTTTTAAAAATCCTTTAAAAAACAAACAAAGCTTGTCCAAAGTGGAAGAAATCCGCCCATAAAAATATATCTATCAATAATCTACACATTATTTCCATTATTTCATATCAAACAAAATAATTAGTTACCAATAATTTATTAACTAATTGAGTAGTTTTGTATATTGATTCATGTTTTGTTAGGTATATTAAATAATTGTTTAAAGTATCAACTTGATTGGATAATACGTGAGGGAGAAATAGCGTTAATTATTTACGGGGATTAAACCCACCAAATTTAGCCATATTTGTAAATACTGAAGTATTAGTTTCCTTTGTTGGTATCAAACAAAATAATTAAATTACCAGTGATTAATTGTCGAATTGGTTACTTCTTTTTATATTGATTCATGTCTTGTCTGTGCCAATGAATAATTGTGCGAATTTTCAACTTGATCCGAGAATGGTTGTGGGAGAAATAACGTGTACACACTTTTTACCAGACAGACAGAAAGACAGACAGATAGACAGAGTGAGTTGATAAAATTTTTGTAAAAATCGAACTGGCTCTAATAAGAAGAGAAGATACGAAAAAAAACTCCTTACGAGATATTTAGTTGGAAACAGGTATCTTTCCATTTTGGCGTCCTTGACATTGCTAATTTTATCTTTTTATTTCAAAACCTCTTCCAATCTTCATTTTTTTAATTTTTCATATTTTGTATCTTTGTTTTATTTTTACTTACAAAAACCAATGAGCAACTAGATAGCCTGGTTGGGATTACTGTCTCGTCTTGTAATACGCACTGAATCATAATGATCCAAATTTCTGTGTCCACTACCATCCCCTGCCGTCCCGCAGGTGTTTTGTTTTATGGATTGAACGTAGTAGTCTTCGAATCTGTCGGAACATCCGGAACTGTTGATACTACAAGTAGATACAAATAAATAAACGACAAGACCGATTTACAATGTTACTATGTTGTTTATTTTAGATGTGCTCAGATGCATTATGCTATATTTGTAGTGAAAGAAGAATGTTGATATGTGATGTAATGTTGTGTGGCAGTCAGTTCCCTTAGCGGATTAGCGTCACTACAATTGCTAATCTTTATTTAATATGGTAGATATATATAAATTAGTATCGTCCAAATCTTCATTGAATGTTGTAAGGGTAGATCCCCTTATTGTAGTTGAGTTAACAGTGGCGTAGCTAGGGTGGGAGAGGAGGGGTGAGAAATTGAAAATCTCCCCGGGCCCCCACTAGAGGGGGCCCCAAATGAGTGTTTTTTTCTTTAAATATTAAGTACTAAGCAAAAATGCAGGGGCCCCCAAAGAGGTCAAGCCCCGGGCCTCCAAATGATGGAAAATTCCTAGCTGCGCCACTGTGAGTTAAGATAATATAAGGTAATTTTATTGGTCCAAACAAATGAAAATTCAATTTGTGTTTTTTCTGTAATAGAAAATTGGACAATACATAATCACTTTATAGAAAGAAGAATGGCCACGTTTGTACTCCTCCTCAATACAAGGAGCATCACCAAGTGAAGACCCTTGCATCTTAATGCTCTCTTACATAGACTTTTGACTTGTATTGGAACGACACGCTATATAACGCCTCCTTCTCCGAAATACACACACATGCACACATGCTTTTGACCCGTGACTTTCAGTACTAGATCTGCCGCGATGTCTCTATACAATGAAACAGCTCATCCCCTTCACCTATCACTTAGTCTTTGGACCATTGGGGCACCACACAAGATTTGTCAGCCTATTTTATCCATTCAATCCAAGGCAGATGAGAGAGAGGAATGGAGAAGCAATTCATAGTTTGTAGAATAACTCAGTATAAAGACCCTTGTCGTGCTTTACGTGGTCAGCTTATACAAGGAACTATTTCTGACCAAAGTCTTTACTCCAATGCACCTTTTCCACACCTGAAATACACAGGTTCCTGAAAGGGGGGAAAATACGAGTTGGGGGGGGGGTCTCGGAGATTTAGCCCACTTTTTAAAAAGAAATTTAGCCTTATTTTAACCATTTTGCTTAGATAGTATTTACCGTACTCGATTAGGGTGTGAATCTATTTATCAAATCATAAAGTGTATCAACCGTTCAAAAAAACATGAGAAGAGTGGAAGCTCGTTTACTTCGCCGAAGTAAGTGCTAAGGACAATGGAAGGGAATTGGGGTAAAAATCTCATAATGGTTGAGATTTAATACATTAATAAATGTTTATTGGACGTATGAAATAAAGTGATCCATTGATCTCTACCTTGCTTTCTGATACACAAATATTAAGGACAAATGAACCTGTAACCATGGATATTTAGCTTAACTTATAGTTTGGTTAGCTTTATATGCGAAACTAGCCCGTCAATTGCTTTACTAAAATAGTGTTTTACAATCAAAATAAAAATAATATCTACATCTTTAATTTAGTAAGCAACATTTTGCATATTATTTTAAACAACAGATTCGACTCTGGCTCGGTATCGACTTCACCTGGCTTATACTGCTCTCCATTTATCAGGGGGGAAAGAAACAAAAATCGATTTCTAATGTAATCGTGCCTCCCCGCCATCGCGTGAGAGCGAATATTGATTGAGAAGAGAGGCTAATGGAATGTCAGCACGTTTTCGGTGTCGATAGCTCCTATATTAGACTACGGGTCTAGGATCGATTCTTAGCTGGTGTGTGTTTCAAGTGGATGCTGGCTTTGCGATATTTACAATTCCTGTACAAAATGGTCAACGATTAGATCAGCTGGCTTGGTGTCCCAAGACGAAATGAGAAACTCAATACTAACAATTAGAGATTTAAAAAAAAAAATTCTTTGATTAAATTTTAATGTTCTACAATTGACTCTTGAGGCCCACAAGAGGAATTAATATAAAATATTTTTCTTTGACTTTTAACTCTTTCTCTCCGTAATTATTTTCCACGTTCCGACGGAATTCTTCATTTGGTTTAGTAGTATTTCTATACCCTTTTTTTTTTATATAAAGCTTTAATAGCGCTTTTCGTTTGTTATCAGAAAATGTTTTATTTGGTAAAGAATTAAAAGGGAAATCCACGCTCTTTTTAAATAAGACAAAGTAAAGTTGATAAAATCAATCATTAATTTAATTTAATGAGTCTACATCAATTAGGAGTGAAAGAGTTAAGTCAGTCTCTAATATTTCTCCTTATTGATATTTCTTATAGTAAAGCCGAACTTCTCTGAATCTTATTAAAGTCTTTGTTTTGCAAACCTGCATTTCTTTGGAAGGGGGGTTGTGTTCCCTTTTCACCACTGTGGACGCCTTATTTTTTTGGTGTGCTTTCTGGCTCTCATCACCATGATCCCGAGTTTGAACCCTGTTCGCAGCCACCCCCTACCCCCGGCCGTCTTTCAGGAGGTTTGGGATCGGGCGTAATAATCTTCATTTCTAAAGGAAAGTCCGAAACTTGTAAACAAACAAACTGGAAACAATTGTAGAACTGTACACCTCCTAAAGGTCACATCCGTTTCGATGGCCGACGGTGAAGGAGAGTGCGTTGTGGCTAACAAAACGACCGACCAACTTTACTTTCCCCAGCTAAGGTCAAGTACCATTAAGGTTGGGCAGACGTTGTAAGAATCCCGGAACTCAAAAACTCAGTCTTATCCGAGATCCGAACCCGGAAACTCCCTGTTCGAAGCCAAACGCTTTACTACTCAACCACCATGTCCCCCACCTCTATGATATCTTCGTGTTGAAAAACGTTCCAACTCTCTAGTCTATTTTCTTTAGTCGCCAATCCGGCGCACATAACTCTTGGCTGTTCGGCTTCGTTCTAGTGTAGTAACGCTTTGCTGGATTTTTCCAGCTCACTGGTTCCACGATGGGTCTTATCGTATTCCGATTAGTGAGGATGTTCAGCTCTTTCCTTCTTTGAATCTGTGTTAATGAGATGTACACGTGACTTTATTCCTGGTAACTAAAGAAATCCGTTTCAGCAAAAAGCTGCGTCGCTTTCTCATTTCATAGCATCATTGTAAATCTAAGAAACGGTGGGTGACTGAAACACTTCATAAACCATATTTTTGTTATGTTTATTGAGTGATTGTGCCCTGTGCACATATGAGACTAGTTTCCACTGAGTTGCCAGATATACGTGACGAATATATTCTTGACGAATTAAAATAATTTGTATCCGCACGTTAAAATCCCCAAAATATTTAGAACAAGCTAAAAACACACAATATAATTTCAAAAACAGATTTACCATATTAGTCTTAATATGTAGTGTGAAACTTTCTTGACCGACCCTGCTTATCATCTTCCCTTGTATACAGATCTATTACCCCCCCCCCCCCCCCCCCCCCACCTTTAACTACTAAAATTAACTTCTCCAACAAAGCATTAAAAAACGAAAACTTAAATAAAAAAAACTTTTTTGGCTTTTTTTAAGTACTAAAGGAAATGTATTTGATCTATTATTTTATCGTATCTTAAAAATTACAGACGCTACTTCAAAGTCAATCTAGTCAAGCAAGCTAGTGAGTTAAACTCTGATAAGTCGTTGGTTCTCCTGGCTAATTCCGGCAACAAGTCTCATGCTCTAATAGCACTGGGGAAGAAACATCACTTGTACGAGTTTGTAAAAAAATGTTTTACATGTTTCGGATGTTCCTTCAGAGTTGAAGATAATTACTTCCTAGTCCAAACCTCCCGCAGCACGACGGGGGATGGGAGCGGTCAGGGTTTGAACCCTGGACCACCGATAAATCTGAAGGACAGTCCAGCGCGCAAACCGCACGACCAGGCAGCCATTTTACAAACAAAAGCTATTTGATAATTTTCGTGTATTTTTTTCAGCACTTGAGAATCAAGTTTTCTTAACTCTTTCGTTTATAGATCAATTTTTTTCTTAATTAGTTGGCAACATTCAAGTTCAATAAAGCGTCCTTGACATTTTGAAATTATTGTGGACATCAACAATTGATTCACTGTCTTGTCTTTTTCTTTTGACCCTTATTTCAAAACTCTACATAATAATAGTTGACCCGTGCGAACCATTTATACTGGCTGCCAACTTGTACGTTTTTTTTACAACGTGACGCTTAGGTGAGGCTCGCAGCAGCATATTGCTTTAGTGCTCACTAAATTTAGGAAGCCTTCAGGACAGAAGACTCAAAAGTAAAGTAGCTATTATACATAAAACACTGAACCATAATCTTCAAATACAAAAACAAAATCTAATAAAATACTCTGAAAGACACAAAAATAAAGGCACATTCCTCGTCCCATATGCTAGGACAAATTTGTACAAATACTCCTTCATCCCTAGTGCTATTAGAGCATGAAATGGGTTGCCTGAGCTAGCCAGAAAAACCAGTGACTTGGCAGAATTTAAGTCATTGGTTAATATGCATGACTAAATGCATGACGCGTAGGACGTAATCATCTTCTTTTTTGAAGTAACGTCTGTATTATATAAGATAAGATAAGTGCACTGTTAGAATAAGTGAATGGTTGGAACAAGATGATAAACCTTGTCTAAGATCTGCAGGGAAATGTATTGTCTGATGTCATTGCGTGCATCGCCGTCGTCAACCAAGTGTGGAAAAACAATAACGCGTTGTGAGGTGGTTCTCACCAAAAGGTACCAAAAAAAAACAAACCCGCCTTAGATTGGTATGAAAGGTGTTTCTCGTACAACTAAAGATTCACCTTTACCTGTCCTTTTGTGTGTTGGACCACACATGAATAGTCGACCGTCTTTCTTTATTCCCTCAGTCCGTCGCCAGGTTTAGAGTCTCTTCCATAGACGGACCAGTCCAATTGTTAATTTTTTACTTCCATCGCATCCTTAGTACTGAGGATCTCATTGTATGGAGGTACAGTTTTTACTTGCGTGCATCATCATCATCAAACTCCATTTGCGTCAGGGCTTGAGAGGCTCGAATCCCCTTCTACAAAAGGCCTGGACAGAAACCCTGCTGTATTGCGTAGTGCATACATGTCACCATACAGGTCAAGAATTTTTGGTTTCCCAGACCTGTCGAGAGATCAGTAAGTGTGGGGCAGTCAAAAAGAATTTGCGTTTACGGTGGTCATAGTGCCATCATCGGAGGCGAAAAACTAACAAGTGTCAAAAGCTTCAAATATCTCGAATCATAGTCTCAAACAGAGGAACCAGACCTGAATCATTGGTCAGAACCGCACAGCAACAGCAATACTTGCGAAGTTCAAGCACACACAGGAAAAATAAGAGCATGGCCTTCAGCACAAACAGGAAAAATAAGAGCATGGCCTTCAGCACAAACAGGAAAAATAAGAGCATGGCCTTCAGCACAAACAGGAAAAATAAGAGCATGGCCTTCAGCACACACAGGAAAAATAAGAGCATGGCCTTCAGCACAAACAGGAAAAATAAGAGCATGGCCTTCAGCACAAACAGGAAAAATAAGAGCATGGCCTTCAGCACAAACAGGAAAAATAAGAGCATGGCCCACAGCACACACAAGAAAATAAAAAAACACTGATTCAATTCTTGGTCATGGCGACATTTATGAACGGGTATGAATACTGGATTCTAACTGCAGAGCTAGAAAAGAATGATCCTATCCTTGACATTGAAATGTTGCAGAAAGATTCTAGGTATCACTTATAAAGGCCCTATTACAAACGTGGAAATCCGAAAAAGGATCACAATGGAGAATGGGCCCCATAATGACAAGGAAATCCTATGCCGAACTGTGACTCGACCACTTCAACAGAATGAATTAAGCACACAGAGAATTGCGATGACGTGGAGGCCAATACGAGGAAAGCGCAAACAGGGGCGTCTTCGTATAAATTGGCGCCACACATCAGAGGACCTCAGAGAAATGGACCCCAGGTGGGAAGAGGCTCCAGACATTGCCAGTGACAGATCTTTGTGGGGACATCTTACCGCCCAACGAGCAGAACGGCGCGGGAGGATCTAAGCTTAAGTAAATATATATAGTCTATACAGATAATATATATATACAGATTATATATATACAGATATTTTGTTTTCAAAGAACTTAAGCAACACTTTGTAACTACGATGAGATGATAGTTCCTTCATGTTTGCGTGAGTGTGTGAGACTGTCTTTCTATGTGGGCTTACTTGGCTGGCAACATTGCGCGTGATTAATTATTGAATACAGCACATAACATTTATTAATCCAACTCGAGTCGGTCATAAATATGTTTTTAATACAAGTAGCCGTCTTGTGTACTGGATGCAACAGTTCTTTTTATTATTTTTTTGTACATATTTTTATTATGTTCTTTTCGAGTCAGTAGGCCTACTTTATTACACTGTACACAGGCAGCAGATGTCCGAGTCCAGATGTGTATTGATCGTTGGAGTGAAGGTCAAGCCCTGTGTGTAACACATATTTGGAATGGGTCAGACAACAGATCGAGCGAGTTCACAGTAACCTACTATGTAGCCGTAGCCTTAGAGTTCTGTTAAAAAGTAGGACAGTTCAATGACAATAGTTTCTCCAGCGTGATTGGAATAACTTATAGTAGAACAAGGTCTAGGTCTCACAAAGAGAACAGTCTCAATAATTTTATTTTAGGTCTTTAAAGGTTTCTAGGGAACAGAAAAGACCTACATCTATTAGTCGCAATGGCAGTTTGTTTTAGAAATTGTCAATATCAAACCCTTGGATATATTTTTTTTTAATTACACAAATCGCATCAACAGAATAAATTATTTTCCTAAAAATGTGCCAACATTTTAATGTCGAAAAGAAATAAGATCTGGATAAGGGAACCTATTGCAACAGGGTCGTGTGAGAGCTTTGATCATGTGTTCAGTATTTGAATTTTAAAACAAAGTTGAACTAAATCAGTGATATCCTACTTGCAATCCGCCCCTGGAAACTTCTGCCCAAAGTACATAATGAAGCCTCAGAGGCATTCGACTCTTTTTTTTTTATTGCGATTGTATTTACATAGCTCTAGACCGCACCAGATGGAGAGAGACAGTGACCAAGAAGGCTATGGACAGTGAAAGAACATGGGTCTCAGCTCAGGAAGAAAAACGAGCAATCCGAAAAATGGCCAGCTCCTCTACCCCCGAAGCAAAAGCCACCTTAACCTGCGCTATCTGTGGACGGGAGTGTCTCTCCAAAATAGGGCTCCACAGCCACACGAGGAAGTGTGCTCTGAGATGAACCATAGTCGTTCTACGACTGAAGGTGGCCAATATGTATAGCACGTATGTACTGTCAATGGCCCCTAATCAGATATAAAGATTGTGTATCACTGTACTAAATACAGTTTTATTTATATGCATAAAAAGAATAAGTAAAAGTATGTGAAAAGTTCAACTGACTGTCTAGATTTTTTACTTCGTTCTGTAGTAAATATAAAAAAGCTTCAATTTATTTTTTTTTCACCAAAATTCAGAATTTTATGGTACATTCATCTCCCTCCGGAAGTCTTAAAGCTGCCGCGCTAGACATAGTGCAGTCACGTGACACCAGTGTGGTCAAGAGGGAGGACTATAGAATCAATTTACGTTTTTTGGGCCCTTCCTCGCAGTTATCCGTTCCTGGCCATAGCTCTAGTCTTAAATATTTGATTGACTTTTCCCCAGATCTATCTCATGGTCTGGATGTTCGTACTTTAGACTGACACAGGACTGTGATTTGTAGCCAGTTCTTTCTAGTTGCCTACCTTCTGGTGGTGCCATTCATAGCTAGATACGTCCGAGACCTGATGTTGTGAGCCCACACTAGTTCTTTCCCCCTGCCAAATGTATTCCACTACAGTGGGGCTACAGGAACCGCTGTTCATTGGTTGTATAAATATGTTTAAGGATGAAAACAATAACTTAATTTACATAGCGTTGATACCAAACGTAAAGTAGGCCCAAGCTTTTAAGAGAGAATTACAGGCATAAACAAGACGAGAGTTCAAATGACAAACTAATCAAGTTTTGAGCAGGTAAAAATAAAAATACTCTTCTTGAGAATTGTGAAGCATGTTGAGTGTCTGGGCTCAGTGGAAAGCGAGTGCCAAACGTTTGGTCTGTAGTGGCCTTAGAGAGTATATTAGTTTTGTATGTAAATATTATGCATTGTATTTAGTGACAGTAAAAAGTAGTGACGTAGCCAGACAGACGAATGACGTTGGAGAATAAGAGTACCGCTACACAAAGAAGAGAATATGGTTTGGGCTTGAAGCAAGAAGCGTGGGAAATGGACTGCTAGTCAAATATCGACGGATTTAGAGACATGATTATCCCGTAATTAGGCAAGCATCGTTGAAGTCTTCACAAGTCTTAAAAAAGTGTATCCTTGTTACCTTATTCTTGTGTCCCTCGAGATCGCATTTAGCATTAAGAAAGAATTACCAAGTCATCGAAGTAAGTAATCTTGTGAGATCAAGCGAGACCATACGATAAACGACGTACAGACCTGTGACATGGCAACGAGCTATTGGTCTAAACCGCCCACAGGTTGTGACGATGCAGGTCAGCGTTCTGGCCTTCTCTAACGATTGGCCTCGAATCAAGTCAAGAGCAGTGAACAGACACAAAGACATTCAAGTCCTAGACAGGTCAATTACTGAAAAGGGCCGCAAACTCTAAGCTTTGAGGAGAAAATAATTTAAAACAAGTTGTGTCCAAGGATCGCAGGGCTCGGCGATGGACATTTGGAAGTGGCAATGTGGACATAATTTGTTTTTCTTGTGTCTAAATGAAAGCTGAAATTTTTGTCTGCTATAGCCACGAAGTATTGAACTCAATAATGCAGCTCCGTGAGAGTACTGTGTCCGTTGAATTCAATCTAGGCCTATTCACCATGTCCACAACTTCCTCGCTGTCAATATTGACGCCTAGGTCTATATCCATTAATATCCTGGACACTTCGCATTACCGTTAGTTTAAAAATAGTCTGGACAGAGCCCTTCTGGCCATTACCACCATAGAACAGTCCACGCTACGGATATCGATCAGCTTCGACTCCCAATCGATAGCTAGGTCAAGAGAGCACCAGATTTGATTTTTCTCTCTGCTAGTGTTTCTGAACTCCCCTGTTTTTTTTTCCCCTTTAATGTGAATCTCGTTCTGAATCTCGCGTTATACCAAAACACGCTTTGGCCTTTATTAGGATTAGTGGAGATTTTCATACATGGCGGAAAAAAACTATAAATAGCTTTTTGGTGTATCCGGTGTACAAAACACAGAAGTGTTGATAAGCTAGTTTTTTTTTTAAAAGGTTATAATAATTATTTTTGTGCAAGTTTTAGCACTGCAGAATCCAATGTTCTAAATTCTTTCGTTTACAGCACACAAATTTTAATATGAAGAAAGCATTAGACTTTTATTCAATGACTTAAAGACTTATTTTAAAACAAAAATGGACAACTATCTAAGAGGCAATAATTGACATTTGGTATGCTTTGTAACCAAATTTCAAATATTGTTAAAATTATAACTAAATCCTTTTTATATAGTTGGCTACTGTGACAGTCCATAAAGCATCCTTGATATTGTTTTGTTTATCTCATAGACCATATTATAGTTTATGGTTTCTCTTGAAAATCTCCAATGCGCTAATTATCTCATGTTGACGTTAGAAGCGCCTTTTTTCCCCCTCCCAATTACAATATGAAAGTATAAAGTTATTATCTGAAGGAATTAGGATGTTACCAGCCTGTGAACGAACACTATTCGATTTAAAAAAAAAACATTCTTTCCCATTAGTTCATTGTGTATGTATACATGACACAAATCATACATTAAACGAAACATGATAGATGTTCAAATACCAATTTGATTGTTTCCTGATGTGTGCACAGACATGTTAAAAAGTGGCAATGTGCTGGACAGGCCAATGCTTCTGATCATAAAGGTTCCTTTTTTTTAAAATGGTTTTAAATGTTTGTTTGGTCTGTTCGCATGTTGCCGCTAGGCGGAGTTGTGGAATCGGAGGGTCCGATGTTCGTGTCCTAGTATATAAATATATTAATGACTGAAAAACATTACCGGCTTATTATTAACTATTTTAATCCATTTATCAGAACGTCGTCCATATGTAGGCCTACCTGACGTCAACCTAAATAGTACCCGGATCTAGGTCTAGATTTAAGTTAATTTTTAATTCGAAAACTATTTCGCAGAAACAATCCATTATCGTTTGGTAATTTTATTATCATGTATCTTATTTTGCTATAAGACTGACATCTAGATCCACATTATAAAATATTACTATTTTATATGTTGCTTTCCGTTTGTTGTTAAACGTTGTTTATATTTCTACATGAAACTTATCTATAGATTATTTGTAGTTCTAGAACTAGATCTGCATATTATTGTAGTAAAAACATTTCCAAACAACACGAGTTTGGCTTAGTGGCTATGAGCGTATTGCATCAGAGCGTATTGCATCAGAGCGTATTGCATCAGAGCGTAGTGAGAAAGGTAAAAGCAGGAAATAGCGCTAAACAAAAACGATCGGTAAAAATATTTCTAATCGCACAGATTTATTGTTGTTAGTCTAGATCTATTACAAATGTAATTACTTTACTGATCCAAACTAATTAATACAACTACGCTCAATATAAGTTTTGTTTAAAATTAAAAAAAAAATATTTTTCTTATTTTTAAATTGCTTTGTAAAGGCAGCCTGAATATATTCTCACAAAATTCAATACACAGGGGCTTTGCAGTGCTTGCCTACAATGTACACAAAGGACTATGTAAGCCCCATAAAAAAGGTGCAAATAATATTTGTTACTGTTGTTATATTGGCCCCGTAAGATAAAAAGCAGTTACTAGTTTTGTATCTTTTGTCTGTAAGTCTGTCACGTTTGGTTTGTCAAGTTTAGAACCAGAAAATCTATTGAAAGGTGATTTCTGTTTTCGACAACATAATTAAACGTAACATGAGTAATTAATATCATTATCGATAATAAGATGCTCAGGTTCTTAAAAGAACAACAGTGTCAAATGATCATCTGACATATTAAATGTAGTTTATTTTTCGACAAAATAACTAGAAGGCTTTTTATCGATAATAGGTCGTTCTGTTCGTTTTAAGTGACAAACAACCCCCCAAATGATTCTGTAGAAATTTTGTATTACTTAGAAAATGAAAAGCATGGCTTGGAAATATCTTGACGATGGGCTGATCAAGTGGGGGCCGCCTCTGAGCTTGTTTGATAACACAAACTCTCTTTGTAATCGTGTTTCTTCCTGGTTCCTGTCCCTTGTAGAATGTTGACAGCCTACACATCTCAAGTAGTAAGCATTTAAATGCTATAAGATGAAACGCATTATTGCGAGGCCTTGACCTTTCCATTAGTATTGATTTTTATCCTTCTGACGACTTCCATAGGTTCTGGATAAGGAATAAAACCTGGGTTATAAATGTCTTATAAACATCATGTAGCCAAATGAATTGTCGCCGGTGTTTATTGATGTCGGTAGCAGCTATTGCTTTTCAGTAGTGCGCTATAAGCATTAGGTTTTAGTTGTACAACATGTCTGCATATAAGTATATGAAATCCTGTTGGAAGAAGGAAAAGCAAAGGTCGATTGGGGTATTTGTATTGGGCATTTATTGTATTTTTTCTGTAGTTCACCACCTCTTATTACAAAGCTTACATCAACTCTGTCTGGTAAAAAGTCTGTTCACTTTATTTCTCCCACACCCAATCTCGGATCAAGCTGAAATTTTGCACTATTATTTCTTTTACCTGACAATACAAGAATCAAATTAAAAAATTAGTTAATTAACTTTTGGTAAATTATTTTGTTTGGTATTTCGAACAAGAGAAAAAAATTATAATTGATTGAAGTGGTGGTATAAGCTGAATTAGTCCCCTTTGTAGGTCGTTGTCTTAGTCTTAGTGAACTATAACCTGAAAAATAGGTCAGGACTATAGAAGCAATAGATAACTATACAATCTTCCATGTTCATAAGCTCTCCTGTAGCAGACTGGTTACCGTGTTGCTAGAGAAGCCTGAGAAGGCTTGAGCCATGATTTCGAATTCAGGTCAATACCCTTTTTTTTAGCGGCCCCCGAAAGTTTTGTGTGGCCTGTCTGTCCGTCTGTCCGTCCGTCCCGTTAATATCTCAGAAACTAGAAGAGAAGAGAAAATGAAAATCGAACATCGTGATTTTTGAGATCATTCAAAGTTATGGTGCAACGGCTTCTTTTTTCTTTTCCAAAAGTGAACCATCTAAATTTTAAAATTATATATGCAAGCAGATTTTTCAAAAAGTTACACCACTTTTCAATGAAAAACTTTAGGGGAGGTAACTTTTTTTAAAAAGGTCATGGACTTCTTCATTAAAAACTCAAGCTTCATTCATATATTCGCGCATTGGTACCAAAAAAAATGCCTCTAAGGTCACAATGATAAAAGTGTCAATGGTTCATTATAAAATATATTTTTTTACATATTGAATAGAATACTGATTCAAATGTTGTTTTAAAAAAGAATTTTGATACGAACTTCGTTTTTGTTATACGTTTCAAAAATAGCGAACTGCTTTAATAGCGCGCAGTTTTGACATATCCTCATTATAGGGGCCTACACTTGACAGTCTAAATAAGACTAAATAGAGTCCAGATCCAGATATATTTATAATAAATGTATGTATAATTTAAACAAAATTTTAATTATTAAGGCAAAAACTTATCTTCTGACAGCTTAGGGGGTGCAGATTTATTTATTATGTAAACAATAGTATCGGATACAAACTGCATAGTACACAATTAGTATCTTATCTTATCTTATATCTTATATAATACAGACGTTACTTCAAAAAAGAAGATGATTACGTCCTACGCGTCATGCATTTAGTCATGCATATTAACCAATGACTTAAATTCTGCCAAGTCACTGGTTTTCCTGGCTAGCTCAGGCAACCCATTCCATGCTCTAATAGCACTAGGGAAGAAGGAGTATTTGTACAAATTTGTCCTAGCATATGTGACAAGGAATGTGCCTTTATCTTTGTGTCTTTCAGAGTATTTTATTAGATTTTGTTTTTGTATTTGAAGATTATGGTTCAGTGTTTAATGTATAATTGCTACTTTACTTTTGATTCTTCTGTCCTGAAGGCTTCCTAAATTTAGTGATTTTACTAATGGTGTTACTCTAGTCAAATGTGAATATTCGTTTGTTATGAATCTCACTGCTCTATTTTGTGTTTGTTCCAGTGTCTTAATGTTTTCTTGAGTTGAGGGGTCCCAAACGGTGGATGCATATTCTATTATTGGCCTAACCAAGGTTAAATAACATTTTAGTTTTATGTTCTTATTTGATTTATAGAAATTTCTTTTAATAAACCCTAATGCTTTGTTTGATTTTTTAATAGTTTCATCAATATGTGGATTCCATGACAGTTTTTCATTTGTTATAACACCTAGGTATTTTGCGTTTTTAGTCTGTGTTACTGGTTTGCCATGAATAAGATAAGTGGAATTAATTTGTTTTAGTTTTTTTATTACTCTTAACAACTGACATTTTTCTGGGTGGAAAGACATGCTCCAATTTGATTCCCATTTCTGTAATTCATCTAATTCTCTTTGTAAAATATCTGTGTCTTGTATTGTTTTTATTGTCCTATATATTATGCAATCGTCTGCAAATAATCTGACTTTTGTTCCTGAACTAATGCAATTTGGTAAATCATTTATGTAAATTAAAAATAGTAGTGGACCCAAGACTGTTCCTTGAGGTACACCTGAGTTTACTGTTATTGGTGTTGATTTAGAGCCATTTATTATTACAGTTTGTTCTCTCCCTATCAGAAAATCTTTAATCCACTGATGCAGTGGACCATTAATGCCGAAATATTTTAATTTTTTAAGCAAACTATGGTGGTGAACTTTTTCAAAAGCCTTGGAAAAATCTAGTAAGATAGCATCTATTTGTTCACTATTATCTAAACCTTTAGAAAAATCATCAATTAGTCCTATTAGTTGTGTTTCACATGATCTATATTTCCTAAAGCCATGTTGGTATGGGGTGAGGACATTATGTTTGTCTAAGTGGTTTATGATGTTGCTACATATTATGTGTTCTAGGATTTTACATGTGATGCTGGTAAGTGATACTGGTCTGTAGTTTCCTGGGTCAGATTTTTCTCCTTTTTTAAATAGGGGGGTGACATTAGCTTCTTTCCAGTCCTTTGGTACTCTGCCCTGGTTAAGCGATGCCTGAAAGAGTATTTTGAACACTGGGGTAAGCTCATTGCTTAGTTCTTTGAGTAATCTAGCTGGAATACCATCAGGTCCAGATGCTTTATTTGGTTTGGTGTTGGCTAATAGATTTTGAATTCCATTTTCTTGTACTACTAAATCTTCTATGTTGTCTACTTGGTTCAAATTAAGAATTATGTCTTTGTCTCCTGGGGCTGAGAATGCTGATGCAAAGTATTTGTTTAGGATGTTTGCTTTAGTTTCATTATCATTATGTATTATGTTATGTTCATCTTTTAATGGCGCTATGCCTGTTGTTTCCATTTTCTTAGACTTAATGTATGACCATAGGTTTTTGTTGTTATCTTTAGATATTACATTGTTTATGTATTCACTCTGCAGCTGTCTGCTTACTTTTTGGGTTAGGTGTTTAATTTTTATATACTTTTTGTAAATGGCATAACACGGTAACAAAAGGCCTACTATTCATGATCATAACATTGTCGTAGGTCTAGAAATTTTAAGATGAAACGTGTAAATTCATACTAGTTCTAATCTAGATCTAGATCTAGAGTTAGATCTAAAAATGGGTCTAGATCTAGCTATATCTATGTCTAGTTTGTATGACAAATGACATAGAGATATTAATTTTTATTTTGCGAGGGAAATGTCTGGTCCAAGTAGACCTACTCCAAGTCTTTCAAATCGTTTCAAGCTAGCTCACTACCTAAATAAAATAGGTCAAGAATTTTTTTTTCCCGTGTTGTCAATTTATCTAATTTTGTAAGAAAAATAAATCTTTTTTAGTTTCTCTATATTACATGTTACATATTATTAATTTTGAATGTATGGATAAGGTTAATAAATATTTTTTTTTTAAATATAAGTGTACGCTAAATGAATACAGGGAGATGCTTTGACTGAGTGGTAAAGCATTTGGAACCAGAAGCCCCGAGTTCGAATCCTGGTGAAGACTCTAGTTAGACCACTTCGGGGCCGATTTTGAGTTTGTGTTTCTACACAAACTGTCTTTGTAACCTTGTTTATTTTTTAAAATGCTTTTTTATTGGTAGACTAAGGTCTAGATCTATTACAAATTTAATAAGACCGATCCAAACGCTTAATATAAGCTTTTTTTTCAAACGTATTTTTAAATGTTTTTTTTTTGTTATTTATTGTTTAGAAAGAAAAATATTTACTTTTTGCACACAAAAAAAGCAAATCTTTTAGTTTGTAATCGGATTTAATATTTTGTTGTTTTTGCGATTTCCCAGACGACATATAAATCAGCATCCGGTTTGATGCTCTAATAATCACATGACAAATTATGACCACATTTGCTTGACTGTCCAAAGTTGCTGTCGTCTGCTTCTATACCTCGTCCCATTCCCTTGTATACACAGACACACAAAAAACCCAGAATCCTCCGTATATTGAGGTGCTGCTGATAGCTCCACTTTGTTTTCTCTTAATCTCGTCAGGTTATTGCAACAGTTTGTATGTAACGTTGTCTGATGAATGTTATGTCGTCTGATAAATGTAATGTCGTCTAATGAATGTAATGTGGTCTAATGAATGTAATGTCGTCTGATGAATGTAATGTCGTCTGATGAATGTAATGGCGCAATCGTCTAATACTGAGACAAAAGAAACGACATTAAAAAAATGAGATCTGCTCTTACAGATGTCTTGGCCTTGACATATACAACTATGGCTGCTTGGGAAGGAGAAGTATAGAAGTGGGGTGTGGGGGTGTTGAGAGGGAGGTGACCGCGAAAAAAACCCGACTGTTTGGATAGACAGAAAGTGGAGAGTGAGGTGGAAGAGAGTGTGAATCGATATTTTCCACTGGCAGGCGAAGCATCCACGAGCCTGGACCGGCCGTACAACAAGCTGTGTAGTTAATGATGACTGAACGGAGGGCTTAGGACGCCAAGAGATGTAGGGCCTTGCTCTCAGTCACACACCCACAGACACTGACCATTACAACAGTTGTTTTTTGTTTCTGTGTGCCTTTGATCGCAAACTTTGAAAGACATAAACTTGACTCGAGTGGTGGGAAGTGCAGAAAAAGAAATGAATCTAAAAGAAATGTAAAAGACCATTTTTTTTTAAAGAATTGGGAACATTTAAAAAAAAATTGAGTTTTGATAAAAGCTCTTGAAAGTTACCTGAAAATTTGTTGAAAAGAAAAATGTTGCTTGAATGTAACAGCACTATGTGATGCGCATGTCTTATCTTATCTTATATAATAAAGACGTTACTTGAAAAAAGAAGATGATTACGTCTTACGCAACATGCATCCAGTCATGCATGTGAACCAATGTCTTCAATTCTGCCAAGTCACTGGGTTTCCTGGCTGGCTCAGGCAACCCATTCCATGCTCTAATAGCACTAGGGAAGAAGGAGCATTTGTACAAATTTGTCCTAGCATATGGCTGTGGATTCAATGTTATGTAATAGTCATTCAATAGTGTATCACGGAATAGCCTCTTTAGTAACACAAGAAGTTGCAAAGGGAAAAGATCGTCTCTCGAGAACGCCACAGAATTGTCATTCAAAATTAAGCTCAGAATGCCTTAGGAGACAGCTGGGTAAAGAAACGGAATCATAAGTAAAATAATGAGCTCTAGTGGCAATGCACGATCAAATTACACTTTCAAATGATGTGTTTGCTACAATTGTAGATTGCACTCTTATCAGTGGCGATTGTAAATTTAGATTTGTGCAACACTGTTTCTTATATTGTTTTATTTCACTAATTACTAACTAATTTCAAAATGACAAAAATTAGATGAATGCTTAAAAAAGTAATGAGAAACTTTTAGAAATTGTTTTAGTCAGAATTTGCTTTGCAAATTCGTTTGTTAACTCTTTTGTCACAACTAAGTATACATATTAATTAATGCACCTATTGAAGGTAAAGATTTTTTTTTTGCAGCAGATGGCAAACAAATAAAAACCAAATTTTATGACCAATAATGTACAAGGCTTTAAAACAAACTTTATTATCGGGAGGCGAAAAAGCTGATAAATATCATACGTCTTAAATAGATCGAAACTATCGTTTCAGACCAAAGGAACCGAACCTGAACTACTGGCATGGATCGCATTCCACGGCAACACCTGCGAATCTCAAGATGATTTGGAAATACAAAAGCCCTAGCCCTCTGTATTAAAGTCAGACTGCTGGGCTCTTTTGTCATGGCGACATTTTTGTAAGAACAGGACACACACCTCTATAAAATTACCATCTGAACAAAATAAATTCCACACAACTCTCCCTTTGCAGACACTGCTCCCACCCTTATGAAACCGTAAACATATCCTCTTTGAATGCCCCTTCCAAATCCACCTTAGGCAGACCCTACTTCAACTACAGCCCAACATAACCAACACCCTGTACGGCAGTGCTGAACACCTGAAGAAAACAGCACACTATTTTTCCTTGGCACAGTCTGCAAAAGAGCTCACAGCTCAGCAGCAATTAAGCTGGCTAGAAGAAGAAGAAGAAATTTTAGTATGCATGCAAATTTTTACGGTAACGGCACTGCAGAATTAGCGAGGAGGATTATATCCTTTAAATCGAGTTGCTACCTAAGCATTTTATTTATCAACTATAAAGATTCATCACAAATGAATTAAACCAAAACACTATCACAATGAAGAATCAGCTTCAAGATGATCTGCTGACGACTTTAAAAAAAAACGCAACCTATAAATATATGGCTATATCACGAGTAAGGTGGCCTAATAGATAAGATAAGATAAGAAGATAAGATAATTTTTATTGATCCAATCAAATGGAAATTCAGTTTGACTACAATTGACAACCTCAGCGTAACTACTGTAAAAATAATATTATAGATGCGAATACGAACAACATTCACACACGAAACACATACGCACTCACAACCAGCGCTTTATGAATTAGACTTCTATAAATTCTCGATGACGACAGAGGATATAGCACCTTTGCTTATTTGTATCTTTTTTTTTAATCATTTACTATAAGGCAAGCATTAAATGAAAAGATAATTAGATATTGTAAATATTTCTTCAGACCATCAGTTTCAGGTCTATAGGGAAATAGAAGCATTTTCAGAAAGCTCCAATTGAAAACTCAGACCGACAGTGGGATGAAGGAGTTTTTAAATTTCTGTTTTAGTTCTGATGACGTAAAGGCAGATTTACAACCGCTAAAAGTCCGGACAAGGAGACGTAAAGGCAGATTTACAACCGCTAAAAGTCCGGACAAAGAGACGTTAAGGCAGATTTACAACCGCTAAAAGTCCGGACATGGAGACGTAAAGACAGATCTACAACCGCTAAAAGTCCGGACATGGAGATGAAAAGGCAGATTTACAACCGCTAAAAGTCCGGACATGGAGACGTAAAGGCAGATCTACAACCGCTAAAAGTCCGGACATGGAGACGTAAAGGCAGATTTACAACCGCTAAAAGTCCGGACATGGAGACGTAAAGGCAGATTTACAACCGCTAAAAGTCCGGACAAGGAGACGTAAAGGCAGATCTACAACCGCTAAAAGTCCGGACATGGAGACGTAAAGGCAGATCTACAACCGCTAAAAGTCCGGACATGGAGACGTAAAGGCAGATCTACAATCGCTAAAAGTCCGGACATGGAGATGTAAAGACATATTTACAACCGCTAAAAGTCCGGACACGGAGACGTAAAGGCAGATCTATAATCGCTAAAAGTCCGGACATGTAGACGTAAAGGCAGATCTACAACCGCTAAAAGTCCGGACATGGAGACGTAAAGGCAGATTTACAACCGCTAAAAGTCCGGACATGGAGACGTAAAGGCAGATTTACAACCGCTAAAAGTCCGGACATGGAGACGTAAAGGCAGATTTACAACAGCTAAAAGTCCGGACATAGACACGTAAAGATCAGGATAGATCAGACTGGAGAGAGCTGTGCTAAACGAGGGTCAGGGGGGCCCTGTAGTGCCACTGGGATGGATATCACGAGGTCCTCACAAAAAACATTTCTACAGTGACCAGGGAAAACGAAGATGAGGTAGAAAGACAAGATTTTCTAGTCAAGGCAAAAGATAGAGAGAAATGGAGAAAGACGGTTGACAAATCATGTGTGGTGCCCCAACGGTCCAACAGACCAAGGGACAGGTGAAGAAGCAAATGCATATATTACTTTATGTTCCTGCCAAGTGCACTGCTTTCATTCCAATAAAAAGTTTTTCTGCCACTATTTTAAAGAATAATATGTTCAGCCCTATCAGAATCTGCCTATCTAGGTCGCCATAAGCAAGTTGCAAAGTTAATACACCAGCACTTGGCTTTGACACATAATTTGGTCGGTAAGGATACTTCTCCTTATTACAAATACTCACCACAAGAGGTTCTCAAGTCTACTGATCATCTGCTGAACTGAGATAGGCCTATTTTGACCGACAAAACGATCGATTTTAATCACCCTGATCTGCTGTTCATTGATAAGAAAAAAAAAAGGAAAAAAAAAACCCGCTACCATTATCGACATCGCCGTAACACTATCTCATAATTTAAGAAAAACTGAGTTGGCAAATCAACGATAGTATTGGAACCTAGGCTTTGAGATTAAGCGTTTATGGAAGTTATCCAAAATAACAATATACCTCATTGTTATATCAACCGAAACGATAATAACAACTGACCTCACAGACACCTTCAAGACCCTTAACATTCCTAGAAACATCCTCGTTGCCTGTCAGAAGGCAGTACTGCTGCAGACCTGCCACATCACCAGAAAATTCCTCAGTGGACTCTGATGAAGCGACTACAATGAATTTCGTTTCCCTTTAACGAAACTCGACCCTGGCAGCGCCAGAGAATGAATACTCGTTCTTTTCTAACATAATAATATTAAAATAAAATAATAATAATAATAATACATCGTATCTTCGAGTCCGAAGATTAATGAGGAATATAGTATGTCCCTTGGCTACGCAGCCCAATTTGCAACCTACTACCACTATTTAGTGTACAGATTATTTGCAGCAACTTGCAAATATATTAATAGATTATTTGTTGCCAATGTCAAGTATGCAAATTATATACAGGAACTGTAAAGTGCACCGATTATTTACAGCCGTTTTAAAGTGTACACTTGCCAAGTGTAAAGATTATTTTCCATTCTTACCAAGTGTAAAGATTATTTTCCATTCTTACCAAGTGTAAAGATTATTTTCCATTCTTACCAAGTGTAAAGATTTAGAGTTAAGTTTTAAGTGAAATGCTATACGAAATTTATTTCCTCTATAAACAGAAGAGCTTAGAACATTTCCTCTGTAGGGCTAAAAAGCGAACAAAAATTATCTTGTACCTTTAAAAAAGAACAGCTTATCTATATCCTTTATTCTGCACACCGGATACACCAAAAAATAAACTAGCAATTTATAGTTGTTCCGCCATGTATTAAAATCTTTAACACTTTTTCGTCCTGAAATTCAGTCTTTGCACACGGTAAAAAAACAAACAAACCCATGTTGCAATACCAGCTTGGTACGTCGCCAGTAGTGCTCAATTATGTTTTTATTTCAATACATTGTTTAGGTTGGTCTTTAACTATAACTGTACGACTCAATACTAAATCTGGAGAGTTCGAACGAGTCCTAGTTGACCACTGCATGGTGAATAGAGGTGCTTATCAACAAACGCAGTTGGCGGGTGAGCATTATATCCCATACAATGAAATATAGTGTCTCTATTGTTTTTTCTGCTTACCAGCCACTCTGGAAACGACAACATCGCCTAGCAGTAACGCACTGCAAAGCGAATTAAACATCGGGACCATCATCATCATCCTTTGAGTGAGGGCTTGAGAGGCTCATATCCTCTCTTGCAAAGGCCTGGACGGAAACCACCTCTAGAGTCTAGGAATGTCTAAAAAACATTCTTCTGGTCCAGAGTCATTCGCCCGTACGAAAATTACCATCCCCTGTGGTCAAAGGTCAAATGCCCCAGCAAGCCCCGCCTATTCCTCTGTTCGAGCCTCGCAGTCCCTTGTATTCGTGGGTTTAGTTCACTACTTTCATTTCAAAACATGGTCCCTGGTGCTGCTTTTCATTTATGTTCAATATGTTTGTATCATTTATTTGTTTCGGCACCTAACTTGACATTTATATTTACGTAGGACAAACTATGCATAGATAGCTTTTTAGTGTTCAAAATAAAAGGCGTGTTGATTAGCTCTGCTTTTAAAGGTTTGTGATTTTTTTTCTTCACTTTTTAGCACTGCAGTATGAAGTTTTCTAAACTCTTCCAAAGTTAGCACAAAATAATTTCAATATGGCGGGAGTATTACATTATCACTCTATGACTTAAAATGTATTTAAGACAATTGAACAACAAACTAGCGGTAATAAAGAGTATTTGATACGACGAAGATCGATTTCAATTGAGATATTATTAAAATTTATTTCACTCCTTTTTGATTAGTTGGCAACACGGAAGTTCAGTTACGTGTCCTTGACATTATTTAGCTTGTCAATAAAGATTTTTTTTCTAGCAAATCATCTGTTGTTGAGGATTGAGATTCAATACGTAATGGAGGTTTTGACGATAAACATCAATGTCAAGGACGCTATGATGTACTTCCGTGTTGCCAACTATATTTAAAAAATTAAACTATCATTTTAACGATATCTCAATACCTGGCAGTCGATCTTCAGGTTAAAGTGGCTGTATTACCACTAACTAGTTGTCCATTTATTTGTAAATAAGTTTTAAAATCAAATTAATTAAAAGTCTCCTTGATTTTTTAATTTATTGTTTTTTATCTTTACTTAACTTTAGTATGTTGGACCGTTTGGGCACCATGCAAGATTTGTCGACCCTCTTTCGCCATTCCTCGCTGTCTTTTGATTTAGTTAGAACCTCTTTCAATGGCAGGTCCGTCCATTCTTTTATGTTGTCTTCCAATCACGTTATCTGTCTGCCTCTTCTTCTTTTTCCTGGTACTGTTCCCTGAGGGAAGGTCTTTGCGAGCCCTGAAGACCTTGTAATATGGCCATAGATTTTTAGCTTGCGTTTTTTTAAAGATAGTTATCAGGTCATCATGGGGTCCAATCGCTGCAGTAACCCTGTCTCTAATTTCTTGGTTTGAGATGCGGTCTTTAAATGTGATACCTGGAATCCTTCTGTGACATCTTAATTCCATTGCTAGGATCCTCCTCTCTAGCTCTGCAGTCAGCGTCCAAGTAAAAGTCTAAACTAATTGATTCTGTAGTTGTAAAAATGTGCACAAAAAAATATCATATATCTTTTTAAAAAAAAGAACCTACCTATTTCAACGCTTCCTTAATTTTGTACGCGGATACACCCAAAAACAAAAGGTTGCGAGATCCTCACATTTCGCCATGTATGAAAATCTCCAATAGGTTGAGATGATTTGGGACAATGTTTTAATATGAGAATAAAATTTACTAAAATCGTATTGTTGTTATGAAGCATAGTTTTAGTTTTAGGGAAGAGTTTATTTTGAGGAATTGTTTAATTAATGAGTTATTTATGGACTTTTTTTTGTTGCGTTTTGATTTTTTTTAAAGGTTGTGGTTTTCCGTCGTCGTGAGTTTGCATTTGTTACAACATGAGACGCTCTAAGCGTCCAATGAAAATGAAAGATTTATAACATAACATTATAGAATGCATTAAATACATTTTTTGTTTCATTCGCCCTTGAGGTCAAGTTTTATTCTTAACTAAAATATTCTGAATTGCACGCCGACTAGTTCAATCCATTGTCACACTGGTAAAATATTTGTAATCTGATTGTTAATTATTGATCTACACATCCTTGTTGTACATTTTTAAAACGCTGAATTCTTATGACATCCTGCTTCTGTCACATTAATAATATAATATGGCAGTGTGATGTCTGGTTGAGGAGAGGTAAAGCGGTAAACGGTTGGAGTTTGAGTTCAAATTCTGGATTTATAGCTTCGGATTTCTTATGACACGCCTGAGTCCACCCAACTCTTCCTGACATTAGTTCAGAAAAGTGAAAGCAAAGGTGGTTGTTCGTTGTGCTAGCCACATGTCAACCTCTCTCAACAGAGAAAAACATTAGCTTTGCATCAACTGCTCCATAGAACGCAATGACATACAGGGTAACTTTACTTTACTGATATAACACTATAACACAAAGGTATGTAGGACAGAATGGCTGTCTAACAAAAGAATGCAACATTCTTCAATTTTAAAATAATTTTAAAGGCAAGTGTCTAATAAAGAATTAATAGCCCATAGTTTAGGGTTTGAGGCCCGGTAGCTAAGCGGTAAAGCGCTTGGCTTCTGAACCGTGGGTCCCGGGTTCGAATCCCTGTGAAGACTGGGATTTTTAATTTCGGGATCTTTGGGCGCCTCTGAGTCCACCCATCTCTAATGGGTACGTGACATTAGTTGAGGAAAAGTAAAGGCGGTTCGTCTTTTTGCTGGCCACATGACACCCTGGTGTACTGTAGGCCACAGAAACAGACGAGCTTTTACATCATCTGCCCTGTAGTCCACAAGGTCTGAAAGGGGAACTTTACATTGTGCTTGGAGAAACGATACTAGAACATAGATATAATAACAAGAGGTTTGCCGGGTATGTCCTCCGACAGAATGAATTACGCATACCAAGAGTTGAAATGAAATGGAGGCCAATACGAGGAAAGCGCAAAAAGGGGCGTCCTCGTATAGCTTGGCGCCACACCTTCATGGAGAACCACAGAGCAGTGGACACCAGGTGGAAAGAGACTTAAGACATTGCCAGGGACATCTTTATGGAGATAGCTTGCCGGCACTGAAGGATCTTACTCTAAGACATAATAACAATATTTCTGTTGCAGGAGAAATCTTAAGATGAAATAACGTCCCTTTAAAAGTCTGTCACCCCAGGGATTTAATGTCGCTGACGTCATCTAATCTCTAATTTCATTCAAAAGAAACGTCATCAACCAGTCACGTTAGGGGGCACTCATGACAACATCAAGAATGGTACTGGCGGAAGGATGTTGTCGCACAAACATCCACTCTATGTTACTGACGTTGTCACCTGGATGATGTCAAATTAAATGTAAACATCATTTGCCATAGGACATAGTCAAGTAAATAAATGTCACTGGCACAAGGACACTTGTCACATAGAGCACACAACTTCTTCTCCTTGTGATCAAAGTAACGCTCCAGCGTGCCCCCGTCTGGTTATCATTGTACGAATAAACCTACGAGCTAATCAATACTGGCTTCCCCTCCCCACCCTCGCGATAGTAGTGTGTGTCAATCGTTACGAGTGGACCGCCGCTCGCTGTGTGAGTACTGAGCACAGCGTTGCCGCGGCTTGATTTTTACCACTACGTTTAGGTATTTTGTATTATTAAAAATGGTTACGTAATGGATAGTTGTTTTTTTTAAAATCCTAATCCATAGCGCTTCCTCCTTCTAGACACAAGCCACCCGTTCGTTACCGTTTGTCGTTTTAGCTCTCCTGTTTATGTTTGTGATGTTATCACAGCGCCTTGAGCCTACATCATGTTTGTTAACAGCGCCCTAGAAAATTAAATTATTTTTATTATTATCCTGTGTTTCTGTTTTTCTTCTGACATTTTCTGCGCCCTCCCTCAATGTCACAATGAAGAACAATCTTGACCAATCTTGACAAAGTGCTACACCGTCTCTAAACCAAGCCAGGTTTTTTTTGGTATCATTTTTTGTTTGTCAACTTATTTTCCATAACAGCCAAAATAATTGGATCTGAACTAATGACAAGTCACGTTTTGAGAACCAGCTAATCTATCTATCTATCTATCTATCTATCTATCTATCTATCTATCTATCTATCTATCTATCTATCTATCTATCTATCTATCTGTCTGTCTGTCTGTCTGTCTGTCTGTCTGTCTATCTATCTATCTATCTATCTATCTATCTATCCATCTATCTATCCATCCATCCATCTATCTATCTATCTATCTATCTATCTATCTATCTATCTATCTATCTATCTATCTATCTATCTATCCATATCTATCTATCCATATCTCTCTCTCTCTCTACATATAAATTTACCTTTACTTATCCCTTAGTCTGTTGGACCGTTGGGGCACCATGCAAGATTTGTCGACCGTCTTTCTCCATTCCTCCCTTTTTTTGCCTTGTTTAGAACCTCTCTCAATGGCAGGCCCGTCCATTCTCTTAATGTTGTCCTCCCATCGCTTTTTCTGTCTGCCTCTTCTTCTTGTTCCTGGCATTGTTCCCTGAAGGAAGGTCTTTGCTAGCCCCGAAGACCTTGTAATGTGGCCATAGGTTTTAAAATTATATATATATATATATATATATATATATATATATATATATATATATATATATATATATATATATATATATATATATATATATATATATATGCATGTGTTTACTGTGTTCCGAACATAAATGCAGACACACACACAGACACATACACAAACGCTACGGATGAAATAGTTGGTAAATGTTTATTTTCCCCAGAACACTTTTTTATTATTCAATAAAACGACCCGCTTTACAACGCCCCCCCCCCACCAAGCATAATATTTTCTGGTTCTCAAATTCCTCTTTTTGTCTCTTTCACCTTTAAATTGAATGGCCCTCAACGACCTATTATATAATATGCACCAACACTTCTTAGGCTTATCTATTTGTAGCCTTCTAGTCTACCTGTACTATAACGCCCCCCCCCCCAATACACACACTAAATTTATATATATATATATATATATATATATATATATATATATATATAGATAGATAGATAGATAGATAGATAGATAGATAGATAGATAGATAGATAGATAGATAGATAGATAGATAGATAGATAGATAGATAGATAGATAGATAGATAGATAGATAGATAGATAGATAAATAAATACATACATACATACATACATACATACATACATACATACATACATACATACATACATACATACATACATACATAACTAAAAACAGTCTCTGAATATCAAACACTAGTTACATTGTTTATTCGTTATAAAATTGCACAGTTAAATGTTATATTTCTTAATCTGTACAAAGGATGACTATACTTTTTATATTAACATCGATAATCCTTTTTTAAAACTAGATGTGCCTGTTGAATACAGTTGACCGGAACTTAGTCACGCTGTTTCCTTTTACATTAAAGAATAACACCATACGATTCTAAGATTAGTTTATGCTTTTCTTTGGTATCAAATACCTAGATTCTGGGTATTAATTCTAAAACCTGAACAGCAGCACTGATCAAGGATATAAACAATAGAGATATGCTACTGAGCTTTCAGTTGAACAACAGAATTATCGGATCGATATTGCCCTGGATGTATCCTCTGCTTCTACTTCTTCATTCATAAAATAGTCAGACTACGTAATTGTTTGCTTGGACGAATATTCGTAATCTCAAGTGTTTGTGAGTGACATATCGAGTACTTGTTCTCTTAGAAGCAATGCTACTGCCAGTCTTCCTTTGTGTTATCTGCCCGCCACATTAATAATATTGTTAAAATGCGAATGTTTATTTAAGGAATCAGTTGTTTTTGTTAAACTAGTGTTTGCGTTTAGGCGAGGATTTCTCTGGACTCTCACGATTACCTGTTGTGCTGGTACTCACTCAGGTTATCTTTCTTTCAATTTGTGTATGCGCAAATATTTGTGTTTGGATTATGTTCAAAAAAAATATGTGCTAAATTATACTTTCTAGTCAGCGATTTTTTTAAAAATGTGTATGTATTACAATGTGCCCACCTTGAAGAAGCTATGGATTATGGACGTTAACTATCTTATCTATCCTATCTTATAAATTAGAGATGTCTTTTTAAAGACGATTATAACGTCCCCTGCAAAGACATTGCTTTTCCTGGCTAATTCAGGCAACCCGTTCCATTCTCTAAGGGCACTAGGAAACAAAGAACGTAATGACTGAGTGGTAACGTGCTTGGCTTACGAACTGATAAGTCTCGCGTTCGAATCCTAGTGAAATCTGGGATTTTGAATTAGGACGCCCCTGTGTCCACCCAACTCTGATGGGTATCTGACATTAGCTGGTTAACATAAAGTTGGATGATTGGTGGTTTAGTGACCACATGATGCCCTCGTTAACCGTGGGCCACAGAAACAGATCACCTTTACATCTTCTGCGCTATAGATCACAAAGTCTGATATGGTACTTTTTACAAATGGAGAAATGTTATAACTTTGATACGTAATTACATAGTTTTCTTTGCCTTTTTTCCCCTCTAGGTATAAAACTGCTAGCTTGACAACAGATTAAAAAAAAAAAGCTAGATTGCAAGAGACCAACTTTAAACAAGTGTATAATTTAAGACACGGTAGAATGAAAAAAGAAATATAAAAATTAATGCAATACAGAAAATATGTAGGTGAATGAAAGGTCTGTGTAGGTACTTCAAATACAACAGTCTTAGACCTCGGACTTGAAGACATTCGCCTTATTATTATTGTCTCCATACGTTCATCTTAGACTTGTACCGTACATAATATAACATAACTCAAGAAATACCAAAGGTCCCAATCGCAACTTGCGAAGTCTAATTGACCTCTAAAAGCCAGAGTATCCAAAATATAACATATGTAATATTTATTTTAAATGTATTTTAAATGTATTACATTTGCTAAATAAGGTTGATGCTGTTGTCCTTTTGTTCGCTAATAAATGCAGTAAAGACATACTGCTAGACTAAAGTATATCAGAAACATAAGCCAGATAAATGTTCGCACCCCAGACCATCTAAATAAAAAAATAAAATAAACGGGTATAATTATAAATCATTGTCTTCATTTTAATCTTTCCGGAAGCTTACGATTCTGTTGCTATGGTGAATTCTTTGGTTTGCGTTGGGCATTAGGTATGAAAGATCTTGTGTTTTTCAACAGACTGCTGACTGCTTATGAATATTAATGAATGTAACATCAAGTGTATTATGACAAAATGAACGTACGGAGACAATAAATAATAATAAGGCAAATGTCTTCAAGTCCGAGGTCTAAGACTGTTGTATTTGAAGTACCTACACATACCTTTCATTCACCTACATATTTTCTCACACCTTAGGCAGACAAAGCCGTTATAATTATATATGTATGTATATTTCGGTAAATGTGTTTCTGCGTGTATTAGATCTATAACGAGAGCGTACCTTACAAAACTTATATCAACTCACTATGTCTTCTGTCTGTCCATTTGTCTGGTACAAATTTTGTACACGTTATTTCTCCCACAGCCCATTATCTGATCAAGTTGAAAATTTACACAATTATTCATTGTTCCTAACACAGGAGGAATCAATAAAAACTAAACCAATTAGTTAATTAAATATTAGTAACTAATTAATTTTAATATCAAAAAAAGGAAACGAATGTTACAATATTGAGATATATGACTGTAACTGTTGAGTTCTTCCCCCTTTTGTTAAATTAAAGAATGTTTTCTATATTTTACTTGTCTGCATATATTTTCATTGTATCTTATTTTCGTAACTCGCTTTTATGTAACTTTTCAATAAGCATTTTTCTTTCTTCTCTTTATCAAATAGCATCAGCAAGTGAAGTACGCAAGCGCTGACCCATGGGACGGCTCTTTTCCTCAAGGCATTTGATTTCGTAGCTCAAAAAGAACACAATGACCTCATGGACATATTATCTGTATACTGGTCTCAGCAACGACTCAACATAATGAGCAGGAACAAACAGGGCTCGCTGTACGCCTCGTTTGACTTTGAGAAGGTCTAATATAAAAAGGCTGAATATCATATCGGGGTATATCAAAGGGAGAACATAAATTCGAACTGTAATTTTTTTTATGCATTGCAGTTGCGTACCCTTTCATTTCTTTTGGTCCTATTTCTTTCGTGGAGCACCAATGAAATCCTTCCAGTCGGTTCCCATGACGTCATGTTCAACGTGACCAGACCGGACCAATGACATCCGGTGGAGGGAGATTCGATTTCGACGATGGCGGCACCTACTGCGGTGGATGGGAGGACGGCAAGGCCCACGGCAACGGCGTGTGCACCGGGCCGAAGGGTCAGGGAGAGTACGCCGGAGCGTGGCAGTACGGGTTCGAGGTGTCTGGAGTTTACACTTGGCCCAGCGGCAACGCCTACAAGGGGCAATGGTTCCAGGGCAAGCGGCATGGCCTAGGGGTGGAAAACAAAGGGAGGTGGATATACAAGGGAGAATGGACGCAAGGGTTCAAAGGTCGATACGGCGTCAGGGCGAGCACTACTTCCGGAGCAAGGTACGAAGGCACGTGGACTACCGGCCTGCAGGACGGATACGGATGTGAAAGCTATGCTGATGGCGGTAAGGTTTTATTAAAAGAATCTTATGTTTATAAAAACGATGTTATCTTTTGCTTTGAAGTCAACACACGTAAACTAAACAAAAGAAGAGAAAGCTTCTATCTGTACATTTAATCTGTAGTAAGGTCTTACTGTCTATCTTCTATCTGTACATTTAATCTGTAGTAAGGTCTGACTGTCTGTCTTCTATCTGTACATTTAATCTGTAACGTCTGACTGTCTGTCTTCTATCTGTGCATTGAATTTGTAACGTCTGACTGTCTGTCTTCTATCTGTGCATTGAATTTGTAACGTCTGACTGTCTGTCTTCTATCTGTACATTGAATCTGTAACGTCTGACTGTCTGTCTTCTATCTGTACACTGAATCTGTAACGTCTGACCATCTATCTATCTATCTATCTATCTATCTATCTATCTATCTATCTATCTATCTATCTATCTATCTATCTATCAATCTATCTGTCTGTCTTTATAACTATCTATTTATCTGTCCTCTATCTATTTGTTCATCCTTCATTCTGTTTATTTAATCTTTCAATCTCTCAGTCTATCAATCCATCCATCCATCTAGCTAGTCTAGCTGTCTGTCAACAGTCTCTATTATTTCTGTCCATCTGTCAGTCTTTCGGATGGTCTATATATTTTGATCTCTACCCAGGAACAATTTCAAATACCTTTCTAGCTTACTCACCTAACAATACGTTTGTCTGTTTGCATATCTGTCTACTGGCATTTATTCCCACATTCCAAACTACCTGTAGCTCACTCTCTCTACTTTTTAACGAGGTACGTACAGACCATCCCTTAGAATTGTACTCTCGCGTTTTTTAAACTCAAGTCTCTAAAGCCACTTATTCTATAGACTTCTTTTTACAAAGCTTACATCAACTCACTCTGTCTGTCTGGTAAAAAGTATGTACACGTTATTTCTCCCACACCCATTCTCGGATCAAGTTGAAATTTCATCCATTTTTTTTCCTTGACAACAAAAGAATCAATTTTAAAGAATTAACCAATTAGTTAATTAACTTTAGGTAATTAGTTGTTTTGTTTTGTATCTGAAACAAGGAAAAGCAATTGTACTTGGCTGAAGTGGTGGTGTAAGCTGAATCAGTCCCTTTTTTAGGTCGCCGCTCTAAATGGAAACAAACAATATGTAACTTTACAAACTGTTCTTGACATAAGTACTTCACAAGCAGAGTGGTTAGCACGTCGGCCCATGGAAAAGTGAGGCACGAGTTCGAATTCAGGTCGTTCCCCCCCCCCCCCTTTTTTTTTAAATAAAAGCTTTTATAAGCCAATTATGATAAAATTCACCCAGATATCGTTCTCTTTCTCCCCCCCACCCTTCACATTTTCCCAACTGGTCCAGATAAGTGCTAGGACCATAGCGTATTTTCCCAACTGGTCCAGATAAGTGCTAGGACCATAGCGTATTTTCCCAACTGGTCCAGATAAGTGCTAGGAACCATAGCGTATTTTCCCAACTGGTCCAGATAAGTGCTAGGACCATAGCGTATTTTCCCAACTGGTCCAGATAAGTGCTAGGACCATAGCGTATTTTCCCAACTGGTCCAGATAAGTGCTAGGACCATAGCGTATTTTCCCAACTGGTCCAGATAAGTGCTAGGACCATAGCGTATTTTCCCAACTGGTCCAGATAAGTGCTAGGACCATAGCGTATTTTCCCAACTGGTCCAGATAAGTGCTAGGACCATAGCGTATTTTCCCAACTGGTCCAGATAAGTGCTAGGACCATAGCGTATTTTCCCAACTGGTCCAGATAAGTGCTAGGACCATAGCGTATTTTCCCAACTGGTCCAGATAAGTGCTAGGACCATAGCGTATTTTCCCTAACTGGTCCAGATAAGTGCTAGGACCATAGCGTATTTTCCCAACTGGTCCAGATAAGTGCTAGGACCATAGCGTATTTTCCCAACTGGTCCAGATAAGTGCTAGGACCATAGCGTATTTTCCCAACTGGTCCAGATAAGTGCTAGGACCATAGCGTATTTTCCCAACTGGTCCAGATAAGTGCTAGGACCATAGCGTATTTTCCCAACTGGTCCAGATAAGTGCTAGGACCATAGCGTATTTTCCCAACTTGTCCAGATAAGTGCTAGGACCATAGCGTATTTTGAGACAGCTAAAATCATGGGACAGCTCCAAACAAAAACAGTTGGTCAAATATAAAATCGCACAGATTTTTTGTTGTTGGTCTAGTTGATTAAGATCTATTACAAATTTAATTACATGACTGATTCAAACAAATTGATACAATTACATTTTGTATAAGCTTGTTTTTTTTTTTTTAAGTATATTTATATTTTTCTTGATTCTCATTTTGGCTCATTATTCCATTAGCTCGTATTCTGGGAAGCGTGGTCGAGAGGCTAAGTGCGCTTGAACTTGGCTTGTCTTGGCTACCTAGAGGCTCGAGGTTCGACACCGAGTCAGAAACCCCATTGACAACGAAAAACATGCTGAGAATTACTCCCTTAGAGCACGTGAGAGGAAGCGAGCAGTGAGTCTTAGGGTCGCCTTATCCCCGTACAAGGACAACCTAAGTGTCGACCATGAACCAGTATTCTCTCTATCTAAACCTTGTCCCAATCGTCCTTCGTGCAGAACTCTGCATTCGTAAAGAATGTGTTCTATTGTCTCATCGTCCTCCATGCAATGGCGACACCGTGTGTCGTAGTTTTCCTTCCACCGTCCGAAGTAAGCACCAATTGGACAGTGGCCGACCCGGAACTGGGCTAGGACTGCCTGTTCCGCACGATTAAGTTGCCACCATGCATCTCTTTTGTCTGGTCTACTCATTGCTCTGTGAAACTCACGACACCCGACTCGGGCAGAGCCTAAAGGCAGCACAAAAAAACAATTCCTAGATACCCCCTCCCCCCCCCCCTACCGGTCCACAAATGAGATTGGACCAAAGCGCTCTGAGCATGCTATAAGCATGAAAGTAGCGCTATATAAAAGCTATAATAAAATAATAATTCTATAGTCTCATTACTATTATTAGTCTCTTGAGCTCTTCCTTCCCTTAACTTCATGAATAGCATTCCTTCATTTCAAGACTCTCTGAGTTTAGTTGTTAAGTTTGTCTCTCTATCTGTTTCTTCTATTTCACTTGATGGTTATATTGATACAATCTACTTGTTCGTTTTATTGTATGTGTTTCTCTTGGTTGTCATTCTGTCTCTCTTTCACTTTCTGTTACTCTTTATCTCAATCTGTCTCGATCAGTCTTTCTTTCTGTCTCTCACGGTTTTTCTTTCAATGTTCATCTCAATCTGTAGCTTTGCCTGTCTTTTTTTTCTCCGAGTCTTTCTCTACCTTCATCTATATCTCACCTTGTCTCTCTCTCTCTCCCTGTCTTTCTTTCTCTAACTTTCTCTTTCCCTTTCTTTCTCTCTACCTGTCTTTCTCTCTCTCTCTCTGTCTTTCTCCCTGTCTTTCTTTCTCTAACTTTCTCTTTCCCTTTCTTTCTCTTTACCTGTCTTTCTTTCTCCCTGTCTTTCTCTCTCTCTCTCTTTCTCCCTGTCTTTCTTTCTCGAACTTTCTCTATACCTGTCTTTCTTTCTCCCTGTCTTTCTCCCTGTCTATCCTTCTCCCTTTCTTTCTCCCTATCTTTCATTCTCCCTATCTTTCTTTCTCCCTGTCTTTCTTTTTCCCTGTCTTTCTCCCTGTCTTTCCTTCTCCCTGTTTTTCTTTCTCCGTCTTTCCTTCTCCCTGTTTTTCTTTCTCCCTGTCTTTCCTTCTCTGTCTTTCCTTCTCTGTCTTTCCTTCGTTGTCTTTCTCTCTCCCTGTCTTTCTCTCTGTCTTTCTCAATGTCTCCCTGTTTTTTCTTCTCTGTCTTTCTCTCTCTCTGTCTTTCTCCCTGCCTTTCTCCCTGCCTTTCTCCATGTCTTTCTCTCTGTCTTTCCTTTTCCCTGTCTTTCTCCCTGTCTCCCTGCCTTTCTTCCTTTCTTTCCTTCTCCCTGTCCTTCTCCCTGTCCTTGTCCCTGTCTTTTCTTCTCCCTGTCTTTCATTCATTGACTTTCTTTCTCCCTGACTTTCTCTCTGAGATGAGCTTGTGTCTTACAGCTGTTTCTTTAAGCCATTATTTTTAGCTCCATTTCGTGTTTTTTCTCCCACAACTTGGTCCCAGTCTGAACTTGTTCGAGATTCTCCTGAAAGTCAACATAGAACCACACGGGGAGAAAACGATAGGGCAGATGAGTGTGAGTCTTCTCCCTCCCTCCCACCTTCTTTCCCCCCATTCATCTTGACACATTGTTTGCTCACTCTTACTTTACCATTAGCCTGACTTCTGCTCCCCCTTCTCTCACCCCGCTCTCTCTCTCTCTCTCTCTCTCTCTGTGTCTTACTTTGGTTACAAAATAACATACTTTATATGACGTCAGCAGCGTTATGTTGCTACACTCCCGCCCCCACCGTACCCGATGCAGTAGGTATTGGACATTTTCATACATGGCGGAAAACCTTTATATATATATATATATATATATATATATATATATATATATATATATATATATATATATATATATATATATATATATATATATATATATATATATCAAGCTTTTTGGTGTATCCGGTGCACAAAATGAAGGAAGTGTTAATAAGCTTTTTTTTAAATATGTTACATTGCTTACCTTATCTTGGAAATCTTTAAATATTGTAGTATTGTAAGTCCAACTATCGTACAATAGAATTAAGTTGTGACAGAATTAGGTCAGAGATGTACAACTGGATAGATAGGGCGAAGTGAAAAAGCTCAAAATGCAATCTATCATGTTGTACTAGTAAGACAAAAAGTAGTGGCTCTTAGAGTGTCATTGCAAATAAATTGATTTGATATAAGTAAATAAATCAATGATTTTTTATTGGTTGTTTAATTATTTGCGTTAGAATGGGCCTTTACTTACTTATGTCCCCTTTTGCAGCACTGACACATGTACACATGATGTCATTTGCATAATTGTTGAACGATGCGCGAAATCTTATGCTTGACTTACTCTTGAGGTCTATGACATCATAACCCAGACCACAAAATATTATTTTTTTTTGGAACAAAATTCTGACTTGGTGTACGAAGGGGCTAGAACTAGATGTTGCAAGGAGAGACGATCATCTTATCAGACATAAAATGCCATACACACAATTACACATCAGGTGTGACAGATTAATGTAAAACATTGGTAGAACACGCACTTTTAGGGATACATTCCGAAAATCAATAAAAATATTTTATAGAAGTATTTTTTTGCTTTGCCTCTTGAGGTTAAATGCAGACAAATTTTTATAACTAAAAGCATACAAGACACAACCTAAAGATTTTCGTTTGCCGACATCTTAAAGAATCAATATCATTTGTATAATAGGTTTACAACGATTTAACAGACACACTGCTTAACATACGTCACAAATAAATAAAACGCTTTCAAATATATTGAACTGAAATATTATACATCAAGAAGCTTATGTTCTAGTAGAGTAATGACTGACCAAAAATAATAAATAGTCGGTCGAATCGGATTAGTGGGATTTTCCGGGCGTTCGAAATGCGTATGACAAAGGTCAAATCTAATGTAAACATAAATATATTGCAATCAGAGTCTGAGGTGGACATTATTGAGCATGCATTATAACAGCACGCTGTGAAAAATTGAAATAATAGCAACGAAATTATTTTTGGCTTTGAAATCGGTCATTTGTTAATTTCACTAAAATATTTTCATTGATAGTATTGTTTGGGGAATGCGTAGGCAGCCTTGAAGGAAACACAAAAAGGAAAGGAGAAAGCTTTTTTTTTTTTTTTTCGCCTTTTAGGCATTTGATAACATTTAATTATGTAATTTCAATTGATCGCACTATAATAGAAATAGAATAGAAACACTAAACTTAAAAAATCATACTATCCAATGCATGATCACTACATTCATCATTCATCTGTCCCTTGACTCTCGTCGTAGAGGTGCTGTGACAGTTCGTGTAACCAAATCACTCCAAATCACTCCACTCTTTCCGGCCAGGATACCTAGAGAGAGGCCGGTCCATTCCTTTACGTTGTCCAGCCAGCCTTTTACTATGGACGACCCTTTCTTCGTGCTCCCTCCATTGTACCTTGACTGATGACTTTTGTTAGAGAGTCATGTTTTACACATTCGTCTCTTCATAGAGACACACACACACACACTGCATTTACTGTTTTAATAACACATTCACTTTTATAGGAGTAAGTCAATGTGGAAAAATATAAACAAATGTAATTGTTATCAGTAAATTAAAAATATTTTCTCTGCTTTAACAAACAAAAATATAAACTGCCATTCCTGATATATGGGTGTATTTTTGACTGTAAAGTCAGATATATGTGGGTATTGTCGACTGTTTTGTCTGATATATGGGTGTATTTTCGACTGTTAAGTCAAATATATGGGCGTATTGTCGACTGTTATGATTGATATATAGACGTATTGTTTGTAACTGTTTGTCATATGTTTTATTTGTTTCGGATATTTCTTCAGATTTGAAGATATCTACTTCCAAACCTCTCGCAGGGTATCGGGGGGTGGGGGGTAGCTGCAGCAGGGTTTGAACCCGGGACCATCGAGACGACCAGACGACAGTCCAGCGCGCATACCACATACCGCCATCCTAATCATTCTTATTGCCGACAGTTATGCTTGATATATGGACGTATTCTCGATTGCTATGTCTGATATGAGGACGTATTGTCGACTGTTATGTCTGATATATCACGTGGTCGTACTGTCGACCATAATGTCTTTTATATCATATGCACGTATTGTCGATTGTTAGGTCTGATATATGGAAGCATTGTCAACATATGCTTGATATATGGACGTATTGTCGACTGTTGTCTGGCTTCTACATCGTACGGAAGCTGCCCAAACAGAATGCGGTTAAAGGTCAAAGTTCTTTTCTTCACTAGTGTTGGTATCAAACTACTGAAGCTTCTGATCGACTCTAAAATAATGGTTCGTGGCACTTCAATAAAAATCAATACCCTTGACTATCTGGAGTGGATATCCATATGGAAAGGAAACACGCTTACTCTGGTGATGATTGCTACTATTGTATGACATGAGCAGTTCACAGCATACATAGAGACATGTCAAGTCAATGTTTAGTTCCCTTTTCCGCTGCGCAAAGTGTAAACAAGAACTTGTTCTTTAAGAATTGAAAGGAACTAATGGAATACCAGGGAACTAGTGTACATCTGGTTGGGCTACACATCGTGTGCCGTTCAGCAGAAAAACAATACTTCTTGTGCTCACCTTTTATCATCAATAGTTTCGTTTTTGTTGCAACTATTCTTGCATTATGCTTTCTTTCCCCCCCCCCCCTCCAGAACTTTACAGCAGTTGTTCAAATATAGGTTTCTGTTATTACATCAGTCTAATTTTGCATTGATAGTTTGGGTTGTCGTTCTTTTGTTGCTTTATTATAGTTACTGTAAATTGTTGTTCATTTGGTTTTTGTTCTTTGTTTTGTCAGTTCACTACATTTACATTTGTCGATGTGCTCTTGTTTATTTTGCGGTACATCTGGTCGTCTTCCAATTACTTCCGGTGTACACCCAGACCATATATATATATATATACATATATCAGCAGCAGACGCCTTGGCTGGCTTGGCCACGTTCGTAGAATGCCAGTAGGTCGACTTCCACAGGACATCCTGTATGGCGATCTAATAGTAGGCAGGAGAGCCGCTGGTCGCCCACTTTTACGTTATACGGATGTATGCAAACGCGACATGAAGCTCTTCAAAATCGGCACTGGCAACTGGGAAGAGGTGGCACGGACAGATCCTCATGGAGAGAGAGCATAAAGGAAGGGTCAAAGATTGCAGATGTCATACACAACAGAAGCAGAAAGAAGAGTGAAAATGCAACGGCGCCTGGTGATTATATATGCCCAACCTGCGATCGCAGCTGTGTATCAAGGATTGGCCTCTTTAGTCACACAAGAAGTTGCAAAGGGAAAGATCGTCTCTCGAGACGTAAAATGCCACAGATATATAAATAGATAGATAGATAGATAGATAGATAGATAGATAGATAGATAGATAGATAGATATGAGATTTAGAATGGATAGCTAGATCTTTTAACACTACAAAAAATGTCTTGAAAATGTTTTAAAAGTTGAAACAAGTCTGTTGTGACAGTTACTATACGGTATGTGCGGCCAACCGTGACTTTTGGACAAGTGTCGTGTACCTGGACAGTAAGTGGACTGGAGGACAGTCACGGGTGTGTGTTGTATACAAGGAGAAAGAAACATCTAGGGCATTCGTTTGTGTTGAATGTTTACCTGATCTATATATATAGAGACATATATATATATATATATAATTCTCTTCGTGGCTCAAGAGTTTGGACACCACGTAAAGGAAAGATTACTCTTTTATTTCTAAAAGTCGTACTAGAGTTATCTTACGAAAAAAAAGAGGGGGGGGGGGTGAAGAACAGGTTTTATTCACCAGTCACAAAATAGCAGGGCCCTCACTGCTATTTAGTGACGGGTGAGTATACATAGTAGATTACTTGTTCTCCTTCCATGACTTCTTGGTCACAATGCTATTTAGTGTTTGTAAAATGTTTGTTTGTAAAATGTTTTACATGTTTCAGATGTTCCTTCAGAGTTAATTTACTTCCTAGTCCAAACCTCACGCAGGTCGAAAGAGGATGGGAGCGGGAAGGGTTTGAATCCGGGTCTATCGATAAATCCAAACGACAGTCCAACGCGCAAACCGCACGACCAGGCAGCCATTCCCCTCTCTTGTTTTTTTCGTGGGATAACTCTATCCGCAGAAATAAAAGAGTGATCTTTCCTTTACGTCTTCTTCTTCTCGTCCAAACTCTTGAGCCATGAAGGGAATTTTATATATATATATATATATATATATATATATATATATATATATATATATATATATATATACATATATATATATATACATATATATATATATATATATATATATAGAGAGAGAGAGAGAGAGAGAGAGAGATAGATAGATAGATAGATAGATAGATAGATAGATATAGATAAGATATAGATATTAGATTCGTTGCAAATAAAGACTTAAAGGAACTTGTATCACCACAAAGGCGTTGTTTTGTAAAGTAGTTATAAGAAATATAGTGTGTTTTTTTTCCAACCCTAACCTATGTAACATATAATTGAAGATCTAGCTAATCAATCTATTTAAATGTACATACAGTGAATAAAATCAACAGACATGAATTATTTCGATCTTGGAATTTTTGAAACATTATCTCAATGGAAACTAACAGGAAATGGCTTTGTTTCATATATTTGCGCGAATTCTGTGATTAATAGCCCATTGTAAAGAAAATCCAAGAAATGATTTTGCATTATTTCTAAACTTTGAAAACTAAAGATCATTACTTTTCCAAGACAGAAAATTGATTGGGGCGACTTCCATTACAGTTTAAAAAAGAGTTACGTACATAATAATATATATGTCTGTGAATTGATCAATCGCGGAAAAGAATTTGTTTCCGATTTCCAGTCTAGATATAATATACATGTCTATGACCCTTACCTTTATTTCAGTGCTGCCCAAAAAAGTTCCACTTCTTTTTATAACTATCATAAGAAAATTAGTTACTTTACAGGAATAATAAATAAGTCAAGCCAAAATTAATATTTTCATCAATTGGCTTCAAGAAGACATGAAAGTGAGAACCACTGCTCATTAGGGTCTGGAGATAAAACTTGCTCACGTTTTTTGGTGTCTTTGATCTGTGTTTTACATCTAGGATGCATTTTAATAAGAGGTGGGCATTAGTTTAATAAAATCCAGGTGGGAGGGGGGGTTGGAGTAAACATCTACTTCCTATTTTCATTAGCTCTTTATTTTAAGCCTTTAATCTATCACACACATCATTTTACGTTCGGACCTTGCGCTTGTTTCAAGGATATTATAAGAATTCAATTCAAAACTGGGAGGGGACTTTTTTATCTTAAAAAGTAAAAGGAAAGTTCCCCTTTTAGACCTTGTGGTCTATATGGCAGATGATGTAAGGTCGTGTGTTTCTGTGGCCTACGGTTAACGAGGGTGGCCAGCACAACGAACGACCGCATTTACTTTTCCCCCAACTAATGTCATGTACCCATTAAAGCTGGGTGGACTCAGTGGCGCCCACAGATCCCGAAATTGAAAATCCCAGACTTCACTAGGATTCGAACTCAGGACTCCGGTTCAGAAGTCAAGCACTTTACTGTTCAGCCACCGCGCCTCCACCCCCCAACAAGATCTTACATCTAAACTATTTCTTTTGTTAGTTTCATAATCCTCCAACTGCTGCGCAGGCGGCCTTTTTTTTGGTAAAAATCTCACTGAGCCAGTCACGTGACTCTTCACGTGCCTCACAAAAGTGATGTGACGATGTAATTTCAAGACTCTAAACCTCCACTCGGTCAGATGCCACCTGCACACTAAATTTACATTGCCAAAACCAACTGTTCCTTAACGATACTTCGCAAGAATGTCTTTTTCGAGGACTTGTTCGTAAGTAGCATCCCACTACTAAAGAGCTGTTTGCCTAGTGAGCTTAGAACGTGAAGAAGACTCCTCTTATCGGTAATGACCCAACTATCTTCTAAAGCACTCGATCTCAAAGATCTGCATTTCAGCTTCAACGTTAGGCATTAAGCTTTCATAACAATTTTCTTCTCCTTTGTAATTGTCTAAGACTCCCGGAACTCAATGCCCATTGGAAGCTACCCTCCAACGGACTGTCTGGGAGGGATTCAAGCAGATGTAGCTTGTTACATTCCTATTACCGATGGCACGTATCTTAAGACGCTCGAGCTATAGGCGAGGCCTGAGGCCTAACATACTAAGGAAACCTCCCCACATTTCTTATCTGTGCCACATCTGCCTTGCGGGTGTCCGACATAAGGCGGTCCCTTGAGGAACTGTGTTTGGAATCTGAGATAGCAATGTAAAATCACGTTAGGTAGAAAATAAATAGTATCGTTTAGTATCATTTACAATGCTTATATCAAGTCACTCCGTCTGTCTGTCTGGTACAAAGCTTCTATCAACTCACTCCGTCTGTCTGTCTGGGTGGACATTTTGTACTTGGTATTTCTCCCACTTCCCATTCTCGGAGCAATTTGAAACTTTTCACAATTATTCATCGTCGATGACAACACCTGAATTAATTATAATTAAATATAATTAATTAATTTTGTTTTATATAGAAAATGTACTAAGCTAAGGGGAGGTAAACCTGGTGTAGAGAGTCAGTTCGTCTGCTAAAAAAATAAATCAAACAAGAGATGACCATAGAGCCTTCATTTTTTAAGAGTATTTTATTATTTCAGTCCTTAAAGCGTCGGTCTTCAATCGTGGAGGTAATTTACAAACAACAACAAAAAATAGCTTTTGAATAGGCAGCACAGAAACCTTCTCCAAGATATTACCTCCTACCACCCAACCCTCCAAATTGGTCCACAAAAGTGATTGGACCATGCTATAGACATGAAAATTGCGCCAAACAAAAACTAATAATAAAAATATTTCCAAACGCACAAAATTATTATTGTAAGTCTAGACATACTAAAAATTAAATTTCAGTTCATACCAGTTAAGATTTCAATAAAGTACGTTTTATATATTACTTGTTAGATACATGTTACCGGCATCGGTGGGATATCATGATAGGAACTATACGTTAATCATTTTCGTTAGACTTTTGCAATTTTTAAATGTGTTACTTAGTATAGGTGTAAAGTTATAATTCAACTCACAAAAACAAAACAAATTATTATAAAAACTGCTTATCAGCTTACACGCTGGTATATATATATATATATTGATAATATATTGGTAATTTTAATTAAGAAAAAAAATGATTAAACGTTTCAAAAATAAACAAACGGTATAGATCTATACATTGCAGAAACTAAATGAATAGGAATTCTTGTAGCTCGTGTCATCGACATGATTACTTTTCTTACATTTACATTTCATTGCATTTCATTTTCGTTACTTTTTTTCTTTGTTTTGTTCTCTCCCTTAGTCTTGATGACTCTAATTACAACTATTAGCACAAGTAACAAGTATTTTACTGCTGAATTCAAAAGAGAGATTCATTATTTTAAATGGTTAAAAAAAAATCAAGAAGCTCTAAACTACACACACATACATATCTATATATACACACACTAACACACACTCGAGAGGCCAAGTTTTTTTGATATACGCCAAAAAAAAATATCGTTTTCTTTTTGTGCATTGACCTACTTTGTCCTGGATGTTGGGTAGTTTGGAGGTCGAGTGCTCTTGCACCTGGCAATGTTGCCGCCTTTGATTCGTAGGTGAGTTAATAGTCGCGCATAAAGTTACGTTTTTGTTGGTATTGATTCCGACACAGTAATCTCTTGATCGTGGCAATGTATATCACCGTTCAATGTTCAGTGGTTCTCAGCCTAGTGTCTCAGAGGTACTTACACTTCAATTAAGTGCACTTTCACACTACTGATCTCTCTCTCTCACACACACACAAACACACACGTTGAAATCTCATTTGCCTCCTTGTGCACCTCAACTGTACCCTTCTCGTACCTTGCTTATATACAAAGTGTGTGTGACCTGTCCCTGTTTGAGATATGAAAAACATGTAACCTACTAAACAGCTGCTGTTTCCTGTTATAAGATTCTTAATAGCTCACATGCACACAAAGTAGTGCCAGATTGGACTGCATTCACTATGAATCCAAATGAAAGTATTTCAGCAAGAAACTTCATATTCTAGTTGTCACTCAAATCAAAAATCAAATTTGGAGATCGACAAACGAAGGCGGAAATGCTCTTTTCTACGTGTGACCTATGACCTCTGGTTGTCAAACTGCGCTAATATGTTTATATTACGTCATTATTTGTTGTGGATGTTTTTGTGAAAAGCACTTGAAAGGATGTGACGTAATAAGATGTGGAATCTCGATGTCTACTTTAATCCACTGTGAAAACATTTTATTTTTGTTTTGTAATTAAAGTGTTATGGTTAGTGACAATCAAAATCTGCATCAGTTCAGATGTGTGAATTATTGTTTAAACAAGTTACATTTAGCATGGGGCACTCTGGCCATGACAATTTATCTAACCTGATAAAACTGTCTTCTTAGAGGTGTCTTTACAAGACAATTGTATATATTGTGATGAAGTGTTATGGATATAAATAAATTCTTTTTCATGGAAGGTTCCGATGACTAGATCATTATATGAGATAAAAACTGCGCAGTCGTTTCCAGATTAGGCAGCTGTCCTTATAGTTTTACTTCTAAGATGGTGGGGGGTATGAGGCCAGTGTCTAGTTCCGTGCCTCTTGATAGAGAATGAAGTTTTGTAGGACATGGTCGGCATTCTGTGACACTGCACAAAGCCAAAATGTACTAGTCCCCATTTTCAGCTCTATGGTTATATCATGTATCATTTTGTCCAATTGTAAGGTTATATTTTATGTTTTAGTAATTTTATAACGTTATATTATGCAGATCGGATTACTGAACCGTAACTCATTCAAGTCTAGTGGCTATCTTAAGGAGAAAAAGCTTAAACTAAACTCTCTTGGGCTGTAGAGTGAAGAGACCTAACTAAACTCTCTTGGGCTGTAGAGTGAAGGAGAGACCTAACTAAACTCTCTTGGGCTGTAGAGTGAAGAGACCTAACTAAACTCTCTTGTGCTGTAGAGTGAAGAGACCTAACTAAACTCTCTTGGGCTGTAGAGTGAAGGAGAGACCTAACTAAACTCTCTTGGGCTGTAGAGTGAAGAGACCTAACTAAACTCTCTTAGACTGTAGAGTGAAAAGACCTATCTAAACTCTCTTGGGTTGTAGAGTGAAGAGACCTAACTAAACTCTCTTGGGTTGTAGAGTGAAAAGACCTAACTAAACTCTCTTAGGCTGCAGACTTAAGGCTGGACATTGTCTTACCTGTACCAAGATATTGTACAATATTAACAGAGCGAGGAAGCGCTAGAAATATCATTGTTAATGTAATAACAAACAGAACATCTGATAGAAAAAACAGAACATTTGATAGAAGAAACAGAACATCTGATAGAAGAAACAGAACATCTGATAGAAGAAACAGAACATTTGATAGAAGAAACAGAACATCTGATAGAAGAAACAGAACATTTGATATAAGAAACAGAACATCTGATAGAAGAAACATAACATCTGATAGAAGAAACAGAACATATGATAGAAAAAACAGAACATCTGATAGAAGAAACAGAACATCTGATAGAAGAAACATAACATCTGATAGAAGAAACAGAACATCAGATAGAAGAAACAGAACATCTGATAGAAGAAACAGAACATCTGATAGAAGAAACAGAACATATGATAGAAGAAACAGAACATCTGATAGAAAAAACTGAACATCTGATAGAAGAAACAGAACATCTGATAGAAGAAACAGAACATCTGATAGAAGAAACAGAACATCTGATAGAAGAAACAGAACATCTGATAGAAGAAACAGAACATCTGATAGAAGAAACAGAACATCTGATAGAAGAAACAAAACATCTGATAGAAGAAACAGAACATCTGATAGAAGAAACAGAACATCTGATAGAAGAAACAGAACATCTGATAGAAGAAACAGAACATCTGATAGAAGAAACAGAACATCTGATAGAAGAAACAGAACATCTGATAGAAGAAACAGAACATCTGATAGATGAAACAGAACATCTGATCGAAGAGAAGAATCAGAAATGACAGAAGAGACTGCAGCTCACTGCATAGAACTTTTGATAGAACAGAATATACAGAACATCTGAAGAAATACAAAATAGAGCAGTGAGATTTATAACGAACAAATGTTCCAGTTTGATGGAAGTAACACCATTTGTACAAATCACTCAACTTAGAGACACTTCAGAACAGAAGAGTAAAAAGATAAGAAGGTTATACATAAAACACTTCATTATAACTTACAAATAGAAAACAAAACCTAATGAAATACTCAGAAAGACTCAAATATAGAGGTACATTTCTTATTCCATACGCTAGAACCAATTCTGACAAGGGCTCCTTCTTCCTTAGTGCCATTAGAGAATAGAATGGGTTGCCTGAATCAGCCAGGAAAACCAACGACTTAGCAGAGTTTAAATCATTGATTAACATCCACAAATACAGCAAACTGAAATCAAAGACATTGATAGGGAAGAACTATTTTTCTTCTGTCAATTGTTGAATGTCTTTTGTTAGACGCAGCGTCACACTCACACACACACACACACACACACACGTACAGAAAGTCTTGACGCAATGTTCACACGATTTTTTTAAAATAGCTTGTTTTTAAATATGTCTCTTTCTTAATTATTTATTAATAGATGAGATATAAATCTATTTTTAATTTGGTCATTTGTATTTAGTCTAAAGTAGTCTTGGCCATTCTATCTTTCTACTAAATGCCTGGAAGTCCTACTTTGCGAGTGACTTAAAAGACTACATGTATTTCAATTTGTTTCGTTAATTTGTCTTTCTTTTCCCAAACAGCTTTATTATCTATTGACCAAATTCTTGTTTTCTATATGCTGTTCTCTCCCTACCCTATAGCGCTTGTGTTGTCATGGTAACATCCAGACCGCAGACACTCATACACATAGACGCACACACACACGCACCAATTGCAGAGTGAGCGAGGGAGTCAAAAAGGGAAAGAGAGTTTATAAAAGAATAATGCATTGTCTCTAGGATAGACAGAGAAAAATAGAGAGAAAATGAACTGTTGCCAGCGTTTGAGAAGGTGGGTTACTGTGCTTAGCTTAGAGACAGAGAGAGAGGGAGAGAGAGAGAGAGAGAGAGAGAGACGGAGAGAGAGAAAGTAGTGAGTGAAATAGAGGCAGTGAAAGAGAGAGAAAACGAACGAGGGATACAAAGGGAAACAACTAAGGATATTGAAAAGTACTACAGAACCTTTAAGCATTATATAAAAATATAGAGAGTTGCTTGGAAGCCATAAACATGTACAGTGTTATATAAACAGAAAAGTGAATACACTTATAGATTTGAAGAATGTAACATGGATACACAAATAGTTCATGTGAAGACTATTTTTGGGCCTGAGTGAACTGGTGCGTGGAATAAGCAAATAATAAAACCACCAAAGCAATATGTAAGTAAATAGAAGAGAATGATTGGGCTAGCACAGAGGAATGATTGGGCTAGCACAGAGGAATGATTGTGTTAGCTGACAGAAATGATTGGGCTAGCACAGAGGAATGATTGTGTTAGCTGAAAGGAATGATTGGGTTAGCAAAGATGAATGATTGAGTTATCAAAGAGCAATGATTGGGTTAGCACATAGGAATGATTGGGTTAGCATAATGGGACGCGAAGACGATAGATTTGTTTTTCAAAGGAAAAAAAAATGTTTCATTGTAGTTATAAATCCTTGTTTTGAATTTCTAGCAAGTAAAATGAAGTTCTTACCAATGTTTTAAACATTAACATATTTGAAGTTAGAGACTTTCAGGTTATAAGTTTGACCATTGACAATGTAAAAATTTTTTCTCAAGAGGAGTCTAAAACAATCTCTACTGAAAAAATTTTACAGGAAGACATTTTAATACGTCTCCGATACTATTCTTGACAATCGTATGTCGAGCCAATACATATAACACATGGTTCCTTACACCGGTATGTTGGCAACTTTAAATAAACAAAATATAAGGTCAGTGACAAGATGTCTTACTTGACACGAGACTGATCTTAGGACGATCCGTGACCCTTTAATGGTACGTAGATCTAATCCTTCTACTAAGGCCTAAGGTATTACCGCTGGCCATTTTTTCTTTCTAAGGCATCATTCATCATCGTTTGTCTTTTTGGTAATCGGAAAGCATCTGCTAGATCTAGATCCTTTACAAAACGAGACATATGTTCACCATTGTAGATCTAGAGTTTTAATCCATGATGAATGTTTTGAAAACTCTAAATCATATTTAGATGAAGATTCTATTTGTTTCAAAAGAAATCTTTCTGTCTATGTACACTACACAGCTACACAGTGGTTTCGCACGCATCATCAGTGACGCATAACCTTGGCCTCTGACGAGTGATGACGTAGACCGCGCCGTGGTCAGAGCTAAGGCTTTGTATGTCGAAGGCGCCGGACGATCTCGTTTAATAGAGACGTACCTGCGTCATATGTACCTCAAATGTTCTTTGCGTGATATGATAGACCAGTGCTGCCTCCTCTGTGAGACTTAAGTGGACCAGACATTTCTATGTTGTGATTGAAAGAAAAAACTCTTCAATATCGGCGAGACCCGCACATTTGAACTTTTTTTTTGACATGCGTCCATCTTACTCTAAAAAAGTTGCAGACGACACTGGAGAAAATCACGTTATGGACCTCAAAACACACACTCCTTTGCTGGCAGGAGAGGGGAACCTGCTCCCCCCCCCCTTCCCCAGAAAGAATGATTTTAAAATTATTTACGAAACACAATTTATGAAAAAGAAATTAATAAACATTCATTACGTAGATTTGAATTTCAAACTTTGTAAAATATATATGCAAAATACAAATAGGAAGAAATATGATGTTAAGTTTCTTTTTTTTTTTCATTCCATTCTTAATCCTTCCCAGAACCCACCGAGTGAGTTTATAGCGCTTCTCCTGACCACTGGCTTGTTTGATGGGGTTTGCAAACTGGTAGACGTTTGAGAAAATAGATTTAGTGGATCCAGTTTAAAATCTACCGATTATATATACTGTTGAATGTGGTGTTTCGTTGAAAATGTAGATCTAGAATGAAGTCTTTCTTACTAACTGGAGTTCGATTCAAACATCACAACATATATTAAAGTCAATGAATAACTTGATAAGACTTTATAAACTTGAGAAATATTATTTAATACACAATAATAGGGCACAGTCCTAATGTCACAGTTCTAAAACACAACTAACAACTAAAAGAGTGAGTTCGTTACCTAACTGTCATCTTCCCATCATTCCTTATTTTGTTAATTTCCCATCATTCCCTAGTTCCGTCTAAAATAGTCTATTTATAGTCTCGTCATTTTCCCGATCACCATTCTATATAGAAACTTTAAGGCTACAATTATTTTCTTCTATGTTATGTTTCTTTCAAAGAAAAGAAACATTTTTGTTTTCAGATGATAACAAAAGATACTGCAATCATCTAAAAAATGGTATTTTGAATTAGGGTCCATCTACTCTTTTAACAAAGCGAAACAAATTTGGCAATAAAAACCAAGAAAAAGTATTTTCTACACATCTCTGTCATCAGTGGAGATGCCTGGGAAACGTCAGCGTTTAATGATTATAAGAAAATTTGCCAGAGCTTTTGTGAACTCCATCACTCTAGAGAAGGTGCGGTGGCTGAGTGTTGAAGCGCTTCGCTTGGAGTCCCTGGTTCGAATCCTGATGAAGATTGGGATTTTCAATTTCGGGATATTTAGGGCACATCTGAGTCTACATGACACCCTCGTAAACCGTGGGCCACAGAAACAGATGAGGTTTACGTAATCTGCCCCATAGATCACAAGGTCTTTACATCACAGGAGACTTCTTGTGGCTGTTATAATGCATTCAACAATAGAGACATTATATGTATGCTTACACTTTGTCACGCGCACACGACTGCAGGCATATGCTTCATGGGACTTTTATGCTTTTTTTTCAAATTAAAATCTCTCTCTATAAATATGCCTCTTTCTGTACCTCACTATTACCCTCCCTCTCTCTACCTCTCACTCTATCCCCCTTTCTTTCCCGTTTTGTTTATCTCCCCTCCCTCTCTCTTCCTCTCTCTCTCTCTCTCTCTCTCTCTCTCTCTCTCTCTCACACACACACACACACTCAATATCTCTCTGTTTTCACAGCGAAATTGCTAACAATAATTTTTTATGTTCAAGCTAATGCCACTATGAGCATGTCTAGAATCCACACACGTACACAAACTACCTTCTACGCACACATTCACACTCTACCTGGCACGCCTGACTTGAAACAGGTTTCTCTCAGCGCGTGCCTTTAGATTTACCTGACACACAAAAACTCATTGTACAGAGGACGAGCTCACCCCAGCAGTGAAACAAGAGTTAAGATTTACAAGCATAAGCTTTAGCGATGTTACCGAAGCACATGTAGAATGTACTGCTTTGAGAAGGTCTTTGAGAAGGTCTGGTCTTTTAAAGTGTATATTTGCAATGAGGTAGATGCTTCTGACGCCTGGTAAAACATATCCAATGCTATTATATGGTCGTCAATGTTAGCACCTACAGAAGAAAACATTTGCAAAATAGGCTCCAGACTGGAACCCACAAGGGAAAGGAAAGGCTGGGCGACCGAAGCAAACTTGGAGAAGATCAGTAGACCAAGAAACAAAGATGGCAGGATGGACATGGACACAGCTGATAAAGATGACCTAGAACAGAGTCCGATGTGGCTTAGTACTGTTTCCTTCCCTCTGCTCCACTGGGAGTCAAAAGAAAAACAATTACCACCTAAGTAATAATGTATAACTTTGTTACTTCAGACTACCACCTAAGTAATAATGTATAACTTTGTTACTTCAGACTATCACCTAAGTAAAAATGTATAACTTTGTTACTTCAGGCTATCACTTAAGTAATACCGTATAACTTTGTTACTTCAGGCTATCACTTAAGTAATACCGTATATCTTTGTTACTTCAGACTATCACTTAAGTAATACCGTATAACTTTGTTACTTCAGACTATCACCTAAGTAAAAATGTATAACTTTGTTACTTCAGGCTATCACTTAAGTAATACCGTATAACTTTGTTACTTCAGGCTGTCACTTAAGTAATACCGTATAACTTTGTTACTTCAGACTATCACTTAAGTAATACCGTATAACTTTGTTACTTCAGACTATCACCTAAGTAATAACGTATAACTTTGTTACTTCAGACTATAAATCAATATAGTGATATAATTTTAATAGAACACAGTGGATGATATTAAAGATATTAAATGTGAACTATTTCTGCTATCCGGTCTTTTAATATCCGCGAATGACTGTTATGTGTCCCTTAGTTTTCCTTTGCCCTTCTACTAGCACTGTGTTCTGCAGGGATTGGGTTTGAAACCGTTTGATCATATTAAGATATTTGGTTTTCACAACTGTGTGGTGTTTACATTTAAGCAGACGTCCTAATTGATTTGGTTCGTTAGCCTTGGTTGGCTACCTATCCAGAAAGATAACTCTGAAATCTAACCTCTTCTGCCTTGCTGCTACACCTAAACATGGAAAACGCTTCGGAAGTTAAGCCTGAGGTAAAATTCCGGAGCCGATGATCCGTAGGAAACTTGCAGCACAGAGTGCTACACCCTGGAAAAGCTTGCGACGCCCCTAATCCAAACTTTATCTGCACCTGCTTTCCTTTGGAAACATCAGCTGCCCAGTCTTTCTATGACATGACCCATAGTCGTTTCGCGACTTGTGACTGAAGGAGGCCAAAGATTGGTGTTTAAAATCTTATCCAAATATTTAGATGCGAGCTCAGATAAGTCTTTTTAAAAATATAATTTCATCTAAATGGTAATTTCATGACAAATGTCCATAAAACACATAGATCTAGGTATTTTGAGTTTTTAGTCTGTGCAACTTGTTTACTATTAATAAGACAAATGGTTTTAGGTGGGTTTTTTATTTCTCTCACGTTCAATAAATGACATTTTTCTGAGTGGTAAGACATGGTCAGTTTTGATTCCCATTTCATCTAATTCTAAAATGTCAGTATCTTTTGTTGTTTTTGTTGTTCTGTTATGCAATCATTTGCAAATCGTAAAACTGACTCTCTAGTTCACCTGTTTAGTTTATCAAAAATGATTTTTTACAAATTTTCTTACCGACTCTCCAGACTCAACATTGGTGTGTATGTGTCTGTGTGTGTTGTCTGTGCGTGTGTGTTGGCTGTGTGTGTGAGCGCATATATGATTGTCTTCAAACCAAGGAGATCACATCGAGTTCCCTCAACTCAACATTAAGACACTGGAACAGACACAAAATAGAGCAGTAAGATTCATAACAAACGAATATTCACATTTGACTAGAGTAACACCTTTATTAAAATCTCTAAATTTAGAAAGCCTTCAGGACAGAAGTAAAGTAGCAATTATACATAAAACACTGAATTATAATCTTCCAATACAAAAACAAAATTTAATAAAATACTCAGCAAGACACAAAGATAAAGGCACATTCCTCGTCCCATATGCTAGGACAAATTTGTACAAATACTCCTTCTTCCCTAGTGCTATTAGAGCATGGAATGGGTTGCCTGAGCTAGCCAGAAAAACCAGTGACTTGGCAGAATTTAAGTCATTGGTTAATATGCATGACTAAATGCATGACACGTAGGACGTAATCATCTTCTTTTTTTGAAGTAACGTCTGTATTATATAAGAAAAGATAAGAGTCTTATTGATACACAATTAAAAAAAAAACAATAAGCATGCATTTCTTGTCAGGTCTATCTTATTAATTGTGACTAGACTTTCACTTATGTGAACTTTTAAGCTCCTCAACATAACCCTAATCGTGGGATTCTGTTTTTTAATGTGAAAAAGTTCACTCTGGAAATTAACCGAAACAAGCTGCTTATACCCTAAACCCTTTCCTTAGTCATTGGCTTCACTGCAGAGATAGTCTCCCCTGTGCTAGTAAGAACATTGAATCTTCTTGGCTTTTGGAAGGCGCTGGCTGGACGCCAAGGAACTAGCAGATCATGGCTAAGTCTATATCTCACGGGCTCCCTAAAAGCCCCAAAATTCAAAATCCAAGTCTTCACCGAAATTCGAACCCAGGATCCCAGGCTCGGAAGCCAAGCGCTTAGCCACTCAGCCACCGCTCCCCCACATCAATATTAACCAATGCGATATGGTATAGTCTTTTACAGCTTGCTTGCCTTAAATTGAAGGGCTCTAGCTCGAATCCCGATAGAGTTGTGTTTGCTAAACACTCAAACATTATACACGTACCTCCCATGTCCACAAAGCTGATAAAAACAACAAAAAGTTTAATCAGCAGTAAAAACTGTAGCACCCTACCTCTTTTAGTTAAAATAAAAACAAGAATAAAAAGAAAGAAAAAAAAAAAAAAACAGAACAAGCAGTCGTTTGCCAAGCCAGCGCAGGATTGGCCGCTTGGTAACACAAGGTATAGCTTAGAGCCCCCCCTCTCCCCCACTTTCTTATGGGCCTGCTTAAAATTGTCCGAGATTGTTATGAAAAATGTATTAATAAAAAATAAAAAAATATGTATTACTTCACTCTCCTTATGTTCAATTTTGCACTTTAAACTCTTTCTCTCCTAACTGACGATACCAACGTTGATTCAAACAGAATGTGGTAAATAATTAAGGAGAGAAATAGTTCAAAATACTTCAATAGTTACATTGGGTTACTTTTACTTACAAAGTGGCATTTCGTTTTAAATATACTTATCTGATTTTGATTTTTTTTTAATTTACAAAACTCATAATATTAACTAACGCTGTTTGTTTGTCTGTCTGTCGATGTCTGTCTGGTGCAAAGTTTGTACATGTTATCTCTCCCACTTTTCATTCCATTCGCACAATTATTCGCTGTCGATGACAATACATCAATTGATTAAAAAGTTAAGTTAATCAATTAGGGGTAATTAAGTAAATTGCGTTTTTTTTTAATGAAAAAAGGGATTTAAACCTTTCAGTATTGTGCGATATGTCAGTGATTTTGCAGTTCTTCCTCTTAGATAAGCCCTTTTTAAAAATGCATTTTTAAATATTTTGCTTGTATATTGTTTTTCTTTTAATAACAACTATTTTGTTACGTGTAAGAGTTGGCATGTGCTTAGCTCGCTCTGGTTCCTATCTCAATACATGTGCACACAAACGTAGTCCATTAAACTTATGCCTACACAAGACAACTTCAAGAATGCTTTTTCTCGTTTTGATTGGACAATCTTTGATTTGTCCATTTTCAAAACACACACACACTCACACACACACACACACACACACACACATATATATATATATATATATATATATATATATATATATATATATATATATATATATATATATATATATATATATATATACACACACACACATACGTCAATAATAAGACGTTTCTTTGATTCCTTTTTCTACCCTTGTGTTCGTCAATTATTTGTTTATGTCGTTATCTCTTCATCATCGTAAGTTAGATCTACCTGCTGTTTTATTTGTCATAGAATTAATTTCCTTGTATTTTTTATTCATGCAATCCTTCACCCCCATCACATCATATAGACCACGGTGCTTTGGGTAAGTCTACATATGCTGGTCTTTTTTTACATATATTTTTTCTTCCATTTTTATTTTTAATATTGTACCATATCGATGTCTATGTAAGGGAGGCAACTCGTTGGAATGTCATCACATTGATTTATTTTTTAGTGTTCTCAGTTGGTGTTTATCTCCCCCTGCACCAGTTAGTACTTGTATTTTTTTATATATATATATTTTTTTTTTTTTCACTTCTACATTTACTTGAATAATTGAATAAACAACAAAAGTGGACATTCACAAAAAGTTTAGTTTCGGAATTGAATTTAAACTTTGAAAAAGTTGTTTTGAATGTATTATATATTCCAAGTACGTAACAATACCCAATACATGCACAGCATAATGTATAGTGGGATGCATAGTCTCGGCCCAATAATGAACGATCCGAAACATGTATAACAAACGAACAATACCATCTATGGATATGATCATTATTTCCTGAAGAAGGAAAATACATATTCACCCCCCCCAAAATACCTACAAACTATATGAGAAATGAGTTAACACTTTAGCCTTGGAAGCTGACGTTTCTTCTATGGAATGGCCGTGCTGGTACTAATGTAAATGTCCATCCGTTATTGATTTTTCGCTATCCTGCGAGACGGTTCAAAATATCTGCTTCCAGATGAAGACAAACGCATAAAAAAAAAAGTATTCGTAGGAAGGTGCTTGCAACAATAGCACAACAGAAAGAATCTTAGTAACGCATTCTCATTGTAATTGTAGGCTTCATGCCAGGCCTGTAGACGTCTTTCAAGTCTGTATGAACGACTTGCCAAGATTGTAAATCCAACTTTATGGTTGTAGAGTCTGCAATCTAGACGCATCGAGACAGTTGTAGATGTCAAGGCTCCACATTGATTGTATTTAATAATACATATATCTCTGAAGAGATTGGGAGACAGGAATGCACAGCTAGAAATATGGAAAGGTTCCTAGCAGAGGTGAAGTCGAGGCTAGTATACATATTTTGGTTAACATTGATTGTGATGGCAACTCTAAGATCTGTGGAAACTTAATAAAATCTCCCGAGGCATAAACAATCTGGAGCAAATACTGACTGTTTTTAGAAATCTCATATTAAAAAAAAGTGAAGTTAAAGGGAAATAAGAAACTTTAAAGTTGATTTTCGTTAGGTTTTACAAAAGTTAGCTGGAGAGTCTTTAGGGAACAAAGACTACACGTAAATGAACTCGAAGTCTTTAGGGGACAAAGACTACATGTAATTGACCTCGCACCTGCGCACAACTCAACAATTATTTACTGGATAACAAACATACATTGTGGTCAAAATGTATTACCTGAAATCACTATTCCAAACTTTCTGTTAGCCTCTTATGTTGTAACATTGAAGATTGTTAATTATCTACCTAGCATAGAACAAAGTATAGTCAGGGCCGGACCAAAACCTCACATTGCTGTGTTCCAGGCCTGACACCCATCTAGTGCCGGCTCTTCGATACAATAAAATGGATTTTCTTTTTCCGTAGACACAAGTTTTCTTATAAGTAAGGCATTTCCTTAGTACATTTATTGTTCATTGTTCGAAGTTATTATCTTGTTTCGTTTGTCTATTTGTTAGAAAATGTTGGAAGGTTGAATTTTGAAACATTTTATTCTGTTGCCCCAGCCAAGAAAGTAATTTCACTAACACTTAGCATAAAGCTTCCCATAATTCAGTTTGTCCTGAGACACACACACCCAAATGTCTTAAGAGCCATGAAGTTTCTGAATCAACCATCCTGGTCAGATGTGACTGACCAATATATTTATATAATTTCTTCTTTTTTTTTTCACTGTATAAATTTGCGTGTGTGAGTGTTCACTGACTTCGTGTATGGTTCAGCAGATTTTGTCTGTGTTGATGTTGCACGAGTGTGTCACAACACATCTTGACCTCTTTGTTGCACGAGTTTGTTTTTTTATTCAATCTGTTTTTTTTAGTGTCGAATTTCATCTTAAGCTCCTCAAAATGTTATGTATCCTGTTCTAAACTTTCTGATGTTTTGATTTTCTCTCAATATAACTCGTCTTGCTATTGTAATTTATTCTAATCTAAAGCAATATTTTTAAATGGTTTTTTTTTTTATTGGATTTGGTGGGAGCGTATAAAGTAAGGTTGAAAAATGTCACTTCCTTTAGGACTTTCTCACCTGTTGCTTATTGTTATAGTCAGCCCCCCCCTCCATCAATACCATCATTTTGAAAATAAAGTTACTGATTGCTTGATCTTACATCGATGCTGTGACTGTTTTGTAAGTTTATAGCAGTACTTCCCAAACTTTTTCATTAATGGAACACTTCGCACATTCTGAGTAGTTAGTGGAACTCTTATTTTATAGAGATGAATGTGGTATGTTAATATTTAGGTATTCAAGGTTAGCAAAAAAACAGTGTATTCATCATGATTAGATCTTTCGATCACTTCGCATATATGTGTATGATATCTGTAATTTCAAGTATTAAATGTGTACATTTTCCATTGGGGGTCATTAAATTTTTAATGGTTTATAAAAGGTCTTTAAAATTTGCTTAACTCTCTTATGTATAGATTTTAAAGCCCAGATGACAGACTCATCACGAATTCTCCCACTTAGTATGACTGTGCACTTTTCCAGCTTCTGTACGCAATCTAAATGACCACTATGGCCGCTTTTTTCCAAATCGATAATCGTTCGCTTTCTTTCGATCCAATTTTTTAATATTTGACACATTTTTAATAAACTAACATTGAGTTTTCATTTGCTCTTCTGTTATTGTTTTCTAAACAAGGTCCAAAATAAAAACAACAACTTAATGACAACAAATAGATAGATCTATTATTTTTTAAGCCCCTCTCTTGTGGTCTCCACGGGGCAGTACCCCGACTGCCCTCCCTTACATTTGGCGCTGGATAAGATTACCATACTCTGTAGCATAAAACAATAATTTTTCCTATAATGAGTAGATCTAGACACAAATCTATTTCTCCTTTAGATCTATATTCATTATGTTTGACACGCGACACTTTGCTATTGACTGTAAAAAAACACACACTCTATAACAGTAATTATATCTATTGTTAAACTTTACTGCATTTTGACTTAAAAAAGGCCATACTCTATTTGAGATATGGGGCCTCTTTTATAAGTCTTCGATATTTTATGTCAGAGCTAAATATTTCTTAAGGGCCCTAAGCTATAGTTTTCGGTAAATCTGGCACTGAGACTAAATAGATGGAAAAAAAAAACACCCTTCAGACATTTCGTTGTTTTCTTTGTTTGCTCTTGTATATTTGAAATGATTTCGTCTTAGGTGGCTTCCTGGTCGTGCGGTAAACTCGCTGGACTGTGGTTCGGGCGTCTCCATGGTCACCCTGCCCGTTCCCATCCCCCGTCGTCCTGCGAGAAGTTTGAGCTGGAATGTAGATTATCTTTAACTTTGAAGGAACATCCAAAAAAAAACATGTAAAAGAAAGCATTTTAGATCCCACTGCTCTGATCAATATTTAATCCTAAGTCTGTCAGTAGAAGATGCTAATTCTTTAACTTCTACCGCTAATTCAGAACTTCTGACAACATGTTGCCTCGTTTTTAAGACATTCCAGACAAAAGCTAGTACTTGTATGTATTTGTCCTTGCATAATAAATGAGAATCTTGTGTTTGTGAGAGAGAGAGAGCGATAGACAAAGAAACAGACAGAAATAAAAGGAGAAAACAAAACAGATAAATGAGAAACAGGGGACAACGAGACAGAGACAAAGAGACAGACAATCAGAGACATAGACAAAGAAGGAAAAAAATAGAACGAGTTCATAATAATAATATGAGAAAAATTGAAATGGAAAAAACAAAGAAAATAAGAGACACTATTAATAATAATAATCATAATTTTATTTATAAAGCGCTGTTAACAAACAAAATGTAGGCTCAAGACGCTGTAATAACATCACAAACACAACAGCTAAAATGACAAACTAATCTAAAACAAGTTTTGAACAGATAGGTCTTAATGTTCTTCTTAAAAGTGGTGTAGCATGTTGTCTGTCTGAGATCAATGGGGAGTGAGTTCCAAACCTTTGGTCCGTGCACTGAAAAAGCCCGCAGACCGTAGCTTTTGAGGGAGAAACGTGGCACCACTAAAAGAGTTGAGTCCATTGAGTGCAGGGGGACATATGGAGTAATCAGGTTCGCTTAGGTACAAGGGCATCTCATTGTTATATATACACTGATGACAAAGTGTGGCGACCTTGTAATCGATTCTCGCTTTCACGGGAAGCCAATGGAGCGTGCGCAAGATCGTAGTAGAAGAATCTCGTCTTATTATGGAAGTTATTGTTATACCAACAAGGGGATAATGACAACTGACTTCACAGATACCTTCAAGGCCCTTAACATTCCTAAGAAGATTCTCTTTACCTATCAGATGGTGGTACTGCAGCAGACCTGCCACATCACCAGAAAATTCCTCAGTAGACACAGATAAAGGGACTACAAGGACTTTTCACTTTTGGTTCTCTTTAACGAAACTTGACCCTGGCAGATGTCGGCCTACTTACAAGTTTAAACTGTTTCAATGTTAAAATAAGCTACTAAAAAAAAATCATTTACAAAGCTGTAAACATTCACCAAGATAGCCCTTCTTCTCTCCCCCTTGTGCAACTGTTCCAGACAAGTGATAGTATGGAGAAAGCTAAAAGCTAAACAAAAACAATTGGTATAAATATTTCTAATCGCACAGGTTTATTATGTCTAGTCCACATATGTACACACATATACGTGACTGATGAAAACTAGTGAATAAAATTACACTTAATATAAGCCTTGTTTTTTTTGTTCTTCTTGTTGTTTTGACATTCAATAGAAACAATTTATCAATACAATAATTTTCGATAGTGTTTATTTCTCGGAGATAATCATTTTTGTCTGAACTCTGTGCAGACTTTGTTAAGGAACAAAAGGGACTTAATCTGATCTAGGAAAAAAAAGTACAACAATATGCATGACATTTTTTCCTTATAACAACTCACTGTAAAAATTAGAATATTTAGTTTCGTAAAACTTTTGAAAAGTAAAAGTAGCCAATGACAGGAACTACTCCTTGAGAAAAAATAATGTGGTTATTTTCCGCTGATCTCCTGAAATAAGAAAAAAAACGAAAAAAAAACTGGAAAAATGAAATCGACATTTCGGTTGCTGGTTGGTTCTTCGATTTGGAGCTATTATCGTTATTACTTGTAAAATTCCACAGAACGGCTTAAGGAGAGTGGAGGTCAAGGACGCTTCTTGAGCTGAAGAGATCAAAGCACGTGCTATGCAGATTTGATAAGGGTCAGGGGCTAGTGGGTCGAAGTTTACCGGCAAATTAAACAAATTCTCATTTTAATTTTTTTTGTGTTTGTTTGATCTAAGAGTGGTCTTCTTGACGTAGGCTGAGCCCACATCCGCGTAAATCTTGAACTAGAAGAGCAAATGTTGTCGATTTTACGATTATTATTCAACATTTTTACTAATCATGGACTGGATGTGGAAAGTGATTTCCTGTTATTTCAGGACAATATGTTATAACCCTTGTACCAGATTGATAAAAAAAATAAATAAAACAAGCAAAATATAACAAATACTTTTAATAAAAATAAAGTCAAAGCTTTTACAAGCAAACGAACCGCTCAATTATTGACATTTCTCTCAATATTTCATAACGTATTTCCCTTTTTCTATATAAAATAAAATTTATTATTAATCATTATTTAACTAACTAGTTGGTTAATGTTTTGATTGATTAATAAGGTGTTATCAACATTGAATGATTGTGCAAAGTTTCAACCTGATTAGAGATTAAGAAGTTGGAAAAAAACGTGTAAAAGAATTCTGACAGACAGACAGACAGACAAAGTTAATATAATCTTTATTATAAACGTTGAACTAAGAAATGTGTGAGCTTTACAAAAACTGTCTCTGAGATTGGTCTGAACGAAAGTTGTGTTTCAACAGTTTTGCTTCACTGGTCAAAATGTTTGTGATTTCAACTTTTCAATCAGAACTGTTACTTTGCATAGATTTCTAAATTGATTTTCCTTGTACATTAGAAAGCTGGCTGTGTGACATTGATCGAACCTGCGTGTTAAAGTATGTCGCGCTAACCTAGTTAATAGGTTTCACGGAGTCGTGACCGTTTCAAAATAGGTCCACACCAGTGAACATTGACAGTCGTTTCAAAATAGACCCACATAAGTTTATACACTTTATTGTTCACCTTTCCAAGAGAGTACTTACAGATCTTACGACTCTAGGCAGCAGACGTCATTTATTGACGTCATAGCGTGACTATTTACCCCTCGGTCCTCAAAGGAATTTTACTACTAACCTGTATTTCTTCTGATTACTCGTCCCACGTACCACAACTCCTTCACACTCACACAAACGCCCGCGCCTACTTTCACAAACACATCACTCGTGGTCATAAAAAAAAAACCAACAACTAGCGAATAGTTTGTTTATTGGGGTCGGACTGTCTTTAAGCCGGCCAGAAAAACAAAATAGAGATGTGGGAGTGTGATTAGTCCAAGCAGTACAAAATTTTGTTTTGCTCGATTTCTTAATGTTGTGTTAGTCTGTCTGTGAGGATTAAAAAAACAAAAACAAACAGCTGTTATGTCGTCATCAAAAAATGTGTTTATCAAGTTTATCCCTCAGTAGCCTAAGTTTAAACCAAGAATGACTCGTTGGTTTATTCACTTCCTTCTCATCTAGTAAGTGTGTCTATTTCCTGTGATCAGGGCCGGCCTTAGGCCGATTTGACCGATTGCCCTGCGCCTGGCAGGGTTCCCGCAAATTTAGATTTAGCAAGTCATGGCTCTTGCCACAGTTTTTAAAGATGCAGGAATTAAAGGGTTAACTTATTTAGTGTATTATACCATTGGCGTAACTTTAATTAACCCTCTGGCGCCTATTTGATCTACTTCCTGTGCACGTTGTATAATAAATGTAGATATAATGATCTAATTAAAGGTACTAGTTGTTAACAAAATTTATTAGAGGGATCTCACAAGCATCAATCCAATTGGGCCCCGCAAGTTGTAAGGCCGGCCTCGGTTGTGATGGTAGATGCAAGTACAGAAAAAATCTGGGTTTTTAATGTTTACTATTATTTAGATGCACACGCATTTTCCCCCTGATTATGTTGTTTGCAAATGCGCCTTCTAATGTAACCTTTTCATTTGGAAGGGGGAGTGTCCTAACTTCAACGCTTCAAGCCTTTTGATTGGAGCAGCCTTTATCGGTGTGTGCTTGTGTGTATGTGTCTGTGTTTGTTTTACGTTTGAAAATATTATTAAAAATCCATATTTGAAAAATCTGAGTTGTAAAGTTGTGTTTTTTTTTCTGGAATAAATAAATAATATCGTTTGTGCGTTCGTGTGTTTGTATGTGTGTGTGTGTGTGTTACCTTAAAAGTTTTTAACCAAATCATTTGAAACTTTGTGACAGTCAGGGAATTACAAATGTCACTGACAACTATTAAAATTATTTTTTTTTTAGGAATCTTCAAAATAATGTTTTAGCATTCAGTTTGATTTTTGTTTATAGCCATCATATTCGAGTTGAAGTCTTAAAGTTATGTTTAAGTTGAAGTCAAAAAGTCATATTTGAGTTGAAGACTAAATTTCAAAACATATCTTAGAACTATTTACCATGGGCGTAGCCGGAAAGGGAGGGGTAGAATTTTGTGGCGGCTTTTGAAAAACCAAATATATAAATGTGAGGAGAGAAAAAAACAACTCCCCCACAACCCCCTCACCCAAATAAAATTCCTGGTTACGCCCATGCTATTTTCTTATGTTGTCAACAATCAAAGATGATTCAAAAACTAGGTTTACATGTCTGTTTCTTTGTTTAGATAAAAACAAAACAGTATCTGTATTATAAATGGACATTGTAAATAGATCTAGAAATGTACTTCCCACTCTACAAAGTTATGAAAAGAATACGATCAAAACCTAATGCTTCCGAATAGCCAAAACTCCAGAAATAAATGAAATGGTTCTTGCTCAGTCTTTGTGTCTCATTCAAAAGTCCCTGTCAAGGGAAATCAAATTAGCTGACCCAATTTCCGTTACTAGAATGAGAACAGACCTTACTAAGATACTCAATTCAAGGTAGTTAATGGTCCTAGATCTAGGTTAATTTAAAATGTTTTCATTCCACACTCCGTCAATGGGAATTCTCTGCCTGTGGTTTTAGTCACTCGTTCTCTTTGAATCGTTGCATTCTTCTAAGCGTTTTGTACTGTGAAATGTGGATCTCAGTTTTTCATTAACCAATGAAGTATACATTATAACTGTATGTACAGATGTCTCCTACTCACTTTATTGTCCAATAGCCTTTCACTTGTAGGCCTATGAATTCGTCCCAGCATATGGAATAAGACATATGCTATTATATTTTTGTCTTTCTGAGTATTTTAAGACTTTGTTTTTTGTATTTTTCAGCCTATTGGTCTTACAAATATTATCGACATTTTAATTTCTTTTCTACTTATTTGTCATCAGTTGTTTTTCTTCCAATGCACAATAATGCTAGGCACGACATGGCCTAAATTGTGCCGATGTGCCCAAAATCACAAATCAAAATAATGCTCTTAGCCGGCATTGCATTATTCTTCAAATCACCTCATTGCTCATTGTATTTTTTCTTTAAATAAAAAATAACAATTTCTACTTGTCCTGGTAAATACCTAGATTTGTTAACTTGCATTTCCTTTATCCAGATATTTAGAAATTGATATTGCTTATTACAATTAGATGAAGCTTATCTCAGTATTTTGTAACTTCATTGAATCTTTCAGTTTCCATTATCTCTTAATAGTTTTTTTTTCTTGACAGGTACATATCAAGGACAATGGTACCGAGGAACCAGACACGGCTATGGTGTCCGCCAGAGTGTTCCCTATGGACTGGCCTCCCACTACCGACCCAAGGCCATGCGGGCGTCCTTGACCTCTCTGCGCTCCGAAAACGAAGACGAGCTGGTGGTCAAGTCCCGCGACAAGAAGCTGGACGAGAGCAGGGGCGGCTTCGTCCTGAAGGCCAAGTCGGACGAGACGCCTCCCACACGGCGGCGCTCCATCTTTGACAAGCAAGGGCGCTCCAGCCTGAGGAAGACGCTTATGTCCGGGCTAAAGTTGAAGAAGCAAAAGAGCACGGGCGACATCAACGACTCCCCGAAGCGCCAGACCGGCTCCGTGCGCTCCACCATCTCCAACATTAGCCACGTCAGCGCTGACTCGAGCCAATCGGGCGTGACCACGGCCTCGGTGTACACGGATAGCAACCTGAGCTTCGTCAGCCAGGACGACATCACGGACGTCAATGTGGTCGAGACGTACATGGGCGAGTGGAAGAACGACAAGCGGTCGGGTTTCGGGATCAGCGAGCGCTCGGACGGACTCAAGTACGAAGGGGAGTGGTACAACAACCGGAAGTACGGATACGGCGTCACCACTTTTAAAGATGGAACCCGGGAAGAGGGCAAATACAAAAACAATGTGCTCATCTCTTCTGGCAAAAAGAATAAATTGTTTCTCATAAGAACTTCGAAGTTGCGGGAAAGGGTAGACAACGCTGTTCTATCGGCCCAGAGGGCTGGCCAGATCGCGCTTCAGAAGGCGGACATAGCTATAACAAGGTCAGTAGCCTGTTTCTTTCTTCTTTTTTAAAAAATCTATATTTTTATAAACAGATCCTTCTTATTTTGTATGGACATTAACTGAGGAGCAAAATATCTAAAAACTTGTTTTTTATTTTAATGCACACTTTTAATACCATTTTTATGAACTTCAAAAATATGATAAAATCAATCCTCTTTAATATCTTTTAATGATCTCGCATTATGTGTGTTGTGAAAAATTATCATTAGTTGCAAAATACTAGTCGACCAACATTGTAGCATTCGCCACATTTATGCAGGGCCGGACTTAGGTCACTGCAACCTATGCGACCACAGTGGGCCCCGCGCTAATTCTAGGTGTATAAATTATTAAATTGAAATATTTTATAACTTATAACAGATTTCCCGCGGCCTCCTGATGATTTACCAGGAGCTCCTGGAAACCTTCTGAAATTGCTAAATATATGTAGGAAACAGAATTCTTATTCGCTACATGCAAGTCTCCTGTAGTAATTCTGTGCGTAGTAAAGAATGAATAAAATGCAAAGACGAATATATTTTCTTATACAAACTCTTAATTTTCACTTATTATCCGTATCCCTACCCAAACTGGGCCCCGCGAAATCCGTTTCGTATTGGGTCCACAATGGTTAAGTCCGGCCCTGCTATTTAGTGTCAGGTGAATACAGAGTAGGTTACTTGTTCTCTTTCCATGACTTCTTGGTCACAATGGTTAAGTCCGGCCCTTCTATTTAGTGACTTGTTCTCTCCCCCCCCCTCTTTTTTTTACGTGGGGTAACTCTAGTCCGACTTTTAGAAAAAAAGGAGAGATCTTTCCTTTACTTCTTGTCCAAACTCTTGAGCCATGAAGAGAATTATATATATAGATACCCCCCCCCCCCAAATAAATTTCGGGAAACTAGAGGGAAGCTTGGAGCCAATGGGGTGGTTCGGGGAACGTAGAGGTGAAAGAAGAAACCAGAGGTGTACTGAAACAAAACAAACGAATTCTTCAAAATAAACGCTAGCAAACTAAATATAGACAAATTCTAGTTAGCTTGCTTCTAATTTAAGAACAGAGACAACGTTAGAAATTGAGTTCGGGAATCCCTTTTTCTTCTTCTATGTTTGAATTCTTACTCTTGCTGAACTCGGAGGGTATCTATTCATTGTCTCTAGTTCTTGCTCGCGTAAACGTTTATGATTTGATAAACAAACTACGCCTTTTAGATTATTTTATCTAAATATGTTAATATATTAATATGTAAATGTCAATTTAAAAAAAAACAACGCTAAAGCTAACATTCAAATAGAATAATCTAACCTTTTTTTAAACAATGAAAACATTGACAAAGTTGGTCGTGAGGCACACTCCCTAGTACAGTAGGAGAGTCCCATTGAATGGCCACCAATTAAAAAGTATTTCACAGTTTTACTTTCAATGACAATATTTTCAAATGAGGTCATGAAACCAAGTCGGCTTCACGAACATATAGCAATATCCAAAAAGTAATTTAAGACTATTTATGAACCATTAAAAAACTTTCTCCTATTCCAACAATTGTTAAAAACGTATCTTTGACAAAAAAAAAGATCTTTTTGGTTAGTGATGAAATATTTCAAAATTATACAGGTATGTAGCTTATTGCGACGTATGGGGCACCATCAGTGATTGGACGCTACAAAGGCTTCATAAGTAATATAGATAAAGATAATCTAGATCTATTCTCTATTCAACTTGCGAGTTGTGATACACAGGCAACATCTTGTTCAAATATTAGCCCACCATTTCATTCCTATTTGAATCTAATTATAAAAACTGTAAATAAAATACAAACATATGCCGAATAAAACCTCATTTTTCTAAAAGCTCATTTTTCTAAAAGCTCATTTTTCTAAAAGCTCATTTTTCTAAAAGCTCATTTTTCTAAAAGCTCATTTTTCTAAAAGCTCATTTTTCTAAAAGCTCATTTTTCTAAAAGCTCATTTTTCTAAAAGCTCATTTTTCTAAAAGCTCATTTTTCTAAAAGCTCATTTTTCTAAAAGCTCATTTTTCTAAAAGCTCATTTTTCAACATTTTGTAAAACTAACGATGACTCTTATTGGAATGATGTTTGCTGGATTTCGAAAAGGGGGTTGCATTGCTCGTTTTGTAAAGCTATTTAATACAATTTAGGAATTCATCTGTTGGCGATGACTTGAAAAAGGCTTACAAAAGATTTAAATATAAATGACAATATTTAAACATCAGTTACTGTTGTTTAAATTGAGTTCATCGTCCACATCTTGCCTTTGCGTTCCTTGTTGAAAATAGGGCCTAAGTAAAAACACGGTCTTTTGCTAGTTTCTTAATAGGTTTCCAGCTCTTTTCTGTCCTCTCGGCTTCATCTAGTACACTGCGTCGCCACGCTCTTTCTGGTCTTCCTCTATGTCTTATTCCCTTGGGGTTCCACTCTAAGGCCTGTCTAGCTCTGTTGTTAGTATCCTTTCTAAGGGTGTGACCAATCCATCTCCACTTCCTCTCTAAGATCTGCACCTCTATATTTCTCTGTCCACTCATCTCCCACAGTTTGGTGTTTTCTACTTCGTTAAATTGAGTCACAGAAAAAAAAAAAAGATTTACAAAATTATACATTCAGTGAAAAGAATGTTAACATTGAAGGCACAACAGAAATATGGAGGCACTTTAATGCTCCTGAAAAATTTCAAAACTGTTGTCAAAAAGGGTATTATTTTTTTTTATCAACAGACATGGTTTAACTGGATTTAGTGCGTAACAAACTTAATAAGCAAACAAAGAAATATACTGAAATTAGCCACTAGAGGAGACTTTTAAAAATTTAACTATAGCTTATATATAGCGCTACTTTCTTGCTTGTAGCATGCTCAGAGCGCTATGGTCCAATCTCATTTGTGGACCGGTGGAGGGAGGGGGTATCTGGGAGAAGGTTTTCCGTGCTGCCTTTAAGCGCTCAGTAAACACAACTCTGCTCGAGTCGGGTTTCAAACCTCGAGCCCCCTTCATAGGTAGCCAAGCCAAGCCAAGTTCAAGGATACTTAGCCTCTCGATCACACATTCCAAGCCTTACTTTGACTAGTTTAAAGCTTGACATTTCTAATATTGTTAGACTGATGGAGGCCCAATGTTCCCATGAGCTTAATTTCAATATTTTTAATGAATTCAGCAATAGTTATATTTACATAAAAAATAAAACCACATTTAAAATAAAACTTAAAATAGTATAATATTCAGTAACTTATAGAGGGAGTATCCAAAGGTTTTGAATAAAAGTCATGCGTAATCACTGTAGGTTATTGAGATAATTTAGTTGAATAGTTCATAAAATTAACGATCTGTTAATGACAGCATGGACATTAATCAACAAATGACATTTCATTCTAATGTCCCTTCTCACGCTTCTTTATTAGTATCTTTCTTAGAGGCTGGCGCTGGCGGATTTTTTTAAAGAAAAAATACGAGAATGGGGCGGCAGACCAAAAAAGGTTGAAGACCACTGATCTAAATCATTGTAAACCAGTTATACAAACCAAATAACTCATAGTTAAACAAGGTGTTATATTAAATAAAACTACCCAACGTACAGTCATTGAAACTCTATACTGATGACATTATAAAAACAAGAATCAAACTAACCATTAGTGTTCATTGAAAGATTTTTACAAATCAAACAGGGACATACTACTGAAATGCCATGTAACCTTGGTTAGACCAAAGGTAGAGTATTCATTCTCTGTTTAGGATCACACAAAAGAACAAAGGAACTTGAACAGACCCCCCCCCCCCAAAAAAAAAAAAAAAAGAGCCATGAGATGTATAACATTTACATTCTACTAGTGAAGCACCATTAGTACAATCACTAAACCTAAAGACACATAAGGACAGCAGACTACAAAGTAAAGTAACAATAATAGATAAAACACTGAACCATAATTTACAAACACACACACAAAAAAAGAATAATCTAGAAAAAAATACATAGAAAGACTAATAAAAATAAAGGCACATTTCTTAGTTCATAGGAAAGAACTAATTCACTCAAGTACCTGTTCCTCACTTGGTTATTATAGCATTGAATAGAGGTAAAGTAAAGCGTAAAGTTCCCCTTTAAGATATCTCTCTATATATAGCAGATGGTGTCAAGGCTGTTAAGGTCATCCGTTTCTTTGGCCAAGTCAGATACCCAGGCTGGAATCAGGGCGCCCTAATAATCCCGAAATTCAAAATCCCAGCCTTCACTGAGATTCGAACCCAGGACCCCAGGTTCGGAAGCCAAGCACTTAACCACTCAGTCACCGCGCATTGAATGGGTTGCCTGAATCAGCCAAGAAAACGAATGACTTAGCAATCTAAGTCTCTACTTAATATACAAGGCTACATCTACACATGACTATGCATACCTGCTAATTATCTCCTTTCCTGAAGGAATGTCTAGAATATCTTCAAAAGGTTGTGCCTACCATTAAGAAATAAAAGTGTGCTAACAATAAAAGCATCACTTTTCAGAATATCCATAAATACCTTGTAATATGGCCATGCTTGTAAAGGTTCTGGATGATTTTAATTGTTTTTATTTATATTGTACTTTTCAATTGTCGCCCAGAGTGCTCCATTGTAAGACTCTGTCGAAAGACTTCTTGAAATCTACATAGACATGAAAGAGATTCTGCTTGTGTGAAACTATTTCTCGCAGAGTATCCTGAGTTTTAGACTTTGTTCCTGTTGTGCTGAGGTCCGCTTGTTCCTATGATATAATTTTGTCTGCTATTGGTTTTAGACGGTTTAGTATAAGTTTTAACAGGCTGGAGGTGAAGCCATGATGAACGCACTTTTTAGCGGCCCCCGAAAGACGCTATTAGTTTTGTGTGGCCTGTCTGTCCGTCTGTCCATCCCGTTTAGATCTCAGAAACTAGAGATATTGAAAATCGGACATCATGATATTTTAGATCATCAAAGTTCTGATGCAACGGCTACTTTTTTTCTTTTCTGAAAGTGAAAAATCTTAATTTTTTAAATCAATTATGCAAGTAGTTTTTTTCATAAAAATACACCATTTTTACAACTATTATTCACTATTAATTGTAGCAAACGCTGACCGCTTTTAGTAAGGGAGTTTGCTATATATCATTTTTATCATATTTATGCAAATGGTTTTAGATTTTTGATAAAATAATATCTTTTTTTTTACAATTGTATTGTTAAGTTATGTAAGTTCTGTCATACTAAATACTACATTTACAAAAAAAAAGTTTACTTTTTTTTTCAAGAGAAAAAATCTATTTACTATGCAAATAAGTTGGACATAATTTAAAACAATAATTAATAAGTAGTTTTTCATTTTATCGCGTGAACTGCCGGTCATCCTCTATATATATACACTTCTTGAGGCTTTGAATAAGAGATTGGCCCTTTAAAAACAGTTAGATCAATTAGATACTCATTATAAGACATCAGATAGGCCAGGTTCACATCTATCTTAACATTCACTTTTACCTATCCCTTGTTCTGCTGGACATTTGGGGCACCACACAAGATCTGTCAACCTTCTTTCTCCATTCTTCTCTGTCATTTGCCTTTGATAGAATAAAATACCGAGATTCTTCTGAAATATTGAAACCTGCCTTTTTTTCCTGCCTGGGTGGACCACTTCGGGGGCCGATTTTAAGTTTGTGTTTCCACACAAACTGTCTTTGTAACCTTGTTTTTTTTTTTTGCAACAGGATCTGGTAGTCAGGATAACGGCTTAAGCCCTTGATAATATCTCAATCACCCTGCCAAAGAAAGGCAATTTGCAAATCTGCCAAAACTACCGCACTATCAGCCATAAACCAACCCAGCAAAGTCCAGTTAAAAAGAGATTTAAAACCCTCAATTAGAAAATAAAATGTCTAAACGTGCTATGCTATCTCATTATGGGGATGTGATGTCCGCTTGGCTGTCGAACCGAGCGGTGGCAAGTTTGATTCCATGTGAAGACTGTGAGTTTGAGCGTTGGGATTTTTAGAACGTCCCTGGAACACCCAGACTACAATAGATCATCAATAGGAGAAAGGAAAGGCGATTGGTTGTTGTTCTGGCCACATAAACCTTCGTACCTAACAGTAGATGAGTTTTACATAATCTTTCCGTAAGTCTGAACAGAAAAACTGTAAGTCGGTTTCATCCAATTATCAGTCATTCAGAGGCTCTATGTAAGTCAGAGAAACCAATATATCCAGAAATGTTCATGTCTGTAGACTTCCACAAGTCACTGCCCTCCTTTCTCAAACAACACGCATGGACTTTAGCTCAATGCAAGGGGGAAAGCCATCGATGTCGCTCTTGGGTCATGTCCAAGGGAGAGAAAAAAAAAGGAAATAATTTTGGAATGTCAATATTGTTGCTATTCTTGCCATGTATCATTGAAGACATATATAAAATCAATATCAATGTTCAAGGTGTACTCCTGGTTTAAATAGGTCATAATTCTCGGAAGATTTTCAGTTTCTAGTCCTAAACAGAGAAAACAATTAGATCATTAGTTTTCAATATTGAACATTTGTTTTGTGAATAGATTCAACGTATTTTGTAAAATTAGATTCTACTATTTTGTAAAAACAACAGATTTTAATACATTTGCTAATATATATATCTAGAAAATATTCTACTGTATTTGTTTTGAGAAAAGACTCTCTTTTATTATTTCAAAATAGATTCTACTATATTTGTTTTAAGAACATTTCTACTTTATTTGTTTTAAGAAATTTTATTGTGAGGAGTATAGTATCCATACTCAGTAAATAGGTCTGTCTGAGAACAGCATGTACATTTTGTGGTCAACATGTGATATCTGTAGGATCAATCAAGTGTAAAAGAAATGCATTATAGATATAGATATAGATATATAGATATCTTATCTTCTTATCTTATATAATACAGACGTTACTTCAAAAAAGAAGATGATTACGTCCTACGCGTCATGCATTTAATCATGCATTTAGTCATGCATATTAACCAATGACTTAAACTCCGCCAAGTCACTGGTTTTTCTGGCTAGCTCAGGCAACCCATTCCATGCTCTAATAGCACTAGGGAAGAAGGAGTATTTGTACAAATTTGTCCTAGCATATGGGACGAGGAGTGTTCCTTTATTTTTGTGTCTTTCAGAGTATTTGATTAAATTTTGTTTTTGTATTTGAAGATTATGGTTCAGTGTTTTATGTATAATTGCTACTTTACTTTTGAGTCTTCTGTCCTGAAGGCTTTCTAGATTTAGTGATTTTACTAATGGTGTTACTCTAGTCAAATGTGAATATTCGTTTGTTATATATCTCACTGCTCTATTTTGTGTTTGTTCCAGTTTCTTAATGTTTTCTTGAGTTGAGTTGTCCCAAACGGTGGATGCATATTCTATTATTGGCCTAACCAAGGTTAAATAACATTTTATTTTTATGTTCTTATTTGATTTATAGAAATTTCTTTTAATAAACCCTAATGCTTTGTTTGATTTTTTTATAGTTTCATCAATATGTGGATTCCATGACAGTTTTTCATTTATTATAACACCTAGATATTTTGCGTTTTTAGTCTGTGTTACTGGTTTGCCATGAATAAGATAAGTGGAATTAATTTGTTTTAGTTTTTTTGTTACTCTTAACAACTGACATTTTTCTGGGTGGAAAGACATGCTCCAGTTTGATTCCCATTTCTGTAATTTATCTAATTCTCTTTGTAAAATATCTGTGTCTTGTTTTGTTTTTATTGTTCTATATATTATGCAATCTTCTGCAAATAATCTGACTTTTGTTCCTGAACTAATGCAATTTGGTAAATCATTTATGTAAATTAAAAATAGTAGTGGACCCAAGACTGTTCCTTGAAGTACACCTGAGTTTACTGTTATCGGTGTTGATTTAGAGCCATTTATTATTACAGTTTGTTCTCTCCCTATCAGAAAATCTTTAATCCACTGATGCAGTGGACCATTAATGCCGAAATATTTTAATTTTTTAAGCAAACTATGGTGGTGAACTTTGTCAAAAGCCTTGGAAAAATCTAGTAAGATAGCATCTATTTGTTCCCTATTATCTAAACCTTTTGAAAAATCATCAATTAGTCCTATTAGTTGTGTTTCACATGATCTATATTTCCTAAAGCCATGTTGGTATGGGGTGAGGACATTATGTTTGTCTAAGTGGTTTATGATGTTGCTACATATTATGTGTTCTAGGATTTTACATGTGATGCTGGTAAGTGATACTGGTCTGTAGTTTCCTGGATTAGATTTTTCTTCTTTTTTAAATAGAGGGGTGACATTAGCTTCTTTCCAGTCCTTTGGTACTCTGCCCTGGTTAAGCGATGCCTGAAAGAGTATTTTGAACACTGGGGCTAGCTCATTGCTTAGTTCTTTGAGTAATCTAGCTCGAATACCATCAGGTCCAGACGCTTTATTTGGTTTGGTGTTGGCTAATAGTTTTTTTAATTCCATTTTCTTGTACTACTAAATCTTCTATGTTGTCTACTTGGTTCAAATTAAGAATTATGTCTTTGTCTCATGGGGCTGAGAATGCTGATGCAAAGTATTTGTTTAGGATGTTTGCTTTAGTTTCATTATCATTATGTATTATGTTATGTTCATCTTTTAATGGCGCTATGCCTGTTGTTTCCATTTTCTTAGACTTAATGTATGACCATAGGTTTTTGTTGTTATCTTTAGATATTACATTGTTTATGTATTCACTCTGCAGCTGTCTGCTTACTTTTTGGGTTAGGTGTTTAATTTTTATATACTTTTTGTAAACTCTTTCTGCCTTGGTTTCTTTAAATTTTCTATATAGGTTTTCCTTCTGTTTACAAAGCTTCTTTAGTCTATTATTAAACCAGCATTTATTTATTTTGTTTGATGTGTATTTAGTTGGTATATGATTTTCTATAATGCTTTTAAGATGGTTTTTAATGAAATTCCAGAGGTCATCGACTGGTTGGTTAATGTCTTTTTCTAATAAGAATGTTTGTTGAAAGTTTAATGCAGCTTGGTGTAGTTGTGTTAGGTTACATTTATTCCAGAGTAAGATTTTTCTTTTGGGTTTTGTATTGGCTACTGCTTTTATCTGACTGTGTATTTTTATGATCTCATGGTCTGATAGACCAGGGATAATATCATAATCAACTACTAATCCAGGTCTGTTGGTTAAGAAGAGATCTAATGTGTTGTTTAATCTAGTTGGCTTTTTAATGATTTGATCTAAACTTAGGTTGTGTAAAGTTTCTATGAAAAGCTCATTTATGTCCTTAAGGTTTTGGTGTTTATCTATGGTTAGTGTTTTCCAATTTATATCAGGTAGGTTGAAATCACCCATAATCCAAAAAACTGCATTTTTATTTGTCTCTTTAAGTGTAGTAATCTGATTACATAGTTCCTGCATGTATTCTAAACTAGAATGTGGTGGTCTGTAAATGCTGCCTATTATTAGGGATGTTGAGGTTGTATTAATTTTACAAAATGTAGATTCTATATTTTTTGAGTTAGGTAAGGTAATTTCTTCTGCTATAAGAGTGTTTTTTATTGCTAAAAGAACTCCTCCATGGTTATCAGCCCTATCTTTGCAAAAAATTTCATAATCACTATTGAAATTTTCTGCATTATAAATTTCAGGATGTAGCCAAGTTTCTGTTCCTGCAATTATGTTGATATAGATATTGATATAGATATGCAAGAAAAATTCTGATAGTTTATTATTACGTGTGACGGGTTGGAGTAGTCGAGACTAGCTTAGAATTGAATACGATTGATCGCAAAGAGTATCTACTTAAACATAAATCGTACTAAATCATTGGAAAGTAACATTAATTTTAAATAGTTTATTTTTTTAAAATAAATTATCTGTTTCGATGAAGATAAAAGTAATCCTGGGAAAAAAATATACGTAAAGCTGTTTCCTATCTTTGGATTTTTAAAAGTTAGTCAAAGTCTTTGTTCGTACATGTTCTGTAGACTTGCGGTGCTTCCCAACCAGGACTTTAAAATAGGCTGCTAGCCTGTAACAGGAAGTTGTCTTGACATTTCTAAATAAAACATGTTGATCTTTTAAATTAAAAATCGATTGGTAACGTTCTTTTTAGACCAGAAATATAGACAAGCTGGAACTACAAGAAACTCTTAAGCAGCCGTTACATCTTAACAAAGCTCTGTGAGCATACAGACGGTTAAAACGAGCTCTAAATTCTAGGAAATAAATCATTTTGATAAGGAAATCTAAAATCTCCTTCAATTGATCAAAAACTATGTTTTTACTGACTAGCGTCTTCCTAGATCATGCCAACGTGACTGGTAAGCTTTCTGAAATGTCTTTTTGATTGTTTTCGATTTGAACTCTGACTGCCACCATTATCCTTTGACGTCCTGCAGAATGTTTTGGCCGGGGTATAAGTAACGTCACTCCTGACAGAACGTCTGAAAACGTACATGTCTTGCAGTGCATTCAACTGTCTTAGGAAACAATTTTCTTTTACTTGTGTTTTGCAAGCTGGACTTAAAGACCGATAGAGTTTTTATAAACTGTATGAGCTCCATTGAAAGACCGCATCGCAAACCAAGAGATTAGATATAGGGTTACTGCAGCGATTGGACCCCATGATTGTAAAAAAAAACGATAAAAATCTAAGGCCATATTACAAGGTCTTCGGGGCTCGCAAAGACCTTCCTTCAGGGAAAAGTACCAGGAAAAAGAAGAAGAGGCAGACAGAAAGCGATGAGAGGGCAGCATACAAAAATGGACGGGACTGCCGTTGAAAGAGGCTCTAACTAAGGCAAAAAGACAGAGGAATGGAGAAAGACGGTCGACAAATCTTGCATTGTGCCACAAAGGTCCAACAGACTAAGGGATAGATAAAGGTAAAGGTAAATGAGCTCCATTGGTATAATATGAAAATCTTAACTTAGATACGTTTAAACCTGGTCTTCAGATATGCGTAAATCTGGTATTATCTGGCATACATAGATACAAGCATGTTTAAATAAGGCTCTTACCTTTTTATGGACTTCAGATATCTTATCTTATATATTACAGACGTTACTACGCATTTCACGTGTCAATCTATTCATACATGTTAATTAATGTTTATCAATGACTTAAACTCTGCTAAGTCGTTGGTTTTCCTGGCTGAGTCAAGCAACTCATTCCATTCTCTAATGGCACTAAGGAAGAAGGAGCACTTGCATGAATTTGTTCTATCGCATGGCATAACAAATGTGCTTCTATCTTTATGTCTTTCTGAGTAGTTCATTAGGCTTTTTTTTCTATTTGTAAATTATGGTTTAGTGTTTTATGTATTATAGGTATTTTAACTTTGTTTCGTCTGTCCTGAAGTGTCTCTAAGTTAAGTGATTTTACTAATCGTGTTACTCTAATCAAGTTGTATATGTTTTGATCTGGCTTTTAGATGTTTAAATCTGGCAATCAAATATGTATCTAGCCTTTAGAAGGGCTTAAACAGTTCTTTGAGTATGTTTAAATATGACCATCGTGTGTCTACCAAATAGAATCTTCGGATATTTAAATATGGTCTTTAAGGACAAAAAACATTTTGGTGTTTAATTGGTCACGGAGGCCTTTATTTTTATTCTCAAAAATATCAAGACAATATATTCAAATATCAGTTACCAACTAAATAATACAAATCAGTTTGTGTAGTTTAAGCGAAAGAATTTATAAATGTATTCCAGCACTGTAGAAAATGTATAGTATACAATATACATTCTAAATTAAATAGCTAATCAGCACTTCCTATTTTCTGTACACCGGATACACCAAATCTCTAGCTATTTATAGTTATCTGCTAAAGATGAAAATCTCCAATAGGACATTTACAATTGCGCTATAAATATGAGCAGACTACAAGGGAAAAATAACTCAATGAGCAGACTACGAGGGAAACGTAACTCCTCTAACATGATATCTCTAAGAGTTAAGACTATTTCTGCCCATTATCTTACTACTGCTAATACCCTCTTTTCCCTTGCGTTTAATGGCGTGTGATACATCCATCAGGCAACTGTGTCTGTTTAAAAAGATATTTGTTGAGTCTTAACTTTACAAAATTCGCTTGCGCTTATAGTTGATGAATGTCCTGCATAAAGTGTTATGTTTTAATTGATTGACACTATCCATAAAGCTTATGGAATTTACGTGTTTTTTTTCATCATCGGCGGTGCCTGGATCTTCTCACGTGGGCATCGCTAATTGCAAAGTTTTTAAAACTTCATGAAAAAATTCCAGTTTGTAGAATCAGAATAACAACTGAAAGCAAGCTGTTGAGATGTCATCATCGCCTGTATCATGCTATCGCTCTAATGAAATATGTGGGATTGCAACTACCATCTCAAGAGAGTGAACTTTCATATATATAGATCAGTATTTAATGATTGCTGTATAATATGTGTTTAGGTTCCTACGAATTTGTGCATTTTTTGCTTTGTTTTTAAAAAACATGTAAGCCCTAAGCATATGCTAATAGTTCGTAAATATCAAACTTATATCAGCTAAGTTTTTTGTGTGATTTAGATGCCAGTTTGTGTTTAACTTACAGCATAAGGAACCATTGACCCACGGGGGCCGCCTTTGAGTTAAGATGTAACATTATTTCCCTTATTATCTTGTTTTCTTCTAATGTTATGCAACATTCATTTCAATGAACTGACTATTCCACTCCCCCCCCCCCCGCCTATAGTTTGCATGCCCAGCGGGGTAGCGCTGTCGGGAGCTGAAAACTAGTGGTCAACATTTTATTCTGGTGGTCTTCACTTATCTATGCACGAACGTGTCTTTTTAAGTCTCATGTTAGTAATATAAAGTTACTGCATTTGAAACAAGCCAGCAGACGACTTCAAACTTATGTTACTATTTATGAATGCAGACGACAAGTCACGCTACCCTTCCCCATCCACCCAAAAAAAATAATCTTTTGGCAGTGCATAGTTACACTTGTCTTCAATAACATAACTCAAATTATCATTCAAACCGTCACACATAACTTTCCATCTGACTGGATCGCAAACTCATAGCATCACTCTTGTACTTCTTAAACTACATTATTCACGTTCACCCACACATTCCTGGGTGTTGTTTTTTTTATTATCTCGAATGTGCCGTATGTAAGCTGACTGAATAGATACTAGATTCGTTCAGAAATCATAAGTACAGTTAAGTCGATACTGCTTGGGCGAAGGAAGTGTTAAACTCAGTTCGACATTTTCACACTTTCAGTTTCAGTCTCCCACTAATGCAAAAACTATAGAATGTGAGTATGAAATAATGAGTATGATAATATACCGAGTACAAGTAATTCTATTGCCTACTTTCCATCAAGGCTTAGTTCAGAGCAGCCCAGTTTTGTTTAAATCCACAATTTTAAGTGTCCAGAAGAAAAAAAAAAGAGCCAGAGCAAAGCTCTTTTGCGACCCTTGACCATTGGAAAGGCTTTCTGTCACTGGCGGGAATGAGAGATTGGCTCTTCACCAATTTCTCTATACTAAGGGTCCTCATCCTCTAGCAACTCATTTAATTAGGCCACACCATTTTGAGGATGCGGTTCTGTAAACCTTAAATCCTCGTTTCTCTCTACTGGGATGAGCCCCTAGGGGGCCCTTAATGTTCTCACACTGTACCAGTACTACCCTGCAAGAGCTGCCATTGGGAATGCGAGGAACTGCGTAGTGGGTAGAGAGTTAAAGTTTAGATATTTTCAACTGTGTTGTATCCTTCTAATCCTTAGGATGGCCAATGCAAGGGCAAAAGCGGAAGCAGCCGATCAAGCAGCAGAACGCGCCCAGAAAGACAGCGATCTAGCCAGATTGAAAGCCAAGGAATATGCTCCTGAGTTTCATCAACCAGGTAGGGAATTAGGGTTAGTTAACTGTCAACTGATATTGTCTGTGGAATCACGACCACCCCAGAATTTATTTTTCTGTTATATAGTCGTTCTTAATTTCTTCCTTTTCTTTTTCTGTTCTATAGACGTTCTCAATCTCTTACTTTTCTTTTTCTGTTCAATAGACGTTCTCAATCTCTTCCTTTTCTTTTTCTGTTCATTGGTCGTTCTCAATCTCTTACTTTTTTTTTTCTGTTCAATAGACGTTCTCAATCTCTTCCTTTTCTTTTTCTGTTCAATAGACGTTCTCAATCTCTTACTTTTTTTTTTTCTGTTCAATAGACGTTCTCAATCTCTTACTTTTCTTTTTCTGTTCAATAGACGTTCTCAATCTCTTACTTTTCTTTTTCTGTTCAATAGACGTTCTCAATCTCTTCCTTTTCTTTTTCTGTTCAATAGACGTTCTCAATCTCTTACTTTTTTTTTTTCTGTTCAATAGACGTTCTCAATCTCTTACTTTTTTTTTTCTGTTCAATAGACGTTCTCAATCTCTTCCTTTTCTTTTTCTGTTCAATAGACGTTCTCAATCTCTTACTTTTTTTTTTTCTGTTCAATAGACGTTCTCAATCTCTTACTTTTCTTTTTCTGTTCAATAGACGTTCTCAATCTCTTACTTTTCTTTTTCTGTTCAATAGACGTTCTCAATCTCTTCCTTTTCTGTTCAATAGACGTTCTCAATCTCTTCCTTTTCTTTTCTGTTCAATAGACGTTCTCAATCTCTTCCTTTTCTTTTTCTGTTCAATAGACGTTCTCAATCCCTTTTCTTTTTCTGTTCAATAGACGTTCTCAATCTCTTCCTTTTCTTTTTCTGTTTAATAGACGTTCTCAATCCCTTTTCTTTTTCTGTTCAATAGACGTTCTCAATCTCTTACTTTTCTTTTTCTGTTCAATAGACGTTCTCAATCTCTTCCTTTTCTTTTTCTGTTCATTGGTCGTTCTCAATCTCTTACTTTTCTTTTTCTGTTCAATGGTCATTCTCAATCCGAAAATCTCTTCATGTTCAGAGACATGGTTGAACACAGAATTGTTCCAGATTCGTTCGAATACCTAGATACGCTGTAGATACGTTGTGATGTTAGCAGATTGATTTTTCATAACAACAACAAAAAATTTACATTGCATATTACAGAGGTTCTCAAACTTTATTGCCCCGCGACCCTTTTAAATAGTCAAACCTTGCCCACCGACCCCTAAATGAAAAATCTACATATATGCATAATATATAAGTAGAAAAATCTATTTTAAAAAGCATTTTGTTGAAGAAGTGTTTATTGAGATTATAGAATTTGTTTAAAATAAAATTTAAAAAAAAATAATGACTTGGATAAAGTTCGTTAGATGTTATGAGTGTATTTATGCTCGGCTCAAAGAGCACACATTTCTAGTCGGTTTCTTGTATTTGTGTTGAGGTTCATAACGGCACTGAATCCACGTTGTACCCAACAAGCAGACGGGAATTTCTTTACAAAGCCCCGAAATGCAGAATTGGTGGTACCCCTTGATTAAATAATTTATTTACGTTCCTCGTTTGTGGATATTGCAAGAAAGTATGTTTACGCGCAAAATGGTATATTCAAGTGAAGAATATATCTTCAAATCTTCGATTTAGGTCCTCATAGAATAGTACGTAATAGACATATCAAACAGTTGTGATGAGAGAGTTGGTTATTCTTTAAGTTATCAGATCGGTTTAATTGTCTTTTAATTTGAACTGTATACATATTTTTTTCTCTTTCTGCAGACCCCTTTCGATCGTCTCGCGGACCCTGGAGGTTCGCATACCCCATTTAAAGAAACACTGGCATATTAGACGTTGTTTTTTTTATAAGAAATAGTTAGCTATTGACTCAACTTTGAGACTTGTATTTTAGTGAGATTCAGGTGTAGGCATATTTTTTCAATGAACAATATAGCCTATTTGTTTTAGGGATAGTTGTTTAAAAATGGCCAAATAAAATGATACACGTAAACAAGTAATGAATATTGCGCTCCCTTTCTTTCTCAAAATGCAACAGAAAATAACATTTTTGAAATTTTAATGTCAAAAAAAATATATTTAAAACATTTTATTTATTTTTTTGTCCAGGTACAGATATCATGCGCAAGCAACTGGAAAATAATGATATGGAGTACGATTTTAGTCACGTGACAGGTCTGGCCAATCACCAGCCTTTCAGGTCAAAATCCCTTAACTCACCACATGCACAGCCCAACTTTGAGGGGCAGGACCCCAGTGGGTTGACAGCTCTCACAGCTCTCCATGGTGAACCAGGGGGCCACCGTTTGCCCAATGATTACGGCAACCACCCACAACTACTTAACATTATGCCAGGCGGGCCTGGGGGTGGGGGTGAACAGAATCAAGCCCTAAACGTCAATCTTCATTCTCGCAGTCCCTCCTTGAAAGTGCGCAGATACAGCTTCCTGGCTGGGTCTCGTAGAGGGAGGGGCTTCAGCGAAATCTTCAACTCCACCATTCTCAATGACCACTTTGATCAGTATGCAGCAGCGGACAGTGGCATCGGTGGTGACAGTCTAGGCACACTGCCCAATAACTCTAGCACCAACCATCATGGCAACAACCCTCACAGCTATAGCAACCACAACCCATGCCAGCGCCAGCCCTCCACTAACCCCTCACCCGATTCAGGAGTCTCAGACACAATGGAAGATGACACCAGCAAGATTCGCTCCCTGCAACGGAGACGCACAATGCCATGCATTGTGGATGATGCAAACACCGCTAGAAATATAGAGTTGGCTACAGCCAAGCAGAAACTCTCTGAGCTGGAGACAGCTCGTAGCAATGATAACCTCACTAGTAAAAACACTGACACATTCATTATAGAAAATGGAATTAGAAAGAGAATCCAGGCAGAAGTCCATTCGAAATCTAACAAAGAGACAATGCAACTGCCAAAAGAATACAGAATTGTGCCAGCCTCTGACAAACTCCCAGGAAGTGGGCTTGACAAAAGGGGCAGTCTTCCAGATCTGAAAAATGTCTCCACTTTCAAGCCCATGTCTAGACGAGAAGCTTATCAGCTAGGTACTGCCAGAAGGGAAGAGATTCGACGTCTGCAAGAACTAGCAGAAAGGAGGCGACAAGGAGACATGTCTGTTATATTAGGAGATGTTAGGGTAAGAATGAATTGTTGATTTAGAAATTAGGCTAGTGTTCAAGTGCATGAATTCCAACTTATTCCAAGCCAATAGGCTTAAAGCAATGATAGGTGGGCTATAATAGTTTTATTGGAGATTTTCATTATAAGCTAACTATCCCATAGTTGGAAGGGTGGGAAGGATATTCTAATTTTTAAAAATCCATATGAGTAAAAAAAAAAGCATAAAGCTTTCTACTAGAGAAAACAAACTTGCTAAGTTATTTCTTTTCAAATAATTGAAATGTAGATCTGAGCATAAGAGAATTAGGATACAATAAATGATTAGGGCATTTTTTTTATTAAACAAAATAAACAAATCATTGGTACAAAAAGTGAAGTTACCAATATTTGTTAGCCAGGGAAGAGCATTATTGTTTGAAATAGGATCAAAGTAACCAGATATAATGTTGGGTGGAAAAGCATGACAATGTAGTGTAGCCAAAAAAAAAAACAACTAAATTGATTTCTGATCATTTCTTTGGTCTTTATCCATACAGTGCTTCTATTGGGAAACATCTGGCTATAAAAAAACATAACAAGTTCAACAAATTATTTTCAAATGATGTTAAAAGTAAAGGCTTAAATTGAAAATCAGCTTGAAACATGCTATTTGATAGATCTCTAAAAACCAACAAACCAAAAAAAAACAAGTGTTTTTTTCAGAATAAAATGTTATTGATCACTGCTGTTAACTTTATGTAATTTAAACTCATGCAAATGTGTATTGAGTTATACCTACATTTATATTTTCTATTTATTATTTTTTTAATCTGGTAAAAAATACTTTTAAAAAGAACTCTTTGTGTGTGTGTGTTAAGGCCCATATTACCAAAAAAAAAAAAAAAAATAAGAACATAGGCCTACTATTAAGGGCTATGAATAGATTTGGCCTATTACTTTATTGGGCAAAAAATGATTTCAGAGAATAGATGATGAGTCAGCATAGAACTCTAATATCATGCTAACCAATTTTTATCAGGAGTATCATTAAATTGATCAATATAAAACATTCATTTTGGAAGAAGATTTTTTTTTTCTTTTTAACTCATAACTCCAACTAAATTTTGGCAAAATTTTAGAGAATTGCAAAATGGAACTAAAAAAAATTCTGAAAGAAAATATTGGCAAGAAGATAGATTGTCAGCAGCTCTAAGAAATAGCTTAGCTTGTCTTCACAAATGTTTCACAGAATTATGCTTTTTGACACTTTAGAGCTTTTGTCTTAAACAAAAATTGAAAGTATTGAAAGTTTTTAGGCTCTTGGATTAGGCATCTCCAACGACCTAGATTTGGATGGTTGCCTGGTCATGTTGTCATGAAGGTACAGATTTCAAACTATGCCCACTTCCATCCCCTGCCACTCTGCATTAGGTTTGGTTTAGGATATAATAATCTTTATGAAATAATTCCTTTAAGATGTTTTTCTTGATAATCTGATTTTCTCTTCATTAACTTTATAAAACATGCATCTACTTTTTTTAAATTTATTGATGGATTCTTAAGAAATTTGGAAGGTATATTAAAAGAATAATTGTATTCCATTCTATAGAGTCAATTTTTCTATATTTGGTTTTCTTTTTAAAAATTGTTAACATTTTGTTTCCAAAATTATATTTTTGTATAGAAAAAAAAATATATTAAGTTCCAATAAATATATTTTTTAAAACGTAAAAGGCTTATTCAGTTTCTGTTTCTATAGCTTTATAGGTACTTTGTTTAAGTATTTGATTCAAGTTATTTATCCATTTTTAGCAAATACTTCACAAGCAGAATCTGTAAAATTTACCTAAAAAAATTTTTAATTGGGGGTGTTTCCGTGGCAACCAAAAATACATTTTCAAAAGATATAACATATATTTCTGAAACTTATACAACAAAACAAAGTGATGAGAGCCTCCATTAAGGATGGAAGTCTGATTGTGTGGTATGTGTTCTGAACTGTTCTTTGGTGGTCTTGTTAGTCTTGAGTTAGAACCCTGGCTGCTGCCATTCCCACCAGATGGGAGGTTCAATTTGGGCTAGGTTGTAATTATCTTCAAAACTCTGAAGAACATCCAAAACATTTTACATACATTTTACAAGAGTTACATATTAATAATGTTTTACTGATCTTCATTATACATTTATATATAAAAATGCCAATTAATTTCCTTTCCTTTTTTTCTTTTCAAACAGGACTGGTGCCAAGAAAGACAACTCCTAGTGTTAGTAATTGCTCTCAATTTGAGTTTAGCAACAATGTTTTTTAATCTCCTGTCATGAAAGATCAACATTGCCAGAAAGCTTGTATTTTGTTCAGACTTAACCCTAGCTTCTTCCTGCCCGCCAGACTCAGATTTAGGTATGGCATCAACCCACGGCTGGCTTCCTGAACCCCTGTGAGGAACAGCCACTCAGAAGCTGTGCTGCAAGTTTTGAGGATTTGACCGCTACAAAGCCTACAGAGAAAGGTTACCGATTGGACGACTAATTCCTGAGGAGATAAAAATGAAATAAACACACATTATATTTGGATGCGAATGTAAAAAGCATGAAAGACCTTTTTCATAGAATGCACCAGAATTTTAAAAAGTTTTTTTACCCCCTTCCTAATTTTTCCTTAAAAAAAACAATTTAATGAGTATTCAAGTGTTATATAGGCATGTGTTAAATTGTTGAAAATAAATGAAAAAATGATCAAGGGTCTATAACAATCTCCAATTTATTTTTATTTTTTTATTATTACTTTGATACCAATTGGAGAAAAAAGCTAAATATCTGGAAAATAATAAAATATCTGAGATAAATTACTAATGTTAGCTGTTTATGAGTATCAAGTGAACTTTGCTAATTTCACTAAACCTCTATCTTAACAGAATATTTATTGTCATTTGTTATTGTTGACTAGGCTTACATTTCTTAAGAATAAAGACAAATATCTCAGTTTTTGCTTAGCTTATTTTGGAATATTTCCTGATTAGGTTTTGAAATACTCTTTTTTTTCCCTAAGGAAGCGTCTTATTCTAAGCAACCTAAAGAGCAAAGATAAAGAAAAAAAAATACTTGTGTAACGTTTCGAGCTTTCGAAATCATGAGTGGTTTATATAGTTTTCTTTGCGGAAAACTATATTTGTGCATATTTGTAAGGCCAGCTCTTCTGTATCACACATTATAATCAAATGCATAATCCCTTAGATAGTAGAAATCTTTTTTTTAATTTTTCTTTCTTGCATTGCTATATTACAAATTAAAAAAAATTTATTGAACTAAAACAAGGGGGAAAAAAAGAGAAAATTGTTTATTATTACATGGCCATAATGGAAAAATTTAATAAAAAGCACCTTTTTTTTTTCATGTTAAAGGTCTTGTTTTGCTGGGATATCCTTGCTAAAAATACTTTAAAAATTTGTAATTCATTGTGAAAGTTTTAAAAGACTATCAACACATTTTTATGAGATGAATTAAGTATGCAGACTATTCCAACAGTGAATACGACAGGACAATTGTGTTAATAGACATGAGCTGTCACCACGTTGGACATTTTGCTAAATTGAATACTTTATTGCATTCATCCTCAGCTTGTCTTTCTTTGATGGTTAGATTTTTTTTTTCAGAACTTTTTCTTACGGCTTTTGGCCCATAAATCATTCAGAGGTACACCCAGTCTGACTCTTTCACCTTATGTTTTAAAAATTGAAGAAATATTATACCCAAAAAAATATAAAAAAAGATTTGTGATATTATTTATTTCCTTTGGAAATCACCTTTTTATTACACCCATGCCACATTTAAAACCAACTTTAGGTCATATAAATATCTATATTTATATATCTTTTGGTTTACAACATTAATAACTATGTCATATTTTTAAACACATGTACATTTGATATGTCTTGATTTTTTTTTAAAATTCTTTATGAACCTAATTAAGTAGTATGCTTGTCCATGTTGATTGTGTATTCAATTAGTTTTAGCATGAGAGATGCCACTAAAAGAATTTGTGTGTAAAGGTTTGCCTCAAAGTTGTGATACAAAAAAAGTGCCTCTGATATCATTCTACTTTTTTCTTCAGTAGGCTTTTTATTTTTTTTAGTTAAATAATAATTCCACTGCATCTTAATGTTTTTCAATTCAATCCTAACACTTACAAACCAAAACGTTTGGGAGTAAGGGTTAGGGTAATGTTCCATATAGACTTATGGTCAGGATAGTTCTAAATGAAAAGAAAAAGGAAGTACATGGACTGACAGAAAGTTAGCACAGTTTGAGATCAAGGCTAGAAATTCTGCTAAACCTCATTGTCAAAAAAAATGTTTTTTTGTTTTTTTTTGTAGGAGGGGGGATAACAAAAAATGATGACTACACTGCATTATAATATTATAGCAATATAGAATATTTTTAAATATTTTTTTTTCTATACACTTTCGACAAATGTTATATTTCTGTATCTTAATTTTTTTCTCAAAATCATTTTTCCCCTTGAATATTCACTATTCTTAAACATTATTCTATACTAGTTAATATTAATGCTAAATTCATTGGTTTTGAATAATTCTGCAATTTATTTACATTTTATTCTTGCATGCAATGTGCATGCTAGTTATTGTTACTTTTTGTTGCAAGGTTATTTCCCTTTGTCATGGTTGTCATATACAACTTGTAATTATAACTTGAGGTTAGTTATAGATTGACCAATGAAATCAGGTATTTCCTTGGCCAGGTTCTGCTTTTCAATACTAACATTTTTTTTTCTCATTAACTGAAATAATTTAATAATTTCTAAGTAATAGAATAATTTCAAACTATTTAAATTTATTATTATTAAAACATTTGGATGATATTGGAAAAAACAGGAATGCAAGAAATAACAAATGTAGGCTTATTATGTAGCCAGTACATTAAACCTAATATTAAATTGCATACGCATCATTTTTGAATGCATTTTGTTTTACATTCTAATAACAGTTCATTAATGTAAAGGTCTAGAAAAGTAGACTATTCAATACAATTTAAACTCTTGAAACAATAGGATATCTTTTCCTTACAATTCTTAGGAAGATCAAAATGATTGTTTTGAAGTTTAACGAGCACTTCACTTGGTCTAATAAAATTTATTTTACACACAAGGAACTAGATCTAAATAATACTATATTATCTTGTAAACAATGTAGAATTTGAATTAAACATAGTTGCCAAGTACAGAAGAAAATGTACTCATAGATCAGTTTCTTCAACCCTTTCTATTATTACAAAAAAATATTGTCAATAGTATTGACTGTTACTATTAACATACTTTTGTTTTAAATAAGCCACACTAACAGACTCCTAGTTCCATAATTACACTATAGGCCTACAATCATTTGGCTTATGTACAAAATCCCTGTGATAGTTGACTTTATGTACACCTTATTAGAAGAAGACAATTTAAGCAGTTGAAACAACAGTTTCGAAATGTAATAAGTTTGACAAACTGTCATACCTCATTCAATTTTTTAATTAATATTAAAATCAATGCTTAAAATGACTAATAGCATTTGAAAATTTATTCTGTAAATAAAAGAGTAGTTTTCTTTAATAAATAATTATTAAAAAGTTTTCTTCAATGACATGATTGACTAAAGTCTTAAAAATCAGTTCGTAATGAAATAGTCTATAAAATTATAAACACCAATTTATTTTCTTGTGTGAATGGAGTTTAATCAATTCAATCATTTTTATTTCTATTTTTTGTTTTGTTTCTGGAAATTTTAAGGCCTAAAAAAGCAACACTTTTATTGCATTCATTCATTTGATTTATCCTCAATACAAAATGGAAACACTTTAAAATGGTTTCTTTTCTTCATTCACAAAATTTCATGTGATTTTTTAAAAATTATGTGATATTTGTATCTGATCCTGAAAATTTCTATATTTCTTCCACAACTTTTATAAAAAATTTTTCTTGGATTGTGTTATTGAAGAGTGAGATTTTCAGTGGTAATTTGATTTTGTGTATGTAAATACTTTTTTCTAAAGAAAACATTTTTAAACACATTATTTTAGCTGTTTTGGAATCATTTGTTAAAACTATATTTTAAGATGAGTGATTTTAAAATGAGTTGCAGGTTTCGCTGTTGTCAGCATTCTACAAATAAAAAAAACAAACAAGTAATCTTGTTTTGTTAAACCTTCGCTCTGCAGGAGTGCTTATATTCCTGGTTTCTAGTTTGACCTTGTACATACAAGCATCATATATTACTCAAACTTTTTTTCTAGTCTTTTACAATAATGTCAAAGACAAAATGCCAATATGAAAGATGTTACAACATAGCATTGTTACATTGTACATTTCTTTGGTGAATTTTTTCAGAATGAGTGTACACTTTTTTTTTTCTTTTTTGTCAAAAATACATCATTTTTTAATGCTATCATCAATTGTAGTAATTTTTTTTTTTATAACTTTTAATCAAATTAACAACTGAAATGGATTTATAGCATGTTGAAGAGCTCCCCACCAGCACCTATATATATTTATATATATATATATATATATATATATATATATTTACATACTATGAATTTTTAAAAGTTAATTTTTATTTTCCTTTCCAAAGATTTTGTTTCATTTTTTCTCTTAGTCTAAATGAATCATGTACACATCTTTGTGTGTGACTTAGAAAGGATTTTTTCTCAATGCTGGTTGAATATTTTAATGGCCAGGCAACATGTTGTCATTGTTATAGCTCATTTAACATGATTAGGAAGACTCAAAGAATTTGACCCAATGATACGTTGTATCATTTCTTTTATTTATGTGTGTGTGTGGTTTGAGCAATAATATTAGTTGTCTTCACATCAAGAGTTCCTATTTGCTTTCTAGGCTTTGCTCTGTCACCAGTGCTTAGAGGTCACAATAGATATAGGAGCCATACATTATTACAAGATAGAATTAGTTTTTGTTTTATGTGATTAAATAAATTGTTATTTAAGACTCAGTTCATATGTAAGCTGAGCAAAAAAAAAAAAAACAAGTCAAGGCTTAAACGTTCTTATTAACTCTTTCTCTCTGTAATTATTTTCCAGGTTCCGATGGAATTATTCATTTCGCTCATTAGTATTTCACTATCCTGTTATGATTAAGCTTCAATACCGTTTTTGTTTGTCATCAGAAAATGTTTTAGTTGGTATAGCTTTAAAAGGAAATGCACGCTCTTTTTATATAACACAAGTATAATTTATAAATATAAAATCAAGCATTAATTTAATTTAAATAGGTCAAAACAAAGATAGTATCGTCAATAAGGAGAGAAAGAGTAAAATCTTTAGGTTCAACTCAAAAACTTTGTAGGAATTAACTTTCATAAACATTTTAAATCAACAAAACTAAGATAAAATCTGATAATAATATATAATAAATAAAGTACTGAACATGTCTTAAACAGAAGAATAAAACAAACAAAAAAACAGCGAATATGTGTAAAACAAGTAATTTGGATGGCTACCTTGTTATAAGGTATGCGGTCTGGACTGTTCACAAGGTGATCCTGGGTTCAAACCCTGCCCACTGCCATCCCTAAGGATAGGATGTAACAATTTGTAAAGAGCATCCAAAACATGTAAAACAAACAATGACCAAATGACTGGTGCTGTAGTCAGACAGCTATTCGTAAAGAGTAATAGGCCAACATTTCTGAATTCATGGTTAAAGTACATCAACCTAACCAACTTTTAATTTAAACCAAACCACAGACTATACATTAATGGCATAAAAACAATCCCTGGTGAACTGATTGAAATCTGCTCAGACGTTTGATAATCTTTATTCTAAATCTTTTTTTACACACTTATGGTCAGCTATTCATTCATATGCAGACGAGGCAGCAACTTCATAATAAACAAAAATCAATTGAAATAGACATTACTATATAGATAAATAAAAGAGTCTGCATGATATATTCTATTGACATGTAGTAATCTATTCCTCCTTTCCCATTTGTTAATGTTAACACACCTTATAATCTACCTTTTAAAACTTGCAATACTAAAGGTCCTTTTTTTTTAATGAGATATACAAATGAAAGTAATTATGAACTGACATGCAAATGTGTGACTGTAAATGTTACATGGTGGAAAAAATTCAACTTTCTGTAACAAATTTGAAAGGAACAACAATGGTTCAAGTTGAGAAAACAAAATCTAGGAACAGCTTTGAATTAAAAATGCAGTATACAATATGCACCAAATGATATTTTTTCTCTCTAGGATGATTGCTGGAGAACACTAATATCTTGAAATACTAGAACACTAAGGCTAGTGCACCAGAAAGAAGAACTGTGTATTAGAAATGCTCACATTAGTGTCATTGATCAGTTATGATGAGATAGCTACTAGTTCAAAGAGGCCAAACGGTGAAGTTTGCATCATTTGAACGATAAAACTCAAGTTTATTCCCATGTAACCTTATTTCAATTTTATTTCTGGTTATTTTAGTGCAGCATGTACCTCTGCTCTAGTTTAGTCTTTATTTATCAAAGACTTGTTATTTATTGATGTCATTTTTAAACAGATCTATTTGTTCTTCAGATCACTTTACTATTGTTCAGACACAATTTCAAGATCCCTATTGTTTTTTTTTACCCCCCCCCCTCTCAGCTTTATCTTTTGCTCATCTACCCCCCCCCCCCCCATTTTATATTGAAGTAATTTGTTTGTCTGACTGGGTGGACGCCCAGGATTGATGTACTCATGATAACAGCTATTGAAGAATAAATTTGTTTGTTTCCCTTTTGCCACATTTCCTTTTTTGTTGTGCTATTTTTTTTGTTGGCCTCCACACTTGAGTTCTACATTATTTCTAACTCACATCTTGGTAAACACGACTGACCTCAACACTTGAGTTCTACATTAGTTCTAACTCACATCTTGGCAAACACGACTGACCTCAACACTTGAGTTCTACATTAGTTCTAACTCACAACTTGGCAAACACGACTGACCTCAACACTTGAGTTCTACATTAGTTCTACCTCACATCTTGGCAAACACGACTGACCTCAACACTTGAGTTCTACATTATTTCTAACTCACATCTTGGCAAACACGACTGACCTCAACACTTGAGTTCTACATTAGTTCTAACTCACATCTCGGCAAACACGACTGACCTCAACACTTGAGTTCTACATTATTTCTAACTCACATCTTGGCAAACACGACTGACCTCAACACTTGAGTTCTACATTATTTCTAACTCACATCTCGGCAAACACGACTGACCTCAACACTTGAGTTCTACATTATTTCTAACTCACATCTTGGCAAACAAGACTGACCTCAACACTTGAGTTCTACATTATTTCTAACTCACATCTTGGCAAACTCGACTGACCTCAACACTTGAGTTCTACATTATTTCTAACTCACATCTTGGCAAACACGACTGACCTCAACACTTGAGTTCTACATTATTTCTAACTCACATCTTGGCAAACACGACTGACCTCAACACTTGAGTTCTACATTATTTCTAACTCACATCTTGGCAAACACGACTGACCTCAACACTTGAGTTCTACATTATTTCTAACTCACATCTTGGCAAACACGACTGACCTCAACACTTGAGTTCTACATTATTTCTAACTCACATCTTGGCAAACACGACTGACCTCAACACTTGAGTTCTACATTATTTCTAACTCACATCTTGGCAAACACGACTGACCTCAACACTTGAGTTCTACATTATTTCTAACTCACATCTTGGCAAACACGACTGACCTCAACACTTAAGTTCTACATTATTTCTAACTCACATCTTGGCAAACACGACTGACCTCAACACTTGAGTTCTACATTATTTCTAACTCACATCTTGGCAAACTCGACTGACCTCAACACTTGAGTTCTACATTATTTCTAACTCACATCTTGGCAAACACGACTGACCTCAACACTTGAGTTCTACATTATTTCTAACTCACATCTTGGCAAACACGACTGACCTCAACACTTGAGTTCTACATTATTACTAACTCACATTTTGGCAAACACGACTGACCTCAACACTTGAGTTCTACATTATTACTAATTCACATTTTGGCAAACATGACTAACTTCAAACACACAGAAGTATCAAACACAGTTCATGGTTTTGGCTTTACAAGCAATTCACATCCATTTTACAAATTGGCACTTAATACTAGTAATAGAGAAAATAAAAAACTACATGCATTATAAGTCGTTTGAATGTAAATTTGACTTCCTTTTAATCGATACATCGTAAGTAGATTTTCTTTCAAGCATAATTCAATCCTAATAAGAAAAACACTATTTATCTGATTTACAAATTTCATTCCAAAAGCGTATTAGTTAAACAGCATACGTCCAAGTTTTAACAGAAAGTCTGATAAAAACTTGCACATACAAACTTTTCTATGAAGAATATCTAACACACTGTTAGCTTTAGCCAAATGATAGTCTATTTCACTTGACAGCCATGTCTTATAGTCTATTTCACTTGACAGCCATGTTTTATTAGACTGAATGCTGCCCAAAAAATGTCAACTACCACACTAAATAATAGTGTGACCATAAAAGTATTTCAAAGATACTTTTTTTTTGCTCCAGACAAAATCCTCCAAGTCCTGCCAGTAGTCCTTACAACTCATCCATATGGCTTTAAAGCCTAGATAATAAAGAAAGCATCCAATGATCCAGCAGATCACAAGGCCTGAAAGGAGTGCTATTTTTTAAATCAAATTTTATAGCATTGGATGGATCATCTATTATGTATGAGAGGTAACTTAATGCTTTTGTTTTATGCACATACAAGCTTCAAGACCAGCTCAGATACCTACCTCACTTTAACTGGTTACTAAGAACACTTGCAGCAAGTGTCAGGAAAACTTAGAAGAGAACTTTCTCACCAAATTGGTTAGCAGACATACATTTCATTTAATTAATTGTCATGGTAAGGTGTTAACAACAATGAAAAAAATCAAGCACTTTTCCTTAATTAAAAGCTCTGAAGACAATAGCTGTTGAGAAATACCACCATTTAATACTCAATCTGCTAATGCAAAGTTACAACTCTATAATAATATAAGAACATGTTATCACCTTCCTTAAATTGTCTAGTCGAAGATTATATTCCTTTGGATTCTTCTTCACAGACACACTACACAAACTAATACAGTACTTAACACTTTCTTAATTCTGGTTATGCAGCTATTGAATCTTTATATTTTTAAAATTTTAAATAATGTTTTTTTTAATATCCTACGGCAATAAAATATTTCAAAGCACATAAAAAATCTCAGTTTATTAACAGTTTTACGACAAAACATAAAGCTGGGAATATCTTTGTTTGCCGACAGCCAGATTACTTATTCATTCTCATGAGACCATATATTACAAGTCCAATTTAGGTCACCAAGCGCCAAAGTTATTCACCTTGGCCAAATGTAAGTATTGTATAGAGAAAAGGGGTTTTCACCCTAAACAAACTTATTCATAGCTTCACTATCAAATAAAAACTAATACATGTATCCAAAAATCTTGTTCATGAGGTTGATTTAAGAACCCTTGGCAGCCATACTTAGGTTGAACAGTCTCAACATTTCGAAATGAAGCTTTATACGCAGCATATTTCACTAGAAATATTCTCAACACAAATAAAAATAACTAATTAATGATTAACATGAAAAAAGTCTGTTTAGTATGTACATTAATGTTAAATTCATATTTTTTAATGACCAAGTTGAACAAGAAACAAAATTTAACGGATGTAGTGACAAATGATGACTGACAGTGGGCCAATTTGTAAATGTAATGCAATGCAATATGTCTTGATGATGTTCAGCTTTGTTAGAAAACAGTTTAGGACAGCCTGTAATAACAAGCAAAGGATAATTTAAAGCATAATACACATTTTTACTAAAACAAAAAGATAATCCTAAACGTAAAACAACTATTTTCAGTATGCTCATATAGCGGTGACACATGAAAATGAACAAAGAAACTACAATTATCAAATTATATCACAACAGTTTCAACGAAGGACGTTACATACGTATCTACTAAAGAATCCCTCATCTGTGTCTGTATCTGTGATGGCTCTTGGTCACTGAGTTTAAAGACACTTTCTAGGACTGAGACTTCTGTTGAAGTAGTGTCATGGCCACACACAGCCATCCAGTCATTGACTACTAGGCCTGCAGCCAAGACATCGCTACCCCTGTTCACAGTACCTGCCTGAAAGAAACGTTAATTTAAAGTTTATGTAACAGGATCATGATTTAAATGTACATTGACTGTTTCACTAGCAGTGGAGTTTTTTTTTTACTACTGTTTTTATTTATTTATTATACACAAAACCAACTAACATTATAGCTTGTCTTTTGTATGTAGATGTGTACTGGATTGTACAAAGGTAGCCTACAATTTATTCTATGAGGTGTATTTTGTAATCATCAGTTTGGCCTTTAAGTTAGTACTTATGTTGCAATGTTCACAAGTAGCTTGAGAAAGAAGTTTCAGGAATGATTAAACTGAAAAACACCACGACACAAGAACATTTGATATTATGTACAGTTGACCTACCACTGGTCATTGACTATGCTCTGTCAAGTGTGAAATAATCCAGACTTGTGACGATCCTATTCTCTCTCTTAGTTTACTGTTTACACACTGGAGTGTGACATTGACACTGTAATGAGCTTATTGACTCATCAGTTTGTATTTTAAGATGAAATGGTCACAGTTATAACATTCTAGTTTTAAAAGATACAAACATGGAAATCCAAAACAGGATCACAATAGGCCCTGTGATGAGCTTCTAACCACTGTTTAAATTTGCAAGCAAAGACTTTCCAGCCATATAATGAGATTGGGCTCACAAAGACCTTCATGCAAAGAACAGTATCAGGACAAAGAAGCAGAGGCAGACAGAGGAAGCAATGGGGGTACAACATTAAGGAATGGAATCTATGGAAGAGGCTAAAACTGGCAAAAAGAGAGAAAAATGGATTGTTGAAAACCATGATTGGGATAGTCAAATTTCATGGTACGACACTGCTTCCTTCACCTAAACCTATCCCTTAGTATCCAGGATCTTTGGGCACCATACATGATCTATCAACAGTCTTTCTCCATTCCTCTCTTTTACTTTCAATAGAATCACTTTCAATGACATTCTTTTATGTTGTCTTCTCATCACTTTCATTATCTGCCTCTTTTACTTTTTCCTGGTACTGTTTACTAAAGGAAGGTCTTTGTGAGCCCTGAAGACCTTGTGAAATAGACATAAGACATAAAGTTTTAATTTGCATTTTTTTGTACAGTGGTCAGTGTATCATCGTGGGACCCAGTTGCCATTGTGATCCTGTTTTTGATACAGTGTTTGTAAGTGATACCAAGAATCTCATATAGCATTTCAATTCCACTGCTACGATTCTCATCTCTAGTTCTGCCGTAACACCCAAGATTTGCAAGCATACAAGAAAGTGGCCATGTCCAAGGAGCGTATAAATGTTTACATTACCTTAAAAAATACTGAAGACCAAATAATACTATGACAACAAAGCACAAAATTAATTCAATAAAGGAAGAGAACATGATTTAAACAACAACAACTCACCACTAGAGGGACTTGGAGCAAGGAGGACAGCTCATCAAGATCTTCTACAGATGTTTTTGGGGAGACCTAGAACAGTTATGAAATAGTATGCTGTTGTTATGACATGATTAGGAATTAGTTATTTGTTTGGGGAATTGGGTAAAGTTTTACTTAGCGGCGATGACCTAAAGTTGGTTAAAAAACAAGAACGCTCTTAGTGACGCTACAAAGAAGACGCTTCGTGGAGAGCAGTAGAATAGATATACGGATTTACGGACATAGCTGACATCGGACGATTCCCTTCTTGATTATTAAATATATTTGTAAAACAACATCAGCGTTGACTACATATTTTGATTGTTTCGACCTTTCGCCGGTGTTACTGAAGTAGTTCGAGTTCAGCATTAGTTCCAGTCAGACGTAGATCTACACTAGATATATTTCCAAGAATCAACACCGCGCGGAAGCCTTAACACTGTATACAAGTTAAAAAGATCTTTTTTAAAACAGAGATCTTCTACAGATGCCTTTGGTGAGACATAGAGCAGTTATGAAATGGTATGCCGTTTACAAGTTAAAAAGATCTAGCTATCTAATCAATAATAGTGATCTGAACTATTCATTAGCTATATCTCAGCTACTTACCATCCCACCCTGATTGCTGAATACTGTGTAACTACCGACTAAAACATTGTTAGCCACTGTGTGACGAAAGACTTCTACATTAAGTGTATCCACCAAAAGATCTTCTGTCTCCTAAAAAAATGAATAAAAAAAAAAAACAATCTAAAATATTTTTGAAAACAAAAGGTTTTATGTCTGTGGCATTTTACATCTTGAAAGACAATTTTTTTCTATTTGCAACTTTTGTGACTAAAGATGCCAATCCTTTATACACTGCAGTCACAGGTTGGGCATCTGTTATCACCAGATGCTATTGCACTTTCACACTTATTTCAACTTCTGGTGTGTATGCCATCTGAAATCCAAGACCCTCCCTTTATGCTTGCTCTCCACCTGAATCTATCCAGTGTCTCATTTTTCCAACTGTTGGTGTCAATTTTGAAGAGATTCATATCCTTTTTTCATACATTGGTATACCTTAAAAGTAGGTGACCTGCAGCTTTCCTGTCATCTATTAGATCACCATACAGAAGGTTTTGTGGGAGTTGACCTAATGGCATTCAGTGAAAAAGTCCAAACCAGCCTACTGCTGATAACAGTGATGATGTCCTGGCAGTCTGCTCTTTGCAGCACTTCTTCATTGGTTATTTTATCTTACCACCTTTTTTTTTTTTTTAAATCTGCCTTAAGCATCAGCGGAGGAGGATAGTCAGTTTTATTATCCTGCCAAGAGTAGGTTGATCATGTATTACTATCATAGAGGAGAGAGCACATGACACAGGTCAGTAGACTCAGGCTTTGGTATTGGTAGTCTGCAAGGTATTGTCCCACTCTCTTTTCCCCAGCAGTGACATGGTGCCCATTGCCTTGGTTATCCTATTGTTGATGTCTTTATCCTATAGCACATCGTTGGAGATGATGGAGCCAAGATGGCAGAAATTGTCAACAATTTCCAGAGGTTGGCCATTAATGGTTCTGTGAGGTGCAGTGCTTGTGTTTTGAACTAATAATTTGGTCTTGCTTTGACTATTATTGAAGTCAAACTTCTGGAATGCAGAAGATAGTTTGTCAACCAGGGTCTGAAGCTGAGTAGTAGAGTCAGCCACAAGAGCTACATCATCAGCATAGAAGTTCCCTGGTAAGTATCTTTCTAGCTTTGATTTTTTTCCTTAATATATATATACATTGAAGAGTTTTCCAGAGAATCTTGTATGGAGAAATACATCTCTGTTGATGTTGTAAACCAGTAGGCAAGAAAAAAGGTTTAAGTAGTGTGAAATAAAGTGGTGATGATTCATTACTTTATAAAACTTTATAACCTTTGACTATTTTGCATTTAATGGATTAATGTAAGGAACTACTTTTGTCAAAATATTTTCTTTACTTTATGATTTATCTTCATTCCAATATTTAAAAATAAAACTACATTTATTTTTCTTAAATATGCAGCCTTTTTTTCATTGACCTAACTCTCCAGGGATGTTTAGAAAAAAGAATGTAGATTGGTGCTGCCTGCGAAGCATGTTAAGCCTGTGATGCTGTACTACCTAAAACATCTTCCCACAATGCACAATGAAACCGCAGAGGCTCAGCTACACTGGGAATTTTGTTTTTATGAGAATGCTACCCCTGACCTGTGTCAGAGATTTATGACTCCCAGTTGAGCAAGTCAGGGCACCCCTGCTGTAATTTAGCCATTATTTTTTAATGGCAACTGTGACTCACTAATAGAACCATCTTTTATTTTAAAAAAAACCCACCTTAGTTCTACTTTCTGAAATATTTCATCTGTTTCTATGGCTGATTGTTAATGAGGGTGCCATTTGGCCAGCACAATAACCAAATCCCTTTACTTTCCCACCATAAGACAGGAACCCATTAGAGTTGAGTGGACTGAAGGGTGTCTTAAAATTCCCAAAATCAAAATCCCAGTCTTCACAGACCTAATATTAACACTGGCTTCTTATTCTAAACAATGGATAAACACAAATGTCTATCTCTATAGAGATGAGATTAACCATTTCAGTTTACTAAAAAAAAAAAATCATTTACGAAAATGATTGTAAAAGTAAAACCTACTCTGTCTAAATCTGGGTGAACCAATGCAACATAATCATTACAAGCAATGACATTCCCAAGGGCTGACAACTTCTCTTCTGCTCTGTAAATTTTTACTGTATCAGGCAATGCATTCCGAATGTGTTGTAGTTCTTGGTCTGTGGTTGTGTTTGGTACTAAAAGCCCATGACGATTTCCTACCAGAAAAATATTTGAAGCAGATGTTTATTTTGTATAAAATACTTTAAATATTACATCAACTATTTATTTTTCAAAAAATCATTAAATAAAAATATCATTGAATCTCTACAAAGCAGTCAAAAGTAATGTAATGTGAAGCTTTTCAACAGAAGAGGAAAATAAGTATATAAAAAAAATAGAACTAAACTGGAGCTACTAACAAAAAGAAATATTACAAGCTCAGCAATGCTTTAATGAAACAATGAAAAATCGTTTTTTTTTAAATAAAAATTTGAAAAAAAAAAAATTAGTGGCACTAACAGGTAGAGCAAAAACAACTTATGTACTTAACTCTTTGACTCCGGAATTATTTTTCACCTTTGTACGGAATTAATTTTTCCGCCATTTCGGAGTGCGCTACTTTGCTTTGATTTAACATACAGTTTGTATAACTTTTTTATTTATTATCAGAAAATAATAAATTTGATATAGAATTAAAGAGAAATGCATGCTCTTTCTATTTCTTAAATTTTCTAGCTTGCAAATTATGTTGTTGTAATTTTGGGTTTTAAATATAAAAATGAAAAACTCAACAACTGACATTGAAAATATCCCTCCAGGTGCATGTAATAACAAATTTATAGTCCGCATTGAATCCAAACAACTTTTTTTCTCATTTTTATCCATTTGTATACAGAACACCATAGAAGAAACAGCAATAAACCCAAAAAATAATAAACTGGAACTTATAATCCAATGTCATTACATTAACGAAAAAGCCCATAAAAAAAGCAACACACTTGGAACAAAAAACTTTTACACTAAAACTAGTCCAACTGTACAGCATATGTGTATATATATATATATATATATATTGTATTTTCTTCTAAAGTTCTTCAAGTACAATAATAGATAAATATTCAATCTAGCTGCGATATTCATGGAAGCAGTCAATATGAATGTGTGGGTTCGACTAGTATCCAGCGCAAACGTAGACCATTCTCCCTGACCTACAGGGCACAAACACAAACCATTCTCCCTGACCTAAAATACTCTGGCTTTCTTTTTAAGTTATAGGTCAACATTCTTTGAAAATGGATCTTCTAGCAGGGGTGTTCAATTTAGTCCTATGCTCAGCATAGCTATTTATTGTGCTGACAAGACTATCAACAATGTGAATGTCACTGTCAATAAAAAAACCCCAGTCCAGCTCATTAGATGCAGTGCTGACTAATTCCAGGTTGACACCCCTATTTCTTGCTTGAAAAAATCTGAAATTGTTTTGTCTCAGTGCCTAGATCTACCTTTATCTAATTAGATCTAGATCAGCGGTTCTCAACATTTTAAGCTAGGCGACCCTTTTTACAATCCCCCACTCTGCTGCGACCCCCCCCCCCCAGACACACATACAGCAACAGAAGAGTAGACAATAGCAATCCATATTTTCGATGGTCTTGAACTTTAACTGGTGGTGGGGCTGCTTCATCAGCTGATAAACTTCATCATTACTAGACCTAGCCCTAGGTCTAGAAATGAATTCACTATATCATTAGATTTAGATCTAGAATCAATATCACCATCAGATAAAACAAAAGAAGAGAAGAAGTAAAGGAAAGATCACTCTCTTATTTTTGGTTTAATTTAATAATTTATACACCTTGAATTAGCGCAGGTTATACGAAACAAAATCACTGTCATCTGAATTATTTTCAATAATAAATTCTCTTAACATCCTCATCAAAGAAATATTTAGATCTAAAAAGTTTAGATGGCCCTGGTTGAGGTTTCATGTTAAAAAACAGGCACATAGAAAAAATAAATGTCTCTTTAAAATCTTCATACAAAATAAAAACACGTTGAATGAAGGAAATTCCAGATGTTTAGCAAAGAGAAACTATTCTTGATAAGAATTTAAGCAATAAAAAACATGAACAGAAGAAATAGAAAAAAAAAATGTCAGCGACTTTTTGCCCATTTGAAATCTATGTCGAGTGCGTTTTTCCAGAGTCAAAGAGTTAAGCTGCTTCTATTAACCTTACCTACACACATTCTACCAATGACTCTACATCCTGCGATACTTGCGTGGACAACAGGGATGGTGTCACCTATTTCACCTTCAAACACACTAAAAAAAATTTAAACAATAAAATTTAAGCCAATAGATATTACAGGCATAAGAACCGATGTCCAATATATTTAAATTTTGTCAATGTGAAAATTAAACAATAGATTTTAAAACTAAACCATCAAACTGAGTTATATAGCACAGTAATGCTCAACATATGTCATATAATGGCCTGCTGGCCACATATGACCATCAAAGTTGTGCTATCTGGCCAGCTTAAATGCCACAAAGGGTGAAAATCAGCATTAAAAAAAATGTTTCATTCCCTAGGATGGGCATATTACTCTCAATATATCTTATATAGTAAATAGTATCAATTTAAATGAATCAACCCAACAGACCTGCTATTGGAAAAGACTGACTTGCAAAGCCAAAATAATTCTAGGCCAATTCAAAACGTACAAATAATATATATATATATATATATATATATATATAACAAATTATACACAATTGTAATTAGTTAAATATTTCACATTTGGTAGAACAACTCAACTGAAATGTGATGTAAAAAAAAACAATAATTACAATAACAAAATTTAACAAATATTCATAAAAAATTAGTTTCTGAAACTGCTAACTCATGTACAATTCCTCAATTGGGAGTGTAAAAAATGAAATGTAAATAATACAGTATATGTCTAGAGTCTAGACTAACTTAGACTAAATCTCTATAGATTATTCTACAGATAGTATTAGGTATGTGACAAAATTTTTAAAAAATGTTAAAAAATTTATTTTGATGTTAGATTGTTAAAGTACTTTTTCTGAGCTTTCCAATGATATACAGAATGTTGGTATAGGCCCTACGAATAATTTTTTTTTAAATTTTTAACACATTTTCATTTAGCATTAAATCAATGGAAACCATGCCACCAAGTTGTCTAAAAATTGAATGAAAATGGCACACTTTATCAAATTAAAGCTTAGGGTGTGCTTACTTGAAATATTAAGTGGTTTATGAAACTTAAAATAAAATATTTTTTTTTACAAATTTTTATTTAACAATATGACATTATCATTTTATATTTTTGAAAGAAATCTCTGTTTAGATTTTATTTTTACAAGTTTTATATCATTGGCCTCCTTCAGTCGTAGGACGACTATGGTTCATCTCAGAGCACACTTCCTCATGTGGCTGTGGAGCCCTATTTTAAAGAGACACTCCCGTCCACAGATAGCGCAAGTTAGGGTCCCCTTGGCTTTTGCTTCAGTGGTAGAGGAGTTGGCCGTTTTTCGGTTTGTGCGTTTTTCTTCCTGGGCTGGGACCCATGTACTTTCACTGTCCATAGCTTTCTTTGTCACTGTCTCTCTCCACCTGTTGCGGTCTAGAGCTATGTCTTCCCAATTGTCAGTATTGATGTTCACTGATTTGAGGTCGCGTTTTATTACATCTATGTAACGGAGATGGGGGCGACCAGTTTTTCTTGTGCCAGTCGCGAGTTGACCATAGAGGATGACTTTCGGGATGCGCTTGTCCTCCATCCGGCGAACATGTCCAAGCCAGCGCAAACGGCGTTGTCTGAGGGCTGTAAAAATGCTGGGAATACCTGATCGCGCAAGGATCTCAGTATTGCACACTTTTTCTAACCATGTGACGGTCAAGATCCTACGGAGACATCTCAAATGGAATGAGTTTAGTTTTCTCTCTTGCTTTGTGTAGGTGGTCCATGATTCACTGCCATATAGCAGTGTACTCATAACGCATGCCTTGTAGATTTCCATTTTGGTCACCGTGGTTAGCTTATGGTTTTCCCAAACTCTTAGTCTGAATCTAGCGAATGTCGAGGCAGCCTTCCCTATGCGTTTTTTCATCTCCTCTTCTAGGGACAGGTCATCTGTAATTGTGGATCCCAGATAGCAGAATTCGTTTACGGCGTCCAGCTTGTTATCGTCAATGAGGATGGAGGGTGGTGCTGTAGTAGGTGGTCCCATAACATTTGTTTTCTTCGTGCTAATAGTCAAGCCATATTCTTTACAGGCCTGAGAGAAGCGGGACATTAGTGACTGAAGTTCCTCTTGTGTGTGTGCCACTACCGCTGCGTCATCCGCGAATAGCATATCTATTACGAGGGTGGCTCTGATTTTAGTTTTGGCCCTCAGTCTGGCAATATTTAGGAGTTTGCCATCAAATCTGGAATGGAGATAGATGCCTTCAGTGGATTTGTCAAACGCGTTGTGGATTAGCAGTGAGAATAGTATTCCAAAGAGGGTTGGGGCCAGGACACATCCTTGTTTAACTCCGCTGTTTATACTGAAACTTTCAGAGCTGGCACCGTTGAATTGCACTGTGCCCATCATATTTTGGTGGAAGGATATGATTACATTTAGTAGCTTGGGTGGGCAGCCTATTACCTGTAAAATTTTAAAGAGGCCATCTCTGCTAACTAGATCGAAGGCCTTTGTCAGGTCAATAAATACAATGTATAAAGGCATCCTTTGTTCTCTGCACTTTTCCTGGAGTTGGCGGATGGAGAAAATCATGTCAATCGTGGATCTCCCTGAGCGGAAGCCGCATTGTGATTCTGGGTAGACCCGATCAGCGAGTTTTTGTAACCTGGGAAGTATCACTCGAGCAAAGACTTTGCCTACAATACTTAAGAGGGAGATTCCCCTGTAATTGTTGCAGTCGCTTCTGTCACCTTTGTTCTTATACAGTGTAATGATTTTAGCATCCCGCAGGTCTTGTGGCACAGCACCTTCTTGCCAACATTTACAAAGCAGTTCGTGTAGAGGTTGGATTAGAGTAGTTTTGCATTGTTTTAGAAGATCTGGGGGGATACCATCGCATCCGGGTGCTTTGCGGGCAGCAATGTTGTCTATGGCTTTGTTGAGCTCTGAAAGGGTGGGTGTTTCATCTAGCCCGTTCATTGTGGGTAGTTGTATGATGGCTTTAAGGGCTGAGTCAGAGACTGAGCTTGTTGTGGCGTAGAGCTCGGAGTAATGTTCCACCCATCTGTGCATTTGTTGGCACTTGTCTGTGATAATTTCCCCAGTGGTTGATTTCAGAGGTGCTGTCTTGTTTTGGGAGGGTCCGAGAGCCTTGTTGATTCCTTCGTACATCCCTCTTATGTTGCCCACTTGGGCTGCGAGCTGGATACTCTCACTGAGCTCTACCCAGTATTCATTGGCACAGATCCTTGCTGTTCTCTGTGCATTGGCTCTAGCTTCTTTCAGGTTTAGCAGGTTGTGTTGGGTAGGTTTTGCCTTGTAAGTAGCGAGTGCATCTCTCTTTGCTCTGATGACAGGTGCTAAAATAACTGCTTTAGAGTCGAACCAATCATTTTATTTTGTAATTTTTCTTCCAAAGATTTCCAGGGAAGTCTTTTGTATGGTGGACTTGAGGTGTTCCCATTTTTCAGTTGCTGTATTCTCAGAGATATTTTTATACTCGCGTTCAAAAGATTCCGCAAACTGTATCTGGAGATCAGGTTGACACATCTTGCTTACATCCGATTGGGGTCTTCCAATCTGCTTGGTATGGTGGATTTTTTTGGGGAGGACATTGATCTTACAGCATACCAAGTTTTATATATGTGATTATTAAAGTACTTTTTCTAAGCTTTCTAATGATATATATAGAATCATGATATAGGCTCAACGGTCAAAAATTTTTTATGTGTTTTTAATCAACATTTAGCAATGTTTTCTGAAAATAATAATAATAATAATCTTTATTGTCCATATGGAAATTAGTCTTACAATTTGTGCATTACACCAAACAAAAAAACATTATAACTATAAGAAACCAAAGTGTACATTCACACTTTCAAAATGGGTATTATTTTACTACTTTTTAGTACAGAGCGAAAAACTATATCTTATCTTATATAATACAGACGTTACTTCAAAAAAGAAGATGATTACGTCCTACGCGTCATGCATTTAGTCATGCATTTAGTCATGCATATTAACCAATGACTTAAATTCTGCCAAGTGACTGGTTTTCCTGGCTAGCTCAGGCAACCCATTTCATGCTCTAATAGAACTAGGGAAGAAGGAGTATTTGTACAAATTTGTCCTAGCATTAGGGACGAGAAATGTGCCTTTATCTTTGTGTCTTTCAGAGTATTTTATTAAATTTTGTTTTTGTATTTGAAGATTATGGTTCAGTGTTTTATGTATAATTGCTACTTTACTTTTGAGTCTTCTGTCCTGAAGGCTTTCTAAATTTAGTGATTTTACTATAGGTGTTACTCTAGTCAAATGTGAATATTCATTTGTTATGAATCTCACTGCTCTATTTTGTGTCTGTTCCAGTTTCTTAATGTTTTCTTGAGTTGAGGGGGTCCCAAACGGAGGATGAATATTCTATTATTGGCCTAACCAAGGTTAAATAACATTTTAATTTTATGTTCTTATTTGATTTATAGAAATTTCTTTTAATAAATCCTAATGCTTTGTTTGATTTTTTTTTATAGTTTCATCAATATGTGGATTCCATGACAGTTTTTCATTTATTATAACACCTAGGTATTTTGCGTTTTTAGTCTGTGTTACTGGTTTGCCATAAATAAGATAAGTGGAATTAATTTGTTTTAGTTTTTTTTGTTACTCTTAACAACTGACATTTTTCTGGGTGGAAAGACATGCTCCAATTTGATTCCCATTTCTGTAATTCATCTAATTCTCTTTGTAAAATATCTGTGTCTTGTGTTGTTTTTATTGTTCTATATATTATGCAATCCTCTGCAAATAATCTGACTTTTGTTCCTAAAGTAATGCAATTTGGTAAATCATTTATGTAAATTAAAAATAGTAGTGGACCCAAGACTGTTCCTTGAAGTACACCTGAGTTTACTGTTATCTGTGTTGATTTAGAGTCATTTATTATTACAATTTGTTCTCTCCCCATCAGAAAATCTTTAATCCACTGATGCAGTGGTCCATTAATGCCAAATATTTTAATTTTTTAAGCAAACTATGGTGGTGAACTTTGTCAAAAGCCTTAGAAAAATCTAGTTAGATAGCATCTATTTGTTCACTCTTATCTAAACCTTTAGAAAAATCATCAATTAGTCCTATTAGTTGTGTTTCACATGATCTATATTTCCTAAAGCCATGTTGGTATGGTGTGAGGACATTATGTTTGTCTAAGTGGTTTATGATGTTGCTACATATTATGTGTTCTAGGATTTTACATGTGATGCTGGTAAGTGATACTGGTCTGTAGTTTCCTGGATCAGATTTTTCTCCTTTTTTAAACAGGGGGGTGACATTAGCTTCTTTCCAGTCCTTTGGTACTCTGCCCTGGTTAAGCGATGCCTGAAAGAGTATTTTGAACACTGGGGCTAGCTCATTGCTTAGTTCTTCGAGTAATCTAGCTGGAATACCATCAGGTCCAGAAGCTTTATTTGGTTTGGTGTTGGCTTATAGTTTTTGAATTCCATTTTCTTGTACTACTATATCTTCTATGTTGTCTACTTGGTTCAAATTCAGTAATATGTCCTTGTCTCCTGGGGCTGAGAATGCTGAAGCAAAGTATTTGTTTAGGATGTTTGCTTTAGTTTCATTATCATTATGTAATGTGTTAGTTCATCTTTTAATGGCGCTATGCCTGTTGTTTCCATTTTCTTAGACTTAATGTATGACCATAGGTTTTTGTTATCTTTAGATATTACATTGTTTATGTATTCACTCTGCAGCTGTCTGCGTACTTTTTGGGTTAAGTGTTTAATTTTTATATATTTTTTGTAAACTCTTTCTGCCTTAGTTTCTTTAAATTTTCTATATAGGTTTTCCTTCTGTTTACAAAGCTTCTTTAGTCTATTATTACACCAGCATTTATTTATTTTGTTTGATGTCTATTTAGTTGGTATATGATTTTCTATAATGCTTTTAAGATGGTTTTTAATGAAATTCCAGAGGTCATTGACTGGTTGGTTAATGTCTTATATATATAAGACATATATATATATCAGATATATATCAGAATGAAGTTTAGGATGAGATTAATAAAAGTATACTAATGTTTGAATAAAATTATTTAGGTTTAAAAATAAAAAAAAATAAAAATTTCTATTATCTTTCAACTGTACTTTGTAAAATGACCTAGATCCATTTTTTTTTCTCCCAAAAAATGGCTGAAAAGTGTGTCAGCACATTTTACCCTTTTTTTAAGGGTGGTCATTTCCATCAAGGTTTTAGCACATTGTATTTGATTTAAGGACTAATTGTGATTACTTTTTGTTAACATAAGATATCAGAGATCATTTTTATTTGCTTTTGAAGCCAATCTGTTAAATTTTTCTTAATAAAAAGTTTATGTGAAAGTTGACATTTTTACAACTTTTTTCCTATAAAAGTTACAACAATATTTCAAATTTCATTAAATTCTCTTGGCGCACTTTAAAGATATTTGACCTTAAAATTAACAAAGACAAAGAAGGGTAAAATTTTATTAAAAAAAAAAAAAAAAAAGTGTTTATAGTTACAACAATCTCACTAATTCTATTGAATTTAGCATGTTAACATATATCTGTGTGCTAAGTTTGAACTTTGTAGCTTGGCGCACTCTTGAGATATTAATTTTTAAAGTTGATGGTTAAAATCTATTTTTAGTAACAACCAACACTGTGATTTACTGGAAATGGTCAATTTCTATCTATCACGTCCTATTTTTAGAAGCAGATAGGAATTTTTCATTTAGATTAACTTTTATAATGTTTAAATGCAAACTATTAATTATTTTTTTCTGTGTGTTGTTTTTTTTCTATTAGTATACATGTAAATTAATAGTTAATAAATGAGTACATTACATCTTTAAATGATGAGCTATTACAGCACAAAAATTTAAGTCAAAAGTCTTTTAATAACTTCTAAATAAATCGCAAGGTTTCTTTTTTATTGTATTGTCTGATGCAAGAAATTTTTCATTTACAATCTAATTTTTAAAGCATTTAAATTCAGGCATTTTAAAATGATTAATTGCCAGTGCTCTACAAAAAGGTTTAAACTGTTTGTTATGAAGTTTATTAAACTTATAGTCATTAAATGTTAGCAAATATTTTTCTGCGCAGCGCTATTTTCATTAATTTATAAAAATTATCTATCTGATGCATATAAATAGATATTTAAATACTGTAGAATTATAATTAAACAAAATAAAACACTCTACAGATCTCTGGTTTGTTTTATTTGTGATTTTTGGGCTCAGGTGTATTATTTAAAAATAATAAAATGTTATATTCATATTAATATGTATTTTTTCTAATTCTAATAGTAAACTGAAGCACTTGTTTAAAGCTTTCCATTGATATATATAGAGAGAGATTATTGCACTAAGCTGAAAAGTTTTTATATTATTTTTTTAGTAATTTTTACACGTTTTGAAGTAACATTGTGCATGGTTGTTTGAAAATTGCCATTTCGTCAATGGCCTCTGGACTGTCATTTGGATTTATCGATAGTCCCGGATTCAAACCCTGCCCACTCCCATCCCCCATCATCCTACAACTCTGAAGGCTGAAGCACTGAACTTGACAGAAGGAACATCTGAAACTTGTAAAACATATTACAAACATAGATATCTACTAATACTAATTAAACCTAGAGTTCCAGAGTAATCTTTAAATCTAGCTAGGCTAAGAATCTTAAGTAAGAGTAGGAATAGTAGAATTCTAGGATAAGGATTGTTAATTTTAATACGTCTAATACTACTAATTATAGTAATAGAATCAGAAATTTAGTTTAAAATTATTAAAATTTAGATTTAATTAACTTTTAGAGTGAATTAAATTTAATAATAAATTTTACTCATTGGGCTTCAATTGATTTAGAATAATTTAGATATAAAATTATTGAATTCAAAATAATTTAAATTATTTGTATTTGACTCAATTTGTGCGACTCACCTGTAAAAATTTTCAGAACCTCCGATCGCAACCAAGCAATAGCTGTTAGTCAATTTTGCGAAAACTCCAATTTCATTATTGCCTTCGAATTGAGCACGAATTGCCATTTTGAAACAATCCTAAGATAAACTGTCTAACAAACTAGACTAGACTTCTAGATCTAGACTTCTAAATATCTAGTGGTTGTGCAACACAAGTAAATGGATCAAAATAAGCAACGTGAGATATTGTGCATGTGAAATACGTCATCAGACTTTGTGTAAAAAGAAAAATAATAAAAGTCTATGCACTAGCCTATATCTAATCTATCCAAAATAACTCTAGAGATGGGGTGGCCAACCTAAGACATCCGTGCGCCAATTTTGATTTACTTCCAATTCAGATGCGCAAGTAACAATTTTAAAATTTCAATCCTTTAAAGCAGTGGTTCCCAAACTTTTTTGTCTCGTAGACCCCTTGCCATGTTTTCTGATTTTCGGTAGACCCCCTACATATTTTGTTTTGCATTTTTAAATTCATTTACACTTTTTTGAAAACTAATTTCCAACTGTAGTGAATAATTGAGTGAAAAAGTAATTTAAAGCAACATCATAAGTTATAGAGATCTATCTTTTTTATTGATAAGATTCAAATTTAAACCAATTAATATTTATTACTGGAATCACCAAACACGCTGGAAATGTGTTGTTCTTTTTTATAGCAAGTTTATCCTTTGCTATGGATATTATATTTCATATAGGAATTTCTTGTTCTATGAAGTAGTCCTTCAAACATTAACTATTAGTTAATTAATTAATTAATTTGCCTTAAATGTAAAAGATTTGCAAAGAGCAGTTTCTCGTGTATTTCTTGATCTTTCATGTGTGGCTCAAATATTGGGGATGCGGAACTGTTTTTACTAAAAGGAGAAGGAGTGAAAGTGAGTAACTGGCGCCTAAACCAGTGAGCTTTTGGCAGGAAGGGCTCATTCGCCTTGGCTTTCTACTTACCTAGCAGAAGGAAGCATAAATTCAAAACTCTGCTGCCTCGCAGTTATACCCAAATATGGGAAAGGTTTCGTGGGTCATCCCTGAAAAAAAAAAGGAGCAGACACAAAGCCTGCGACGCCGCTGATCCCAAACTCGTGTGCAAAGAATTGCATAAGAAGCTTTTAATTTTACAACTCATGCCACCTATGAGCCCATGAACTATATTGTTGCTTTAAAAAATTCTTTTAATAATAATCAGACGTAGGTTTGTGTAAAACAGTTGTAAAACTACAACAGCTGGTAAAATCAATGTTTTATCTATAGTATAGTATTTTTCCGTATTTTGCTATAAGTAAAGAGATATTGTCAGACGCTTACAAACCATCATCTTCTCTATATGATGTCTAAGAGATTCTGTGGGTCTATTCTGAAATTTAGGCCTATCTTGAGTGTTCGAAAGATTTTCAAATCTTCATCTGTTTTGTCAGGGTGGCATTGTCTCAAATGATCTTCTAGTGTAATTAGTTTCATATCGCCAAAAAGGCACTTAGGCAACCATTAGTTTGACAAGGAAGAAATGAATCCCAATTTTAAATAATCAAAGCTGTAAAATCTACATTATTTTTGTGAAACATTAGTTACATATAGACAAAATTAAGCTATGCTATTTAAGTATTGAATTTAAATACAACATTTTTTTTTCGTTTGAATAGAAGGATAAATATCTAATGGATTAACTAAGGTAAAAATAATATATTAGTGTATGAAAGAAGTACATTAATGGGATATAAAAATTAAAGTCACGACCTGCTAAAATGAAATCTATTATCGTAGACCCCAGTGGACATCTCATAGACCCCCTATTTATTTTGTTTCCTTCCGTAGATCCCTTGGAAGTCTTCGTGGACCCCTGGGGGTCTATATAGACCACTTTGGGAATCACTGCATTAAAGTATGGTTATTGGTACATATTAGTGTGTTGTATTTATGTGTATTTTTCTGTTGTGTTGTCTTTATATGAGAAAAGAGTCCTTGTAATCACAATAATATCCGTAAGGATCAATAAAGCAGTCTTAGTCTTAGTTTTAGTTGTAGAGGAAGGAAATTAACAAAAACAAACAAGATAAAATTTTTCTTATTAAGCCTATCTTTGTTTACATTCGCATTTGACTAGAGCAGCGGTTCTCAACCTTTTAAGCTCGGCGACCCCCTTTTTTACAATCCCCCACTCTGCCGCGACCCCCACTCACACAGCAATAGAAGAATAGACAAAAAACAATCCGTATTTTTTATGGTCTTAGGCGAACCCTGGCTAATCGTCAATCGACCCCCAACGGGGTCGCGATCCACAGGTTGAGAAACCCTGGACTAGAGTAACACCTTTAGTAAAATCACTAAATTTAGAAAGCCTTCAGGATATAGGACTTAAAAGTAAACTAGCAATTATACATAAAGCACGGAACCTATGACGCCGTAGGGGCAATGTCTCTTCTTTTGACGTTTCTCTAGCCCTGCAATATCGTAACACAAATTTCTCCCAGACAGTTAAGCTGCTATTTATACACACGAACCCAGAAGCTTCCCTGGAGTAGCGATTTTGCCAAAAAGATAAATATAGATCTAGATTTAAGCTTTCCATCGCCTCTTTCAATAAGATGGGTACTTGGGAAAATGGGAGGGGGGGGGGAGGAGAGATATTTTAATAGGAATACCAATTTGTTGACCAAACAAGAAAATCAAAACACTTTCTTTGGGACCCAGCGAGTAAACGAAGAAAGGCCAAATCAATTATTTCATCAGTGCTTTACAAAGAATGTAGATCTTTAATATTTACAGCAATATGATTTCCTTTGTGTTGTAGTTATTGGCAGATTTTAAACTTGTTAAGTGTTCTATACACAATTCGACCAGGTGGCGTTTTTTTTTTAAACACAGATTTTTATCACGTGATTGTTAGAGAAGTAAATATAGACTCTATCTTTAGCTTTCAGTCTATGTAAATAAGAGAGATGGGTTTGTATTTATGTGTAGAGTTTAAAAGCAAACAATTAGAAACACCACCTTTGAAAAGGCATGGGGGGGGGGGGGTGCAATCATTTTCTTAATACCCTGTATTTGGTTTGGTAGACAAATCAAGGCTAAACCTGGTACCCGGGTCTTTCTTCTTATCTTATCTTATATATTACAGACGTTACTTCAAAAAAGAAGATGATTACGTCCTACGCGTCATGCATTCATTGATGTAGCAGTTAAATATGGAGCTATCCAACAATCTTTCTTAACGCGAGCTGGTCTAATGTGTTTCCCTTAGAGCCAAGTTTAAGTAGAGATTAGTTTCACGGCTGTAGCTGGGGAGGCAGACAAATTACACCCTCCCGGGTGTCGCCTACCTCCTTACTTCCCGCCCCTCAAGGAGGATCGTACAGAGGAAGGGAGGAAATGGGACATTCTTTAGTCAGAGCGGATTGGTCGTTGCCGATTGACTTGAAACATGACTGAAGTGAACGTCATTGAATTGACTGATACATGACTGGGGAAGACGTGTTTGACGTGACTGTTACATAATGGAATGGTACGTGAATGAAATATAGTCATTGACATAGTTTATGAGCTTTTTATCCAATTGTTTGAATCATGCTATATTAGCCACTATTACTTTCAAGTGAACTTCTTCGTTGAGACTTGAGTGTAGACCTATTTGTGTCCTTAGTATTCACTTGTCAAAATAGAGTTATGAACTTCTGAAAATTGTTAACTTTATATCGCTGATGACATGCAATTGTACAATTACGTTTTCGGTGGGATTCTTCTAATAACAAGTCGAAATTGAGATTTCATTACAAACATTCCTATGGCGCCACATCCCATGGAGGGCCCTGGCCTGCTATAGCACACTTCTCCATTCGGATCTATCCCATGGAGGGCCCTGGTCTGCTATAACACACTTCTCCTTTCGGATCTATCCTGTGCTTTACGTACCACACCCGGACTTTTAGCGTTATTAACTAGTCGACCGGCGGCGGCCGCTATTTTGAAGGGGCGGCCTTAGGCCACTGCACCCATATGTGACCGCAGTGGGCCCCACACTTTCATAGGACCCGCACTTTCATAGAACCCTCGCTAATTCAAGGTGTATAAATTATTAAATTAAACCAGAAATAAGAGAGTGATCTTTCCTTTACTTCTTCTTCTCTTCCAAACTCTTGAGCGAAGAAGAGAATTATATATATATATATAGATAGATAGATAGAAAGAGAATACATATTTTTTTACCATGACATTTTGAACGTGCCTCTCTCTCTCTCTCTCTCTTTCTCTCTCTCTCGGTTATTCGCAACTTATGTTGTAGGGAGACACTTTTGAGTGTTGCTTATCGTGAATGAAATGGTCATTTATTTACATAAGACGAAAAAAAACTTTTACGTGCGTATATTGTAATCGATTGGTGTTTGAGTTTAGGGTGGAGGGTCAAGTCTGGCTTCCTGGTCGTGTGGTATGCGCTCTGGGCTGTCGTCTTGATAGTGTCAATGATCTCGGGTTTAAACCCGGCCGCCGCTAACTTCCGTCGTCATGTGGCAGGTTTGGGCTAGTAAACAAGTCAATAGGATTCTACCTTGTAGATTAATGTTTGAAGCTAGGAGCCACTAGATTAGGATAAAGCAGTAAATAGATTAGTGCGATGGCTGCCTGTTCGTGCGGTTTGCGCGCTGGACTGTCGTTCAGATTCATCGATGGTCGAGGGTTCAAACCCTGCCCGCTCCCATCCCCCGTCGTCCTGCGGGAGGTTTGGACTAGGAAGTAATTATCTTCAACTCTGAAGGAACATCCGAAACATGTAAAACATTTTACAAACATCAGATACTTCTGGTAGGCCGCATGTGGCCGCCAGCACTCCTTAAGAGTTAATCTCTTATGCGATATCACAAGCAGTCTTATCCATGTCAATGTCTCTCACTTTCAAGTCTTTCCTACACTTTGCCCATCACATGTCCAAGAGTCGCCACTAGCCTACTTCTAACATAAATGGGGATATTTGTTTTATTGAATTAATGGACCAATCATTTGTTTTTACTTAAAAACATCCGTTTTTAGACCAACGTATAACGAGGGTGTCTCGTGGCCAGCACAACGACCAAACGTTTTTACACTTACCCAAGTAATGTTAGATACCCATTAAAGCTGGGTGGACTCAGAGGCGTCCTAAATATTACGAAATGTAAAATAATAGGATTCAAACCCGGGACACCCCCTCTCGGTTCATTCAGCCACAACGCCTCTATATATAGAAATATATTCATTAATTTATTCAAAGAGGAGCCACAGCTGTACATAAATCATGGGTATCTAACAATACTTGGGTAAGCGTAAAAACCTTGGTCGTTGTGCTGGCCACGAATGCTAATTTCTTCTCTCTAATCTCATATTTCATTCGAAGATAGACGTTATAACCTGGTCTGTAATTAGTCCGGGTGGTGTTTGAAACCCAACCATCTGGGATTAACAAACATCCGCGCTGACAATTTAAACTTTTAAATTACAGCGTCAAAAAAAATAATTTAAATACAATTTTCAATTTGTGTTGTATCCTTCATACTGGAAATGTTTAATTAACAATAATCTTAAAAAAATAACGAATGACAAAATGAAACGTCAGTAGTAGAATTTCAAAGTAAAAGTACGGCACCCAAAATATTAAAAAACCTTTCTCCTTAACAACACCCTCTCTCCCTGTCCTCACGTCATCCATCAATTAGGTTTTCATTCAATCAAATCCCTCAGGAAAGGCTGACACTGGACTGTCAGGGAGAGGTACCGCGAGAATGAATGTTACTTTGATATTTTGGTATGATTTTTATATCCCCTTGTTATGAATGCGAAGTGTTGCACGTGTTGTGAACTGAGTGATTAAGTCTTCGTTGAATGTGCGAGAGAATGTGTTAGGTCAGTGAGGTCTTGCTCCCTGTCCAGGAAGGTTGGACGTTTACTTCCTGGACTGGTATTTATGCATTTATATATTTATAAGTTGATGGACTGGTGTTTTGTGTATTACTATTTCATACGAGTGATATAATTGTGTGCTTTATTAAGTATTAAAGTATTATCGATATTCATGAATATAAGGAGTTAGAGTTGATGAATATTAAGTGTTAAGTGTTCGTATTTGAGTTAAGCAAGTATTGATGAATTATAATTGAGTAAACAAGAAAGTATCAAGCAAGTATTATTTAATATTCAAGAAACCCCTAGTGAGCCACAGGAGCGAAGTTAATAAACACAACAAGACAAGAGACAAGCAGCAGCAGTATATATTAATTTGAATCCTGACATGGACCATATTTTCACAATTATTTGTTTTCTAAGCATTAAGGGATATTAACAAGGCAATTCTAACAATTACAAAGTCATCCGGCTAATCAAAGCATTCACGTAAACAACACCTTTGCCCCGCACACTTTGTCCCGCACACTTCTATTTTGTATGAAGTGAGAGAGGATTGTGGTTGTTGAATGTTTTCTACTTCATAGCTTGCGGTATTCATGCTGAAAATAGTATAACTTTTAAATCTACCACATAGATCAAGACAGATGACCCTTGGGGTTGCGTCCATGTTTATGTGAAAACACAAACTCCATTTGTTAATAATATGGAGTCTTTTTTTTTAAATAATTGATTGAGAAAAATTAGAAAACGACAACAGAAAAAAAAAAGAAATAAAGTTGAGGGTTAAGGCTAGATCATTAGAGATAGATCATTAGAGATAGATCATTTATTCAACTTCTACTTCTATCGTAAATCTCAAGATATTAAAAAGTAACCTTTTCATAAAACAATATGATAAAAATGTTTAATAGATTTTAAATAATATGTCTAGCTCTACAGTCGTGCATTACAATTGTAGCTTTGTAGTGTTATACTGTCTTGTTCGAAAAGTCACGTATTGGTCATTAAATCGCTTTTCTCGCTATTTACTTTTTAGAATCTGGGTACATCTTCGTTTAAACAATGGCTCTAGCCAAACCACAAACTTGACCTGGTGACACATTGTACGGTTCAGCCTGAAGCCAAGAGTGAGGCTTATGGATAAGAAACCCGGGGAAGTGGTATGGGGGTGGGGGTACAGGGTGAAGTATATATAATAGATTAAGTATATATAATAGATTAAGTATATATAATAGATTTCTATTTTTATATTTAAAAAAAAAAAACGGAAAAGGTTTAATCTATGAATGTAACCAATTTCAACGATCGTTATTATCGTCTGGCTCTAGTCACCTGGAGTCTTTGAATCGTGACATTGATTACAAAAGAGTTGAATTGAAAACAAAACCTTAGGCTCGCAAAGGTGAGAGGAAGACTGGTGGTCATTGTCTTCTAGTGGTCGTTGGGATTGGTTGCATTTGTACGTTTCAAGGGGCGACTGGTCAAGCAGACGACACTTTGCAGCACACATTGGTAAAAATCCGTGTCCACTCTCCGTATACCATCTGGGGGGGAAAAGTCTAAAATAAAACACAAAATACAAATAAACATGTGATGTCACAGTCCGTATGCCTAAAGCTAACTCTAAGCCTATATATAAGAGGGGAATTAGTTGCTAGCTACTGTCACTTCTTGTATGACTTTTGGGAAGAGATACAACGATAGGAAAGAAATGTTTCATTTTATTCACCTTGTGCGATTTTTGGCAGATCTGAATAAACTCCAAAGTGGCCTGATTGCTCCATTTCTAATTGACATGGAACTTTTCCATCTGATCGTGGAAGACCTTTTTATGTACTATAATTCCAAATATCTGCACATGTTTGAATCGCGGCGCAACAGATGCTTATAGCGTGCACAGAGCGCTTTGGTCCAAATTCAGTTGTGGACCAGTGGGGAGGAGGGGGTATCTAGGAGAAGGTTTTTCCGTGCTGCCTTTAGGCGCTCAGTAAACACAACTCTGACCGAGTCGGGTGTCAAACCTTAAGCGCACTTAGCCTCTCGACCACACTTCCCACAATTATTGGTGTATGCGTATTGTCTAGCAATAATATATAATAGTATTGGTTTAAACAAACAAATCTATGTTTTAAATCAAGTATACATCTCTGTTGATTCATATATCAGTAATTGACATGTTCTGAAACGAAAACAAACGAAAAAATAAAAAAAAAACAACTATTTACGCCGGATATAACCACGTCGCGGGCCGGATCTGGCCCGCGGGCCGTATTTTGGGCATCACTGCTTTAGAACAATAAGAGCGCAGTAAAGTGCTTAGCTTCCAAACCATCTGTAATGGGTACCTGGCATTAGTTTGAAAAAAAAAGTAAAGGCAGTTTGTAGTTGTGCTGGCCGCATCACACCCTCGTTAGGCAAAAAAAAAACAGATAACCTTTACATCATCTGCCCTATAGATCACTAAGTCTGAAAGGGGAACTTTACTTTTGCCTTTTATCTTATAACCATTACAACTTGTCACGTGCGCTCTCTTTGTGGGTGGGGACACAATTTTTGATAAAAGATGGCCAAAAAGTGGAAGGGTATTTAGAAAATGGTTATAATGATTTTCCTAGAAATTTGACAGTTTATGTATGTTTTCAAAGAAAAATAAATTGCTAGGTTATTGGCCACACTCTAGTTTTTTTTTTTTCTAAGAAAATTTGTCAAAAATTAAAATTTGGATACCTTCTTTCCATCATTGAAATTGTTCCTAATGACATCAAAGTATTTATTCTCGGCTTTAACGGGAATACCCGCACTTGACTGCAATGTATCTTAGTATTCAATGAGAAGTTTTATAAACATACTATAAGCTACCGCAGTTGGAGTAGTCAAATACAAAAGTTTAACGTGGATTCAACATTCCACTTTCTACTAATCTAGTTCATCATGGCAGAAAGAGGGAGGGTAGTACTTCCTGTCCTAAATGCGCTACTGCCAAACAAAGAAACAAAAACATTTCGCTGACTTGTTTCTTTCAAGCCGTGACCTTTGGCTACCTGGTCGTATGCATTTGTATATAGTCCCTGGTTTAAATCTTGATGCAATCCCCCCGGTAGGTATGTGCTAGGATGTTATAATCCTCAATTTAAAAGGAACAATGGGAAATGTAAGACATACAAACTTTGAGTGCATGATATAAATTATAAGTGAGGTGTGTGAAACGCACTGAATCACATTTTTTAAAGTTCTCTCTCCTTTACTTGGAGATACTATTTAAGCAAATCATTTTCATTTCCACTCAAAATTGCATCTTTTTTTTTTCTAGCATTGTTTTAATTTGGACACTATTAATAATAATAAAAAAGCTTGTCTTCGACTCCGAAGATAAATGAGGAGTGCACTATTTCACGTGGGCATGCAGCCTTGTTTGTGACCTACATATTGTGCCGCAGTCAAGGCAGGAAAAAACATTGCCTTCCGGTGGTGGATTAAGATTTTCTTTTGGTCTTAAAATTTGTTTCCCGCAACCATTTTTAAAAATAGTCCATAAAATGTTTAAATAATAGATTAAACTACTAAACATTCCTATATTATTTTTCATTCAAAAATAATAAGTTCAGTATTGGTATCTAACTCCATATTAACCCAACCTACAGTTCATTATGCACTGCGCTACAGTGGACCAAAGAAAGCAACTAGTCCCATCAACACGTGATTATGGGACAATGTGCAAGTGTGTAGGGGTGTGATAACATCCCCTGGTTCCTCCTCCGAATTCCGACAACTCTTTTTCATATTTACAATTGATTAAATTTTAAATTGAAGTGAAAAAAGGGGGCCACAAAAGGTAATAATTAAATTCCAATAAGTAACTAATATGTAGCATATAGATATAGCTATTTTTACAACTAATGTGATACTTCTAGACACAATTGTCTTTACCTCACCAAACGGCAAGTGCTATTATCACCACATCGGAGGGGAGTGGGTGGCGGCGAAATAATATAGAAGATATATCTCATCTTATCTAATACAGACTTTTGTTCAAAAAAAGAAAACGATTACTTCCTGTATATTATTATCATTAGCATTAACTGTTTTTGTACACATATTTTGTAATTTGCCTATTAAATTTTTGGGCGATCCCCCCCTGCCCAGTCTTCACCCCTGAATCCGCCAATAATTATGGGTCGAAGAGTCAGCATTCTGGAGGATTTATGGGTAAAATAACTGGTACCTTATTGTCTATTTCAGATCACAAGGACCGCATCTGTGAGGTGTCTGACAAGGCAATAAACAATGTCCCACTGGACGGTGATGAGGAGACTATACTTCAGGACACACTCAATGAGTTAGAGACACATGAAAAATGTGTCGTCTTATTTTATAGAACAGAGTTCAGCCAGGAAGACAAGGATCTGTTTCAAAGGTTTCTGCAATTCGTGGACCTGAATGAGCGGCTCGAGTATATCACAGAAGGAATCAACACGCTCTTATGGCATGCTACCGAATGAGAGCTCCCTTAATAGAGGCACTAACTGATAGTGTTACAATTTGTTTGTTATATGTTAATGCAGTTTGTGTCAATAGTTATAACATTCTAGTATGTCACTTTAGTCATTATTTATTATATGAATTTGAAACAATTTTGTCATGATTCTGGATGTTTTGTTTGAATATGTTGAGCTACATTTGCTGTAGGCCTTTTTCTTATGTACGTGTTCAGAATTCTATTTGCAATTTCATAAATACATTTTTAAAAATCCCTTTTTAAAATTCTTCTTCGTTTTACTTTCAAGTCATTAACCTTCAATAAAAACACTCTACTTCGAAAACACCGATGTAATTAATAAAAAGCTTTAGATGGAAACTTTTTGATTTGAATGAGGTCTTTAATTATGTGCCTTCAATCTATGTCATAGACCAATGATTCCCAAAGTGGTCTATATAGACCCCCCCCCCCCAGGGGTCTACGACTTTCAAGGTGGTCTACGAAAGTGAAAAAAAGGAATTGGGGGATCTATGAGATGTAAATGGGGGTCTACGAGAGTGAATCACGAATTCAGTAGGTCCGTGATTTGAATTGAAATCTGAAAATAATGGAATTAACCATTATCTTATACAAATATAAATTTTTGGAAAAATTATTTTAGAACCTTATTTAAATAGCTTAATTTAGTCTACAGGCAATTTATATTTAACATAATCATATTTAATTATGAAATTTCACAGTGGTATTTATGTGTGAACATTGAGCTTCTTTACATGTCGAACTTATATTGTCTATCTGTAATTTATGCAACAAAGTGTTTTTTAATGACAATTTGAAACCACCTAAGTTGGAGGATCTTTTTTTAGACGATGCCATCTTAATAAAAAAGATGTAGATTTTAAACGCTTTTGAAAAATCAATAATACAGTTGAGAAAAGATCTATAGTGGACAAAAACTTTGCTTTGGCATCAAAAAGAGAAGATGATGGTCTGCAAGTGTCTTTCTTAAACAATCTTTAACTTATTGCGAAATTTGGACAAAATCACACAATAGGCGAAAAAATGATTTTGGCATGCGATGAAGTTTTTAAAACTATTATGTCCACAAACCTACACCTGATGGTATTATAGAATTCCTCTACGCAACAAAACAATGCAAAGGTCTATTGATGAATTGAGTTCCTAATACAAGTGAAACGAGTCAATATTGTCTGGTAATAAAATAATTTATTGGCGAATGTTTGTTTTATTATAGATAAAGAAATCCACTTAAAGCTTCTTTTTGCAAAAAACTGATAATCAATATTTAATGTTTTTGAAAGACTACTATAAAAAAAAAGCACTCCCTTTAACTATAATGCCAGTAGCAACGAATGGAGCACCTTTCATGGTTGGGTCTAATTGTGGATAGTGAAAAAATGGTAGATGCTTGAATATCTTCAATTTGTTATTAACGCAGTTAAACCAAGCAACACATTAAATAACTTGCTCAAATGTGTTGAGAAAATGTCCAGAACTTTCATCAGTTTTTCCTTCACACTGAAGTGTGATGGGTGTCGAAAAGCTTTATTTTCTTTTTTTTTTCTTTTTGACAATGTATCAAAGTTCTTGGATGTCAAAGATCTTATTTTAAAACGAAATTTAATTCAGTGATAATTGTACATTGCTTTTTTTAACAGACTTGTTTGATAAATTCTATTAGGTTAACTTACATGTGGTCATAGGGGTAGCCAGGATTTTTTCGGTGGGGGATTTTTGCAACCCAACCTCAGCCCCATCTACGCCCATGCATGTGGCCACCTAATTCCTAATGTCTATTAGACATCGTTGAAAAAAACACACACACATTGGAAGTTCATAAATCAGAACAAATTTAATTCAGCAATATTAGCTAACCAGGGGGTCTACCGAATCCTGGAAAACATGTCAAGGGGTCTACGAGCCAAAAAATTTTGGGAACCACTGTCTTAGACAAATGTACCTAATGTTATTAAAAATACATCAAACACTATTTCAATGTCAAATATATGATTATTTAACTTAAAATCTCGTTGGAAAGCACTTTGAAACGTACACATTGCCATGCAACTTGGCTTCGTTCATATACATATGCAAAGTCATAAATAGAATTTTATTTTGGGAAAAATGCTATTTATCTTAAGTTAGGACAATGTTAGAATATGCATCGTCTGTTTGAGATCCCTCAACGTAAGAAAAATCTGTCAACTAGAACAAACTACAAAATAGAGCAGTGAGATTTATAACAAAAGAATGTTCCAGTTTGAATGGAGTATCACCATTAATAAAATCACTAAACTTAGAGACACTTCACAACACATAAGAGCGTGTTGATTCCTTCTGTGATGTACTCGAGCCGCTCATTCAGGTCCACGAATTGCAAAAACCTTTGAAACAGATCCTTGTCTTCCTGGCTGAATTCTGTTCTATAAAATAAGACGACACATTTTTCATGTGTCTCTAACTCATTGAGTGTGTCCTGAAGTATAGTTTCCTCATCACTATCCAGTGGGACATTGTTTATTGCCTTGTCAGCCACCTCACAGATGCGGTCCTTGTGATCTGAAATAGACAATAAGGTACCAGTTATTTTACCCATAAATTCTCCAGAATGCTGACTCTTCGACCCATAATTATTGGCGGATTCAGTGGTGAAGACTGGTCAGGGGGGATAGCCCGAAAATTTAATAGGCAAATTACAAAATATGTGTACAAAAACAGTTAATGCTAATGATAATAAAATACAGGAAGTAATCGATTTCTTTTTTGAAGTAAAGTCTGTATTAGATAAGATATATATTATATATTATTTCGCCGCCATTCCCCCCCCCCCTCCGATATGGTGATAGTAGCACTAGCCGTTTTGGAAGGTAAAGACAATTGTGTCTAGAAGTATCACATTATTTGTAAAAATAGCTATATCTATATGCTACATATACATATTAGTTACTTATTGGTATTTAATTATTAAATTTTGTGGCCCCCTTTTTTCACTTCAATTTAAAATTTAATCAAATTTAAATATAAAAGGAAAGAGAGTTGTCGAAATTCAGAAGAGGAACCAGGGGATGTTATCACAACCCTACACACTTTCCCATAACCACGTGTTCATGAGACGAGTTGCCATCTTTGTGCCACTGTATCGCAGTGCATAATGAACTGTAGGTTGGGTTAATATGGAGTTAGATACCCATACTGGACCTTTTTATTTTTGAATGTAAAATAATATAGGAATGTTTAGTAGTATATTCTTTACTTGAAACATTATATGGACTATTTTAAAAATGGTCGCGGGATACACATTTTAAAACCAAAAGAAAATCATTTGCCGAGGACAGACTGATGTTCCAAATGTTCCCTTTAAATTGAAAATTATAACATCCTAGCACTAACCTCCCACAAGATAGCGGGGGGATTGCATCAATGTTTAAACCGGGACTATCGAAACAAAATCTCACCAGACAAGTGCATATGACCAGGTAACCAAAGGTCACGGCTTGAAAGAAACATTTAGCGAAATGTTTTTGTTTCTTTGTTTGGCAGTAGCGCATTTAGGACAGGAAGTACTACCCTCCCTCTTTCTGTCATGATGATCTAGATTAATGAGACAGTAGAAAAGGGGAATGTTGAATCCACGTTAAACTTTTGTATTTGACTACTCCAACTGCGGTAGTTTATTGTATGTTTATAAAACTTCTCATTGAATACTAAGAGACATTGAAGTCAAGTGCGGGAATTTCCGTTAAAGCCGAGAAAAAATTCTTTGATGTCATTAGGAACAGTTTCAATGATGGAAAGATGGTAGCCAAATTTTAATTTTTGACAAATGTACTTACTAAAAAAAAACAATTGTAAAACTAGAGTGTGGCAAATAACCTAGCAATTTTTTTTCTTTGAAAACATACATATACTGTCAAATTTCTAGGAAAATCCTCATAAAATAATATAGGAATGTTTAGTAGTTTAATCTATTTTTTAAACATTTTATGGACTATTTTTAAAAATGGTTGCGGGAAACAAATTTCAAGACCAAAAGAAAATCTTAATCCACCACCGGAAGGCAATGTTTTTTCTTGCCTTGGCTGCGGCACAATATGTAGGTCACAAACAAGGCTGCATGCCCAAGGGAAATAGTGCACTCCTCATTAATCTTCGGAGTCGAAGACAAGCTTTATTATTATTATTAATAGTGTCCAAATTAAAACAATGCTAGAAAAAAAAAGATGCAATTTTGAGTGGAAATGAAAATGATTTGCTTAATATTAAATAGTATCTCCAAGTAAAGGAGAGAAAACTTTAAAAAATGTAATTCAGTGCGTTTCACACACCTCACTTATAATTTATATCATGCACTCAAAGTTTGTATGTCTTACATTTCCCATTGTTCCTTTTAAATTGAGGATTATAACATCCTAGCACATACCTACCGGGGGGATTGCATCAAGATTTAAACCCGGGACTATATACAAATGCATACGTATGTTTATAAAACTTCTCATTGAATACTAAGATACATTGCAGTCAAGTGCGGGAATTCCCGTTAAAGCCGAGAAAAACTTCTTTGATGTCATAAGAAACAATTTCAATGATGGAAAGATGGTATCCAAATTTTAATTTTTGACAAATTTTCTTAGAAAAAAAAAAAACTAGAGTGTGGTCAATAACCTAGCAATTTATTTTTCTTTGAAAACATACATAAACTGTCAAATTTCTAGGAAAATCATTATAACCATTTTCTAAATACCCTTCCACTTTTTGGCCATCTTTTATCAAAAATTGTGTCCCCACCCACAAAGAGAGCGCACGTGACAAGTTGTAATGGTTATAAGATAAAAGGCAAAAGTAAAGTTCCCCTTTCAGACTTAGTGATCTATAGGGCAGATGATGTAAAGGTTATCTGGGTTTTTTTGGCCTAACGAGGTTGTGATGCGGCCAGCACAACTACAAACTGCCTTTACTTTTTTTTTCAAACTAATGCCAGGTACCCATTACAGATGGTTTGGAAGCTAAGCACTTTACTGCGGTCTTATTGTTCTAAAGCAGTGATGCCAAAAATACGGCCCGCGGGCCAGATCCGGCCCGCGACGTGTTTATATCCGGCCCGCCGAAACGTTGACACAATGTGGAAAAAATCCCCTCCAAAAAAAAAAGGTTGAAAAATGTATCTCTACCTACTTAGACATCTCATCTTTTCTCTGATGGATTGATACCATGACCTTTAACATTTGTGCGTTTATGAACAGAGACTCTGAATGTAGAATCTACCAGGAAAAGTGGTATGATCTTTACTTTTTTTGTGGAACATGATAATAAGCCTACATCTTTGTTTTATAAAGAAAGTGTGGCTGTATAAAAAAACATATATATATCGGCATTATAAACTAATTATGGCGGCATTATGGGTTTCAACCACGAATAAAAGATTGTTTAACTACAAATTTGAGGATCGCTGTGAATATTAACCGAAAAGAGACCTACACTGCTGCTAACATTTTAAGTAGACAAATGAATTTATTTTCTGACGCCTAAAAAATATAATCGTCAAATATCACATAAAATGATAAATGTAACACTAAATCAAAAGGGTTTTGGTAAAATAGTTTCAGAACAATTTCATTTAGTTTTTGTATCTTTTCGGTCATGTGGCCCGCGAAACGAGTATTGGAAATTAAAATGGCCCGCAAGTCGAATAAGTTTGGGCATCACTGTTCTAAAGAATAAAACAAAGTTCATGCTTACTTTGTATAGCCATGAGATCCAAGAGACAATTTCTGAGAACGTTATATAGGCCAGGCATATCTGGCATCTGAAGGGATCTGAAAAAGATTGGTGTAAATACAATTACAGCTAAACAACAAAAGTAAGCAAAATATAAATAAAAAGAGAGAAGGCATATTTAAGGAGAAAAGCTCCACATTTACAACTATATATCTAAATACTGTATTTATTTCCCTTTTTGGTATTAAGCAAAAATAATTTATAACCCGATTTCATTTACTAATTGGTTAACTTTTTATTTTTATTTTTGATTTATGTTTTGTTAGGATCAATGAATAAGTGTGTCAATGTTTTATTCGATTCTAGGGTAGTGTGAGAAATAACGTGTTTCAAAAGTAGACCAGATAGAAAGACAGACGGAGTAAGTGGATATACGCTTTATAAAGAAGAAAAGCTACATGAACAGAATGTCAGCAGGTAATCTCTCCACTAGTTTAAAAGGCAATGAATTTTAGTGTTTTTATTTTTTTAAAGCTGGTCTCATTTCGTCTCTAATTCAAATGTAGTTTAAAATGTGTTGGAAAATTCATAATAAATGGAAATAAACAAATAAATTACGATTTTATTTAAGTCCTTAAACAAAACAGAGACATTCCAAAGTTTAATGGACTAACCCCCCCCCACTCACACATCCCGCCCTGACCTAATTACGATAATGCTCAACTGCTTCGTGTATTATTTCTTAAAGTCTCACATTTAAATCCCACATTCTACATTGGCAGTGTACGTTTCTAAAAAAATATACAATAGAATAAAACAACTATTTTTTCGTTTCAGAACATGTCAATTACTGATATATGAATCAACAGAGATCTATACTTGATTTAAAACATAGATTAGTTTGTTTAAACCAATACTATTATATATTATTGCTAGACAATACGCATACACCAATAATTGTGGGAAGTGTGGTCGAGAGGCTAAGTGCGCTTAAGGTTCGACACCCGACTCGGTCAGAGTTGTGTTTACTGAGCGCCTAAAGGCAGCACGGAAAAACCTTCTCCTAGATACACCCTCCTCCCCACTGGTCCACAACTGAATTTGGACCAGTAGCGCTATATAAAAGCCATAATTTATAATTTATTTTAATTGCTAATTATATAACTAACCTGGATGATTATAAGGTTATTTTTTGCAAAAATAATATAACATAAAGATAGTCTAATCGAACTAGCATTCAAAAAGAGAGACTTACCCATCTGCTCCACGAATGAATGAAAAATCTCTGGCTGGAACAATTTCATGTTCTGTAAGATACCTGTGTAACGTCTTGACTCTGTATATATTATGCAAGCTGTAGCGATCAAGGGCTGCCTCGATACAACATGCATGCAAGGTGGCCACAAAGTTGTAGATAAGTTTTAAATCCGTTGCACCGCGATTTAAACCCATGTGCAGAGATTTGGATCTATAGTACATAAAAAGGTCTTCCACATCAGATGGAAAAGTTCCATGTCAATTAGAAATGGAGAAATCAGGCCACTTTGGAGTTTATTCAGATCTGCCAAAAATCGCACAAGGTGAATAAAATGAAACATTTCTTTCCTAACGTTGTAGCTCTTCCCAAAAGTCATACAAGAAGTGACAGTAGCTAGCAACTAATTCCCCTCTTATATATAGGCTTAGAGTTAGCTTTAGGCATACGGACTGTGACATCATAATGTTTATTTGTATTTTGTGTTTTATCTTAGACTTTTTCCCCCCAGATGGTATACGGAGAGTGGACACGGATTTTTACCAATGTGTTCTGCAAAGTGTCGTCTGCTTGACCAGTCGCCCCTTGAAACGTACAAATGCAACCAATCCCAACGACCACTAGAAGACAATGACCACCAGTCTTCCTCTCACCTTTGCGAGCCTAAGGTTTTGTTTTCAATTCAACTCTTTTGTAATCAATGTCACGATTCAAAGACTCCAGGTGACTAGAGCCAGACGATAATAACGATCGTTGAAATTGGTTACATTTATAGATTAAACCTTTTCCTTTTTTTGTTTTTTTTAAAATATAAAAATAGAAATCTATTATATATACTTCACCCTGTACCCCCACCCCCATACCACTTCCCCGGGTTTCTTATCCATAAGCCTCACTCTTGGCTTCAGGCTGAATCGTACAATGTGTCACCAGGTCAAGTTTGTGGTTTGGCTAGAGCCATTGTTTAAACCAGTGATTCCCAAAGTGGTCTATATAGACCCCTAGGGGTCTACGAAGACTTTCAATGGGTCTACGAAAGTGAAAAAATAAATTGGGGGTCTATGAGATGTCCACGGGGGTCTATGATCATGGTTTTCATTTAAGCAGGTCGTGACTTTAATTTTTAGATCCCATTAATTTAATTATTTCATATACTTATATATGATTTGTACCTTAAATATTTATCCTGCTAATGAAACAAAAAAACTGTTAAATTTAATTTAAATACTGATTTAAATAGCTTAATTTTGTCTACATGTAACTAATGTTTAACAAAAAGAAATGTAGATTGTACAGGATGATTATTAAAAACTGGGACTTATTCCATCCTTGTCAAACAAGCAGTTGTTTATGTGTCTTTTATGACGATATGAAACTAATTACACTGGAGGATCATTTGAAACGATGCCATCCTGATAAAAAGATAAAGCTTTGAAAAACTTTCGAACTTTCAAACATAAAGTTTAAAATAGACCCAACACATTCTCTTCAACATCATAGAGAGAAGATGATGGTTTGTAGCGTCTTACAAGATCTCCAAATACAGAAAACACTATAGATATAAAAAATAGATTTTGCCAGCCGTTGAAGTAGTTTAACAAACTGTTTTACACAAACCTACTTCTGAAATTATTATTTAAGCAACAATACAGTTCAAGAGCATATCGATGACATTAGTTATAACATTAAAGGCTTCTTATGTATTTCTTTGCAAAAAACATATACAGTTTGGGATCAGCGGCATAACAGGCTCTCACAGGGTGTAGCACTAAGTGCTGCAAACTGCCTAAGAAACGCCGGCTCCTTATTTTTCCTCAGGGTTGACCCACGAAACTTTTCCCATGTTTGGGTCTAGCTGCAAGGCAGCAGAAGTTTGAATTCCGTGTTCCTTCTGCTAGGTGGGCAGCAAGCGAAGGTTAGTGAGCCCTTCCTGCTCGACGCTTACTGGTTTAGTCAACTGTTACTTGCCCCTTCTCCTGTTTAATGAAAACAGTTCCACGGACCCAATATTTGAGCCAGACGTGAAAGATCAAGAATAGCACGAGAAACTGCTCTTTGCGAATACTTTAACAATGATACTTAAGGCTCATGAATAAATTAATTATTATTTCATGTTTAAGGTCTACTTCACAGAACAACAAGTTCCTATATGAAACATAATATCCGTAGAAAATGATGATGAGCTTGCAAAACAATAACAACACTTTTCCAGTGTGTTTGGTGATCCCAGTAATATATATTTTTTATTAGTTTAAATTTGAATTTTATCAATTAAAAAAGGTAGAGCTCTCTTACTTCGAATGTAGCTTTAAATTACTTGTTCATACTTCGACTCACTTCAGTTAGAAATAAGTTTTAAAAAATGGAATATTTAAATTTGCAAAAAATGCAATATACGTTAATAAGGGGGTCTACCGTAGATCATAAAACATGGTAAGGGGGTCTACGAGAGAAAAAAGTTTGGGAACCACTGGTTTTAACGAAGATGTACCCAGATTCTCAAAACCAAATAGCGAGAAAAGCGATTTAATGACCAATTATACACATGTCTTTTCAAACAAGACAGTATAACACTATAAAGCTACAATTGTAATGGCCGACTGTAGAGCTAGACATATTATTTGAAATCTATTAAACATTTTTATCCTAAAACAAAAGAGGTTACTTTATAATATTTTGAGATTTACGATTGAAGTAGAAGTTGAATAAATGATCTATATCTAATCATCTATCTCTAATCTCTAATGGTCGATCTCTAATGATCTAGCCTAACCCTCAACTTAATTCCTTTTTTTTTTCTGTTGTCGTTTTCTAATTTTTCTCGATCTATTATTTTAAAAAAGACTCCATGTTATTATTAAAATAATAGATTGAGAAAAATTAGAAAACGACAACAGAAAATGGAGTTTGTGTTTTCACATAAACTTGGACGCAACCCCAAGGGTCATCTGTCTTGATCTATGTGGTAGATTAAAAAGTTATACTATTTTCAGCATCAATACCGCAAGCTATAAAGTAGAAACTTTCAACAACCGCAATCCTCTCTCACTTCATACAAAATAGAAGTGTGCTGGGCAAAGTGTGTGGGGCATAGAGTGCGGGGCAAAGAGTGCGGGGCAAAGGTGTTGTTTACGTGAATGTTTTGTTTAGCCGTATGACGTTGTAATTGCTAGAATTGCTTTGTTAATATCCCTGAATACTTAGAAAACAAATAATTGTGAAAATATGGTCCAGTACCAGCCAGGCCTGAGGGATTGGATTGAATGAAAACCTAATTGATGGATGACGTGAGGAAACGAAGAGAGGGTGTTGTTAAGGAGAAAGGTTTTTTAATATTTTGGGTGCGGTACTTTTACTTTGAAATTCTACTACTGACGGTTCATTTTGTCATTCGTTATTGTTTAAAGATTATTGTTAATTAAATATTTCCAGTATGAAGGATGCAACACAAATTGAAAAGTTTTTTGTTTTTTTTTAAATTTTGACGCTGTAATTTCAAAGTTTAAATGGTAAACACGGATGTTTGTTAATCCCAGATGGTTGGGGTTCAAACACCACCCGGACTAATTAAAGACCAGGTTATAACGTCTATCTTCGAATGAAATATGAGATTAGAGAGAAGAAATTAGCATTTCATTTGATAAATCAAATTTGAATGATTTATATACAACTGTGGTTCCTTTTTTTGAAAAAAAAAATGATTATAATTCTATATATAGAGGCGCGGTGGCTGATGAACCGCGAGGGAGGTGATTGGTCCTTTAATTCAATAAAACAAATATCCCCATTTATGTTAGAAGTAGGCCAGTGGCGACTCTTGGACATGTAACTGACAAAGTGTAAGAAAGAATTCAAAGTGAGAGACATTGAAATGGACAAGACTGCTTGTGATATAAGAGATTGACTCTTAAAGAATGCTGATGGCTCCATGCGGGTCACTAAGGTCACGCTCCATGCGGCCTACCAGAGGTATCGCACTAATCTATTTACTGCTTCATCCTAATCTAGTGGCTCCTAGCTTCAAACATTAATCTACAAGGTAGAATCCTATTGACGTGTTTTGTTTTACATATTTTGGGTGTTCATTCAGAGTTGAAAATTATTGCATACTAGTCCAAAACTACCACAGGACGGTGGAAGTTAGCGGCAACAGGGTTTTAACCCTAGACCATTGACACTATCAAGACGACAGCCCAGAGCGCATACCAAACGACCAGGCAGCCAGACTTGACCCTCCACCCCCAACTCACACACCAATCGATTACAATATACAGAAGTAAAAGTTTTTTTTTGTTTGTCTTATGTAAATAAATGACCTTTTCATTCACGATAAGCAACACTCAAAAGTGTCTCCCTACAACATAAGTTGCGAATAACCGAGAGAGAGAGAGAGGGAGAGAGAGAGAGGCACGTTCAAAATTATTCAAACAATTGGATAAAAAAGCTCATAAACTATGTCAATGACTATATTTCATTCACGTACCATTCCATTATGTAAAAGTCACGTCAAACACGTCTTCCCCAGTCATGTATCAGTCAATTCAATCACGTTCACTTCAGTCATGTATCAAGTCAATCGCAACGACCAATCCGCGCTGACTAAAGAATGTCCCATTTCCTCCCTTCCTCTGTACGATCCTCCTTGAGGGGCGGGAAGTAAGGAGGTAGGCGACACCCGGGAGGGTGTAATTTGTCTGCCTCCTCAGCTACAGCCGTGAAACTAATCTCTACTTAAACTTGGCTGTAAGGGAAACACATTAGGACCAGCTCGCGTTAAGAATGACCCACGTACCAGGTTTGGCCTTGATTTGTCTACCAAACCAAATACAGGGCATTAAGAAAATGATTGCACCCCCCCATGCCTTTTCAAAGGTGGTGTTTCTAATTGTTTGCTATTAAACTCTACACATAAATACAAACCCATCTCTCTTATTTACATAGACTGAAAGCTAAAGATAGAGTTTATATTTACTTCTCTAACAATCACGTGATAAAAATCTGTGTTTAAAAAAAAAACGCCACCTGGTCGAATTGTGTATAGAACACTAAACAAGTTTAAAATCTGCCAATAACTACAACACAAAGGAAATTATATTGCTGTAAATATTAAAGATCTACATTCTTTGTAAAGCACTGATGAAATAATTGATTTGGCCTTTCTTCGTGTTCTCGCTTGGTCCCAAAGAAAGTGTTTTGATTTTCTTGTTTGGTCAACAAATTGGTATTCCTATTAAAATCTCCCCCCCCCCTTTTTTTTTCCCCATTTCCCAAGTACCCATCTTATTGAAAGAGGCGATGGAAAGCTTAAATCTAGATCTATATTTATCTTTTTGACAAAATCACTACTCTAGGGAAGCTTCTGGGTTCGTGTGTATAAATAGCAGCTTAACTGTCTGGGAGAAATTTGTGTTACGATATTGCAGGGCTAGAGAAACGTCAAAAGAAGAGAGATTGTCCCTACGCCGTCACAGGCGAGCGTACACACACACACGCACAGACTATGGAGCACAGACGATGCTGGATGAGTGGGTGTATGTAAGTGTGAGGTGGCGATTCTCTTTGCCAGACAAACCCTGACTTCATTTATTGTTAATAACATTCACATTAACATCATCTCTCATGAACCCTGTAATGATCTCATCATGTACATGACATTAGCTTTACACGAGCTTAACATCACTTTAATGATTTCATCATGTACATCTCATGAGGTTTACACAAACGGTAACATCTCCAGAACCGAACCAGAGGGTCCCGGGTTCGAATCCTGGTGATGACTGGGATTTTTAATTTCGGGATTTTTGGGCGCCTTTGAGTCCACCCAGCTTTAACGGATAAGTGACATTACTTGGGAATAAATAAAGGCGGGTGGTCGTTGTGCTGACCGCATAACATCCTCGTTAACCGTGGACCACAAAAACAAGTGATCTTTAAATCATCTGCCCCATAGATTGCAATGTCTGAGAGAGTGAGAGAGAGAGATAGAAAAAGAAAGAAAGAGGGAGAGAGATCGAGAGAGAGAGATTGATATATATAGAGAGAGAAGGATATAGAAAGAGAATAAGAGAGAAACTGAAAATGAAATAGATCAACATAAATGTATTTTTATAAGTCATATTATTAAAATTAAATTTGATTCAGATGTCTAATAGGAAGCACGTAATGTATACATGAGTTTAGAGTTAAACATTCATTACTATTTCAAGCCTGTATTAGTTAATGGGATGTCTGGCATTAGATCAATGCTGGAAAGCTTAAAAGAGAGCACTACATCAATTAATATAAAATAGCGACTCCCAGAACTCACATTTCATATAGACGACAGACTGTCGCATTTAGTTTCTGGCGAGGAGTTTATATGTATATAAATGTAAAATGTACACAAATTGAGGGCGCCGCTTTATTCTTCGTAGATGTTTAAGGCGCGCCGCTTTCATCTAAGGCCTATAACGTCATTTTATAACTAGAATTTTATGTAGTATATTTTTTCCTTGTCGTTTTGTCATGATTTAGTGTGACGTAGTTTGTCACTTAGTTTAGGTTGCATTTCCGACAAGCCAAGTCATTGGACTTGAGACAAAAATACACATACTTAACACAATCGTCAGCCCAACAGCGACATATGCATGTGAGACATGAAATTCATTTGCCAAAATTGAGAAAAGACTAAATGTGTCTCAACAAAAATGGTTGAGACGAATTTTGGGGAGTCAGTTATACAGATCGGTCTCAAACAAGGAAATCCTATGCCGAACTGGGAGCCGAACACTTAGTAAGGTTGTGACTAGCGTCGCACGAGGTTTGAGGGACATGTTCTCCGACAAAATGAACTACGCATACCAAGAGTTGCGATGACATCGAGTCCAATACGAGAAAAGCGCAAACAGGGAGGTCCTCGTATAACTTGGCGCCACACTTTCATGGAGGACCCCAGAGCAGTGGACACTAGATGGGAAGAGGCCTCAGACATTGCCAGTGACAGCTTGCCATTCAATGCACCGAACGGGGCGTGAGGACCTAAGTCTAAGTAATTAAGCATTTTGCCATCTTGTACTTGAGAGTTAAGCCGTGTTTCTTTTGGTCCTATATACTTCTTGGTTTTACGCTACTGGACAGCCATAGTTGTATTGACTTGGATCCGTCCTGGGTAGGACTCTTTGACCCCTGTTTAGGTCAGTTTTAATTAATATTGCTATGGTATTCTTTATGTGGATTCGTTTGTATTTATAGTGTTAGATTAGACATTAGAGTTACTTATTTCTATAGCGTTTCAGTGTTGGCGTTACCCATTGCAACGTTGGGTTTACTTTGTTGGTATTGGTGTCACCATTGACAGTGTTGACGTCCAGATGTTCACGGCAGTCCTTGACTGCCATTGTCAGAGTTGGTGTTCCATTGACAGCTTATGAAGTACCGTCTCTTGTTACAGTGAAGAAGGTGCAAGTCGTAGAACAGATGATGTTGTTAAAGTCACTGTCCGTGTCTTGTCATTGTTGTTATGCAATATCACAAAAGATGCTCATTACATTAATATTTTACTATTAACTTGCTATGAATATAAATAAGATGTGGTATAAGGACAGAATGATAACTCATTATTCACATTATACCTGTCAATATCATGGTGAAAATATCATAGTATTAAATTCATATTTTTTTAAAAATCATTATCCACATAGTGTATTACTTTATGTACGACTGTGTGTGTCTGCTAGGCTAAACCTAGGGATTATAATAATTATTACCCAAATGGAATTTTTTTTTCTCGTAAAACCTAGAGATATTTTAATTAAACTTAAACTTAGCTACTTAGATAATGAATATATATTAAATAATATAGACATTAAAAACAAAATTAAGTTTTTTCACTTCAACTTTGAAAATAAATTTCAAGCCTTCTTCTACTCTCTGGAAAGTCTTGATACCATGTCTGCGAGCAACTGATAGAGGAGAAATTGATTCCGATTAAAATCACCGACTGAAAACAATTTTCTGATTCAATTTGCAAAGGAAATAAAAAAAAAAAGAAAATCAATTTCGCTCATCACTGTTTCCGAATAAAAAAAAATAAGGAGAAATTAAATGCTCATCCGGTTAAAGAAAACGGTGGTATGATGGGGGGAAATAAATCAATGTTTAACTAAGCTTTTAAATGGTTTCTACCTAATAGAATGGTTTCTTCTGAATTCATCAAGTTCTTCGATAACTAGACGCAAACATGAGCCTACAATTCGTTTGAACAACAGTTGTGTTTCGTTTGAACGTCTTCCACACAGGAAACAGGCAAACAAACAAACAACAATAAACAACAACAACAACGACGAAGATCTATGTGTAAAGGTCTCATCTCTGTCTGTGATCCCGTCTGGGTCATAGGCCACCATTCAGGCTCGTCCGGGCGTCTCGGTTTTTTTGGGGGGCGAGTCTCTCCAACTGTTCCCATCTGCTTGGCATCTGCTTTTAAATTTGGCCGCCATGTTTTATTGGACCGTCCCCACTTGATCTTTCCTAAGGGGGGGGGGGTTACAGGTGAGGGTTTGCGATGTTGGATTGTTGATGGATTTGAAGGCATTTACGTGCCTAGATAATCATTTCACTTTTGTGAATGGTGTGATCTGATAGTTACAAAACCATTTATGAGAATTATAATTTATAGCTTATTAATACTTCTAACATTATTATTACTTTGACTATTAATTATCTTGAGTAAGTCTATTATTTGTATATTTTTTATTATTTGTTACTTTGACTGCCGGTTGCATAAAAGAGTCTGGGACAACATATTGCTGACTAGCAGCACTAAAGCCCTAGTCTACCGGACCTGTGTGTTGAGCACCTTGCTGTACGGAAGTGAAACATGGTCAACCTACTCATGGCAGGAAAAAACCCTGAATGTCTTCCACCTCCGATGCCTAAGGCGGATCTTTAAAATAAGGTGGCAAGATAAGATAACCAATGAGGAAGTGCTACAAAGAGCAGTTCGCCAGGACATCAGCTCTGTTATCAGCAGCAGACGCCTTGGCTGGCTTGGCCACGTTCGTAGAATGCCAGTAGGTCGACTTCCACAGGACATCCTGTATGGCGATCTAATAGAAGGCAGGAGAGCCGCTGGTCGCCCACTTTTACGTTATACGGATGTGTGCAAACGCGACACGAAGCTCTTAAAAATCGACACTGGCAACTGGGAAGAGGTGGCACTGGACAGATCCACATGGAAAGAGAGCATAAAGGAAGGGTCACAGATTGCAGATGCCATACACAACAGAAGCAGAAAGAAGGGTGAAAATGCAACGGCGCCTGGTGATTATATATGCCCAACCTGCGATCGCAGCTGTGTATCAAGGATTGGCCTCTTTAGTCACACAAGAAGTTGCAAAGGGAAAAGATCGTCTCTCGAGACGTAAAATGCCAGACTTTGACTGCCTGTGTAGCACATGCGCTTTGTGATAGAACAAAATAAAACTGTTAAAACTGGATGCCAGCTATACAGGGGTGTGGCCTGCCTATCTCCAGCGTCTCGAAATGATATCTTCTTTTTTTGTTTGTTGCCACATTATCTCATTAGTGATCTTGTTTGGCCCCGGGGGGGGGAGGGTCATACAAATTCTTTATATTGATGAACACCTGGACTTTTGTTTTTTCAAGGAGATGACGGTGATTCTCCATGTGTCTGCTCCATAAAGTAATATGAGTGTCAAGATCTATGTCTACTTTTGATTAAGTCGAATCGGATTAATCGGACGATGTTGGGATTCGATCGCTTTGGTTTACCAAAAGAAAAACCTGCTTGTCAAATTAACCGGATTCACCATATAATATGATTTTTTTAAGTACTTTAGGATTCTGTCCTAGAAAATGGCGGGTGCGATTAAACGGTGGTCCAATAAACCGGATTTAACTGTGTTATATTAATAATACTTTTCTCGTACACCATATATACTATTAAATATCCCGAAGACTTTTTCGGTTTCGTTATTAAAAGACAAAATAGTTTTGCCAACTTTTCCCGACTAAATTTTAAAAAATGCCTTTCTCTACAACCATTTTATTCGAAGACCAAAGACATTTTAAAATTACCTATTACCTCTATTAAACTGGTAACTTCTTGGAACCTTCCTGGAATCTTCTGTGTGGGCAAAACCTGGAAAACAGCTCTAACGATTTTCCTAGAAATTTGACAGTTGCTATATATTGTTGGGTTAAAATTACTAGCTCGTTAGCTGCACTGGGAAAACTCTAGTTTGACCGTTATCATTTTTCAAAGTAAAAAAAAAAAAGAAATAAATGTAAATTTGGTTAGAGAAAATATTTATCTTGAACGAACCTCGGGTATTTATTCATTCATTAAACGCGGGGTACATTGCGGCGATCCCTCTTGTCCACTGGAAACACCGGGCATTTGTCCAACGGCCCACATAGCCAATCCGCACTTGGTTGTTACTGCCAATACAAGCTTCATTCACAAAGACTCCGTACTGAGACTGTCTTAGAAATTAGAGAGCTGGCCGTAAAATGTCATTGTAATATATAGTAATTCACGGGCTAAATAGTATGGTAGAAGGTTCGCTAAATTGTGGCCAGTTTACATCAGTTCTATGGTTCTAAGGACACGAATTTTGTTTTACCTTGAAACCCTTCATGTTCCGTTTTAGCATCGTGCGATGAAAGAGAATCTGCTCCACCGTTTACTGTCTTCTTAGCATTGTGGACATCTTGGATCCAAGCTTTCACTTATCCTAGCGAAGTGGCTCCAATTGGACAATATCCTGTGCGAAATAGTGCAAAGTTGATTGATTCTTTCTGCTTAACCGCCACCGCCAGAGCTGCTGGAGTTATTTGAGTGTATGGGGTATTTTCAGATTTCTTGGCCTGTGTCGCACTGATCCCGTATCTCTCAACTTGCCTCAGCACACAAGAGGATTGCTTTGAGCCCTTTGACTGAGAGGCATTTTTACACACTGCGCGCCGCCCCTGAATTCATTATTCTTATGTATAAATATATGACATCATATAAAACAAAATCCGTATGATTATAGACTTTTATTATATATATATCAAAAAGAATTAAAACTTTCTTTGACTTTACAGATATTTACATCATTGTTCGCAAAACGTTGGTGTACTGAACATTGCATAACTATGTTAAACAAAGCAATATATCTAGACATCTTGTCAATGCCGTTTAATCTTACTATTCTTTTACTTTGTTAATTTTAATACAGTCCATGGGTGTTTGTGGGTCAAAAAAAGAAAACATTTTGCGTATGGCATTGGCTTACAGATAGCCTGCTGAGGCGCGAAGGGTTTTGGAAATTGTAGTGCTAAAAGTGACCATAAGGTGTGGAATTTTACAAGGCGTAGATCTTCACTTCGTCCTTAAATTAAAAAAAAATATGATTATCAACGTCACAGAGTGAAACGTATTTTCAAATCAAATAGGCTTATATGATAGATGGCCTAATTGATGAAAACCAAACCCAGATGAGGCCTCAAGCATCTATCTACCCCACCCCCCACACGCACGCACAAACGATCTGCTGCTGTTCTCTTCAATTTATGCAATGAATCATCGTCTTTATCATTCTGCCCGTCATCGTAGGTTTAAATAATATTCAGTTAAATGCGAGGATAAAAAGATACCCCCACCCTCAAAATAAATGCAGTGAATAAAGAACATAAAATAGTAGAAATACAGTCATAAAAATGCACAACCATTTTGTTTAAATAGTGAATAATAACATGGGCACAGACTGAACACAGATATAAGATGTATTACTTTATATATTTTTTTTTACGAACATTTAAAAAGAAGATTTTTTTAAAGCAAAGAATAAAATTAAATTTAATTAAAAAAAAAATAATGTCTATAAATAAAGAACTCTGGATTCACATGAAGATGCTCGATAGGATACGATTTTAAAAGATACAAGTTAAAATTGTATTTTAAAAGCTGCACTATGGAAATATAAACAGTCTCTAGGGGTGTGTACTCGTATTCAACTATAGGCCTACATTACAGTGTTACGCATTGCTTTCCCTTTCTGCTATTTGCATACACATACAAAAACACACAAATACATACAGGCCTACCCACAAAACTATCTTATAAGTTACAGATGTTCCTTCAAAAGAGAAGAGAATTAAGTTCTACGGGTGTCGATGTGTCCATCTAGTTGTGCATGATAACTAGAGACTTAAACTCTGCTAAGTCGTACGTTTTCATGGCTGATTCAGGCAACCCGTTCCATGTTATATTCATCCAATAAAATACTTCTACACTCAAAACGCCGTTTCCGCGTTCTTCACATCGGTCTAGATTTGCCCTAAATCTTTACTAGTGAGAAGATATATCATGTAAGTTTAGAAGCAATCTTAACTTTATCAAGTAAAAATATATTCTGTCTTTTACTTAGAATTCTTAGTCAACCTTTATATCACTTGTACAATGGAATAAAAAAAAAACCGGAGACGCAATTAAAGAGGTTTTCTTTTCTCCCTCTGTGTCACACAAATCAACATAAAAGCAGGTACACTTGATGTAGAGAGAAATCTCGGGCAATCTCGGAAAATCCCGGGAAAATTGCAATAATGTTTCTGGTCAATAGCAACTGCCGTTTTCATTTCTCGCAGCCATCAACTTTAGACTTTCACGCAACGGAAGATGGAAGGAAAAAAAAAACAAGAAAAAAATAAACTTGCACACGGCACGTCAGAAGGTTTTAGAATAATTGGGTATCTACATTAGCCTCGTGTTCAATCATCGTTGTGTCATGTTTTATTTCAATGATTAAGTTTTTTTTTTTTTTTTCTAATTAAAAAAGTTAGGGGCATGTTCTGACAGTGTGCATTTCCCCCTTATGGGAGAACTTTGATATTTGCACATATTGTATTGGACATTTTCACCTATGGCGATAACCATGTGTAGCAAGATTGGTGTATCCAGTGTAGAGAAAAAAGTAAGTGTTGATTAGCACTGTAATTATGAAGTTCTACGATGCTATGCTTACACTTTTCGTTTTGCAATGTAAATTCAAATTTCTAGGCTCTTTTTCTTGAAGTACAAACATATTTTTATTTTTTAATTATACTTTAATACAGCGTCCTTGACACTGTTTAGAATTTTAAAAAATTACAGTAAAATCGCAAATACTTTGTTTCCCGTAGTTTTCTAAAATGTTATTGAGAGGCAGAAATACTTAAATCTTAAAAAAAAAAAAAGTGTATTCTTCTAGTCTAGTTAGTTTTTGATAGCGCTTTATTGAAGTCTGCTAACATATTTTGTGAACTTTTATATTTCACAGTGATCTGCCCTTTCAATTTTTTTTTCAGATCCCCGTTTACGTTTTTACGCAATACATTTCAGTAAGGGAGACAATAAAACTTGAGATTCGGTATTGATGTAAGGAAAAAAAACGGAAAAAACAAAAACGAACGAAACTAAAAGATAAGTATTTGGAGATGTTTTGGAATTGGTAAAATATACTTATCAAGGTCGCCATATTGAAAGATTACTTTTTAGAATTCAATAATCAAAAGTACTTGGTGCTTCAAAGTTGAAATGAAAAACCGGACAAGAAAAAAAAAATTTTAATGGACTTGTATTCATATATAGAAAATTGAGAGGTAAACATAAAACGGAAATTAGGTACCTTTTATAAAACATAATTTGAAAATTATATTGCTAATCCATATCATTCTCTGAACTCGCATATGCTCCTGTATTAGCATTGATGAAATCATAATTCACGAACAAGGGAAATGGTTATGGACTATTTACAAATATTTAATAATGTTTGCTTATCGACCACTGGCGTAGATAGGGATTGAGGGGGTGGGGCTGTCTCTTTAGGGGTCCCTGCATTTTGATAGTCGACATCCTGACATGAGATAATGTACCTAATAAATATATAAGTCTAATGTGTCTAATAATGCAAGATGGTCACATATTTATATAACAACATGAATAGCAAGACAATATGGCGTTGGCTTACTATTTAATATAAACAAAATTTTGGACACTCATTTGGGAACCACCTTAAGTGGGGTCCGTGGAATTTTATAATTTGACCCCCCCCCCTTCCCCCACCCCAGCTACGCCACTGTTCTCGACCATGTTGTACGGTCTGGACGCGGATCCGTTAACATGGTTGTGCAAATTGTCTTGTGTGTCATAGTAATGGCTTGAGATTTAAACTGAATAAGTACTGAAAAAACAAACAAAAAAAAACAACATAACTATCAATCCGTATTAAGTTGATAACCAAGTAAAATGGCATTAATAAAATTAAAATGTTAAAAATATATTCTCATTGCACTTTTGGAGGACATTAACATTTTCTTGTGATCTTACTGGCAATGTAATACTTTATAAAGATAGGGGGGGAAAAGACAATGACTATCACAATAATGCTAGGTTCAAGAACCTCGTGTGGGGCATCAGCATGTGTGTCAAGGATTAGAACCTTCACGAGTCTGCAGCAAGAAACAATGAACAACGGAGTTATGTGTTTTGATTGCTGACCAGTGGCCTCTGCTAACAATTGCTAATAAGTCTGAGACCTTTGAACTTTGACCAATAAAAACTGATCTTGTTCTGACCACGTGCACATAAGCCCCACGGAGCTTCTAGTGCATGAAGTACGCTCATATATACCAATGAACAATAGTTTATTTGGGGGGGGATGAGAGGGGATTCAGGGTAAATATTGTTGTCAATGTTTCACTTGGCAAAGCTAAAATATTAGTTATAATACAAGACAGGACAGCATAGAGACCGACTGTAGGTGCTGGTTCCAACTTCGCCAAGTGAAAAAGAAACGAAGCTGCATCCTTCAAGAGAAAGAAGAAGAAAGCTGCCCTGTCAGTTAGCCCTAGGACAAATGCATATAATTGCGCAGATGTGTAAATAGTCCACTATATATATACGATAGATCAATGGTCAGTAAAGTAGTTTACATAGGAGACTTTAAAGGGGTAGCATGTTTGACTGGAGACTTTTAATATTGTTTAAAGATAGCAAACGATGATTAAATCGATAGAGAAGCATTTGAGATCTTCTCAGAATGTTTTGTACAAATAATGAGCCAAGTCCCCCATAGAACTCCAGTTTATACATGTCCGAGTCAATGTTGAGTTAAAGAAATACATTCGCTTTGATCTGCTCGGAATGTTTCCTGAGTTTCAGAACCAATCCTAATAGCGTTAACGTTTTTTTTTTATTGGTCACTCCATCCTGAAGCAAGTCACGTGTCGATGAGACAAATGTAGCCCCTCGGAGATGAGCAGTTCGAAGCGTAGTACTCCTGGAAGAAGCTGCTCATGTAGATACAGACCGGAGCCTCAGGTGTGATGGGCTCGTAGAGTTCCAGTACATTCAGCTCCGTCTGGGTCAGTGGGACGTCGCTGTGATCCCAGGCCAGTTGGTCAGGCACGTTCAGTGAGTTGATTCCTATCCAAAAAGAGTCGGCGAATTCTGATTAGAAAAAGACAAAAAAAAAAGTACTTAAAAATCAGAAGATTTAGGATAAATTATTTATTCATTGAAGAAATGTAGCGTCCATATCACTGAACTATGTAAATACACAAGATTTGGAGAGCTTGTTAAGACCTTGAATAGCACAGATACTTTTAAGAAATGAGATTGAAGAATAGATTAAGAAGAAATAGATGCTCTTCGGTATCATTGGCTTAACTGCATTGACCTGTTCTCGTTACGTTACGCTAGCGATTTGTAAAATGTAATCTTCACACTTAAATTTCTACAAAACAAACACAATCTTGCTTTTATAACGGAGGTTATCGATTAACATGAACATGTACAGACCAGTTGCACGCATTTAAAAAAAACAAAGCAAAATATATAAAAAATTTGAAAAAATGCTTATGTAAGGGAAAGAACTTCACATTTACAGCCTTATATCTCTATACTGAAAGATTTATATTCCCTTTTGTATCTGGTACTGTTTAGACAGACACAGATTCTTGTATCTGGTATTGTTTAGACAGACACAGATTCTTGTATCTGGTATTGTTTAGACAGACACAGATTCTTGTATCTGGTATTGTTTAGACAGACACAGATTCTTGTATCTGGTTTTGCCTAGAGAGACACAGATTCTTGTATCTGGTATTGCTTAAACAGACACAGATTCTTGTATCTGGTATTGCTTAAACAGACACAGATTCTTGTATCTGGTATTGCTTAAACACAGTTTCTTGTATCTGTTCAACAAAATCCCACATCAATTCACTCCCTTCATTTTTTGTGTTCCATACATTAGTTTAAAATACAGCCTAAATCTCGTTCATTATTCATCAAGCTTTTAAAACGGAAGATTACTGGAACATTTTTAGCCGAGAGACGGCAGGCTGTACGACTGTACAGGTCAGTGATTCACAACATGCCAGAAATGTAAACAGAGTCTGGCTTTACACAAAAAACTGTTTTTTTTGTTGTTTTTTTTTTTTTTTTTTTTTTTTTTTTTTGTTAGTGTGTTTTTTTTGGTCTGTGTGTTTCTTTTGTTTTTTGTCAGTGTGTGTGTTATTTAAGGCCGTGTGTGTGTTTTTTTTGTCAGTGTGTGTGTTTTTTTGTCAGTGTGTGTGTTTTTTGTCAGTGTGTATGTTTTTTTGTCAGTGTGTGTGTTTTTTTGTCAGTGTGTGTGTGTTTTTTTGTAGCTCAATTAGTTACCTTTTTTCTTCCATTATTCAAAGAATGTCGCTTTTTTAGCGGCCCCCGAAAGGGGAAAAGACGCTATTAGTTTAGTGTGAAATGTCTGTCCGTCCGTCCCGTTTAGATCTCGTAAATTACAAAAGATATTGAAAATCGGACATCATAATATTTTAGTCCATTCAAAGTTCTGGTGCAACGACTACTTTTTTCTTTTCTAAAAGCGAAAAATCTAATTTTTTTAATCACTTATGCAAGCAGATTTTTCATAAAAATACACCATTTTTAAAACTATTCTAACTATTCACTATTAATAGTAACAAATACTGGAGGCATTTTAGTATCGGAGACTTACATGCCATATTTTTAACACATTTATGCAAACGAATTTGATTTCTTGTAAATTATTTTTTTTTACATATGTATTGCTAAATAAAGTAAGTTCTGTCATACTAACTACTACATTTACACACAAAAAAATGTTTAAAATTTTTTAAAAGAGAAAACATTTATTTCGTATGCATATGTCACAGCCTGGTTATCGTTACAGGTCTGGACGGTCTTGAGCTGGTCTGCCTTTGTGTGTTGTAACTAACTAAATACCTCTTCTGGTACTTTCTCACACGCACTATATTTGCAGGTGCGTGAGAACATTAACATACTGAATGCTAAGACCACAACATTTAGAATTATTAATAGACTCTAGGTCAGCATACATCGATTTTATTCACATAAAATATAATTCACAAAAGATATTGGCAAGTCCATCCATCAAGAAATATACACAAAACATAGTACATTAGAATCCAATGGAATACTTTAGATATTACACATGCTCCAAAAATCAACCTTAATATCTATACATTACTACACTGGACAAGATATCCGTAATATTCCTCTTTCTACGAGAGCCCAAGATCAACTGAGGTGTCCACCTCGTGGTCAGTCCCCGAACCAGGAAAAATCTCGTGCTGACTGCACGGAATAGTTCAGTGACTACTAGTCACCAAATATTACAGGGGTTCTAAAACTGATATATGACAGCATATAAGTTGGACATAATTTAAAACAACAATTAATAAGTAATTGTTCATATTATCGTGTGAACTGCAGCACTACCACATCAACAGAAACATTAGCTAAAGGGATTTTTTTTTTTTTGTGAAGAATTAGAGATTGGCCATTTACAAAGCAATTACATACTTAGATATTTATTATAAGACATCAGTTAGGCCAGGTTTGCATTTAACTTAACATTCACTTTCACCTATCCTTTGGTTTGCTGAGCCGCTGGGGCACCACACAAGATCTGTCAACCTTCTTTCTCCATTCTTTTCTGTTATTTGTCTTGATCGAATTTAATTCTGATGTTCTTTCTGAAAATATTGAAACCTGCCTTTTTTACCTGTCTAGGTGGACCATTTCGTGGGCCGATTTTGAGTTTGTGTTTCTACACAAACTGCCTTTGTAACCTTGTTTTATTTATTTCTTTTCTCTTTCCCCGTTTTTCCTCTCTTTTTGTTGCTTAAATTCTTTCTTTTTTTTTCCCCTTTCTTTCTTTTAAATTTCTTTCTTTTAATTAGTTTTTGTGTTTTCTTTCCCACCTTTCTTATAAATTGTTTTAATAAAAATCTTTCTTTTTCTTTCTTACTATTTATTGTTCTACTCCAATTGTTTTCATCTTTTTTCTTTTTCTTTTCTTTAATTTTTCTAATTTCTTTATGTAGTTAAAATGCATAGGACGAATATTCACATTTGACTAGAGTAACACCTTTAGTAAAATCACTAAATTTAGAAAGCCTTCAGGACAGAAGACTCAAAAGTAAAGTAGCAATTATACATAAAACACTGAACCATAATCTTCAAATACAAAAACAAAATTTAATAAAATACTCTGAAAGACACAAAGATAAAGGCACATTCCTCGTCCCATATGCTAGAACAAATTTGTACAAATACTCCTTCTTCCCTAGTGCTATTAGAGCATGGAATGGGTTGCCTGAGCTTGCCAGGAAAACCAGTGACTTGGCAGAATTTAAGTCATTGGTTAATATGGATGACTAAATGCATGACGCGTAGGACGTAATCATCTTCTTTTTTGAAGTAACGTAGTAACGTCTGTATTAATAAGATAAGAAGATAAGATAAGATTCCATGCTCTGAAACAGATACTCTACAGTAGGTTAAAAAAAGTTGCTGTTATATTCTGTCGTCTGCTGTCATCAATACTGTCACTTCAACTAACTACTCATCAATGTGTGATGTCCAGGTCCACCACCCCTCCCCTTACTCCTACTGCATTCACGACTCCAGTAATCGATAACTGTTTGCTGCTGACCTTGGCAACCGATTCAATGACCTCTGATTGACAGACCATCATTTTTTATTCTCACTGACCTGTCCACTGGAGGGGATAATTACCTTGGGGAGAGGAGGTGTGAGGCGCGGGGTATCTTGTGGACAAAGTGGAAGAATCGTGCAATTACCTTAATGACATGCTCAGTTAACTTCCTGTCTTCACTTCAACACCTTTGGAAATGGGAGAGCTCTGACGTCAAAGGAAAAAGGTTTAACTTTCGTTAGCCCAGTATCTTTATAGACTAATAGGAAACTAAATAGGTTGGTGTCTCACTATATAAAACATATAGCCCACTATCAATATAGATTGGTGGCACATTATCATTATAGACTGGTTGCACACTATCATTATAGACTGGTTGCACACTATCATTATAGATTAATGGCATAAGTTTAACACAGACGGATGGCACACTATCATTATAGATTGGTAGAGTGCTTTCTTAAAGTGTAGTTTCCGAACATGTTTCGAGATTCGCTGGAGATGATAAATCTTTTTTTACATGGACGATCGGAGTACATTTGTGATGGCAGAAATACATAAGAGATGGTAGATTACTGCCCAGTTTTAGATGATCGGTTGTTGAATGGTAGAAACAAATCGCAAGTACAACTAAACCGATGTATGCGTATTGTATTTGTAATGTATACAGTTTAAATACCTTGAACAAACTTTTCTTGAGAACAAAATACTTAATACTTTTTTTTTTTACAATATTCACAGATTTTACTTGAAAATACATATAAATCTAATAGTAATGAAATAAAGTGATATTTCAACAAAATCTAACTTACACAAAAAAGAACACATCTTTACTATCTACATCTCTAGATTGCCATTCTTGACGTTAACATTAAAACAAATTAGCTCATATTCAGTACTGTAATGTTTTAGCGGACAAAATAACAAATAATGATTAAAAGCAGCTGTGCGTCTTGGGAAAAAAAAAACTTGATTTCACCAAAAAAAGCAGAACTAAAACAACGGCCTGTCTTTTTGGAGAAACCATATCGTTTAAGGAATGGCACGATGAGGGTATTGCGTGGCTAGAACAACGACAAACAGGCTTTGCTTTACATTAAGGACCATGTAAGCCCGAGTATCCTAACTTGAATGTTAATGACCGACAGAAGCTAAATCAGAATAAGCTTGTTTTGCAAAAAGCTGGGGAGAAAATAGGATGCTTTTAAATTGCTAATGCTTGTTTGTTTGACATGTCTCGGATATTAATAACAGAATTGAAGATTATTACATCATAGCCCAAACCTCCAGCAGGACGTCGGGGGATGTCGGCGTTTGATTGGATTACCCATTAAACACGTATTTTGTTGTGTTAAATGCTACAAATGCAATAGGAATGTATTTACATATTCAACAATACCCCTATTCAAGTCATAACTTCATGGAGGGCTGAACGTGGATGCTGATCTTAAAAACGGCTCTAACGAATATTTCTAGAAATTTAACAGTTGAGGTTGGTCACATAGGGAAATCTCTAGTTTGACACGTTATAATTTTTCCAATTAAAAAATAAATAAATGTAAATTTTGGCTTGAGAACCAGGCTTAGATTTAGAGCCAACATCGGTTTTGAAAGGACTATCGCGTTCGAGAATTTTTAAATGTAATGCATTATTGATTTAATAGTTTGATAAATTAATGTCAAGGACAATTTTGAGCATTGTCTTTTAAGTCTAGATTTAAAGGCCTATCATAGTATTCATAGGAATTATTATAAGAAAAAAAGACATGGGTCGTTAGCCGTAGGCTTGGTGTACAGATAACTGATTTGTTTATTAAATTTATTAGAAGATATTTAAGCTTTGCTTATACTTTTACGTAGATCTAATATAGATTTACGGCCTACATCTAGATTCTAGATCTAGAACTGTAGAAGAAGATCTAGATCTAGACTATATTTTAAGAGATCTAAATCATAAGTCTAGATCTAGATGTAGATAGTAGATGTACATGTAATGAAAGTACCAATAAATAATTGCAGAATTTCAAGTTGTAATATAGAGTTATTGCCCTTAAAAATGTATATATCTGAAATGTTACTTTTGTTTTCTCTTTAAATGTATGTTAATGTTAATTTAAAAAATAAAAAGTTGGTTAGGTCAAGGCCTACAGGCATACAGTAAATCTCAACACAAAATATATTTTTTTATTGAAACTCAAAGACTAGAGCAGATCTTTGTGTGCATGTTACGTTTTTAGTACGTGATTAGATAGTCCACCATCAATAACAAAGTTATGATGTAGCTCCTAAAAATTATAAAAGAAATTAAATTTCCTGTTTTGGGCACTGCGATCCAGTGTTTAGATGAAAATATCTTATATTTCTATGGCCAACAGTTAACAAAAGTGACCAGCACAACGAACACTCGTCTTTGTTTTCCACAATTATTGTCATGTACCAATTAAAGTTGGAAGACCAAGGGTCATCTTCAAAATCTTCACCTGGATTCGAACTCTTCTCTCGTATATTAAAAAAAAAGAGGTTTTGAATAATTTGTATTAACAACGAATCCTTCAAGGCTTCATCAATAAAATAAATCCGATGCGTTCAGATTACCATTCTGAGAAATTCCCCAGCATGCAAAAGAAAATGTATTATAGTCTACCACTCTTGTACACTCTAGAGACGTGAATTCAACACATTTTATCACAAACCAGATGGTGACGATGATTTCATATAATGTGATACTTCATCTATTTTTGTCTCCTGCAAGATCATAAAGTAAATTTCAGATATTAGATCACCGAAAGGGCAGCTTCAATTTTCCCCCATCTATTTCTTTGCGAAATGAACTCTGGGAGTAATCTCCCCAGATTGAAAATGAATTGTGGCGGGAGAAATCGATGGGCTCCATTTTTTTTATATATTTTTTTGTGCTTATGACGTCATAACAAAATGCAATTACAATAGAATGTTTCTTTTGCATGAGTTGATTGGAGGAAATTTGAGAGTCGTAGCAGAAACAATGCGTGGAATGAGAAAATATTGGATTTTCACCCTTTTTTTATTGCGCGTGTGTTGGTTTTGTTTTGTTTCACAAGACACCTCTTAACGTTAAGTAAATAACTGAGTTAGACAAATTTTCTTTACAAAGCTTATATCAACTCACTATGTCTGTCAGTCTGTCTGTCTGGTAAAAGTGTGAATAGATTATTTCTCCCACAACCATTTCTCTCATCAAGTTGAAACTTTGCACAATTATTCATCGGCATAGACATGAATAAATAAAAAAATTAAAAGTAACCAAATAGACAATTAATTACTGGTAAATAATTATTTAATTTGATACCAAGGAAAACTAATCCCTCAGTATTCACAGATATGGCTAAAATTGTTGTGTTTTCTCCCGTTAAATAATTTGTAAACGCTACATCTCCCTCAAGAATTCTCTGATCAAGTGGATATTTGAAACAATTATTTATTAAACCTAACAAAACTTGAATCCAAAAAAAAAACTCAATTTGTCAATTAATTATTGGTAATTACTTGTTTTATTTTATATCAAATATCGGAAATAGCCTGTACATTATTGATACATATGATTTTGAGGACGGATTTCTTCCCCTTTAGATAAGATTTGTTTTGAAACATTTTGCTTGTTTATGTTTGACATTACTTCAACAAGTATTGTTGCATCTATTTGACGTAGCAATGAATGAGTTGAAGAAATAGAACAGCTGAAACACTTTTTGAACCTACTTGAGAAATACAAACAGCTGAAACACTTTTTGAACCTACTTGAGAAATACAAACAGCTGAAACACTTTTTGAACCTACTGGAGAAATACAAACAGCTGAAACACTTTTTGAACCTACTGGAGAAATAGAACAGCTGAAACACTTTTTGAACCTACTGGAGAAATAGAACAGCTAAAACACTTTTGAACCTACTGGAGAAATAGAACAGCTGAAACACTTTTTAAACCTACTGGAAAAATACAAACAGCTGAAACACTTTTTGAACCTACTGGAGAAATACAAACAGCTAAAACACTTTTTGAACCTACTGGAGAAATAGAACAGCTGAAACACTTTTTGAACCTACTGGAGAAATACAAACAGCTGAAACACTTTTTGAACCCACTGGAGAAATAGAACAACTGAAACACTTTTTAAACCTACTGGAGAAATACAAACAGCTGAAACACTTTTTGAACCTACTGGAGAAATACAAACAGCTGAAACATTTTTTGAACCTACTGGAGAAATACAAACAGCTGAAACACATTTTGAATCTACTGGAGAAATAGAACAGCTGAAACACTTTTTGAACCTACTGGAGAAATAGAACAACTGAAACACTTTTTGAACCTACTGGAGAAATACAAACAGCTGAAACACTTTTTGAACCTACTGGAGAAATACAAACAGCTGAAACACTTTTTGAACCTACTGGAGAAATACAAACAGCTGAAACACTTTTTGAACCTACTGGAGAAATACAAACAGCTGAAACACTTTTTGAACCTACTGGAGAAATAGAACAGCTGAAACACTTTTTGAACCTACTGGAGAAATAGAACAACTGAAACACTTTTTGAACCTACTGGAGAAATACAAACAGCTGAAACACTTTTTGAACCTACTGGAGAAATACAAACAGCTGAAACACTTTTTGAACCTACTGGAGAAATACAAACAGCTGAAACACTTTTTGAACCTACTGGAGAAATAATAACAGCTGAAACACTTTTTGAACCTACTGGAGAAATACAAACAGCTGAAACACTTTTTGAACCTACTGGAGAAATACAAACAGCTGAAACACTTTTTGAACCTACTGGAGAAATAGAACAGCTGAAACACTTTTTGAACCTACTGGAGAAATAGAACAACTGAAACACTTTTTGAACCTACTGGAGAAATACAAACAGCTGAAACACTTTTTGAACCTACTGGAGAAATACAAACAGCTGAAACACTTTTTGAACCTACTGGAGAAATAGAACAGCTGAAACACTTTTTGAACCTACTGGAGAAATACAAACAGCTGAAACACTTTTTAAACCTACTGGAGAAATAGAACAGCTGAAACACTTTTTGAACCTACTGGAGAAATAGAACAGCTGAAACACTTTTTGAACCTACTGGAGAAATAGAACAGCTGAAACACTTTTTGAACCTACTGGAGAAATAGCACAGCTGAAACACTTTTTGAACCTACTGGAGAAATAGCACAGCTGAAACACTTTTTGAACCTACTGGAGAAATAGAACAACTGAAACACTTTTTGAACCTACTGGAGAAATACAAACAGCTGAAACACTTTTTGAACCTACTGGAGAAATACAAACAGCTGAAACACTTTTTGAACCTACTGGAGAAATACAAACAGCTAAAACACTTTTTGAACCTACTTGAGAAATACAAACAGCTGAAACACTTTTTGAACCTACTGGAGAAATAGAACAGCTGAAACACTTTTTGAACCTACTGGAGAAATAGAACAGCTGAAACACTTTTTGAACCTACTGGAAAAATACAAACAGCTGAAACACTTTTTGAACCTACTGGAGAAATACAAACAGCTGAAACACTTTTTGAACCTACTGGAGAAATAGAACAGCTGAAACACTTTTTGAACCTACTGGAGAAATAGAACAGCTGAAACACTTTTTGATTCTACTGGAGAAATAAAACAACTGAAACACTTTTTAAACCTACTGGAGAAATACAAACAGCTGAAACACTTTTTGAACCTACTGGAGAAATACAAACAGCTGAAACACTTTTTGAACCTTTTGGAGAAATAGAACAACTGAAACACTTTTTGAACCTACTGGAGAAATACAAACAGCTGAAACACTTTTTGAACCTACTGGAGAAATACAAACAGCTGAAACACTTTTTGAACCTACTGGAGAAATACAAACAGCTGAAACACTTTTTGAACCTACTGGAGAAATACAAACAGCTGAAACACTTTTTGAACCTACTGGAGAAATAGAACAGCTGAAACACTTTTTGAACCTACTGGAGAAATAGAACAACTGAAACACTTTTTGAACCTACTGGAGAAATACAAACAGCTGAAACACTTTTTGAACCTACTGGAGAAATACAAACAGCTGAAACACTTTTTGAACCTACTGGAGAAATAGAACAGCTGAAACAATTTTTGAACCTACTGGAGAAATACAAACAGCTGAAACACTTTTTAAACCTACTGGAGAAATAGAACAGCTGAAACACTTTTTGAACCTACTGGAGAAATAGAACAGCTGAAACACTTTTTGAACCTACTGGAGAAATAGAACAGCTGAAACACTTTTTGAACCTACTGGAGAAATAGCACAGCTGAAACACTTTTTGAACCTACTGGAGAAATAGCACAGCTGAAACACTTTTTGAACCTACTGGAGAAATAGAACAGCTGAAACACTTTTTGAACCTACTGGAGAAATAGAACAGCTGAAACACTTTTTGAACCTACTGGAGAAATACAAACAGCTGAAACACTTTTTGAACCTACTGGAGAAATACAAACAGCTGAAACACTTTTTGAACCTACTGGAGAAATAGAACAGCTGAAACACTTTTTGAACCTACTGGAGAAATAGAACAGCTGAAACACTTTTTGAACCTACTGGAGAAATAGAACAGCTGAAACACTTTTTGAACCTACTGGAGAAATAGAACAGCTGAAACACTTTTTGAACCTACTGGAGAAATAGAACAGCTGAAACACTTTTTGAACCTACTGGAGAAATACAAACAGCTGAAACACTTTTTGAACCTACTGGAGAAATAGAACAGCTGAAACACTTTTTGAACCTACTGGAGAAATACAAACAGTTGAAACACTTTGTGAACCTACTGGAGAAATAGAACAGCTGAAACACTTTTTGAACCTACTGGAGAAATAGAACAGCTGAAACACTTTTTGAACCTACTGGAGAAATAGAACAGCTGAAACACTTTTTGAACCTACTGGAGAAATAGAACAGCTGAAACACTTTTTGAACCTACTGGAGAAATACAAACAGTTGAAATACTTTTTGAACCTACTGGAGAAATACAAACAGCTGAAACACTTTTTGAACCTACTGGAGAAATACAAACAGCTGAAACACTTTTTGAACCTACTGGAGAAATAGAACAGCTGAAACACTTTTTGAACCTACTGGAGAAATAGAACAGCTGAAACATTTTTTGAACCTACTGGAGAAATAGAACAGCTGAAACACTTTTTGAACCTACTGGAGAAATAGAACAGCTGAAACACTTTTTGAACCTACTGGAGAAATAGAACAGCCAAAATAACTTTTTGAACCTACTGGAGAAATAGAACAGCTGAAACACTTTTTGAACCTACTGGAGAAATAGAACAGCTAAAACACTTTTGAACCTACTGGAGAAATAGAACAGCTGAAACACTTTTTGAACCTACTGGAAAAATACAAACAGCTGAAACACTTTTTGAACCTACTGGAGAAATACAAACAGCTGAAACACTTTTTGAACCTACTGGAGAAATAGAACAGCTGAAACACTTTTTGAACCTACTGGAGAAATAGAACAGCTGAAACACTTTTTGAACCTACTGGAGAAATAGAACAACTGAAACACTTTCTAAACCTACTGGAGAAATACAAACAGCTGAAACACTTTTTGAACCTACTGGACAAATACAAACAGCTGAAACACTTTTTGAACCTACTGGAGAAATACAAACAGCTGAAACACTTTTTGAACCTACTGGAGAAATAGAACAGCTGAAACACTTTTTGAACCTACTGGAGAAATAGAACAACTGAAACACTTTTTGAACCTACTGGAGAAATACAAACAGCTGAAACACTTTTTGAACCTACTGGAGAAATACAAACAGCTGAAACACTTTTTGAACCTACTGGAGAAATACAAACAGCTGAAACACTTTTTGAACCTACTGGAGAAATACAAACAGCTGAAACACTTTTTGAACCTACTGGAGAAATAGAACAGCTGAAACACTTTTTGAACCTTTTGGAGAAATAGAACAACTGAAACACTTTTTGAACCTACTGGAGAAATACAAACAGCTGAAACACTTTTTGAACCTACTGGAGAAATACAAACAGCTGAAACACTTTTTGAACCTACTGGAGAAATACAAACAGCTGAAACACTTTTTGAACCTACTGGAGAAATAGAACAGCTGAAACACTTTTTGAACCTTTTGGAGAAATAGAACAACTGAAACACTTTTTGAACCTACTGGAGAAATACAAACAGCTGAAACACTTTTTGAACCTACTGGAGAAATACAAACAGCTGAAACACTTTTTGAACCTACTGGAGAAATACAAACAGCTGAAACACTTTTTGAACCTACTGGAGAAATACAAACAGCTGAAACACTTTTTGAACCTACTGGAGAAATAGAACAGCTGAAACACTTTTTGAACCTACTGGAGAAATAGAACAACTGAAACACTTTTTGAACCTACTGGAGAAATACAAACAGCTGAAACACTTTTTGAACCTACTGGAGAAATACAAACAGCTGAAACACTTTTTGAACCTACTGGAGAAATAGAACAGCTGAAACAATTTTTGAACCTACTGGAGAAATACAAACAGCTGAAACACTTTTTAAACCTACTGGAGAAATAGAACAGCTGAAACACTTTTTGAACCTACTGGAGAAATAGAACAGCTGAAACACTTTTTGAACCTACTGGAGAAATAGAACAGCTGAAACGCTTTTTGAACCTACTGGAGAAATAGCACAGCTGAAACACTTTTTGAACCTACTGGAGAAATAGCACAGCTGAAACACTTTTTGAACCTACTGGAGAAATAGAACAGCTGAAACACTTTTTGAACCTACTGGAGAAATAGAACAGCTGAAACACTTTTTGAACCTACTGGAGAAATACAAACAGCTGAAACACTTTTTGAACCTACTGGAGAAATACAAACAGCTGAAACACTTTTTGAACCTACTGGAGAAATAGAACAGCTGAAACACTTTTTGAACCTACTGGAGAAATAGAACAGCTGAAACACTTTTTGAACCTACTGGAGAAATAGAACAGCTGAAACACTTTTTGAACCTACTGGAGAAATAGAACAGCTGAAACACTTTTTGAACCTACTGGAGAAATAGAACAGCTGAAACACTTTTTGAACCTACTGGAGAAATACAAACAGCTGAAACACTTTTTGAACCTACTGGAGAAATAGAACAGCTGAAACACTTTTTGAACCTACTGGAGAAATACAAACAGTTGAAACACTTTGTGAACCTACTGGAGAAATAGAACAGCTGAAACACTTTTTGAACCTACTGGAGAAATAGAACAGCTGAAACACTTTTTGAACCTACTGGAGAAATAGAACAGCTGAAACACTTTTTGAACCTACTGGAGAAATAGAACAGCTGAAACACTTTTTGAACCTACTGGAGAAATACCAGGGAGAAGAGGGAGAATACAAAGGAGAGAGAGAAAGACGGTAAGTGTGTGCGTGTGTGTGAGTGTGTGCGTGTGTGTGAGTGTGTGCGATTCATGAGATAATGAAAATGATTGTGTGATAGAGAAGGAGAGAAAGAGTGAGTGAATAAAACTGTGAGAGTAGGAGAGAAACAGAATGGAGGAAAGAAGAAAGAAAAGTGAGAGGTAAAGAGTGAGTGAGTAAATGAAGACAGAGAGAGAAAGAGAGTGAGAGAGAGAATAATCAAAACTATTCTCTCCTGCCCCGTGTTTCTGAAAAAGTTCAACAAACAAATTATTTGGAAAAAAAACTCTGAGGTAGAAAATGAACTTGTCCGCATCAGTTATTACCAGTCTGTTGCCATGACAACAAAGATGGTCACTCTGGCTGTGAATGTAAGAAAATGGCCTTTAAAAGGAACATTTGTAGCGTCCCTGAAGGGAAAACTCTATTACCATTCGCTTTACTATACAGGCAGTACAAAGTTTTATCTTTGTATAGGACTAGCACAGCATTGAAATTGGTATACATGGCATTGGTATATATATCACTCCACACGCAGATTTATGTTGTATATAGTGGAAAAAGTTGTTTTTAGTGCGTTACGAATAGAAACATAGTATTCCTAGAAGTTGCAAAGAAAAAAGATCGTTTCTAGAGATATAAAATGCCAGATTTTTAAATCCTAGAAGGCATAAATAAAGTTGTTTTTGTGCAACTATAGAGAGTTTGTCCCCCCCCCCCCGGGCGCATAAAAAATAAAACAAATTCAACATTTATACTTACAAACAGTTTGAAAATAAGACAAGAAGCTTTGTTTGTGTGTGTGTGTGTGTTTGCACTTCTTATCCAATACAACTTTAATAACCTTAACATTAGAAGCTTAACCCTTAACCTTTAACCTTAACTTAATTAATTCCACTTATCTTATTCATGGCAAACCAGTAACACAGACTAAAAACGCAAAATACCTAGGTGTTATAATAAATGAAAAACTGTCATGGAATCCACATATTGATGAAACTATAAAAAAATCCAACAAAGCATTAGGGTTTATTAAAAGAAATTTCTATAAATCAAATAAGAACATAAAACTAAAATGTTATTTAACCTTGGTTAGGCCAATAATAGAATATGCATCCACCGTGTGGGACCCCTCAACTCAAGAAAACATTAAGAAACTGGAACAAACACAAAATAGAGCAGTGAGATTCATAACAAACGAATATTCACATTTGACTAGGGTAACACCATTAGTAAAATCACTAAATTTAGAAAGCCTTCAGGACAGAAGACTCAAAAGTAAAGTAGCAATTATACATAAAACACTGAACCATAATCTTCAAATACAAAAACAAAATTTAATAAAATACTCTGAAAGACACAAAAATAAAGGCACATTCCTCGTCCCATATGCTAGGACAAATTTGTACAAATACTCCTTCTTCCCTAGTGCTATTAGAGCATGGAATGGGTTGCCTGAGCTAGCCAGAAAAACCAGTGACTTGGCAGAATTTAAGTCATTGGTTAATATGCATGACTAAATGCATGACGCGTAGGACGTAATCATCTTCTTTTTTGAAGTAACGTCTGTATTATATAAGATAAGATAAGATAACTCCTTCCAATTAAATTGATTGGTTGAAAGAGGTCTTCATGGTGTTCAAAATGTCCAGGCTGCGATTGCTATTTGCAAAGTCAATTTGGAATGGAAAGGTTTCTTTCTATCATAAACAAATCTTTAAAACTAACACTATCTTTTACTGAAGACCTAATGTCTGCATCAGCATACACACGTTTTACTTGAAGAAATGGTTTTATTATTCTTCTTATTATTTTTCTCACATACAGTAAACCTAATGAATAGGTTAATCCAGTGGTTCTCAAACTGTGGTCCGTGGACACCTAGGGTCGTGAGATGACCTTAAGGGGTCCGCAGAAAAGATGAGGGTTGAATACAATACAATTAAATAGCTTCGTTAAAAGCAAGATCAATAATTAACTCATCCCTCACTACTGTTTGTCTATTACGAACTTTGCTATGACGACCTTGGATCTTTTCCTGACAGGGTATTGAACCTATTTGCGCGTGGAAAACTCAGATCCAATAAATGGTGAATCCATACGAAAACAGGAGCAGCTTATTAAAATATCAATAAACGAGGAACTTAAACCAAGGTTTAACATGGAGAATATACATTCTGGCTTCAAAACAGATTCCAAATTTATATTCTTCACGATGGGTTATTGTTTAGAAGTTGCTATATTCTTCTGTATTGAATGCAGAGCTTGAGAGGAGGATCCTAGCAATGGAATTGAGATGCTACAGAAGGATCCTAGGCATCACATTCAAAGACCGCATCACAAACCAAGAAATCAGAGACAGGGTTACTGTAGCGATCGGAGCCCATGACGACCTGCTAACTATTGTAAAAAGACGAAAACTTAAAACCTTTGGCCACATTACAAGATCTATGGGGCTCGCAAAGACCTTCCTTCAGGGAACAGTGCCAGGAAAAGAAGAAGAGGCAGATCGAAAAAACGATGGGAGGACAACATTAAAGAATGGACGGGCCTGCCACTGAGAGAGGTTCTAAACAAGGCAAAAAAAAAGAGAGGAATGGAGAAAGACGGTCGACAAATCTTGCCTGGTGCCCCAACGGTCCAACAGACTAAGGGATAAGTAAAAGGTAATATTCTTCACGATGGTTTATTGTTTAGAAGTTAGTATATTCTTCACGATGGGTTATTGTTTAGAAGTTAGTATATTCTTCACGATGGTTTATTGTTTAGAAGTTACAGACTTTCACGTCTACGTATTTGGTAGAACTTGGGGTCAGTGTTGAAATAAACTTCATCAGAACAGAAAACAACTAGAAATTTGTGCTCGTGGACATTTGAGATTGCTACTTTCAAACATTGAGCTGGACATAAATACTCATAAAATGTCTTCAATTTCATTCATTCAAGTCATTACATTTTTTTCAAATTTCATTTTACACAAAAGTTATGCCCAAAAAACACTACTTGTAATTTGTATTCTATGCCTTTAAGTAGCTTTTCCAATTGGGGGGGGGGTCCGTTGGGAAGTATTGAGAATATAAAGGGGTCTCCAGATCAATAAAAGTTTGAGAACCACTGGATTAATGGGTCGGTTTGAGAGAAGTATCATTAAAGGAGTTTGTCAAAGTATAATCATTGTGGGAATAATATCTTTGTCAAAGTAGTATCGTTGCAGTATCGTTTAGAAGTGGCACTGTAATGGGAGTATCATACTTGATGTTATCATAACATTGTGGGATCGATATCGTTTCCGAAGCAGTAGGCCGATCATTGTGAGAAAAGTAGATGCACTATAAAATAGATACTTCTTACTTTATATATTTTGCACATGTAGGCTATTTTATAAAGTACACAAAATAATCTGAACAGAATCCTTGTGTGCAATATAAATAAGCTGAACTTGTAAGTTTGCCTGTACCATCAAGATAATGTCTTGAGATGTTATTAGATTACAGAGTTGATCTATAGCGTGACACAACTCTGGCTTAGCTTTAACGTTTGTCGGATTTAAAAAAATAAAATAAAACACATTGTCTGGCGATGGGTTATTGTTCCTGAATTGATTTCGATAAAGCTATTTACAAGGGGAGACAATGCAGCTTTAAGTAAGCTGAAGTAACTCAAGTAAATACTCGTTTAATGCGTCAACCAGGAGGCTTTCTGAGGTCTGCACTTTGTCCACATAAGGAGTTCAAACATTTCTTATGCTAGACACACACACAGAGAGAGAGAGAGAGAGAGAGAGAGATTATGGTAGTGGGAAACGACAGGTTCTATTATTTCCAACTATTTTATTCTTTCAATACATCAATTTCTAAGACCTACAATGTGATCGCAATGGCAACTGCATCAATTTATTCCATTATGAATCTTCTTACATTTATGCACATCTCTACGAGACTACCAAATATGCATTCTTAAGTTGGCTATCATCAGTTGTAACTGTAAAACACAAATCCTTTCTATTTAGAATTGTTACATCATTGGATGAACGTAACAACGTTCCAACTTCTGTAAACAAGTTACATTCATGCTTGACGTCCCTGTTTAAGGTGTTTGTCTTAGTGGACGAAGGAACTTTAATTTACATTCAAATATATATTGTTTTCCGAACACACTTCTTACCTGTTGCTTCGGCTAACTGTAGTAGATTTTGAAAATCTGGGCTCCTAAGGTCTTCAAAATGCAACAATTTACCCATATCAGACCTGCAGATGTTTCTGGCCTCCTCAAAAGTGACCCCCGGCACAGAGATATTGCTGACCTTGAGACAAAATTCACACTCAATGCCAATGTCAACATATTGATAGCTGCCTTTGTCCAGACATAAACCTGAAAACAGCAGACGTGAGAGTAGAATTAATCCTTTCAAAACACGAAATTAGTATAAAAAAAACAACAACAACTGTAGTTCCTTTAATTTAACCAAAAATAAATATATTTGTATTGAAAACAGTAGTTACCATTAGTCCCGTTAAATAGTTGAAGATAATTGAAGGGAAAAAAATATAGTTAGTAAATCTAAATAAATAAATCTCGACGAGGATAAAGTAAATAGTTAGTAACTGTTTACAGACACTCCATGGTGCCTACACCATTACGAAGACTAGAGCAGGGTGCCTGGACATCCGTACTGTTAACAATAGTGGACGCCTTGGTTGGCTTGGACACAGAATGCCACCAGGTCGACTCCCACATGACATTCTGTGTGGTGATCTAATATGAAACAGGAGAGCTCCAGGTCGCCCACTTTTAAGTTATAATCATCGTGTGTATCTCAATGGAAATACTGTAAGATAGTGAAGACAAAAGCTTGAAAAGAAATCTGTATTCAGTTGTGCAAACTGGAGTCCGCATATTAATGTTATTGACGCACTCATGTTTATGGTGTCAAGAGAAGTAGTTTATAACAGATTTCTAGATACAGATTAACTAATCATTTCAATATCACAGCCCCACTTTTTTGATAGAATTCTCTCGTTTATTTCTTACTGAAATTAATCTTACAAGATCTAGTAAGTTAGACGAAGTAAGATACACACACATTCAGAACAAAATCAATATCAGCACAATATACGCAATCTTAAGGGTTTAAAATTGTAATGTAGTAGAAACTATGTTTCTTATAAGAAGACCTTTTCGGTTATAAAACTAACGACCTAGTAAACCAAGAGATTTGTTTTGTATATTTGCAATTTTAATTGACTGCTGTCATTGTGTAGGAATGCTGCTTCGCCCTCTCCTCGATACGCCTCTGCTTTCACCGATATTTATTTGTGAGTACTCTAGCAGAAGAAAATCTTGTATTGTATCGATCAGTTCCCTTCTCACTACATATGTCCGACTTCTCATGGCTTCCTACCAGTGGGTAAATGTCACCGACTACAGACACTGCTCCCACAACGACGGGACTCTCTTTAGTTTGCCATGAATTCTATTCTAGATAATCAGAAGTGTACCTTGTACATTTTTTATCAAGAGAAATGTGTGTGAGTGTGAGTGTGTGTGTGTGTGTGTGTTTAGGGGGGATCAGTAGATTGAAAATATTTCCACTTTTTATTTGCTCATTTTACCTCTTATCAGAATGGGCTCACTTTGAAATATGCATTGCGTCAGAGAAGTAGGGCAGGAACATTGTCTCTTCCCTCCTCTCGAAAAAAAAAACGACGCCCCTGACACGTTTATATTAGCGTTGTTATGTAAGGAGTAGAAGCAATAGGCTGAAGTGAAGTCACTCCATCCCCACCACCAACACACACACACTTACACACACACACACACACAGACACACACAATGACTGCGACAAATTGGTTAAGCCTGTTTCCTTTGCAGCCTTAGGAACCTTTACAGTGGCTCACAAATTGGCTGTCTATTTGATTTAGCTCTGAACAGTTCCACAATCAAGAAAAGAACATAGAACACAACGGTGTGGGCTTTTTATTTTGTGTGTGTCCAATATCAGTTGTAGATCTAGTTGAGGCATATAGTTGGCACGTTGGAAGGTTACAGATGTGTGGTGTGCATACTTCTTATCTTATCTTATCTTATATAATACAGACGTTACTTCAAAAAAGAAGATGATTACGTCCTACGCGTCATGCATTTAGTCATGCATATTAACCAATGACTTAAATTCTGCCAAGTCACTGGTTTTTCTGGCTAGCTCAGGCAACCCATTCCATGCTCTAATAGCACTAGGGAAGAAGGAGTATTTGTACAAATTTGTCCTAGCATATGGGACGAGGAATGTGCCTTTATTTTTGTGTCTTTCAGAGTATTTTATTAAATTTTGTTTTTGTATTTGAAGATTATGGTTCAGTGTTTTATGTATAATTGCTACTTTACTTTTGAGTCTTCTGTCCTGAAGGCTTTCTAAATTTAGTGATTTTACTAATGGTGTTACCCTAGTCAAATGTGAATATTCGTTTGTTATGAATCTCACTGCTCTATTTTGTGTTTGTTCCAGTTTCTTAATGTTTTCTTGAGTTGAGGGGTCCCACACGGTGGATGCATATTCTATTATTGGCCTAACCAAGGTTAAATAACATTTTAGTTTTATGTTCTTATTTGATTTATAGAAATTTCTTTTAATAAACCCTAATGCTTTGTTGGATTTTTTTATAGTTTCATCAATATGTGGATTCCATGACAGTTTTTCATTTATTATAACACCTAGGTATTTTGAGTTTTTAGTCTGTGTTACTGGTTTGCCATGAATAAGATTAGTGGAATTAATTTGTTTAATTTTTTTTGTTACTCTTAACAACTGACATTTTTCTGGGTGGAAAGACATGCTCCAATTTGATTCCCATTTCTGTAATTCGTCTAATTCTCTTTGTAAAATATATGTGTCTTGTTTTGTTTTTATTGTTCTATATATTATGCAATCGTCTGCAAATAATCTGACTTTTGTTCCTGAACTAATGCAATTTGGTAAATCATTTATGTAAATTAAAAATAGTAGTGGACCCAAGACTGTTCCTTGAGGTACACCTGAGTTTACTGTTATTGGTGTTGATTTAGAGCCATTTATTATTACAGTTTGTTCTCTCCCTATCAGAAAATCTTTAATCCACTGATGCAGTGGACCGTTAATGCCGAAATATTTTAATTTTTTAAGCAAACTATGGTGGTGAACTTTGTCAAAAGCCTTGGAAAAATCTAGTAAGATAGCATCTATTTGTTCACTATTATCTAAACCTTTTGAGAAATCATCAATTAGTCCTATTAGTTGTGTTTCACATGATCTATATTTCCTAAAGCCATGTTGGTATGGGGTGAGGACATTATGTTTGTCTAAGTGGTTTATGATGTTGCTACATATTATGTGTTCTAGTATTTTACATGTGATGCTGGTAAGTGATACTGGTCTGTAGTTTCCTGGATCAGATTTTTCTCCTTTTTTAAATAGGGGGATGACATTAGCTTCTTTCCAGTCCTTTGGTACTCTGCCCTGGTTAAGCGATGCCTGAAAGAGTATTTTGAACACTGGGGCTAGCTCATTGCTTAGTTCTTTGAGTAATCTAGCTGGAATACCATCAGGTCCAGACGCTTTATTTGGTTTGGTGTTGGCTAATAGTTTTTTAATTCCATTTTCTTGTACTACTAAATCTTCTATGTTGTCTACTTGGTTCAAATTAAGAAATATGTCTTTGTCTCCTGGGGCTGAGAATGCTGATGCAAAGTATTTGTTTAGGATGTTTGCTTTAGTTTCATTATCATTATGTATTATGTTATGTTCATCTTTTAATGGCGCTATGCCTGTTGTTTCCATTTTCTTAGACTTAATGTATGACCATAGGTTTTTGTTGTTATCTTTAGATATTACATTGTTTATGTATTCACTCTGCAGCTGTCTGCTTACTTTTTGGGTTAGGTGTTTAATTTTTATATACTTTTTGTAAACTCTTTCTGCCTTGGTTTCTTTAAATTTTCTATATAGGTTTTCCTTCTGTTTACAAAGCTTCTTTAGTCTATTATTCTTCTATATGCGATACATGTAACCGGTTTTTAAATGCACACTTTATCATTAAAAGTTTTGATTTTAAAAATGGTAAATGCCACATCCACTATAAGAACGATGAAATTGAGGGGGGGGGGGTCTAGATGAGAGATGCGCATCCATTCGTATTTGTCCTTATGATATGTAGTATGTAGTTTGATAATGCATTGAAAACTGAACGCATTCTTGAGTGGGCTTACGTCAACTGTTGTATTTGTATGTCTAGATAGTCCTTAAGTCTATGTGTAATCTCAATGCTTATAAGGGTAACCTTAATAAAACTAGTCTGATCCAAGTACGTTCGCTCAAACATACGAGATAGTGACCTTATGCCCTGTGTTGCATGTTAGTCACTTTAGTGCGTATAAAGTAACTGAAGCTCACCAGAAGCTCGGTACACGCATAAAGACTATTACATTCTTATGAACAAATGTGTGAAACTAATTTAGAACACTGTAAAGCCTGTTAAAGGCCTTATACAAATGGTACTATAAGGGCGATTGGAGATGCTGCTTGGGCCTTTCCGTAAAATGATCTAAAAATCTTTTCGTGTATTACTTATCTAGCAGCTATTCCAAGAGGTCCTTTGACTTCGGTCCATCGACCCATTTAGGTGCTGGGCCACCAGATATTTCCCTAAATATCCAGTCCGTCCCCCTAATGCAAAGTAAATAATTAGGTAATTAATGTTATATTGTACTATTGTGTTGCAACTTAATAATTTGTAAACAGGCAATCAATTGATTCTGTAACATCATCGGAACTAGAGACATTACTTGTTATTGTGGAATTTTTACATTTTCAACCTAGAAATTACTTGATCTCTTAGACAAAAACATACACAGACCTTACTATGAAATAAAGCGGTCACGTGGTCTACGTTAGCCTAAACAAAACTGTCCAACAGGGACACTATCGATACTCGTAGTCAGTGATCAATCTCAGGCCATTACAGAATCGAAATCTGACTTATTCATTAGCATCGGAATTCGATTCTATTTTCAAGGCCAATTTCACACCCAGTTTGAGTTACAATCGAACTGCTTCCGTGACCATTTCTTTTAGGTCTTAATCTAATATGTCAGAGTTAACCTTTTGACCCCCGGCCATTTGCATTTTGAAGCTGTTAAGTTTAAACTGTCTTCCTCATTTTTCTTAGATAAAGTCTGTAGGGGCTCATTAATAAAGTCTGTAGGGGCTCGCTAACAAAGTATGTAGGGGCTCGCTAACAAAGTATGTAGGGGCTCGCTAACAAAGTCTGTAGGGGCTCGCTAACAAAGTCTGTTGGGACTCGCTTACAAAGCCTGTAGGGGCTCGCTAACAAAGTATGTAGGGTCTCGCTAACAAAGTCTGTAGGGGCTCGCTAACAAAGTCTGTAGGGGCTCATTAATTAAGTCTGTAGGGGCTCGCTAACAAAGTCTGTAGTGGCTCGCTAACAAAGTCTGTAGGGGCTCGCTAACAAAGTATCTTTTTAACAAGTCAATGGCAAGCCTTTTGGTGCGCTTAAATGAGGACGGCATAAGCAAAGGCTCCACCCCAAAACGATTTAAGGTTTGAAAAATGTAAATAAGAAGCTAAGATTACATTGTCATGGGGGAAAACTTCTAGCAGCAATAAAATTCTGAAGAAAATGGAAAACTCTTTTCTGAGACTGTGGCACATATATTTGAGACACAAAGAATAGCTGTCGTCGAAGAAATGTGCGGTGCCCAATTTGAGCGGTCCAATCGGCCTAAAGCCGGCCCTGCTGTTGCCAACAACATTAAAAACTCTCCCTCTGTTATTGTTAGTTGACCATTTGAAGTCATAAGCTGAGAGAGACTTAATGATCCATATTTGAAATTAATTTGTGCTACAAATAGAAGCGTTTAGAAAATAATTCATTCTGCAGAGGGCTAAAAGTTCCTCCTTTCAGACCTTGCGATCTGTAGGGCAGATGATGTAAAGGACATCTGTTTCTGTGGCTCACGGTTAACGAGGATGTCATATGGCCAGCACAACGACCAACCACCTTTACTTTCCACAACTAATGTCAGGTACCCATTTGAGCTGGGTGGACTCAGAGGCGTCCAAAGATCCCGAAATTAAAAATCAAGTCATCACCAGGATTCGAAATCAGGACCCCGGTTCGGAAGCCAAGCGCTTTACCGCTCAGCCACCGCGCCTACACAGTGCTAAAAGTGCACACAAATTATCATAAGAACATAGCTACCAACACTTTCTTTATTTTGTACACCGGATACACACAAAAAAAGTTATCTATTTATAGCTTTTTAGACATTTATGAAAATGAGCAATGGTGGAGTCATGTTCCCACATGATTGAACAGAAGAAAAATATAGTTAATAAATCAGCTTTGCCCATTTTATACTAGAAACCATTTTATACGTTTATTTCCTCCTACGCTCGTGGCAACTAAGGGATTACAATCAAAAATACTTAGGGCATTAAGTTTACAGTGTTCTATTCACAATGTGTGACTCAGAATCACTGAAACCTAACGCACGCTAACAAACAAACAAAAAAAAAAGCCACCCAGTGACCTCTTAAGCTATTCACCCAATGGTCCCCTTCGATGAAATTTGTTGCTCTGACAGTTCTATGAATTTCAGCGCTAATTATTCCCTAAGGGGTTTTCAGTTTTGATCTATTGTTAGCAATGTATTCAATGTAGAGAAGATACTTAAAACTGGATTTTTTTCTTCTGTTTTTTTTGAGATTCGAGTGGGGGAGGGTGAAACTAAAATGAAGATTTTGATCGATGAACTGATCAGAAATGACAATAGGTCACTAGGTCAATGTGAGATTCCAGAAGAATCTTGGCCGTTCTGTTCATGAACAAACTGATTCATTAATAATCTTGTATGAGTTCCTATATGTTAGAAAAATTATGTTTGGCGATTAGCGATGAGAGTATGAGTTACGTCAAGTGATCTCTCAAGCTGTTTCAGAGTCATCCTCTATGCCATTGCCTGTGAGGGCAGAATGTCGCTTTAGTTGATCAGTACAGCGCTTCCGGGGAACGCCTCTTTGATGCCGTTCTCCTTTAAGCCCGCCAAAAAAAAAAGCCCTTTTCGAAGACAGGTGCAGACAACGACAAGAAAACTTAGACCCCCGAAGGAAACAAGTTTGTCTGCATTAGATGTAGCAAAATATGCAGGTCGCAAGTAGATTTACGAGATCACGTGAAATAATCTTCAGAATAGAAGACAATGCCTTATATTGGTGTTTGAATGCGAAGGGTAACATGGGAATGTGCATTAAAAGAGACACCAATTAACTTTTGACGTAATATGGAACATCGTTAGAGGATAAACTATTACAACAACAAAAACATAATTTACAGTTAGCAACAGCAGCACAGCAACAATAAAAACAACAATTTAAAAATAAATAAAAAAGACAAAAAACAAAACAAGAAAGCAACGACAACATGAAAAACAACAGTAACCAACAACAGTAACAACATCAATAACAAAAACAACAGTAACAACAACATTATCAATGACAACAACAACAACAAAAGAAAGCAAGAAGAGTTAGATCAAAGAAACACCAGTAGGAATCGGAGGTTATTTTTAAAGACATTAACCTAACAGATTCATGAGAATAGTCAAAGGTACGTGTATAGATCGGCTTGAAGTGAAGGCTCCAAGAGAGAAAATAATATTTCCCATCATTCTCAATATGTCGATATCATAATTACTCATCGCTTCCGGAAGTGATGGCTTCAAAAGACATCTCCAGTTCCACAGTTTCTGTTGGCGTGCAATGGGAGTTCACGTGCACTGAACGCGCTCGGGCACGCAGTAATGGAACTCGGGACTATTTCTGATCCGTCAGCCTACTTCCGCGCTACAAAAACGAGTTCCCCTTTGAAAGCCCCCAAGTACGTGACTACAAGATGGAGGCCGACCAGAAGTCGATTGTTAGTGAATGTAACGTTTTACTATGCCATGTCAAGACTATTATTGACGAACTGCGGGAAAATAGAAATATTAGGGGCGGTGTGGGCGTGCATGTATGTGTGGATGGGGGTGGGGGGTGGGAGGGGTGCCAGAAAGAATCATCTAAAAAGTGTAAATCATTTTGCGACCACTGCTTCTAGGGCAGGTTTGACCATTTGGGTCATCGAGCGAATATCAAATGGGCTCAACTCACAATGGACCGCCGCAGGAGAGATGGCAATCTTATTCTAGCGTGCTTCGCCGAGATTCAATCTCTTATAGGCTACACAAGAAGTATGTTACAAACAACATGATGTTATACAGACATAAGATTTGCTTAATTAAAATGTGCACCTACAGACTAAGTGATGAATCTATATCCGCTCATTATACTATAAAACAGTAACAATTTTATCATTGGTATGTCCGTGGTATTGCTTAGCCTATTATTTGTTAAATGGGTGTTAGATCTAGAATTTACAAAAAATGGCCAAATGGAGTAGTAATGTCAAAGCTGATTTTAACACCCATCATGCTCCTGACTGCTTTTCGAAATATGTTCCTGTAGATCTGGGTATTTAAGGCTGCCTGAGATCATTTACTCCTGGAATGTTACAACATACTTTGCATTCTTCTGTACATACGGTTATCTTGGTTGCAAGCAACCTACATTTAGACACTGAGGTGATAAAATGAATTGGAAGGGCTTCTGCAGAAATGATAAAACTCTCTAAGAGCGTTTGTCAAAATACCAAACTGGCTTTGACTTTTACAACGCCTTTACAGTGTACACTCTTTTAGTGGTAGAGAAAGCTGGTCAACAAACATGCATTAAGAGCATAGACTAAACAGTTTTCACTAGTGATGCGTGCGACGCATAATGTGCATCACCTGGAGGGATCGTGTCTCCAATCAGGACACTTTGAAATTTGGCCCGTTCACACATGCTCTCTTGACTACGATGGTTTGGACATGTCACCCGCATGCCATATTGAGGAATTCCCAAGGACATACTCTATTCTGAGCTTGTGGAGGGAGTCAGACTCTAGGGACTCCCAAGACTAACATACAGTGATGTCTGCAAGCGAGATCTGAAGGTTACAGTCATCAATGAAAGTTTGTGGGAGGAAATAATCCAAGACTGGAAAGCATAAAGACAGACTGTGCGAGCCTTGCCTTGAGCAAAAGAAATGAGACAAGAGAATGTGAAAGCTGCACTATCAGCTACCCTAAAGCAGGTGCATTTATATGCACTAACTGAGGCACACTCCCGATCCAGAATCGGCTTGCTTAGTTACATCAAAGTTTGTACCAAGTGGAGAAGAAACCAAAGCCAGTGATATATCTAGTCGCATCCATTGCATTTGTAGACAGAAGGAGCCATATAGTATTATTATTATTAATTGATTAATTTTCATTCTCTGGCACTGCCAGGGTCGAGCTTCATTAAAGGGAAACAAAATTCATTCTACTCTCCTTAACAGCGTCCATTGTGAAATGTTCTGATAATGTGGCCACTCTGCAGCAGTACCGCTCTTTGACATGTAATGGGGATCCAATAGGAATGCACATGGCTTCGAATGTGTCTGCGAAGTCAGTTGTCTTCTCCTTAGTTGATAAAACAACGGAGTATATTGTTATTTCAGACAGCTTCCATAGTCTCTTCATCTCTAGGCTCAGGTTTTTATATTTTCTTCATTGAAATGTATAGGACGTTCTTATATTTTTGGATAATGATCAAATATCAATAAAAAAAATTACATTTGTAATGTACATGATATCTGCAACTATTGCGTTCAGATGTGGTTAGTTTACAATATGTAAATATTTTAAAATACTGAAAAATTGAATAAATGACCAAATTGTTGTCCATATTTAAATCATAGTCTATGCTTAGGTGATAGTAAATGTATTGTTTTTAAACTAAACAAGCAAAAATAAAAAAATCCTTTAAAAAAAAAAAACTAAACTAAAGGGAAAGAACTCCGCCCTTAAAACTATATCTATAAATAATTTCAATCTATTTCCCTTATTCGATATCAAACAAAATAATTTATTACCAATAATTAATTAACTTATTAGGGTAATTTTTTTTTAAATTGATTTATGTTTTGTTAAATACAAAAAAAAATTGTTTAAAGTATCAACTTGATCGGAAAATACGTGAGGGAGAAATAGCGTTAAAAATTATTTAAGGGGACTAAACCATACAAATTTAGCCATTTCTGTAAATACTGAAGAATTATGCTATTGCTGGTATCAAATAAAAAAGTAATTAGCAGTAATTAATTAAGATTTACTTTTTTTTAAAATTGATTCATGTCTTGTCTATGCCGATGAATAATTGTGCAAAGTTTCAACTTGATCCGAGATAAGGATTTTACCAGACAGACAGGCAGACAGACAGAGTGAGTTGACATAAGCTTTGTAAAAATGGAGCTTCAATAATGATATCCACGTGATCTTACAGCGTCCTTCTTTTCACGACTAGTTTAGCGGGAAAGAACTGACAGTCCGACACTCATTAATGTTTTATGCCAATGAGAACTGTTTTGAAACAAGCGGACTTCTAAATCGTTGAGCTAACATCCTCTGCTCTTTGGGCTGCTTGAAGACGATTTCGTTTCATTGTTCAAGACATTAAGATACATGTATATACACATTTCATATATTTGGTCAACAAAGAACGCTGCATTGTAGAGTTGGTCGTCTCTATAAAGATTTTTTTTTTGTCCTGAGTGGCATTACTTTGTATTCTTATTGCATAGCGTGTCTCTACACTACTTTAGCATGCTCAGCACTCTCTGGTGCAATCTCTTTTGTTAACAAGCGCGGTATGTGTTATGTCTGGAGGGGAGAGGTTGCTGTCCTGCCTTATTATGTTACTGGCAAAATATCAAATAGTTATTGTATAGAACGTTGGGATTATTGGTATATGTTCTCTTTACGTAGACTGGACTGGATGGCCGAGATATTCTATATATATTCCATATATATTCTAGATATTAACATAGTCTCTTAAGAACAGGACACACACCTCTATTAAATTACCATCTGAACAAAATAAACTCCACACAACTCCCCCTTTGCAGACACTGCGCCCACCCTTATGAAACCTTGAACCATATCCTCTTTGTATGCCCCTTCCTAATCCACCGTAGGCAGACCCTACTTCAACTACAGCCCAACATAACCAACACCCTGTACGGCAGTGCTGAACAACTGAAGAAAACAGCACACTTTTTTTCCTTGGCACAGTCTGCAAAAGAGCTGACAGCTCAGCAGCAATAAAGCTGGCTAGAAGAAGAAGAAGAAGTACATAGTCTCTTATGACGGAGTATGTCGTACGTACTGTCATTAGATGTCTATTTGGTGAACGTGAAGGTATTTTATTGCCAATTTTCCATTGCTAGACATTTTTGGAATGTTTAAAGTCTTTGTGTGTGTGTATTTCTAGGTTTTCATTCCACCACCATTTGTCTCGTTCTGACTTTTAGTCTTCATACGACATCCACTTGCCTCTTTCTGACCCAATGCCAGGTCATTAATCTGGACGCCGAGTCTGTTAAGTATCATACAATAGGAGAGCTTCCAGTGAAGTAAATGTTAGCGTACAATGTACATGAAAAGCCTCCCTAAAAAAGCTTAAGAATTCGCCTTTTGTATTGCGGAGACGCGGTGGCTGAGCGGTAAAGCGATTGACTGAAGGTTTCAGTAGTTAGGGAAAAGTAAAGGTCGGTCGTTGCGCTAGCCACATGACACCCTCGTTAACAGTGTGCCTTTGAATCAGATGATCTTGACATCACCTGTCCATAGATCACAAGGTCTGAAAGGGGAACTTTTTTTTTACTTATTGCTTAAACTTAGGTAGCAACATAAGGTAACTGGTGTTGTATAGATCTACCTCGTTAGTAAGTGATAATGCATTTTAATAGTTTGATGTAAGGAGGTGCTCGAAGTAAGTACTCGCTGGTTTGAGCCTCGTCTAATGCATTTCTACTTCAAGTTCCCGTTATTTTCTGACTCGTCCCCTGGACTGCTACACTACTCTTTCAGCTGTTGATACTCTACATTCAATCTCAAGCATTTATTAAGTACTTATTTTATTTCTAATTCAATACTGAAGAGATGACCTTGCCAACAACA